>OX638312.1:130817742-131417742 GCA_951812415.1 Beris morrisii
TATATCGGCAATTTTTTGCAAATGGGTCCACTACTGAAGCTCTATATAAATTCCAAATTTCAGCTTTCTAGCATAAGCGGTTGCTGAGATCTAGAAACCAAAATTTTCCGTCTAAAACACTTCCCCCTCCTCCCCCCTCACACCCCCACCCCTCCAAATTTGGCCACTTTAAGGGGACTGCCCACTCTACCCACGAAAAAAAATTCAACTAAATAGCTCAAAGGGTTTGGGTGCTACGAGCCTTCAAACAATTTTGCGTACACCGGTAGACGTACGGCGTACGGCGTACGGCGGACAGACGGACTGAAATTTTTTTTTGCTTTTTTCGTGTCTACTCGTTATGAAACGTAAAAAAAAAAATTTTGAGGGTAGCAAATTTTTTTTTTTTAAAAATCGATAACAATACTGTATTATTGAAATAATAAAGTAAAATGAAATAAAAAATTCGAAAATTTACTACTCGAATAGAAATGGCAAAGAAAATTTAGAAAGCTGAACTTTTGACATAAGGAATAGTCATCCAGAGAACTCTCTCACTGGTCGCGTTTACGTGCAGACCAGACCAGTCTAAATAGACCAAAACTTTTTTAGTACTGGCACATAAGCAGACTTGGACTAAAACCATAACCTTAACCTTTCGTGGTCACACTGGGTAAGGATCGACCTGACGACAAACTTTAGGCGTCAAATGGACCCTCTTCATATGTCGAAATCAATACCTTTTTTGAAACGCGCACTATAAGAAGTGAAACGTCAAAATTTTATCAAAAAATATTGGAACATTGAAGAAGCTATAATTTTTTTAGCGAAAAAGAGTCTTTTTTACGTTTTCACCTCTTCATGAAATTTGTTTAACATGTCGCTATTTTATTTCTTATAAATAAGTTTTTCGTACATCATCCAGAACGTTTAGAGCATGTTCTGTAATTTTTTACTTTATTATTTTTTAATAATAAAGTTTTGTGATCGACCTGAAATTACAAAAAAAATTTGCTACCCTGAAATTTTGTATTTGCACGTTTTAGGACTAGTAAACACCAAAAAAGCAAAAAAAAAAAAAAGTCCGTCTGTCCGCCGTAGACGCCGTACGCCGTACGCAAAATCGTTTGAAGACGCGTAGCTCCCAAACCCGTTGAGATATTAAGTTGAAATTTTTATGGTATGTAGATTGGGTGAACCCCTACGACTGGTATATTGGGGGTGGTGGTACGAGGGGAGAGGAGAGGGGAGCGTTTTAGACCAAAAATTTTGGTTTCTAGATCTCAGGAACCACTTATGCTAGGAGGCTGAAACTTGGAACCTATATAGTACTATGATAATGGACTCAATTGCAAAATTGTTGATATTGGTTAAGGGGTGTGGAAGTGGGGGGGGGGGAAACAATGAGTCTTTAACGCATTAAAGACGGGATTAAAACATTCTAAAATCGATATCTCCTGAACAATTGATGTCAAAAGATTGAAACTTTGTTGTTGTCCTTAGGGATTAGACAAGGGCTAAAATTTAGAATTTAGGGCTAGAAAGGAAAACATTCTGATTTTTTTTTCTCGAAAACCATAATGAATAGAAAGCTAAAAATTTAGGATTATATAGAGCCACTATGGAGACATCCTAGAAAAAAATAAATATAGAAATAACCAGGAGGCTATTTGGAACGTTATTTTTTAGGTTGTTAGTCGCAGAGTAACCTACACCGCATCTCATCATTAAACACGTTTCGGACTTCTACCCATAAAATAATAAAGTTGCGCCCAGACTGTTGGCAGATATTTTTTAACCACTTCGGACGGACAGTTTGGTCAGAACACCGTTTTGAAATTTTTGACTGGGTAGAATCGATCCAGTGTTACCGCCGAAATTGAATACAGAGGTTTGACCACGATGGGTTAATTATTGTCCTATTATCGTTAACATGTACGAGTACAATTTCAAATTTTCATCCATAGCTACTAGTATTAAAAATGACGGCTTCCAAATGGGTAAATGGTAAAAAGTGCATGACCGAAAGGAATCGTACCGGTCTGAATGTATCAGTACGGTCTGCATGTAAAAACAACCACTGGCGCACACGTTTCTGAAGTTCAAATTAAAAAAATACTTTATTATTAAAATAATAAAGTAAAATAAAGTAATCGTCGAAAAACTAAATTTTACCGATTGTCAAAAAATCAAAATGATTTTGTCAGGATTTAAACAAACTCCTCAAAAACAACCAAATTTTTTTTTACTTTCGCTTCTATGAATGAAATTTTTCTTCTTATTGAAAGAAAATGTTGAAAACCCAAATTTGACAAAATAAAAGGTCAAAATTTTGAAATGTCAAAATTTGACGAAAAGTAAATGAAAAAACAACAAGCCAAAGTGCCGTAGAATGTGGACAGATTAATTTTTGACAGTGTCAAAATTTATTCAGTCTTATTACTGGAGCAGATGTTAGACTGCGGGACACCTTGACAGTTTGTCGAGATTCTTCTTACATGTCTACTACAATGTAATAGAGTTTACAAAACATATTATAATTTTTATATTTCTTTATTTTCATGATACTAAAATCTATAAATAATAATAAAAAATGCTATGTTGAATAATTGAATTCTATTGAGGAGTACCAGAATTTTAACCTCAAGAATAATTGGTGTCAGAAGCAGGATTTTATATTGCTTGATTGCTCAAAACATACTTAAGAGTGTGATTACTGAGCAGACAATCCGTAGTTATGATTTATTTCCATAATATAATCAACAAAAGGCCACTCAAAACTGATCTTGATCTTGGATCATTTCTATTTGTTTGTTTAATGTTTTTTTTTGTTCCCCTCTCGAATTTATCAACTTTGAATTATGCACTCGGCATATTTTCTCATTGACTAAACGAAATTAGATTTCCGAGCACATACAATCACGAGCAATGCTAATATTATGCTATTTATTTGTCATAATCATGAAATCAATTTTATGCTAAATAGTTGTTGCACGCGCTTCTTCATTACCCCGAACGCGCTCATTATTATTATTATTATTATTTTTTTCCTATTTCATTTTGTTGATTGGATAGAAGCTGCGCGTTCGTTGTTGTTGTTTCTATTTCGAATAAATTTTCAAAATTATATCCGTTGAATGTTAATGCGTTTCGTCTCGAACGAATGGCGTATTAGCGAGTTAAAGTTATCGGTTATGTAGCCTATATAGTCCCAGTCATAGGTTTGGGTAATCGCATGGGAAATTGAAAACTGACCGCCTCCATTGCGTGGCCGCCGAGGTGAATG
This sequence comes from Beris morrisii, assembly GCA_951812415.1. NCBI lineage: Eukaryota > Metazoa > Arthropoda > Insecta > Diptera > Stratiomyidae > Beris > Beris morrisii. The sequence goes on from OX638312.1 coordinate 130,821,008, forward strand.
AAAAGACATAACGGTACGGGGCTACGCGATCAAAAGACTTAAACACAATCGAACCCGGTTGGGTTGTTTTTTTCTATACATTTCTTTCGCATGTCCGAGTGTCCGTCGGCAAGCAGTTCTTATACGAAAAACTGGAAATTTCTTGAGTTTCAGGTTCTTATTTTTATGGGGTTTTTGTGCGAAGATGTGTAGAGAGTTACGGTTACGATTTTACTACGTTAGTTCTGGATTTTTTTTCGTATAAAGCTTTTTAGACCTTTTAGAATAGTTTGAAGCTGTTTTTGTTGTCCGTCAAGAGAAATCTTTTATTTAAATAAAACACACATTCGAAAAGAAAACGTTGACCTAAATTTCCCGAAAAATGTGGCCATTGTGCGTTGTAGGTTTTTTTGATATTTTCGCGGGCGTAACGGCATTACAATTTTTACGAAATTCCGTAAAAATGGCCGACAAATGGCACAGTGGCAGCCATTTCTATCGGTTAGTTTACACATAATTAACGCATATTTTTGTGTTGTGTTGCGTTGCGTTGACGACTCAACTATGAAGACAATTCGTACTTGCGAGTTTTCGAATAGACGCAATTCTTTTTACTCTGGCCTTACGCATTTAGTGTAGTTAAAAAGTGATCTGAAGTAACTTCGTTTCTATTGTTGAAGTTTTTTTTTTTTGATATTGCGCGATCGGACAGAGGGAATTTCTTCGAAGCAAACTTTCACTTCGAGTGCGTGAAATTGCTAAGCATACAGTGCGCCAAACACATTTGGAGCCATTGTGAATATGGTGGCTCAGGTAAGGTAACGGTATGAAAATTATGTTGATATAATTGCATAATTGTTTTGGTTATACTATGGGTGCGAGGATTTCAAAAGTGGCGTTTTCCAGGCATAGACATGAGGAAATTGAAAATTATGCTTTCGTTTTGAGAGTGTTGAGAGTGTGCTATTGAAAGTGGTGTAATATGCGGCGCGATAGGTAATAAGGTTTTTTATTCGAAAGATGCCAATCTACCGCCAATTATGTTTAGCGTGACTGTATGCGAGCTACGTATGGAATAAGAGTTTGATCGTGTATAGTTTTGCTAAGTAGCTTTTATATAGCGGCTTAAACTGGCTCTGGAGAAAAAAAAACCAACAATAACTTTTCTTGCCTGCAACCAATTTTGAAATAAGTTTCACTTTTGTAGAAGATTTTCGCAAGTTTATTCGAATACTTTGTGTGCGAAGTGGTTAAAAGGAATAAGAATGATACTCATGTATTGTCCATTGAGATGTTTCACAAACGAGTCACCTAGATGATTCACTTACGGTCCACCTACCTGATTCAGAATGCTCATCGCTTCACCTAAAAACCCCAAGTGGATTCACCTCTGAACGTGTACGTCACCTAGCTGAGTCGTTAGTGATTTAATTGCGATGTAACGTACCCCCCTCCCTCATAGCCGCAACTAGCCCGGACGCCAGCAAGCGCGTCGCTCCAGCTCGAACTTGAGCCACCGTTGGTAGAATTGGCCCACTGTTTCATCGTACCTTACCTTTCTTTCGAATATTTTGACTTTTTCAAATCAAAATACTCACTCCAAGGCCTCTGTTCACAACATTTTCAAATAAATTATACGTAGACGTCAATTTTGTACAATACAGTCTACCTGACGTAGACTACATCATTGTCTACGCGTCGATATTAAGTCGAATTGAATTAGGTTCCTAGATCAGTTTCAAGATATTTTCACTTTATCTACATCGAATTTATTTATCTTCGCTATTTTCTACTCTGGTTGTGTAGACAAAGCAAATTACACGCAAATTGTTTTTTTTAAAAAATTCTCGAAATTGGTAACTGAGAATTTTTATGGCGTTTGAAAAAGCTAGAACGCCTCCTCGCTTACATCTTTGTCTACGCATCGACGTTAAGTGAAGTAGACAATGAAAGTTACACGTAAAGTAAACAATGAGATGCATGCTCGCAAAATTTGTCGACTGAAGTTTTTGTGCATTTAACGTCTCCTAGAAGTGTACCTAGCTGTATACAGTCATGCATTTTAAGAGCAATTAAGTTATGTGAAATGTAGACAATGAGAGTTACACGTAAAAAAAAACTTTATCTCAAAATTGCTGCTCCAAAAATGTAACGCCTTGTGGGTTGTAGGATCATATGCTGAAAAATTAAATTATTCGTGTTTAGGTCAGTGTTTCAGTTGTTTTCACATAGTTGACATAGTCTACACTGAATTTGGCGATCTTTACTATTTTCTACTCTGAAGTGTAGACAATGAAAGGTAAAATTTTATTTCCTGCCTTTTCAAGTTAATTTTGTATCCACTTCCTTCCCATCTATCGACGTCCAAGATTCATCAATCGTGGCTCAAAACACTCTTCTCTGTCGTATTTTTTTCATTTCCATTATTAATTACCTCTTGTTGCTTTGCTGAAGGAGCTAGGAACTCCTTGTCGGTCACAATAACAACGTTTCTGAAAGCATCTTCCACTCCTCCAGCTTGATGATCCTCCATTTATTGGTTGAAAGACCAAGGTTCAAAATGTCTACACTCTATCGTTGAGTTGTACTGTCTAGCTAACCGGTTAAGCGGTGGTTAGAGTTTTGGTCGATTTATTATACGGATTGGTGGTGTGGTGGAAAGCCATGGATGAAAAGTATAGTAATCTTAGGGAACTAGGAGGAGTGCAACGGACTGCCTGTGTTATGATCACGGGAGCCCTTCGCACAACGCCTACTGCCGCGTTGGTGGTGTTTATGCATCTATTGCCAGTGGATATCTATGTGAAACAGGTACCGGCAAATACCGGAGTTAGGCTATCGAGCTGGGTGCTCTTTAGGCGGAGCTCTAAAGGGCATAGTTCCATTCTCAGCGAATTTATGGGAAACCCCGCGGATATTAGTACGGACTACTTAATCCTAGGGATGGATTTTGCGACGCCATATGAAATTGTGTTTCCTAGTAGAGTGGACTGGGGGAACAATAGGATAATCTGTATATACGGACGGATCGAAAATGGAATGCGGCACTGGCGCTGGAGTCTTCTCTGAGCAGCTGGGTGTAGTGAAGTCGTTCAAGCTTCCAAATGTATGCAGTGTTTTCCAAGCGGAAATTCTGGCTGTGTTGCAGGCAGCAAACATCATGTTAATGGGGGAGATATTGACAGCCTGGCTGCCATAAAGGCGCTAGAATCGGTCACCATTAAATCCTAGTTAATAAAGCGCTGTCGAGAAGTGCTGAAGGTACTTTGTAGTCAGAACAGAGTATTGATTTGCTGGGTGATAGTGCATATTAATATACTAGGGAACGAAAGACCGGACGAGCTTGCGAGATCGGGATTGGCATCGAATGGTAGGGTTGAGGAGGATGTTTGTCCACAGATATGCTGCATCAAAGCGCATATTGGTTAGCGTGCTAATAAGGCGGCCAACTCTAGGTGGGCAGGGCTGGCAAACTGCAGGATTTCTAGAGCCCTGTGGCCCGAGCTGGATAGTCAAAAAACTAGGAATATATTAACTTGGGATAAAGGAAGGCTGCGACTGCTCGTCGGAGCACTGACGGGTCACTGTATGCCGAGGAAACATGCCATTCGGCTAGGGGTAGCAGAGACGGACATGTACAAGTTCTGCCACGATCTTGGCGCTGTGGAGGAAATCACTCACATCTTGAGTGAATGCCCAGGGATCGCTAGAAAGTGATTGAGATAGCTGGGTAGTCTTTTCTTCGATAATATCGAGGATTTGAGGTCGTTAGGGGATGACAAACTGGTCAGGTTCTGCAGGGAATTGGAGTGTTTTTGAGGAGATGGAACAGCCCACGAGAATCTAAACTGATCGTAATGGGCCCGTATGGCGCCTAGTGAGCGCGGTGGTTCTAGCGCTGCGCCCCTTCTTGAAACTAACTAACATATTATTTATGCAAATAAAGGGATCATGTAGCTGATTTTTTTTTATTATTGCAATAAACGAGAATTTGTAAAGTGGAAAACAAGAGTTTGGATTGATTGAATGAATTGGCGTCTATAATCTTGCTTCAAACCTCACAATTAATTCCTGTAATATTTCACACTTTCTTTCGGTTCGGTGCACTACTTCCGAGCCAATTCAAAAACGTCTTATCTAATTTTGCTTTCGAAAAACCTTCTTTTTGTAACTTTACCACAAAGTTTCATTATTGTTTAATGTCCCGTACATAATAAACTAAAACTTCAACCACAACCCAATCTCGTTAGGTCATCGTCTGATTAAAAATGGTCACACTTTCAGCATTCGTCAGTAATAAGTACGCTAATTATTTTACGGCTCTACCTTTCTAACATTCCGGGCCGAATAATGTAATATCCTAGGTAAGCAATTACTGCACCATATCGAAGAGTGTAAAGGTGACTATCATCACCTTACTCATACGTTTTTTCGAAACAATGAACCGCAACTATTAAAACCCGCCGCTTTGTACCTCTATTTAACCGCAACATGAGTGAAAACCTGGGGACAACGGAAAATTATGATCGCACCCAAGGTTCTTGTATTGGGCCACTGCTGTTTGTACATCAAATCGCACGTGCAACGATCACGCCGCCAATCTGTCCCCAACTTTATTATTGTCTTTTGCTTCGTTGTTTGTGTATTTTTCGATTTTATTGTTTGGCTTTTCTTCTGGCAAACTTAGCAACAATCACTTAGGCTATCGAAACGGCCTTAAGTGCTCTCGAAGATGCCATTACGGGGCCAAAATCGTGCTAATACTTTCCGTACGGCGAACATATCGCGAGGAAAATTATCTGAAGCAAAACGTACATATGTATGGTATACAAATTGAACATTGGTTTGTGTCATCACTTTAACTGTGCAATTAAGACGGATATCGCAGGAAAAGGAGCGTCATCCTACCTTGCAGTTTAGGTGTTCGTCGGGAATATGGTGTTAAATTTGCATCTATTTAGTAGGTGGGTGCATGGGCATTTATGACGTGTATGGGAAGCTCTTTGCGAACAAAGAAAATCCATCAAACACGGATTCAACAGCCTAACTACCCACATGCCTAAATACCGACATTGCACGCGTTCTTATCGAGTTCACCCCTAAGTTTTCCCATTACCTGGTACCCGACCTAAAATCATAAAACGATATGTGAAACAACACCAGCAACTATCCGGTAGAATCATAAAAAAAAATTCATATAAAATATATTCTCAAGTTTCCAACAGATTACATTGAAACCCTGTCCCCAAACCATCCACAGAAAATATAATAATTTATTAGGACCTTACGAAACCTTGTGCCAAACTTGAGCATTTTTAGGGGCTCGGTTCTTTTAATGTTATGACCCAGTTTTGTTTTTAATCGCTATGATGATACCTACCGAACGCGGTGCCCCAATAGTAGTTAAAAACGCAACTAAATTCTGAATATAATAATAAAAATGATAATAGTTCGCAGGGTGGATATTTAGAAAAAGTTTTTATATGCACGCTATTCGAAATTCTAGAGAAAATATTCATGTTGTTGGGTTCATTAGCGTTGTTGCGTTTTGTATGTTATTATCATAAAGTTTTTGTATTTTATGAGCGCGATGAACCTTATTTCTATTATATTAGTTGTGGTTTTAGTTGTAATATAAAATCAGCTTGTGTCTCAGTAGTTTCACGTTTTTTGTTTTAAATATCAATTTTGTTGTTCTGTTGTAAATAGAAAACTATATGCGCATATTTATGGCGTAGTGCACAAATAAAGTGATGACACATGGTATAGTGCACAAATGTTGAGTTTTGTTTTCCCAACTTAAAACATTTGTGCACTACACCATCGGTATGCTACCTGTGATTGTAGATATATTGCCTGGGTGTATTTTACACTAGTTCATAGTTCAGTTATTTCAATAGTACTTAAATATGTATAGACACAGTTTGTAATTATTTTAGAGAGTAGGCTGGAGCCTTTGCAACTACAATATTGTGTAATATTTTACACTAAATTTCTTGTTTAAATTTATGACCAAAATGACTACCTCCCCAATCATATACTGCCCGAAATATCAATCTTTAGTGCGCAGAACACTGCCATCTTTTGCGTTCCGTGATTGATTTAGTTTTTAGTGTTTTAGGTGTAACATTCATTGTCTGGCCTTAATTTGAACATCGTTTATCATACCCCACACTGTAAATTTGCTCATCCCGCTTACTACCCCACCACTATTCAGCACCACTTCTTCTCGCTCTGTTCTGTTTGTGTTTAGTCCTACTTCTGACACCAACATAGCTCCTTCCCGTTCTGTTCCATCGTGTATAATCCCACTTCTGACACCAATTTTGAATAAGTTCAGATAGTTAAAATGTTGAATGAAATCAAAATTACCTACAAATTTCATAAAGATGGGCCGAATTTGAAGATTTTTTTGTTTAAAAAGCCGCTGGAACTAGACATTGAATCAATCAGGCCTAAGCCTAAGAAATAGAAAAAAGAAAGTTCAGTAGGGCCTTATTCCTCGGCCATAAAATATTGCACTGCCCTAGACAACTCGCTAATAGTGTGCCGTCATTGGTTGGTGACAACTAATATCTCAAATCATATTGCATAAATACTGTCAGCAGTACACATGAACATATCGACCGAAATCCCATCTACCGCTCGTAAATATTGCATCAGAAATGTCAAAATCCAAGGAATGTGCATCTTTTTTTGGTATCAATCTCAATCTTCATTCATTACGCATTACCATATAAAAATCCAGTTTTTTTTTCAACACGTGATTAACATTGTCAACAAAACTTCACTAAATTAAATTCAATGCCACATAAATAATATGGTTTTTTTACGGTAGATAGATACCTAACATTGAAGATAATAATTACATAGCAAATTAGCATATTATAGAAATTTATAAACTACTACTTGTAACAAATTTGCAATATTATTGCGTTAGTTTTACCCGATACGTTTCACTTCCATTATCGCTACTACTAAGTATAATGGGCGATAGTTGGTTTATTGTAGAAATATAAACGGATGTGCTACGCTCTACTGGTAGTGGCTTGAACGCTGAAAGGAAACTATGTTCGGTAAAACAAACATAATTTATAAATTTTATCATAATTTTAACTAGGGAATTTGTTTGAAAATTGCCAATTAAGTGGCTATCTGTAAAGGGCATCGGTTAACCTTGTTCCGAAAAAGGGGAAATTTATTTCAGATATTTAAATTGAATTTAATTAAATCGATTAATAGTTGTGCTATTCCTGGCTTGGTAGCTTGTTTTCGATATTCATGAATATCGTTAATTTGATTGAAAGCTACTGTTTGGATTTGCTCACGCTTTTCCTGCTTTTATTGGCAAATTGGAGATTTTTTTTTACTATGACAAAATTAGATCATAATAGTTGCAACCTTTAATATACCGAGATACATAACAAAGTGGAAATTGTATTTTCATTTACTCATCCTTTTACGACTTTCCGAATGGAAACCTTTTGACGCCCAGTGGGAATCGGTTAATTGTCAAAAAATTTTGTATAAACTCGATTTCAACGCTTTTCAAGACACAAAACAATAACTTAAAACTTGAAAATAATAAAAAATTAAAATTCATAAAACACAAACCAAAATATGGTTAAAAATTGAACATAAAAACACAAAAATTAAAATTTAAAAATTTAAAAACTATTAAAATTGGAGCCTATAAACTTAATAAAATTAATTAAAATTAGAGGGTAAGAACCCAAACTAAATTAAATAAAATTTCATCGAGAAAACCAAAAAATGTGTAACTCAAAAACCGGTTAAAATAAAATGAAAAAAAAATACACTTTAAATCACAAAAGTTTTAAATTTTTAAAAAAATTATTTAATTCAATCGAATTATACATTTTTTGGTTTAAGATATTTATTTTCTGAAGTATTTAATTAACTAAAATAATTCAAACCTGAAATTAATTTAAATTAAAATAAAATGAAAAAAATAGATAGACTTTATTTAAATCACAAAACTTTTAAATTTAAAAAAAAATTAATTCAATCAAATTAAACCTTTTTTCATTTAAGATATTTATTTTCTGAAAAATTTTATTAACTAAAATAACCTGAAATTAATTTAAATAAAAATATAAGATTAAACATTTTTTTTTTATCCAAAAAATTCAACAAAACTAGAATTAAGTATAAAATCTAACTTACCGCTCAAAAAGCTATGTAAATTAAAATTTAAGCTTATAAAAACTTATTGACCCTTAAGGGGGTCGTTGCAAATTTCTAGCTCCCATACATTTTGTATGGCGAAACGCAGCTTCTTCTCAGCTTCTACTTAACTCACAACAGGTAGATTTTGCACACTTATTGTTTAGTGTATTTAAAAGCTTAGTACAGGAGTAAATTAAAAAATGTTCACTAAAAGTCGAGATATTAAAGAAAAAGGGAATGAATAAAATCTTTTACTGTTTTTCTTCATTCATATATGAAAAAATGATAGTTTTTCATGAGATATTTTAATTTGCTCATGTATGAAGCTAGTCAATATTACAACAAAAAAATGAAAAAAAAATGAAGACGCTACAGTGTGTGGTTACTGAGAAACGTGTACCGAAAGTTGAAAAAGCACTACTTTTCAGGAGAGCTTAAAAACAAAAAAATACATCGAATATGTCTCTATTCGACTTCCCCCACTTCAGAGTAAAATTTGAGTCACTTCCCGTTATCCGAAAGAGGTACGGTTTTTTGTGTGATGTGCAGAAATGAGTGTAAAATAATAATATAAAATAAAAAAAAAATCTATTTTTTTTTCATATTTTTTGCACCGACCCCCTTAACAAAACGGAAATGTTTAAGTACAAGTATTTGAAATTACAATTTTAAAACTAAAAAAAATAAATTAAAATTTGGATATATTTTTTAAAATCAAAAAATAAAAAAATAAACTTGCAACTATTTTAATTTAAAAAAAAACAAAGAAAATATAGATTCAAAAACTTAAAAAGGTGCATCCTAATGTAAGTTTAAACATTAAAAAAAAATAATTAAAACAAAATCACTAATGAAACTTAAGCAACAACATTGGAATAAAACTTTAAGTTAATTTAATCTACAAACTGAAGCAATTCAACTTAATCCTAACAAAATAGTTAAAGTTAAACTTAGAATCCAAAAGCAAAAGAAAAGATTTTAAGTTAAATCTTTAAATCTCTAGAATTCTTAAAAAATTGGCTAAAATTAGAGCCTAAAAACTAAATAAAATTTAAATAAAATAAAAAAGATAAATTAATTGAAATTCGAATTCAAAACTTTTCCTAACTCAAAAACCGGTTAAAAAAAATTTTAAAAAAATACATAGACTTTAAATCACAAAACTATTCTATTTAAAAAAATTATTTAATTCAATTAAATTTTAAATTTTTTAAAACAAACATTTGAAAAATTTAATTAACTAAAATAAGTAAAACCTGAAATTAATTTAAATAAAAAATAAATCTAATACTGCTTAAAGCTAGTTAAGCCAAAAACTCAACAAAACTAAAATTTAAATATAACATAACGGTTAAAAAATTATGTGAATTAAAATTTAAGCTTATAAAAACTTACTGATCCTTAACGAAACGGTAATCTTTAAAAAAGTATTTGAAATTAAAATTTTAAAACTTAAAAAATAAAATTAAAATTAGGATGTATTTTTTAAAATCAAAAATTAAAAAAAACTTGCAACTATTATAATTAAAACAAAAACAAAAAAAATATATGGATTCAGAAACTAAAAAAAAGGTGCACCCTAGTGTAAGTTGAAACATTAAAAAAAATTTATAAAACAAAAGAACTAATGAAACTTAAATAAAAAACTTTGGAATAAAACTTTAAGTGAAATTAAACTAGAAACTGAAGCAAAATTCAACTTAATCCTAACGAAATAGTAAAATTTAAACTTAGAATCCAAAAGCTAAAGAAAAGATCTAACAAAAAGTGAAATGAAATAAAATTTTAAAAAAATTAATTTAGATCTTTAAATCTCTAGAATATTTAAAAAAAAATCTGCCAACAGTATGGGCGCAACTTTATTATTTTTTCGGTAGAAGTTCGGAACGAGTTTAATTCTGAGATGCGGTGTAGGTTACTACGTGTCTGAAGACCCAAAAAAAAATTCGGGAAGCGGTTAAAATGGGGTCGCGCTAGAATACTTACGCCGCTGCCTCATATAACATATGAATTACATAATTGGGTCATACACCGGGACGAGATCTAGTCCTAGTATAATATCAGTTGTTACGCCATTAGAAGGTTTTTCGTGATTTGGTTTCGGGCCATTACATGAAATCGGAAATGCGTTTGAAGACGATTATATAAAAAGTCTGTGGAAGAGCAAACCAATCTAATATCTCATCAATCCTGAGAAATATGTCGAAAGCCTTACGTCCTATTGGAGTTGAATAACAAACATCCCGAAATCAACTTTTTGACGATTATGTAGGAAGCCTTTGGAAGTAAAAATGAATTCGATATCTCATTAGAACTAGAAAAATGTAAGAATCTGTGAAAACATATGCAACCCCCTTGCACCCACTTTGAGGTTGAATATCCAAAAATCCTGAAATGAGTTTTTAGATATATATAAAGAAAACCCGAGGAAGTGAAAACCAATCCAATGTCTTATCACTCCTAAGAGATAAGACGGAATTCGTGAAAACGTGATCAACCCGTTTTTACCCTCTTAGGGGTTGAAAAAGGAAAAACCTTGAAAACAAGTTTTAGGTGATTATTAAATAAGCCCGTGGAAGTGAAAAGTTATTCGATATCTAATCAGACCTGAGGGATATGGCTGAATTCGTGAAAATGTATAATCCCCTTTACACCACCTTGGGGGTCCAATTTTAAAAAATCCTGAAAAGACTTTCTAGGTATTTATATGAAGAACTCGTAGAAAAAGAATGAATTCAATATTTCGAAAGACCTAATAGATATGACGAAAATCGTGAAAATATATGCATTCCATTTTCACTGATAATTTTTTTTGCCCCACTTCCGAACGCCAATAGATATTTAAATTTTTTTTAATCAAACTTACTTTTCTAGTTAATTTACATATACGTACCGAATTTCAACTTTCTAGCATAAGCCGTTCTATAGTTAGGAAAAACACCCCCCACCCTCGTACCATACCACCCCTATAAAATATTATATTTTTTCAACATACTGCTAATATAGTTCTATCTAAATACTAAGTTTCAGCTTTATATTGTTATAGGTTCTCGAGATATAAAAATCGGAACTTTTTCCTTTTCACCCTCCCCCAGCCTCACCCTCTACACCCTCACCTTCAAAACTTTTTTTTCTGCCGGGGGTTTATTGGGCCTACTTCTGGTAAAAATTTTAAACATCTATCTTACATTGTTCTTGAGATATGAGACGTGATTTTTTTAAAAAATGCTTACCCCCTCCACTTCCATGCTCCACCGCCACCTTAAAAAATTTTACTTTCAGCAAACTTTATTTGTCAACATTTATACAGCAACCAAATTTTATTTCTCTAGTGTGATTGGTTCGTGAGATATCGTAATCTAAAGTTTTTCAACCCCCACCACCGTACGTCACTGCCCCCTCTCAAAAATTTGTTTCGAATCTATTCTCCTAGTATACCCACAGATGTTCATTAAGTTTTAATTTCGTGACATTAACCGATTAGGAGATCTGGATTTTAGAATGTCTCGATTTCGGCTTTCGAGCGTTTCGGACGCATTATTATTCCCCCCACTCCCACACCCCTTTACCCATATTATCATTTTTTTTGCAAATGGGTCCACTATCGATGTTCTATATAAATTCCAAGTTTCAGCCTCCTAGCCTATGCGGTTGCTGAGATCTAGAAACCAAAATTTTTCGTCTAAAACGCTTCTCCCACCTCCCCCCTCATACTCCCACCACCCAAAAAGTGGTCACTTCAAGGAACCTACCCAGAGTATTAATAAAAAAAATTTCAATTTAATAGCTCATAGGGTTTAGGAGTTATAAGCCTTCAAACGTTTTGCGTACGGCGGACGGCGGACGGCGCACAGACGGACTGAAAATTTTTTTTGCTTTTTTGGTGCTTATTAGTCATAAAACGTATAAAAAAAAAATTTCAGGGTAGCAAATTTTTTTTTTTTAAAAATCGATAACAATACTTTATTATTAAAATAATAAAGTAATTGGCTAAAATCAAAGCCTAAAAAATTAAATAAAATAAAAAAAAATTTATTGAAATTCGAATTCAACATTTTTCTTAAGCTAATAAAAAGGTAATTAAAATTATAGCTTCAAAGTTAAGTTTAAATAAATCTTAACTTAAAATCTTAATAAATTACAACTACGTAATGAAATGATAAAAATCACAAAAATGAAGGTGCCTATATTTAGGACGTATACGAATGCTGTAAACGTAGACGAAGCAGTTTCGCTATAACAGCTGAAGACGTCAGGCATAGAGAATCGTGGCCCATTCAAATTTTGGTTGGTGTCTTGGCTTAAATTGACTTGTTTCAAATCAGCTGACGAAGCTAAAGAGGGAGTAGACTTTAAATTTTTTATTGAATAAAAGTGGACAAGATTTAAATTTCTCATGTGACGAAATAATTTTTTGGAAGTAATTTCCATGCAAGTTTGGATGAAATTTCCAAAATCTAGCAATTGTTTGCATTATTACATTTGACTTTGATGTCTGCATGGTGAAGTTGACGGGTTAGCTTAGCCATTTCTAAGTTAAGTGTAATAGCAGCTAAGTGGCGTCAACATAGACATAGACATAAATGAAGCAAACTATTCAAATGCGTCCTTAGAACTAAAAATTTAATAAAACTCACAAAAAATTGTCGTTAAAGGAATTTTGTCGTAAAAACCGTGAAAAATTGGTGAAATTTCTTCTAATCTTCTAATCTCCGTGTCTTATTCAGTACTGTAACAATTCTATGAAGTGAAAATGACAGCGCGTGTTCGTTTACATCAAATTAATTAAAAGGTCTAGGTCAATCAAAAATGGAGAAAGTAACTTCCTCCATGATTTAATTGATTGTAAGTTTGTCACAATGGTTTTGGTCAAACAGAGCACCTAATTCTCTTCACTTTAAATGTTTCTGTGGCATGCACTTGAAAATTTCCCACACCTGTTGCCGACGAGCAAGTCAACTAGGAAATCGCGTCATAAAACCACGTTGCAATCTTGCAGATGAAGAAAACGTGAAAATATTAAAATTTGTATAAAATCGAAATTACATAATTAAATTCATCCCTTTCTTCATCTCCAGACTGTGGAATCTCTTCATTTTCAAAAAAATCAAAGAGTAGGCCAATAGCATAATTTTTTGTCTGATTGCCGCTTTTTTGTTGTTTATTATCGTCAATTTATAATAAAACTTTCACCAATAATTCGGTCTTGAGGGGCTTTTGTAATACAACATGTCGAAAGTTAAAAATTATTATATACGAATCTATGTTTATCGGTGTGAGTATTATCGAGAAGAGAAAGGAATCAATACAACGATAAAAATAATAATAATAATAATGCCTAGTTTTAAAATCTGTTTGAAAGTAAGAGGAGAGAACTAGACATTTATTTCTTCGCTTTTTTTTATGGTGATCAAAATTTAACTTTTATTTTTTATTTTTTTGAGGGGGTCTATATATAACAAGGTGAGAAAAAAATAGAGTCTGGTCAAGCGTGACCATCATCATAAGATCGAAGAAATCTAAGCTCAAGCTCGGCCTCTCACCTTCGATTGAGTTAGTTTTCAGGTTTTTTTTCGAATTGATTGGATATACCTGAAATTCAATCAAGTTGTGAAATCTTCAAGACTATGTTGTCTATAGTTCATTATGTGTGCCGTTATGCGAGATTTATAAAACCGAGAAAAATCGTAGGGGAGAAAGAAAGAAGATGGAAAAATACACTTTATAATTGTATTGCCTGCACTTTACTTATTTCTTACCATTTACATCTTGACCTTTTCACAGTGGAAAAAAATGCCTTGATTGTAAGATGTAACATTTTTACTATCGGGAAAAAATTAGGCATTTTTAATGGAACACTTTTTTTGAGACACCCTTTCACTTTAAGTAGACTATACTATTAATTTTATTTTCGACGTTGCTCTACACTATATTTTAAAAAAAAAATTTGTTTTTCTATTTTCAGGTGAGTTGAGTTGCTGCAATTTATTCATTTTCAATGGAAAGATGCAAAAAAGGAAATATTCAAATGAGGTCAAAATAGGTAACTTGTAATAAGAAATTTTCTTCAGTTATTTCCTACAATTTTTTTTAATGTTTTGAACTTATATTAAACTTTCACTTGAGATTTTTATATATTTATAACGACATTCGAAGCACGGCCAAAATATTCAAGTGTTACAACACTTGAAAGGAGAACCAACATCGATATGATATGAAATCTTATGAAATCAAAAAAATTAAATTTGCAGAATATTAAAGAAATTAATTTACCTGGATTTTTGGTACCTATAAATTGAACACGAGCTAACAAAGTTTGATTAAATTTTGTGTTTTAACTACTTGTTATTGCATCTATTCGAAGGAGTTACTCATTCATACCACTCCCTCCGTTTTTGGGCTGAAATTAATCATACAACATTTTTTAAGAACATTTGAATGGCAGCTAATTATTTAATTTTTTTGATGGTAAATCAAGACTTCTAGATTCACAAATTTTTCAAAGACATGAGAACTCTTTGAAAAAGAACCATTTTTTTAGAATTTGTAATTTAATTATTAGACGTGGACAATAATTAATACAAGATTATTGGCATTAACGAGCTTTTAATTCGTCGTTTAGGGCCTTTGCATTATATCTATTGTTTTTTACAAATTATTAGTAACATACAAATTAAATCACGTACGTTACGTTAGCTCGCTCTCGAGCTATTACATGACATACAAGGTAAAGGGTGTTACAATAACTCGTTCCGAAGTTAAATCAAAATTAAAAACAAGTGGATGATAAAGTTATTGAAACTTTTATTAAAAAAAATTTCATTTGGTCCATGGCAATTAAGTATAGAAAAGAATATAACTCAAATGCTCGCCACGGCTCCTACGGCACACCTCGATACGTTTGTCCAAATTTTTGATGACATCACGGTATAATTGCCCCTCAATTAGACCAATATGGTTTGTTATCTCGCCCTTCAGTTGTTAAATGGTGGTGGGTTTATTGGCGTAAACCTTGCATTTAAGATAACCCCAAAGAAAAAAGTCCAACGGAGTCAAATCGCACGATCTCGGTGGCTAATTGATTTCGCTGTTTCTGGAGATTATTCGCACGGGGAACCAAAGCGCTTTAAATTGCCAGTAGGCTTCAGTTCTTGCATCAGTTTCTTGAAATTTTTTCAAAATTTGCCCAATTGCTCTCTCGGTTGGACAATTATGCTGACCGAAAAAATCACCAAGAGCACGGAATGTATTTTTGTTTGAGCGCTCATTTTCGTAATAGGCCACAACAATTTTTACACGTTCTGCGATTGATAATCTACTGATGATGCAACTTACCAACAATTTGCCAAAAACTGAACTACCAAAATGTCAAAACAGATGTCAAAAATTATTTGACGTTTAAGCGTAGTTTACAATAAACTTCGGAACGAGTTATTGTAACATCCTTTAGTTGTACTCATTTTTTAAGTACTTTTGTAGGGAAGCTGCATATAGCGGTAGATGGATTTTCTTTAAAAAAAACGTAGACTTGCAGCTTAACATGTACTTGAGTTATCGAGTAAAACTTATGACTAATTATTTTAAGTATTTTTGTTTTCGTCAGTTATCGAACAATAATTATAGGTCTGATCAGTTCTTTTAGGAATTTTGGTTCATTACCCGAACTCGACCTTAATTTTTCCTCGAAACAGTTCTTAATAAGTATAAACTGTTTTCTTGTAAAATTTTTACTTTTTGGTATCATTATTTCAGTTGTTATAGTGCATTCCGAAAGATGTTTGCACAAATTTTTCTAGGGCTTCTGTATGGAGTCTACTCCGCTTATATCTGCGTCTATGTTGTCGTCACGTAGGTGTTTGTTTCTATTGTACTAGTTTAGAAAAGGCTAAGCTGACAGGCCCAAATAGTTAGCTCCTTACTACATGAAGCAGACGACAAAATGGAAATGTAATAATGCAAATCTTCGCTAGATTTAGACAAATTTCTAATAGCTGTTTAGTACACCGCCATAATTCGGAAACAAGATTTCAAAATATCAAAAACCGTTTACATCGCTCTTCTGAGATTTTTTTGACTTTCAAAAATTTTAACAGTTGTGTCAACATTTTATGTATACTTTGTTCACGCTTTTCTATAATGGAAAATTGACCAGCATCAACAGGAATCAAATAATAAAATTAGTAAAGCCCAGCAAGTAATTTAAAAATATTATTCAAAATATTTGACAGTGAATAGTGTGGTGAAACATAAATTTCAGAGCTTTTCAGAACGGTTTCAGGCTATTTCAAACTGGATTTCCACAAAATCTAGTAATTTGAGGAGATTTCAAAATCGCACAAATGTACGGAAAATCTAATAGGCTTCGATACAGATCTGTCGAAATCTGAAAATTTTTCTCGAATTCCTGTTTGAAATCTTGCGATACAAAACAGCTATAAGCTTACATGACACCCTCCTAAAAAAATTATTTCGTCGTATCTGCACTACAGCTGATAAGTCTACTCCCTTCTTGACTTCGTCAGTTGTTTTAAAACAAGTCAAGACATCAACCAACATTTAATTGGTACAGAAATCTCGTATACCTGATGTTATTGACGTAGATGAAACAAACTATAAGTAGGCGTCCTAAGAATACCTATTAGTTAAGAAAAGGTTGTCTTAAAAGAATCCTTATATGAAAAGGAATATGGGAAGGAGGACTTAAAGCAAAACTCCCTTATAAAAAACTATTATATCCAAGATCCACACAATTTTAACTCACGACTCTCCACTTCTGAGAGATTTGCGATGTTGTGCGATGAAAATCAAATGCGATCCGTCTAATGTTTTTTTTATTTATTTATTAATAATAATAATTAATAATAATATAAATATAATAAATAATAAGAAATAATAATGAAAATATTAAAATTATTATTAATTATTTTCTTAAACTACGAAAATGAATTACATGTATCATTTAGGTAGTTGAAAAAAGAACGTTTTATTGTTCACTTGACTGAATCGGAGTTTTCGCACATCTCCGTTCATGTGTTTTTGTTTAGTGATCACAAATTTTTTAAGTTCACACAAAATCAATGTGTGTTCTACATGTGCAAACGATTTTTTTCTATTTTAGTGACATTACAAATTTCTTTCAGTCCGGCGTTTACGAAAGGATAAAAACAAATTTAAAGTATTGCGTTCAAACGTAACAAGTCCAGCTCAAATTAATGTCATCTACTATTTATCGAATATATAATAATATTGTTTATTAAATTCTTCACGTAAATCTTTACCAGTTTACGCAAAGCAAAACATAAAACACACTCATCTTATATTTTTAATTAATTCAACATCATGCATTGTTGTATTTAGTAAAATAAGTGCCAAATTACAACTTAACACTGAAATTACCATAAATTCACTAAGAATTACCAGACTTTTATAACTTACACATACTTAGCACTATAAAACGAGATTATAACCGAAAAAACAGACACAAGTTGTAAAAACTAAAAAAAATAAATACATTAAACACACACGATCTTGCTTCGATCCAAAAAAAAAAATTACCATTTAATATTGTGTAAAACTGTTGCTTGCCATATGAAAATTAACCTCATTCATAATATTCAGCAAAACAAGAAATTGTTAACAGTTAGCAACAAAAAACAGCGATTTTGAGCCGAATGCCCCGACAGGTATTTAGGTTATTAATCCTTTCAGTACCGTGTACAATTTCTTGCCGTATTTTATTTAATTTTGTTGTTTTTTTCCATTTAAAAAAATAAAATAAAGAATGTACGCAATCAAAAAATAATTGCAATATTAGTGATACATGAAAAAGAGACTGACAAGACGATTATGAAAGATTAATTGCACGACAATTAATAACCACGCATTTGCACAGGTGTAGAATATGCGATTGTATCGTTTATTATACGAAAATCGTAAATCATATTAAAATCTCTTGGGATTGCCGCATGTAATGCATAATTGCCTCGATATTCTAATTTCGAGCGAATTGTAATTATACAGCAATTTAAGACTTCTGGTCGAGGCTATCCATTAGAAGGTGTAATTAAAATTTTATATTTAAATAAATAAGCGAATTATATTTAAATTAGGTTTGATGCAGAATATTTTTAAGTAAATAAGAGTTTTTTTATGGAATTTGTTACGATATCATCTGGTTGATAAAACGGCATTGAATTAATCAAATTAAATATGGTGTTGTAACCTTATTCCCGGTGTGATTGCTTCTGGTATTAAAGATATAACTGATCGTTTCAAGTTATCAGGTTAATCTTCGCCGCAACACTACCGACATCTAAGTGTGACGTTTTAGAACTCCGAAATCTTCAGTCTACTTCCGCCATCTTGATTTTTAACCTTAAATCTCAGTCCAATTTGTTGAATAGTGTTCAAGTAACAGGTAACAGCTGGTCGAAGCTAGTGATTTACATAAAAATATAAAATATTAATCATTGAGTTGAGCACCTGTGAAAGATCAAGAACCCACAAGCACTCTACAAAAAACGGTCAACACTTTTGAACAAAGAAGGGGAGTGTCGAGGTTGAGTAATGAAGTCGATGGCCTTCAAGGGCAGTGACGCCTGAAAATATTTTTGAAAGGTTTTTAATTTTGACAGACCGGCGCCAAATAGAGATGCATGAAAAGCTGGGATCGTATGCATCCAGGGGAATTAAACAATTTTTTTTAAGTCAAAACAAGTTTGACTACAAAGTTGACATCAGTAATTGGACCTGTCTTTTACAAATCCAAGCGAGGATTTAGCACAGATCAGACATGGGTTCAGTGACATACCTACATCTTTCGAGTATCAGAGAACTATGAAAATTACAAATAACGAAAGTAAAGAGATTGTCCAGGAAGGCTAAGAAGGTGACTGTAGCCAGTAAGGTCTTTGGATTGGGTTTGTAAGTAAGACTCAAAAGGCAAAGGTTAAGATAAAAGGAAAGACTATTCAACTACTTATGAATTGCTCTGCTTATTAACTGGATTTTTTTTTTCGTCCAACGTTCACCAATATCAACAGAAATTTTTCTGTAGCACAAACATATTTTGGTGCGGACACGAAAAAACTAAGAGAACAAAACTGAAAAGCCAAAACTATAAAGCGCTAGAAGAATACATCACACCGACCAATAAATTGTACTGACATTGCGGTTAAATTTATCCAGAGCTCGATTATTTTAAAACGCATATTATTCTAGTACAATAAGTAGGTATCTAACAAGATTCACAAACATAAAAAAATTTGAAAAAAAACCTGTCAACAGTCTGGACTTAGCATTATTAATTTTCGTGACAAAGTCCAGGAAGCAGTTAAGCAACAGAAGGTTAGGTTATTTAAAAAATTTATTATGTCAATAAAATAGTTCATCCTTAAGGGTTGAATACCGAGAAATCTGTAACCCTATTATACCCTGTTGGGAATTCAATATCAAGAAGAGCTGTAATTGCTTTTAAGGATATGGTAAAAAAAAAGCGCGTGAAAGTTAAAACCAATGCGATATCTCATCACACCTAAAATATATGTCGGAATTCGTGAAAATGTATTTAAGTATTAAACCCCTCCCCCACCCAGAGCGATAGTATATCAAAAGATCCTGAAAATTATTTCCATGATTTTCTTCTGATTAGCTTGTGAAAGTAAAATTAGCCCTATGCACTGAAAAAAATACTGTTCTTTATATTAATGAATGCCTTTCAACAAACGAAATTCTTCGGATTAATGAACAAATCGTTGCAACAATGAAGAAAATCATCAAATATTTTTCATGATATATGAACCGTACATTAATACTATGAATCTCATTTCATTAAAAATATTTTCATCAATCTGTATATATGGAAAGGGTAGGTACTTATACGAGTACTCTCAAAAATCAACACCTAGGAACTTAGAGGCATGCCTTCATCATATTGATTAAAAAGTTCTTATAAACAAGGCATTTTCGCTTGGTACTCGCAAAATATATTGATTATTTTCATAGTAATAATGAACATATTCATTATATTGAAGAAAACGATCATCGCACAGCTTAAGGTTACGGATCCTCGGTCGGCTGCAATTTTTTGTTAAGGTTCACCCACATACCAGTAGATAATCGTTGACATGTAATCAGTCAATTGTTCCGCTGCGAAACAGTCGCAGCAGTAGCAAAAATTTTGTGAAATGTATGTAGGAACCTTTATGCGTTTTCATATGGCATAAAATACTTACATTGAGAACGATGGCACATAGACATCGCACCATATTCTGTCTCTTTGTACTTCCAAAGTTTCGATATGAATATATAAAATGATCGAATTTTCGTTTTTCTTTTTTAGAGTAGTGATTACAGTGACAGGATTAATCACTATTTATACCTTAATATGAGGAACAAAATTAGTAACATTAATTACTCTTTTCATCTATATTATGAATTTGTTCATCATATTATACTGAGAGTGACCCATTAAATAGTTATAAGGAATCTCTACTTTAATACAAATTATTCTTTTCATCAATATTATGAACTCGTTCATTGTAACAATGAATTTTAACATCATTTCTGTTATTGTGTGTGTGTATCCAAAGCAGCCCGAAAAATGATGAACAGTTATGCATAATATTAATGAATACTTACATCGGCTCAATAACAATGAATTTTTTAATTATGATGACGTACATTTTACTTGGTTGGATATACCTTTTTGGTTCAGTGTATATTCTCGTTAGACCTAAGAAATGTGTATTAACCCATTTTCTACGACCTTTTTTTTTCAAATCCGAATTTTTTATATTTTTTTTCTTTCTTCAATTTCTTTTGTAGTAAATACACATGCACAAAAAAAATTTTAACTTTCCAGCATAAGCCGTTCTTGATATAGAAAAAAAACCCCATAACCCTGAAGCATGTTCTCGAGAAAAATCAGAATATTTAGCTTTACACTCTTCCCGATCCACACTACCAACTTTAAACATTTTTCAAATTTTATTTTGTCTATAGGAAATATTTCTTGAGGTATGAAACTTGGTTTTCTGCAAAAATTGTTGAGCCGCCCACTTGTGCAGCCCGTCCTCCACTGTGTTCTCCAAAATTTAAAAATTTTTAAAAACCCAAATTTAAAATATCTTAATTCAAAGTTTTTTTTCCAAACCCCCTTCCCCATACAAGTTAAATAAAAAAAATTAAATTTATCAAGAAAATTTTAAAAAGACAGCTTTAAGAATTGTCGAACTATTGACCTGTACTGGTATCGGGAAACTCAGAGTAATTAATTTTTAAAATATTTTCAACATAGGGGAGACCGGGGACAATAGAAACATTTTCGATTCATGATTTTTTTCCCACGCGGCTATCGCAACTTTCTAATATACAATATTAAAAGTGTTATAGAGAGTATATAGACTCAATTTAATATTTTAATTGTTAGAGATATTTCAAAAAATATTGAAGGCGTCAACACGTTTCAAATGTCCCCGTGCCTGGGACTGGGACGGTTGAAACATACATGGTGGGCCAAATACAAGTTTCTTTTTAAAAATGCAATAAAATGAACAAAATAAAATTTTTTTCCATGTATTATGGCTTTATTAGTAAGAGCAAACATTCCCATTAATGATGAAAGACAACTTCGTTCAAGTGGCTGCCTCGGCTGGCTGCGCAGTAGCGCAGTCTGTCACTCCAATTTTCCAAGACCTTGTTGATAGTTTCGGGCTGTAGCTCACGGATTGCTTGGATGATATTGGCCTTAAGTGCTTGAATCGTTTCTGGATTGTTGGCATAACATCAGTCTTTCACGGTTCCCCACAAAAAAAAATTCAAAGGAGTCAAATCGCAGCTCCGAGGCGGCAAATTAACATCGCCAAGACGGCTGATAACACGATTTGGGAATTTGGTGCGTAAAAGATCAATTGTGGCATGGGCTGTGTGGCATGGCGCGCCATGCTGCATGAACCAGAGGTCGTCCAAATCCATGTCTTCAATTTCAGTAAAAAAAATTCGGATAACATGGCTCTGTAACGTTCACTGTTGACCGAAACGTTGTTCCCAGCCTCATTTTCGAAGAAAAATGGTCCAATGATGCCACCACTCCACAATCCGCACCAAACTGTCACTCTCTGTGGATGCATTGGCTTCTCGACAATAACGTGGGGGTTTTCCGAGCCCCAGATGCGGCAAATTTGTTTGTTAACGTAGCTGCCGAGATGAAAATGCGCCTCGTCAGAAAAGATGAATTTTCGCCCAAAATCGTTGTCCAATTCAAGCTGCTCTAAGGCCCAAATTGCGAAGCGATAACGAAGCGGATGGTCGTGCGCCTTCAATTGCTGAGTCAATTGGACCTTGTAAGCGAATAATCCGAGATCCTTGTGCAGAATTCTCCTCAGGCTAGTGCATGAAATGTTGAGCTGTTGCGATCGACTGCGAGTTGATGTTCGTGGAGTGAGTCTTACACTGTCGGCTACAGCAGCCATATTCTCGTCTGTGCGCACCGTACGACGACGGGGGCCATGTGTGTTGTCCACTAGCATGCCAGTCTCACGAACTTTTTGCACAAACTTGCGTACAGCAGGCGCGGTGGGTGCTTCCTTTCGGGCAAAACTTCTTTTCAAAAAACGCACTGTTTGGGCTACACAGCACTCACTTTGGAAATAAGTTTTCAATATTTCCCAACGTTGTTCAAGCGTAAAGCGACTTTCTGCCAAGATTTCGAGCGGGAAACAGCTTTCAGTGTTAAAATAACCTATGATTTAAAAAGAAACCACTAGATGGCCCACCCTGTATACCTGCGACAATTGAAATAGCATATAGATTAAATGTAATATGTATTTATTACAATTTAAAATTGTCATAATTATTATAGTATGATTGTCAAAAATGTGTAACATTCACGATGTAAAAACTCGTTCCTCGTGAAAGACTTGTGGTTTGAGGGCAGCGAATTGAAAGTTCTGGATTTATGCTTCATGATTTATGGATTTATGCTTCATGAATCCAGAAAACCAACCTTCTTCAGCCATTGAATTTCGTCTTCATGTATCTGGCATGTTTCAGGAATATTTAAAGGACAATTGGAAGGCTAATTTGCGAATTGAAACGCGTTACGACTGTTCCCGCATTTATTGTTTCAATTATCCCAATAACACATTTTGATCTACACACTCAATTGTTTTCTTAACCTCGTACGAACGTATGAATTTAAACTATTGCAACTAAAGGCAATATACTAAATTAAACAAACAATAATAGTTGAAGCCTGATAGTCACGTTTTTATTGCTTTTAAAACTATATTTCGATGATGGAAAAACTTTACGCAGATGGTGGAAAAACATATTTTTTGATATATATAATTTCGCTTTTGACTCTAATCAACGGTTTAATAATGGCTACCAGGGGCATTTAGTTACACTTCGTTTGACACTTCGAAGCCTAATTTCAGCTAAGGATTGCGTTTATTATGACCATTGTTTCTATTGTCCCTTGTTTCTATTGCCCCTTGTTTCTACTGTCCCCGGTCTCCCCTACTTAAAAAAAAAGAAACAACTTCATCGTTTATAAAATCTATAGATTAACGCCATCTAGGTGTGACATAAAAAATTTGATACTACACTTCTGAATTTTAAACTAACCGGATTTTTAACTTCGCAATTCGGGGGGTTCTTTTCTGCTCACCTCGTAGATCAATTAAAAAAATGGTGCTGAGAAGCTTTTAGAAGAAAAAAAATAGTTTGATAATGACAAATTATATTAGCTACAGCTTCTTGTACTATTTATTTCTACAAAAGCCTCCATCAGCCTCCATAAATGGCAGACACATATCGCGAATAAATAATGAGATAAATTAATTTCACTTTCATTCTAAGTAGTTTGTTCCATAAATGGCGGCAAGAGTCGACCTTCTAAGAATAAAATAATAAACACTCACAAATCCACACTTCTACAAACAAAAATTACACTTCCAAACTCAAAAACTATAACCACATACAATTAAAGCATTGATCCACCTTATCTCCCACCAAAAATAACCATTTAAAAAAAAAACTATAATAATAATAATTCTCCCGCCAAAATTTAAACAAATAATGTTTGTCATTGTTTTGGTGCGCGTCTAATATTTTGCCAGAGAGCTAAACACCCGAATACCATGTTGCCAAAACAAAATCATAACTAGGCGCGTGTTATAAACGCGTTATTTTTTCCACCGTAATCGTCTTATTGTTGTTGATTTTTGAATTCTTGTTATTTTTCTTATATATTTGCATCTTCAATTTTTCGCCGTTAAACGCAAGGCCATGTCCTTAAGAAAAAAGATATTTTGCGATTCGCATTTGAACGCGTCGATGCCGTAATATCGCACATTCGCTTAATCAGCACTAAATCTACCGGTTTAGTTGTTATTGTTTGGTTTTTTTTTAGGTCCAAGTCCAGTAGCGTACTAAAATGCGCAACATAATAACATAATTATTACGTCCATGTTTGTATTGCAGAAATGTTTGGAATGAAAACTCACAAATACCGGACCAAGGCTACCTTAAAATCGCAATGTTTTTATAATGCGCGCGCGCACTGTCTAAAGAAACAAAATAAGCAATAACAATTATTATTATGCTGACAACAAAAAAAAAGACTTTAAAACGTGTAAAAATTCGCGGAAAACAGATCGAAAAATGTGCCCACCTGTAGAAAAATTCGAGGTATGCATAATAATCGGTTTGGATCTTTTGGAACGAACGAGGCCCACGAGAGAACAATTTGACATGTAGAGGGCCCGGAGTGGGCCCCTCTTATTATAATCCATGAAAATTGGGTCGCATCGCAAGCACATTAATTTGTAATCGTAACAGGTTAATATTCTCATTTCGTGAAAAAAATGTGGCACAAAACCGAAAGCGATTTTTTTTCTCTTTTCGACATTTTCTACGTTAAATTTCAAGTGATAAACCAATACTGTCGAAATTTTTGGACGGTTTGTTTTTCACGTAAATGATCACTGACTATCAAACAGGTACGCCACCTTCACCTCAGCTGCTTTTTTACTCGGAAGGCTACAATTCTTTAGTCTAACGCTTAAGTCTATTTACCACCTGTCTCATAAACATACCTTGCCATTATTCTCCATCTTAGCAATTTTATACACTTACTTACGCGATAACAAATTCATTAGATACTCGTAGGACGAATAGAGCGCTGCGCAGACGTAACGTAGTTTATCAGGTAACAAAAGAAATGAAAATGAATGGATGCGCGCGTGCGAAATTTTTTCATTGATTAGACGAGTGAGTGTGAGACGTAGGTTGGTGATTTTCTTTTTAGGTGAGTTTGATAAAGTTACGGTGTTTTAAACGTGAAAGTGGTTTATTTATCGTCTTACTTACACAGCTACAGCTTATCATTCGTAAATAAGTGGGGAATTTTTACATCTATTTCATCAAAGTATTAAGTACAAAAATGTAGGAGGCAGACATTCCGAAAACTTACTTTGAAGTAAACCGTAAACAATTTGATATTACGTCATTAGACGGTGTACAGTATGAAGAGCTATAGCAACTATCTTTGCTGTGTTGTATCATAGATAAAATTCGGGAAATACCACGTCACATATTGTTTTGATTCAAGCTCTACGGAATAGCTCGAATAAATCGCTAGTTTCTAACAGCGTCTGTTTTCAAAATTTCTAAAATTTAAAATCACCAATCAATCAAATTTTGAAATTAAAACGTATTAAAAAATTATTTTTTTTTATATCCTTATACTATGTTCAGACTACGAGATTAACGCGTTTAAATCGAGTTAAACGCGTTGAAAACACTTCCCGAACGCGTTTACGAAAATACGTAGCTGCAAAGCGTTTAACCGAAAACATGTACTGCGACCCTCGCGGAAATCGAAGTAAACTTTTGGAAGAAACTATTTAATGGTGTAGAAACTCAATTGTGTGCTTGTGGAACGACAGCATAAGCTAATAAATTCACTATCCATTACTGCTATACAAACATTTTAATTTCAAATGATTTAGAAAGAATAAATTTGGTAATGAAACACAGCTGAATATTTATTTGTCAAAACGAATCACGTCAAGCTATCATATATCAAAATTAAACGAGTTTCCTAGTCTGAACACTACTTTTTTAACACGTTCATTTTGCCTACTTAAACGCGTTTAAAACGCATAGTCTGTACAGGGTATTCGTTTTCAAATTATGTCAAAGTAAGTTTTCAATAGCGTATGTTTCAAAAATTTATATAATTCAAAAACCTTAACAATTCATTATCTTTAGCATTCAAATTCTGTCCCTTTTCAAAAAACCGCTGCTTTCAAAACCTCGTTTTCAACACCGTCTGTTTCAAAAAATTCAAAAATTCAAAATTCCCAACCATTCCTTGTTAAATTACAGCGTAATAAAAAAAAATTTTGTTTTTAAACCTTAGCTTTAAAATTATATTCATTTTTCAAAACGCCCTGCTTCAAAAAACTCGTTTGCTTGTCACTTTGAAACTTTTTTCAAAATTATATTTTTATCAGCCGCCCAACATGTCAAAATCGCTTGCTTTAAAATCCGCGCATTGCCAAAATCTCATGTTCTAAAAGTCGCCTCTTTTCAAAATCCTTCGTTTTCAAAAAATCGCAATTTTTAAACGGCTCTAATTTTAAAAAACCTAATTTTTTAATTTACTTTCATCTATTTTTACAATTCCTATTTTTAAAATTTCATTAAATAGAAATTCGACGTAAAGCCGCACGTTCTTGAAACATTTTCTTTCTCAATTGACGTGAGTTTTAAAAAAAAAAATTGTTTTTAAAATTTTCCGTTTGAAATCTCTCAGTTGCAAAATATCTCGTTTTCACAGTAACCGGTATTTAAAATTATGATTGAAATTTCGAAAACATTTTCATCTTTTTGACAGTCCACTGTTTTTGTTTTCGAAACCTTTTTAATCTCTTTTAAAAATTCACCCATTCACAAAAGCTTGTAATTCGCCACTTTTCAATTTAGATTGTTTTGAAACTTAAGTTGTCTTGAACTTAATTTATTTTGAAATCTCTTATTTAAAGACCGTTCGATTCAAAATTCATAAAAAATTACTTATGAATGTTCATAATCGTCTTTGTTGAAGCCAAGTCAGTCAAACTGTCGTTTTTAAAGTGTTCAAATTTCCAGATTATCCAAAAATGTAATCGTTGAATTTCTCGTATTTTGAAACTCCGTTTTGAAAGTCCTTCGTTTTCGCAGTACTCGTTTTTTTAAGTCTATATTTTTAATATTCTTCGTTTTCTAAGTGATTCTTAAAAATGTTTGTTTTCAAAATCTTTCGTTCTGAAAATTTAGGCAATTTTCTTCAAACTCTTTTTATCAAAATCTATTTTATGAAACAAGTCAAAAAATAAGTTGTATTCTTATTACTCCTTTTTCAACATATGTATTTTCATCAAATTCAGACGCTTACAAAGTATGTACTCAATTGTTACCGTTTACTAATTTTAATATCACTAAAATTGCCTGTTTTGAAATCGTTTGACCCCCGGTTTTCAAAACGATTCGTTTTCGTATTTCCTGACAGTTCTTTGTTTCTAATAAACCTTCTCAATCACCAAGTTTTGCCAGCCAACGTCTTGTAATTTAATTCGTTTTTAAAATTCCTTTTTTTTCGTAAACTATCATTTTCAAGATCATAGTTCAAAAAATTTTCTTTCCTTTTCAAACTCACCTAACTTTTCAAAAATCAATATTTAAAAAAAAATTCACATGTCCACTTTAAAAAATGGTTGTGTTCGAGATACTTCAAATTTTTAAGGATGTAAATATTATTTCGTATCCTCTTTCTCAGTCCTTTTTTGGAAAAAAATCTTTCGGGTTCCAAATGGCTTACATTTGCAGTTCCTGTTTTCTAAAACCCTCGATTTTGCTGTGCCTTTTTTTCAGTTCGATTTCTTTTTCATTTTCAAACACCATATTTTTAAAGAATACCCATCTCGAAGTTCCTCATATCCAAAATACAAAAATAAGAAGTTGCGATTTCAAAATTCCTCTTTTTCAAAATCACCCCATTTTATTTCCCCATTTTCAAAATTTTCCATTTCTAAACATGAAACTCTTCATCAGTGTGACTTTCGTGTTACTTCCTACAGGATGTAGTTGTATTCTTCAGCCTTTATTCCCCATATTCAAAATCCTTCTTCGTTTTCATGTTTTGAAAAGCCGAATTTTCAAAACCACTCGTTTCATTTCCCGGCCTTTAAATTTTCATATCAGTCCTTTTTTCTGACCCTTGTTTCAATAAATTTTCCGATGTCTCGTTTTTGATCTTCAGAATTCTCTGACTGTGACTGTGAATTCTCTTTTTTTAAACTTTTCCTTAAGCCACAATTTTTTAAAAAAAAATCTCCCATTTTTTAAAAATCAGAATATTCATAAATTTAAAAGGAAAAGAGTCTTTTTCTTTTTAAATTTTCTCATTTTCAAATTACTTCGTTTACAATGAATCAAAAATCCACTTTTGTTTTGTTTAAACAATTTTTTTTCAGTTTTGCAAAAAGTATGACACGTTAGAAAAATTAAAAGATAATTAAATTTGACAAATTTATGAAATATACAAACAATAATAGCGGTATGTGGGCTTTATTCACTGATAATAAATAAAACACCGCGGATTAAACTCTAAAATACTTTTGTTAACTTATTTATAGATTGGCTTATCTCGTTTTCTGGTTTTCAGATTTCTCGTTAAAAGCGAATTATCCACTTGGCTTCAAGGTTCACTCGGCTCCGACTTTCTCCTTCCGTTTTTGTTGTAGAAACCCCTTGGAGAGCTAAGGCTTGCTGTTGTCAGGATTTGATATTTGCGGGGTTAGTGTTACAACGTGTTTCCCAAATAGAGTAAAATTATTTTTATGCGTTTTCATGAAACAGGAAAATTAATAAGAATTGCTCCAAGTTACATGCACTGCGTACTAGTTGATATTCTTAACACTTTTCTCTTATTTTTATACTCTAGATGAAATCATATAGAGTATTATAAATTTAATCCAGCCCGAAAAGTTTGTAACGCATAGAACCGAGCCTCGGACGAAAAAAAGTTATATATTATGTTGTGTTCAGTTGTGGCCAAAAACCCCAAATCCGTTTGCTGTCCGTCCGTCCGTCCGTTTGCACGATAATTCAAGAGCCCGTTGGCCTAGGAAGTTGAAATTTTGTCAGCACCTGTAAAATAGAAAAAGTAAGGCTAAGTTCGTTAATGGGCGATATGCTTCCACTCCTTCGGGTACCTCCCATACGAGAGTCCTTAAAACACGTATTCACAATTATTGCTCGAATGCTTCAAGTTAGGAGCTTGAAATTTTGAATACTTAAAGTTTACAATGTTTGAAACAAAAGTTCCGAATATGATGCAAATCGAATGAGTCCTTCATCTAACAGCCAACAAAAGTCCTTTAAAAATGTATACAAGTTACAGAATCCACTATAACTCTAGTACAAGTTAAAGCAGGGATTCAAAATTTTACAGGAATTAGTTTTATATGAAAAGTAAGACTGAGTTCATTAATTAGCGCCATCCGTCGACTCATTCGTGTAGCTGTCATACAAAAATAATTTAAACACGTATTCACCAATATTGAACGATAACTTTAGAACGCTTTAAGTTACGACTTTGAAATTTTGTACACGTTAATTTTATAATAGTCTCAGCTGAAAGTATTAATATGAAAACTATCCCAGAAGTCCTTCATGTAGTTGCCATACAAAAATTCTGTAAAAATGTCCTAACTTAATTTATGGAACTCACTATAGCTCAAAAAATCGTTTAACTACAAAGTCGAAATTTTGTACAAATTAGTTTTGAGTGAAAACAAAGTTCGATCTTACTTGTCGGCGAAATCCTTCTACTCCTTCCGGTAGCATTGCGACCCATCGAGTAGCCACTATACAATACTTTCTATCTGAAAATAAAAGGTCATGCAATAATTGTATGTGCACTCCTCATTCTTTTGATATGTTCCCAACTAAAACATAAATCGGAATTCAGTATTTCATCGAGAGTATCACACGATTGGCTTGCAGCCGATGCTGACTGCGTTATGTTTTATAACAATTTTGATGTTATATCGCTAGCTTTTGTATCTTTTCTCATAATACAACTTCCAGAAGTCAGTGAATTGTAGGTTGGTTGGTTGGTTGGTTTAAGTGGCAGCCCTGTCCTCTAGACAGAGCTCAATTAGCTCAATGGCCGTTTTGGAACCACAAACTCGTGTTAAACCCGGATGTTAGGGGTTGTTGTGACTGAGGAATTTAAAAGATGAGTGTGAGGAAAATTGATCGTTATAACCATTCTCTGCTGTTTAGGAAGAGTAATAACTCTCCAATTTTCTTCCTCGAAATCTCTATCAGAAGAGAAGAGTTCAGGCTCTCGGGCTCAAGCTAAGGCCGCTCATGTGTCCTGGCAGCTGAGGTAGTGTACATTGAACGGAATGCCCAATTCGGCTGCATGATCCCCAATTGGCCAGTGACCTGTACTAATCGCCGTGATTCTGGAGATGTCTGCCCTGGTTTTGTATAGAAGTTCGTCTGACTTGGCTCGGTTGTAAGATGGCCACATCTTCCTAGATATGGCGCAGCTTGTTA
This sequence comes from Beris morrisii, assembly GCA_951812415.1. NCBI lineage: Eukaryota > Metazoa > Arthropoda > Insecta > Diptera > Stratiomyidae > Beris > Beris morrisii. Next base: position 130,851,794 of record OX638312.1, read on the forward strand.
CGCTTTTCCATCTGGAGTTAGCCGCTGCTTGGAAGAAGGAGAGTATGTCTCCCTTGACAACTCCTAAAGGAACGTGAACTAGTTCTGCAATAGAGCCGGAAAGAGCGGAGCCCTGCCTGGCCAGTTCATCAGCCCGCTCATTTCCCACTATATCTCTATGCCTCGGAATCCAGAGCACAGTAATTTTGAGCCGCTCCGCTAAACCGGCTAGTTCGTTACTGCACTGCTGTACTAGTTTAGAGGAGATAATAGCCGAATCTACTGCTTTGATTGCGGCTTTGCTATCGGTGAAAATAACGATGTTGTGCTTCGGCGATAAGTCGTGTTTTAATGTCCGACAAGCCTCACGGATCCCTAGTATCTGCGCCTGGAAGACGCTAGCGTGGTCCGGTAGGCGGTAGGATCTGAGAATATTCCTGTAACGACCCCGCAGTCCATTTTCGAACCGTCGGTAAATATTATCGTGTCGAAGTCTGTTTCCAACGCACCGTACTTCCACTCCTCTCTAGTGGGGAAACCAACAGAGAAGCCTTTCGTGAAGCTCAGGGGTGATGTAATCAGTCGGTGACGTAACCAATTCCTTTGGTAACTGTCCCAGGATATTACTATGCCCGTACGGCTTCGCTGTCCAGCACCCAGATAATATATCGTGCCTGCCTCAAAAATTCCATTGAAATATTTCAACTCTGACTGCGTCCCAAAAACGTGGTTTGCATTGTAAGGTTGACAATAGCATCCCCACCTCAACCGTATCTTGGATTTTGTCCTAAAAGTTAATAAAGTTGGTCCAAGCTAGTAGCAGATTTTTTATATGGGTTTCTCTAATTACTGGTTTTTAATTTTTTAATTTGAACATTTTAATTGTTTTTCTTTATTTAAATAAGCACTACGAATACTGACTTGATGTTATACACCTAATAAGTTCAATGTGCACACATTTTCATCAATATTATGAAAATATTCTGTAATATCAATGTTTTGAATATGTTCATTATTACTATGAACAAAATCATTAAGAACTATTCCAATGAAAATGAAACAAGATTCATAAATCACATGGACATTTTGATCAATATGAAGAAAATGTTCATCAAAATTTGTCGATGATTTTTAATAGTATTTATTCACATTCTTATTGAACACGTTTTTAAAACCATGTTTAATGCATGGGATTCATTGTTTATGCGAACAGTTCATATATGTAGATCATAAAAAATAACTATGATTTTGTTCATTTCTTCAACGAGTTTTACAATTATCCAAAGAATATTTTTTTAATGAAACGCATTCATTAAAGTTATAACCTAGGTTTCTTTCAAACTAAATGCATTTACATTTGAAAAGAGGTTAAATCTCTCCGATGATATATCAGGCTGTGTTTCACTCTTTTTACATTGCCTAAAAAGTAGTTTCGATGTACAACCCCTTAAGGAGCGAATAGAAATTATGTAATTAATTATACAACATTTTTAATTTATCTTAAAACCAATGAGATAACGCATTGATTTTCTTTTCAGGGGAAACTTATACAAACGCCTCAACTAGCTTCTCCTTCCATTGAAAACAGTAAAATTATCAAATCGCTCCAAATTTGGCTATGTTCAAATTCATATCACTTTTTCGCTTTCTTTCCTTTTGTGAATATTAATTTCTACCTTTTCACTGTATTAAACTTCCAGGAGTCAGTTCACTGTGAATGAAATTAATTGTTATTATGGCGTCCAGCGTGGGGTCTTTTAATTTTTTTTAACCGTCTCCAACAAAATATACCTAAATTGGTTGAAACTATCAGTTTTACATACTAAAATATTGATTCGAGTTTCAAGTGGCAAACACGTTGGCTGTTTCTGCAACAACATTGTTTTTTTATTTTCAGCTGTTTAATTAAGCCGCTATCTCGTTTCAGTTTATCTGAAAGTGCTTCAAGAACACAATTGTTAGCACGTGCAGAGTTATCACTATATCGCGCCAAAGTTACTATCTTGGAGAAACTTAACTGGCGAGATCATGAGAACTATCTTCATTGAACTCTCAGTATCGTCGTAGTGATCAAATTTTCAGCTTGAGAGTTAGTTCTTTTTTGTTCTTTTCATGTAATTTATTAATTAAATAATGAACATATCTACCTTCTACCATCAGCTGTCTGAGAAGTAAAACAAGCAATGATTTTATCTTAATTGTAAATGCGACAATCTTAACATATCTTCGTATGGGTACTCAAATACAAAATAAGGTAATAGACAAAAACTACAAAAGTTCTTGAAAATCTGCCAACAGTCTGGACGCAACTTTATTATTTTTTAGGTAGAAGTCCGAAACGTGTTTAATACTGAGATGCGGTGTAGGTCGCTATGCGACTGATTACCTAAAAAATAACGTTCCAAATAGCCTGCTGGTTATTCTTTAGGTTAAAATAACGAAATTCATGAAAATGTTGCAAAAACCCCTTTTCACACACATTTGTTGTACTCCAGCTCTGTACATCAATAAAATTTTAAACTTTTTTTTGCTTTAACTACGCCTGTAGTACTTCTACATATACATACTAAGTTTCAACTTTCTAGCATAAGCCGTTTCTGAGATAGGAAAACCACCCCCCACCCCCGTATTTTACTAACCTTATCATTTTCTGGAATGTCTCTATAGCACCTCTATACAGTTATCAATTTTTAGCTTTCTATCCTTTGCGGCTTTCGTGAAATTAAAATCAGAATTTTTTCATTTCCACTCCCACCATCACTACCTACACTCACACCCTCACATTTTATTTCTCCGCTAGAGGTCTACTAGTCCTAACTCCTGTAAAAATTTCAAGATCATATCTGATACGGTTCATGAGATATAACAATTTAATTTTTTGAAAAATGACTGTCCCCCACCTTCAGCGCTTCACCTCTCCCCTAAAAAATTTTACATTCAGTAGAATCCACTGGTAATTATATATACAGAACTCAAATTTTATCTACATAGCACAATTGAGTCGGAAGATATTGTAATTCAAAGTTTTTTACCCCTCACCTCCATACCTCACTACTCCCCTTAAAAATTTTAACCCCTTTCTAATCTCCTAGTATCCCTTAATACAACTACAAAATTTCGGCCATCTGACATCAATCGTTCAGGAGATATGGATTTTAGAATGTATCAATCCCAGCTTTCAAGCGTTTTGGACGCATTGTTTCCCCCCCGACTCGCACACCTCTCAACCCCTATCGACTATTTTTTTGCAAATGGGTCCACTATCATAGTACTTCATAAGTTCCAACTTTCAGCCTTCTAGCATAAGCGGTTCCTGAGATCTAGAAACCAAAATTTTTCGCCTAAAACGCTCCCCCCCTCCACCCCCCTTACACCACGACATCCCGAAAAGGTACCACTCGTAGGCGTTCACCCACTCTACCTACCATAAAAATTTCAATTTAATATCTCAAGGGGTTTGTGAGCTACGCACCTTCAAACGGTTTTGCGTACGGCGTACAGACGGACGGCGGACAGACGGACATGTTTTTCTTTTTTGGTGTTTACGAGTTCTAAAACGTGTAAATACAAAATTTCAGGGTAGCAAACTTTTTTGAAATTTCAGGTCGATCACAATACTTTATTATTAAAAAATAATAAAGTAAAATTTGCGTCTATGTTAGCTTACCATGAAAAAATTCCATTTCTCGGTTAAAATTCGGGAAAAAAATTAAATTTGCTATTGGCGGGATTCGATCAAGCGCTCTTAACGTTGAGCTTTATATATCCTAGCGAACAACCAAAAATTCCACCAAATTGGTTTAAATATTAGGTGATCTTCAGTGCCAGCTACCTTAAGTATAAGGATGCGAAGGCAAGAATTTCAGTTGTTTATAATTCGTTGATAATAAAATGTGTTTCTATATATAGAATAATCCTCAGCAATACCACCAGCTGTAAGGGTGTTTCGGATAGTAGGCATGATACACCCTCTGACGAGTCTATTCCATCCGATGGAGAAACAGCTCCTTCAGACCTAGTTCAACACAGTCTTATAAACTGGCCTATCCAGTGAAGTTTTTTCCAAACTGTCATGTCCTCAAGTACAGCAATTAATCAACAGTCGGGAATTTCGTGTTGGGGTTCCACACCACAAACTCCTCTGACGCCGGAAAACAACTAAAACTTCTTAAAAAATCTGCCAATGGTCTGGGCGAAACTTTATTATTTTTCGGGTCAAAGTTCGGGAGCGGTAAAAGTCGGAGTGTATCATGAGTTGCTTCGAGATTTTTAGATTTCTTATGGAAAATTAATTTTGTTCTTAATATAAAAATATTTAAAATAGAGATTTTTAGACGATTAAACATTGAAAAAGTCCGTGTAGACTATTCGAATTTCAGTATATTATGTACACTAAAAGCCCATAGAAGCAAAAACGTATTTGTTGCCTTATCAGAATTAAGAGATATGACGAATTGTTAAAACGTATACAAACCCATTACTTCCACTTGGGGCTTGAATTTCGAAAAAATTGTGAAACAGGTTTTTAGACGATTTCATAAGAAGCAACCTGAAATCTCATGAGACAAGACGGATTTTGAAAAAATTCTGAAAACGTAAGCAAACCCTTCACATCTCCTTGGTTCTGGAAATTCGAAAAATCGTGAATTGGTTGGCCGTAATAATCAATTTTACATCTCATCAGAATTAAGGAATGGCAAAAATTGTGAAAACATATACAAACCCTTGGGGGTTGAATATCGAAAAATTGAGAAATGGGTTTGTAGGCGATTATATAAAAAGTTTGTGGAAATAAAAAGCGATCTAATATCTCATCGAACCTAAGAAATATGTCGAAACTTTGAAAAGCATACAACCTCCTTACACCTTTTTGGATTGAATATCTAAAATACTGAAATTGACTTTTTGGCTTTTTTACATAGGAAACCTTAGGAAGTAAAAATGAATTCGATATATCACCAGATATGCAACCTCCTTACACCCACTTGGGGGTTGAATGTTCAAAAATCCTGAAAGGAGTTAATAAATAAATATGAAGACAGCACGAGAAAGTAGGAACCAATTCAATTTCTTATCACTTCTAAAAGAAATGACGGAACTCGTGAAAACGTGTTCAACCCGTTTATACCCTCCTAGGTGGAAAAAGGAAAAAACTTAAAAACAAGTTTTAGGCGATTATTACACAAGCCCATGAATATGAAAAGATATGCAATATCTGATAAGACGTGGATATAGTAGAATTCGTGAAAAAGTTTACAACCCCCTTTGCACCCCCTTAGGGGTCGAATTTTAAAAAATCCTGAAAACACTATCTAGGTATTTATATGAAGAATCCATAGAATAAAAATGAATTCAATATTTGGGAAGACCTAATAGATATGACGAAAACCGTGAAAATATATGCATTCCATTTTCACTGATAATTTTTTTTGCCCCCCCTCCGAACGCCAATGTATATTTGAAATTTTTTTTTATCTAAATTAGTTTTCTAGTTGATTTACATAAACGTACCGAGTTTCAGCTTTGTAGCATAAGCCGTTCTATAGATAGGAAAAACACCCCCCACCCCCGTACCATACTACCCCTATAAAAAATTATATTTTTCCAAGATGCTACTAATATAGCTCTATCTAAATACGAAGTTTCAGCTTTATATCATTATAGGTTGTCGAGATATTAAAATCGGAACTTTTTCCTTTTCACCCTCCTCCACCCTCACCCTTTACACCCACACTTCCAAATTGTTTTCTACTAGGGGTCTATTAGGCCTACTTCTGGTAAAAATTTGAAGCATCTATCTTACACCGTTCTTGAGATATGAGACGTGATTTTTTAGAAAAATTCTTACCCCCTCCACTTTCATGCTCCACCGCCCCCTTCAAAAATTTTGCTTCCAGCAAACTTCATTTGTCAACCTTTATACAGAAACCAAATTTTATTTATCTAGTGCAATTGGTTAGTAAGATATCGCAATCTAAAATTTTTCACCCCCCACCCCCGTACTCCACTACCCCCACTCAAATTTTTGTTTCCGATCTATTCTCCTAGTATACCTACAGATATTCATAAAGTTTCAATTTTATGACATTAACCGTTTAGGAGATATGGATTTTAGAAAGTGTCGATCTCACCTTTTTTGCGTTTCGGACGCATTATTTTTCCCCCCACTCCCAAACCCCTTCACCTATATCGGCAAATGGGTCCACTACTGAAGCTCTATATAAATTCCAAATTTCAGCCTCCTAGCATAAGCGGTTGCTGAGATCTAGAAACCAAAATTTTCCGTCTAAAACACTTCCCCCTCCTCCCCTCTCACACCCCCACCCCTCCAAATTTGGCCACTTCAAGGGGCCTACCCAGTCTATTCATAAAAAAAATTTTAATTTAATAGCTCAAAGGGTTTGGGAGCTACGAGCCTTCAAACGATTTTGCGTACAGCGGTCGACGTACGGCGTACGGCGTACGGGGTACGGCGTACGGCGGACAGACGGACTGAAATTTTTTATTGCTTTTTTCGTGTCTACTCGTCATGAAACGTGAAAAAAAAAATTTTGAGGGTAGCAAATTTTTTTTTTTTAAAAATCGAAAACAATACTGTATTATTAAAATAATAAAGTAAAATGGGTAATAATGTTTTTGCTTCAGCACCGCTGAATAGAGGGGCTGCGGTGCCAAGTCTACATCAATCCTAAAATTTCTACTGATTTCCTAAAAAAAACCTAAACTGTCTACCAAATTTTATTCCAAAAATATATTATCTAATCTCGCCGAAATTATCAAAAATTAATACCTCACCTGAAATCACTTTATAATCTGCAAATTGAGTAAAACAAAAAAAACATTTTTAAATTTTTGGAACAAAGCAAAAATGGTTTCAAGTGCAAAGCGGAGGACTGATTAAAATTTTGTCTATACTAAAACAAGTACGTGGAACGTGTACAAATTATACAGTGACCATGAGGTTTTTATCTCACCCGGTTATTCCTCCAGATAGGCGTAGCTTTTGGACTTGTCAAATTCAAATTGTTGAAAAAAAAAAAAAAAATTTAATCAAATATGTCGTATGCGATAATACCTCGCCCGCGCGTCGGACTTTCAATAATCATTAGCGTTGTTCATATGTGAGACAAGCGGGTGCCAAGATTTGGCTCTTATTTTCATTTTACTGACGAACTCTACCCGTGAAAAATGCGAAGGAAAAGACAAGGCCCTAAAGGTGGTACCAATATCAATGGTCATTTTCATTCTGAATATATTTACATAAACTGCCAAGTTATGCTTCTTAAGAAAATTAATCGGTGACTGTATCGTTTAAGACGTTAAACATTGTTCTTTTTTTGTATCATCTGGTAGCCACATCGCGCACACGTAACATCCAAACAAAAAAAGACCGGTAAGTTTTATCATAAACGACTTATCGGTTTTATTTCTTTTTGTACGTGTATCAAGAATCGATTTTACCGGTTTCGCGACGACAAGGTAAATAATAATTACAAATTATTATTACGATTTTTAGTATTATTTTTCCGCTCGTGTTTTTCACATATGCCAACAGTCTCGATTATATTTCTTTTTTTTAAACCAATACACCGGCTCGATTCCAACTAAAACTTACCTATGCTGTTGCTGTTCCGAACAGGTATGACGCTTCTTACATGATCGATTCTATATATGATGACGTCAGCTTATCGTCGTTTTCATATTATTATGCATTATTAGACGTTGACGTCGCGCTTTTAGTGTAGTATCGTTGCTGTTCCGTCCGGTTTACGCTATTTGTGGCGGCTGGAAACTGAATATTTCGTTTAGAACGCTTACGGAAACCGGTCAGTTAGCGTCGCGATTCTGAAACGAAGAAAGCTTTTCTTCCTCCGTAGAAGTGAAAAAGATTTTAAAAAAAAACTCAAAATATTTATAAACAAATCGTAGTTTTTCTTTCGGAGTTCGGAGTAATTTTTTTTTGTCGAAAAAAAAACGCAGACTTTAAAACATCTACGTCTTAAAGATTAGTGAGTATAGAGATACTCAATTTATCAACAACAGCAGAAAAAAAAACAACAAACCGTTTCAAAATCAGTCGTCATTTTGATACGCGCGTGTTTTAATCTAATAACGCATGCGTATTATATGTCGGATGATGACGCGAGATACGATCATCATTTGTGCGATTTTAGTTTAATAACAAAAATTCCCTCATAACAGTAACGTTTTTTCAGTGTTTCGGAGTAATTTTTCGGAGTAATAATTTTCGGAGTAGTACTTTTCGGAGTGAACTTTTCAGTGCATTGATCACAAAATACATGTTTGTCTGAGGTTTATATTGTTTAAAAGAAAAGAAAAGTGAATAAAGATCGGTTTTTATCATTGTCGAGATATCGGTATGGTGAACAAACAGCCACCTACATACTGGGTGCGAAAAATCGGCTTGTAAAAACCGCCCTGCTGTATAGAACTGTATCTTAAGTACGTAGCTATATTTAATAAAGGTGATATGTAATAAAATTTCTAATGTGTACACGTGTGTGTATATGTGCGCGGAATATGCGGCGACAAGAATAATTGTTGTTTTTTCGCGTAACCGAGTCTTAGCCGGCATTTATATTATATCGCTCTGCTCGTATAGTCTTCATACGTTTTGATCGTCGTTGGCGATTTTAATTTATTTTTATATATAAATAAAGTTGTTTTTTTTTTTTGTGCGGCATAAGAAGTTCGGCTCGTCTTCAGGTGTTTGTATTTTGTGTGCACGGCAATCTATTTTTAAGGCGTCCAACATAAATTACGATTTAATTTCTTTTCGGAATAATACGCGAGCAAATGTAAGAGAAAGATCTTTCAAGTCGATCGTTCGGTTGCAGATTTAATTTGGCTACGTCGGCACAGAAGCCAAATTAATTCAAAAAAAAATACCGGCCGGCAAAATTACTTCTACGAGTACTACACCGCGTCTATTCGTACAAACTACAAAGTGGCGAATTTGCGTCAAGACATTTCTCCGCGAAAATTTAGGTGACTTGTGCGCTATTCCTAGTGACCGAGTTTTAGTTTTTGGTGCATTCCTTAACGCCTGTTGCTTTGCGAAACTGCAGCATTAAGATCGCAACGTAAGCGTGACGAATTTTAAGGTCTATTTTTGTGCGCTTTTTGACGCAATTTGAAGTAATTTTGGTTTTTTCGCGTTAGAATTTCTGTCAAAAATTTTGACAAATTTTGACTAATCGATTTTTTGTTTTTTTTTTTTGTATTTCCAGGAACCGCTTGAACTTAAGAAGCGTTTAGAAGAAGTTCGTCTGCTGGAATCGAGACGTTCTGCTCGTCTTGCCGATCAGGATCGCGATACGGATTTTGCACGATTAGCTGATATGGCAGGCGATCGACGCAGGGCTTCACACAGCATTGATGTACCACTCACGCTTACGCAGCACAAGTAAGTAAACATTTTCTGCACCGTAAGTCGTACAACCTGTCGTTAAGACTAACGACTTTTTGTTTTCTTACAAAATATTGCTCGGAAATAACGACGACATAATCAAATAAAATTACAAAAAAAAAAAAAAAATGGGTCGTAAAGTAAATGCGCGATTGGTGATGTTATGATAAAGATCGTGTTGATCGAGGATGTTGTTATTGTTTTCCATTTGTACTGGTACCGGCCTATAGTTTTTTTATTAATTACTTCGTAGAATCGATGTTAAAATTAGTGTTACCAGGTGGAAAGGTTACAATTTTTGAAGATGGTCGCACGCTCCTTTATGGAACTGCTCTCATTTTTCCAGTGATTTTTCAGCTTCTACTTTCTACAAATTCGTAAAAGAATAAGTTACATAGTACACTTTTTGCTTCATAAGTGTCACAAGTATCACGATACCGAGATGTTGTATCGTTATCTTACAGATTTGAAATAATTTGCCTGGGATTGTTTTAGATACACTTGTAAACCTTCATTAGTGCCAAATATTGGGCGGCATTTATTACGCAGAACCAATTCCAATCTAAGAATCTAAAGCTCGTGCCCTACGTTGGGTGCCATTTGATACGTGTAATAATTTTGTCCGAAACGAAAAAATACCACGTCCTTTGAACATGAAAATCCCAATCAAAGTTTTCTATGTTATATCCCACGTTGGGCGCCATTTGTTACATTAGGATAAATTATCACAACTTGCTACAAATACCTCATTCTTTTAATTAATTGAAGTTCTGTAAATTCTTCTGCACCGAAAATCAAGGAACCGCTAATGAAGCGAACATGTTGGTCTTTATATTAGTATCTTGGGTTTGTACCTTAGCTAGGTTGGCTGCCAGTTATTACTTGTGATTACCTCGTGCCCTACGTTCGGCGCCATTCGTTACGTGTGATCATTTCGTCCGAAACGAAAAAATACCACGTCCTTTGAACATGAAAATCCCAATCAAAGTTTTCTGTGTCTTGTGTGTCTTGTGTATTTATCCTTACAAAACAAATAGCGCCCAACAAATCTCTACAAATATCTAATTTTTTTAATTAATTGAAATTTTGTAAATTTTTTTGCTTTAAAAATCAAGGAACCGCAAATGAACTGAACATGTTGGTCTTTATATTAGTATCTTGGGTTTGTGCCTTAGCTACGTTGGCTGCCATTTATTACGTGTGATCAGTTCTATCACATACCTCGTGCCCTATGTTGGGCGCCATTGGTTACGTGTGATAATTTTTTTCAAAACGAAGAAATACCCTTGTCCTTTGAACATGAAAATTCCCTGTGTTATATCCCACGTTGGGCGCCTTTTTTTACGTAAGGACAAATAGACAAATCACTACAAATACTTCATTCTTTTCATTAATTGAAATTCTGTGAATTCCTTTGCTCTAAAAAACAAGGAACCGGAAATGAAGCGAACATGTTGGTGTTTAGCTTAGTATCTTGGGTTCGTGCCTTAACTAGGTTGGCTGCCATTTATAACTTGTGATCACCTCGTGCCCTACGCTGGGCGCTATTTGTTACATGTGATCGTTTCATCCAAAACGAAAACTACCTCGTTCTTTGAACATGAGAGTCTCAATCAAAGTGTTCTGTGTTATATCCCACGTTGGGCGCCACTTGTTACGTAAGGATAAATTATCACAACTCATTATAAATACCTCATTATTTAATCAATTGAAGTTCTGTAAATTAATTTTGATAATAATTTCTTCTAAATTATGTAAATTAATTATGCATTACAAATCAAGGTACCGCAAATGAAGCGAACATGCTGTCCTTTATCTTAGTATCTTGGGTTCTGTATCTCACGTTGGGCGCCATGTTTATCTCAGTATCTTGGGTTCGTGCCTTAACTAGGTTGTCTGCCATTTATAACTTGTGATCACCTCGTGCCCTACGCTGGGCGCTATTTGTTACGTGTGATCATTTCGTACAAAACGAAAAAATACCACGTCCATGAAAAGCCCAATCAAAGTTTTCGGTGTTTTTTCACGTTGGGCGCCATTTGTTACGTAATACACAAATCTCTACAAATATCTCATTTTTTTATAATAATTAATTGAAATTCTGTATTTTGCACTAAAAACCAAGGAACCGCAAATGAAGCGATCATGCTCTTCTTTATCTTAGTTGGCCGCCATTTATTATGTGTGATCAGTTTCATCAAATTTCTCGTCCTTTGTACACGTAATGGTTAATCTCAGGGTTCTGAGCCCTACGTTGGGGGCCACTTGATCATCATCTCAATGGCGCGACAGCCCAATTCGGGCCCCTGGCCTCCTGAAGTCGTCGCCTCCAATCGTCTCGGTCCAAAGACCTCGTCCTTCAGCTGCTAATTTTTAAGATGGTTTTGCTGTCTTCTTCAACCGAGTCTTCCCATCGCTTGCGTGGTTTGCCTACTGGCCTGTTACCACTCGCTTTGCCTTTAAGAGCACGCTTGGGGATTCTTCTGTCTTCCATCCGCTCTACATAGCCAGCCCACTGCAGTTTACGTAGTTTGATGAACGTTGAAGCTTCTGGCTCCTTGAAGAGTTGATGCAGCTCATGGTTATATCTTATTCGCCAGTCCGTTTCTTCCTTTACGGGTCCAAAAATTTGTCGGAGGACCTTTCTTTCGAATGTGTTAACTGCTTTTTCGGAAGTCCGCTGCCATAACAGAGCACAGGTCGTATAATAGTTTTATGTATTCGCAGCTTATTGTTCCTGTGCACTTTCTAGGGTTTCATTATTGGAAGTACCGAATAATACGTTTTATTTGCTAGCATCCGTCGTTTGATTTCGTCCGTTTCGTCTTTTGCTAGATTAGCGCCAAGATATATGAACCACTTGATACATTGGTCCAATTAAACGCACCGCTGTAAATATAAAGTCTTTTAAAAATCAAATAAATTTCTGTAAATTATATGTGCACTAAAACCCGTTGAAAGTAGAGACGTAATGCGTGGATTGATCAAACGTGTTTTCATTAAATTGTTGTAGTAAGTTCTACCCAACTACCAAAACTACATTTCCTTTAAAATTCCCAGTTCAAATCTAAGCATTGAAGTTTTACGCCCTATTTGATAGGTGGAGGCCAATTTGACCAACCACCGTAAATATCTCGTCTTTCATACAGTCCATTATTTGCATAAATTGGCTTCAAATAAAGAAATTAGTTGCCATCATTAAATCATTTCAATAAATTTTTATTACGTAAAATCTTTAGGCTGTGCCCCACATTGGGCGCCATTTCTTACATAACGTTAGTTTCGCCAAATGCGCGTACTCTCTGACTGGAAAAGACGCAACTTGACTATTTTTCACAGAGTGCTCAGACAGCCAAAGGAAACACACACACACACACACAAACATAAAAATCTGAACCACTGATGCAATCGAAAAAAGAAAAATGGAAAATTTCATGTGTGGAAGTTCGCCTTAATAACATAGTATAGAGTTGTATTCTGTAAGATCTTGGGACAGCGTCGGCGCGATAACAAACTTTCGGGACTGGGATTGAATTTTCGATACTTTTACGTTTGTTTTGCTGCTACGTATAACATCTTTTATTCTCCGTTTTCGTTTAGACATTTTTTTGTTTTCAACTCTTCTTTTTTTCGTCCTTGCTCTCTTAAAACACAATTTACAATTTACTCAAGTGAATTTATTTTGTCGTTCATAGAGGTGATTAGTAATAACATGGATGGAGCGTCACTTTCTGCGTCCGCTGCAGTGACATTAAAAAATACTTTATTATTAAAAAATGATAAAGTAAAATTGATATCGGTGCAGATAAAAGTAATCGAATTGTCGATAATGCAAATATGGATCCTTTATGTATCCACACTATAGTGTGAATAGATCTCCTTGAAGATTTTCATTCTGATAGTAACCTCTGCAGATATCTTAAGATATCCCCTGTTTTCCTTCTAAATGGCGACCTTCTCTGTATTATTGATGTCCTAAAACACTTCCGTGACTTGTCTGGACAATGCCTCGTGTGCAATTTTATAATGAATAGTTTGGCATTTTTTTTCTTAATGAAATTCTGTGCATGACCCACTCAATGAATTGTATTCCTTCCAATCACCTGTAGACGGCTGAACCTACACATCAGACTGAAGTAGGTACCTAAAATTGTAATGTCTTCTATAAAAACTAACTCCAGACTGTTCAAATAAAACTAAAAAATCCATCAAGGTCATTCCGCAATACAAAACAAACGCAAATAAAATTTAAATAAAAAACAAATCCAAGTGCAATCCAATTTTGGCTTCCTTTACACGTTTTTTTACCAATAGCCCACCTCCTCTAATGTCTGCTTGTTACTTACCTATGCAGACACAAGCCACAGAGGTAAGAAGTAGATAAAAAAAATGTCTACGTCAAGTCTCAATTGCATCACCGGCCAAATTTAATCGAACAAAAGTAACATCCAATATCACATTATAATGAAATACAAGCATATGTAGTCGCATTACAGGAAAAAAAAAAGTACATTGCACATTTACAAAGCTACTTCAAAGATTAGAAACCAGCCATGGCCATTCAAGCGCGAAAAAAAAATCTTAAAAAACTAAAAGTTAAAGCTGAATGCAATAAATGATCCGTGAAATTTACCAAGCAACAGTAGAGCTAAGCTTTTAAAAAAAAAAAAATGTTTATAATAATAAGAATAGCAATAAAACGACGAACCAGCGCCATTAAGCCTTGACGACGCTCCTCTTGCATTCCGCATCAAATCTAAAGCTTAACCGAAAACACTTCGGGGCCCCTAGAGGCAACCCTCCGGGAACTCACTTCGCGTGCAAAAAAGATTGTTCATTTAACTCTACTTCTGGTTTGTAGGAGCTGTGCGCGGTGCGGGTGCAGTGCCAAATTATCGCGCGTACTCTCAGAAAATACACTACCACCTACTCACTTATTGATGAAGTTATCTTCGAAAATTTACATAACGCACGCTGCTTGTATTTTTTTTTTCTGTTCAAGAAAAAAAAGCCCTGACCTTGCACAATCGCATGTGCCCGCATGTGTGTACTTTGTGCTGTATATATTTTTATTTTTGCTGCCTTGTAGCGAACATTTTTTACTTTGTCCTCGAAACTTATGGCGAAGAAGTAAAAAAAAAATATTTTTTTTATTTTATTTTTTTCCCAATTACATCAGAGCGAACTAACTGCTGATAGCAAGTGCGATTATCAGTTGCTGAATATTGCGACTAGATGGTTTTTTTTTCGGCCTTTTATCAATGTTTGCATTTTATGTATATGTGCTTATAGGTTAAGGGGTTTTCCCGAAAACTACGCGTCCGTCCGGCCTATACAAAGGCGCAACCGGAATATCGTTAATAAGAAAAATGAATCGATCGACATTCCTTCACATGAGAGTCATGGCTTGATGACCACCAAGTTTAAGTATGGGCCACTTCCAGGTTTCTTTTCAGTAATTTTACTGCTATCAAGTGCTGGTGACAAATTGTACGGTTTTCAGGTTGTGCTTTCCATTCAAAACAGATTAAGAAAATAAAGTCCAAGTTATGTAAATCAAATTACTTGGAAATTCCTTGAATTCCCTTTATAAATCAGAAAACAAATTTTATGTTTTTATTGAAAGAAATTCAAAAATTATTAAAGAAAAACATGTTTGTTTGTTTGTTTTTTTTTTAAAATAAAAAAATTTGTTTGTCAGGGTCAGAGGAACTCCTCACGAATTATTCTGACTGAAATTGATCACTGCCTTGGCTATCGCCTTTGAAGACATGGCAGTTGAAAAAACCAAACAACTAAACCAAAGAGACGAGTTTGAAAACTATTTTGGACTAGGTCCGGAAGTTGTTTCATCATCGAAATGCATTGATTGATCTGAGGATGTATCATGCAATTATCCGAAATAACCTGTCAACTGGCATTGCCAAGGATTCCTCGATATATACTATCCAGAATCGAAATACATTACTGCGAATTATAACAAGCTTAAATTTTCCGTAGTACTTTATGATTTAGGTACATGCACTGAACTTCACCTCATATTTAAACCAATTTGGTTGTTAACTAGGATGTTAGTTGAATATGTTGACTCTAACACTAAGCTCATTCAGCGAACGACAATTTTTTTTCATTATTTTAAATTATTTATTTGTAACAGTATTTTTTTTAAAACTTAGTTTAAATGTTATTTTTGTTTTATATAGCTATTATTTTTGTATAATATTTTTTTTTTTTTTTTTCAATTCAATCAATGTTTATTAGTTTTTCCACTTATGACTAGCATCTTATAATTTATGATTTAGAGAACAGATAATTCAATATCTTAACAGCTAAATTAAATCTAGTTAGCACAGCAAGGCGAAGCATCTACGGGAATTTTAGTGAAATAAGTCCAAGGAAAAATTTATACAAAAAACCTTGTGTAGTGAGTTTAAAACTAACTTACAAACTAACTTAAATTAAAGGAAGGCAGAAATAGTAAAAGGTAATTAACTAACTTAAGAAAAACCAATTAGACACTAATACATGTCAAGTAGTAGGATGTTATATGAGTGATAGTATTATCGGATTGTCCACTAGTTCCAGTCTTGTTACAAAAGATGAGTATCTGGTTGAAATTAATTCAAGTACAGTTTGCGCTTTAACTTCTGCGTGGAGACTTCTAGTGGAGAAGAAGAATGGTTTCTTCATTATTATTTTGAGGCACTTATTTTGTGAGACCTGAAGCTTTTTAATATGTGACTTTGCACAATGACCCCAAACAGGAGAGCTATATGCGATAATGGGTTGGATTACCATTTTGAACAATAAGATCTTGTTCTCCTCAGGAAGTTGGGATTTTCTATTTATAAGAGGATACAGGGCATACATGGCCTTGCTGACTGTATAATATTTTAACATATTCATATTTTCTTGTACTTCTCTATAAACAGAAAATAAATTAAAAAGAAAATGTACTTATTAATTTTTTTCGAAATCATTTTATTAAATTCGTAATTTTTTTTATTTAATTATATTTTGTTTTTAAATTTTTAATATTCTAATTTTTTTGTTATTATTTTGTAATTTTAATTTATATATTATTTCCTTTCCCTTCTTTTAAAAAAATATAATATATATATACAATACAATACATTTTTTTTCAAGTGTGGCAAGGCTTTTATAATTTAGTTTACAAATTAACTTACGTTGAAATCTACTGTTGCTTTACCACGAACAATATAATAACCAAATGACGAATGACATACAGGAAATATTTACTTTTTTAAAAATAAGCTTACAAACATTTGTCAGCTAGCAAGTCTTCGGAAAACGATGATTCATAACTAAAATATGGCTTTCACGGTTTGAGTGGAATACAGGGTCTAAAATTGAAAAAAAAAATCACAATAGTATTGAAATGCACCTACACTACTATATTTACGTTTGTATACATGAAAAATGACGGTATTATGTATTGCACAAGCATACCAAAAGCTTTGCTATGGTTTACAACTTGCAGGGTTCGTGAATTGGATACAATTTCACTGGAAATCGTTACTTCAGTAAGTAGAATGTAGAGGGACGAAGCTTATTTACAAGGCTCATACTTCCCTATGGCCATTCGTCATCTGATTATTATATTGTCTGTGCGAAATAATACAAACACTCCCTTAAACATTTTTGCTGGTCTGTAAATGTGAAAACGTCACTCAAGGTTTACATTTTTATCATGGTGAAATTATTTCAATCAGAGGGGTACAAGTGCGATTCAAGTAGTTTGAAGTAAAGTCATATCAAAGTCTTTTAAGTGTCAATAATTATGGCTAAGACCTACTGACCTGGTTGGTCGGTTCTCCTCTTAGGGACTTCGTACTCTTAAGCCCGCAGCGGCGCCAAAAAGAAATATATATAATTTCCCGAGATAGACTGTTTAACGTGATCTGAACTCGTGAAACATTGCACTTGTACCCCTCTGACACTGGACTTTAACGTATTTACAGGCGTTTTTGACAAAAAATTTTGGCCCATAAAAAACTTTGGATAATAATATCTCGCGTACCAATTACGCAGTAGATATGAAATTTGGTTCGTGTATATACTTGGCAGATTTTTACTTTATTATTTTTTAATAATAAGAGGTGCGTTTTTGATGAAAAATTTTGGTTTCTGGATCTCATTAACCGCTTACGCTAGGAGGCTGAAACTTAGAACTTACGGAGTACTGAGATAGTGGAACCATTTGCGAAATGGTTGAGTGGGGTTGAGGGGTGTGGAAGTGGGGAGCAAAATAATACGTCCGAAACACTCCAAAGCTGGAATTGAAACATCCTAAAATCCATATCTCCTGAACGGTTGATGTCAGAAGGTGGTTGAGTGGGGCTGTATTAAGGGATATTACGAGCCTAGACAAGGTCAATTTTAAAAAGGGAAGTAGACGAGTGGGATTGGAGGGTGGAAGTTTGGAAATTTTAGATTACAATATCCTTCGAAGCAATTGGACCAGAAAGATACAATTTGGTTTCTCTATATAGGATTAACAGTGGAGTCTACTGAATGTAAAATTTTTAAGTGTAGAGGTGGAGCGTGGAATCCTCCACTTCCACAGCCATTTTCCAAAAAAATTTATTTTTTTATCCTATAATCCGTAGCAGATATGATCTTTACAGGAGTTAGGCAGTAGGCTTCTAGGAGAGAAAAAATTTGTATGATGCGGGTGTAAGAGGTGATGGTGGGAGGGGGTGAAAATGAAAAAATTCTGATTTTTATTTATGGAAAACTGCAAAGGATAGAAAGCTAAAAAATTTCCAGCTGTATGACCATAGTGACACATCAGAAAAATAAAATTTTTGATAGGGGTAGAAAGGAACGGGGATTGCGGGTGGTTTTTCATATCTCAGACACGGCTTACGCTAGAAAGTTGAAACCTTATCTATATGAAGATATGCTACTACAATAAAAAAGTTCAGATTTTCATTGGCGTAGAAAGGTGGAGTAAGAAAAATGTCAGTGAAAAGGGTTGTTTCACTTTTTTTACGAATTTCGTTAAATTTAGATTTAGATATACGGTGCTATCAAATTAATTTTACACCTAGAAATGTTTTTCCAAATTTTTTCATATCCAACCTCGCCGATATATTTCTTAGGGCTAATGAGATAGCGAATTCACTTTCACTTCGAAAATCTTTAAATATAATCGGGGAAAACCCAATTTAAGTATGTTTACGATATTAAAGTCCCTAGTGGTGTAATATATTGTTCAAGGTTTCACGAATTCCGAAATTCTTTTAGGTTTAATGAGATGGAATTCGCAAATAAAATAAAATTAGCTTTGCTCGGTACCAAGTTAAGTAAATACGAATAAGTCCAATGAAAAGCTTGCAAATTTACCCATTACGAGATTTTTAAAATGAAATATTGGCTTTAACAGAAAACCAAATCGTAATATTAAGTAACAAAACTTTACAGTAACAAAGCTTACCATATGATCGCTAAATACAACTAAGTGCAAAAAAACCAAGAATAAATTAAGGGGCCCTAGTTACACTTGTACCCCTCTGGCTCGTATCAGTGGTGCTTTTTCGTTTAGTAATGGATTTGTTTTTTAACAAATAGCAGCCTAAAGCTACTCTTGCACTTGGTAGAGGACAGCAGACAGTCTAAAGAGACATTTCTTGCTATCAGCTCAATTTACGCGAATTTGTCACTTGGACCACTCTGGTTCTAAGCCCGTCAATTGTTTTGTGTTTTATTTAAATACAAAATTGTTAAGTCCCTATTGAAATTTTCTATGTAAGTAGCTAAGGGTTTTTCAATAGGGACATTAAAATTTTGTATTTAAATAAAATACAGAATAATGCTTTTTAATAATTTTTTTCTGTTTGGCAGGGCATTAGTCAACGTTGATAAAGTTTTGTTAAATACAGATAATTGAAAAATCACGAAAACATTACCAACTAACATAATATTTTTTTGGTCTTACGAGTTCATCGGATAATAAAACCGAATTTCTGAAAAGTGTTTTTTAATTATTTACGGATCAGTAATTTTTTTTCTACCGAAAGTTGCCTTTAAAAAGGTTGCCACCCTAGTTATAATTGTTAGACCAACCCAAATCACTTTGAAACCCCTTGAGCCAATTTCGAAAAGATGTTCGGGTCGCTATTTAAATAATAATAATTAATTTTTAAACAATGTTTTTTTCTAAATTAAGCCTATGTCAGTACTGCGTTCCGAACAATTGTTAAAAAAAAGAGAAAATTTCGCCCACTTTTCGCGACGAAAAATATCGTTCGTTTTTCAGTACTGTGCTGATGGCTGAAATTGACATTTACACTAGAAGCCAATAGATGGTGCTTGGTTTCGTTTCTTAGGTAGCGTACCCTTTTATGACAGACAATGCGAAATTTTCAACCTTTCGCAGTCTGTCGATTTCGTTTGTGTTCGGGAAGTTTTGTTTGTGCTATATTTTATTGTTTCGAGTGAAGGTTTTTAGTTTTATGTAGCATTACTTACACATTTAAACATACAAATCGAACATTCAAAATGTCGCGCACTGACATCTAGTATCGAACAGTAGAATTTATTTCACTCTACTTCGACGGTACCTTTTTGCTCGATTTCGTTTCGCTAGAACACAGTATTGTACTTTAGTACTTAGAGGGTTACATTAAAAGCGCTTAACTATAAGAAATCTGAGTCAGGTTCTTTCTTTACCGGAAAAACTGCAATTTTGTATCGAGCAAGATGTAGGTGCCTATTGTTTTCTTTTGTTGCCTTCTTTTCTTGAATAATCCGGCCGTAGTACACGGACGATTCGATCACCCCTCATTAGATATTGTTGGTATTGTAAAAGTTCAACGCCATGCGATTATGCGATGAATAAAATTTCGGTCGATTTGTCCCGGTGTACTGCTGCGGCAACTCGACCAGAGCTTGCGTCCAACATCAATTGATGCGGTGCCGATCATTCGCTGTTTATTTCGTTTCAAATGACTGCTGGGTGCATGCAGGCGGCGAATTGTACGTGCAATACTCTATGCTCGAGAATGTTAGGGGCCTTGCTCCATGTTTGTTTAATCGTTTGACTTAAACGGAATCGGTTTTATTTTGTGGAACTTTTCGAATCGCATATAAAAGGGATAGGCTCTGTGTTTTTGTTTTTGTCAATTGTCAATTGTTTACAGCTCACATTGACTCTTCGGAAGCCCGTTTCATAAATAATCCAGCCGGCCAGAAGGCATAGAAAACATAATCGCGCGCTAACAATCGCTATCTAACGCAATATAAACAATATACCTGTCATGATCGTTGTTGCATGATCATATATGCAATGCACGGAGCTTAGTACGGAATATGTGCATAATGTATAAAATCCGATAACGGTATAAACACGTATGTATCTTATGAAGTGTGTACCTATGGAGTTTACACGATATATTGAAGAAAATACACAGTTATTTAATGCCGGAACACCGAGGCACTTCTTGATCATCTTTTCCTATCCACTTCATGGCAAAAGTATTGGGTAATTTTGCGATCGCCGAACGCGATCTTGCTGTTCGAAATTCCTGTTTACGTACTGATTGAGACAGTTTTACGACTTTTCGCGATCACTGATCACGTTACGTACTCGTATACAAAATCGCAAATCCGGTAGGAGAACGTCTTCGTCGTCTGTCCGTCCGTCCGTCCGAAGATCGCCGGTTGTTGTTGTTGTCAACATTTTCTTACTGCACTTTATACGGCCTTACCTATATGCGATCGTGCGCGATCATTTTCTGTTTCTATAAACATGTTTACCCGATCGCACTCCGGATACAATCATTTGTTTGTTTTTTGAATTATTCTGCGATTTTCTCATCTTTGTTCCATATTATTTCGCTTTTCACAAAATTCTGCTAAACTGGTTATCTCGTGGCTGATTTCAGTATGCGCGGCTCCAGTCGCTTTATCGAAGTAATAAAAGTGAACATGCAATGGTAGTAAAGTAAACTGTTGTATCGGCTTTTGTTGATATGAGCTCATGTCATGACATTATCGCGTTCTGATCGTTTAAACTATACGATGATGGCTACACAGATTTATGTTAGTTTGGCTTTTGTTTCTTAATTCAAGGGCAATATTGTCGAGTATTCACCAATAAAACATTTTAAAATATCAAATGTTTGGCGATCGTAGTAGCACTTTGTTTACGATCGCGCTATGAATTACAATTTGATCTTTTGTTTGATTATTGTTGAATTTATTCGAAATTAAACGATAAATGACTTGTTGTAAAACACTTAGATTTATTCCAGACTTGAAACTCTGGGTGAATTGAATTCCATCTACAAACAAATGATATAAACAATAATAAATATAGAGAATTAGAAATAATTAAATTCATTTTGTTTAAATTAATTAAAATTAATTAATTCTAAATATTTATGATAGTTCCATGATCATTGTCTGCATGACCTCGACAATTCAATTCTTCCCTCATGGTGGATTTACAGCGAACCTTTGCGGCGCGCCTCTACACTGAACAAAAATGGTACATCCAACCAATTAAAATCTACATCATTATAATGAAAAAAATCATTGTTTTTGAGCCGATGCAAGTATTCATTAATATTATGCAAAACCGTTCATTAATTTTTGGTCTGCTTTGGACACACACAATAAGAGAAATGATGTAAAAATTCATTGTTACAATGAACGAGTTCATAATATTGATTAAATCAGTAATTCGTATTAAAGTACTGATTCATTATTACTATTAACTGTGTCACTCTCAGTATAATATGATGAACGAATTCATAATATTGATGAAAAGAGTAATTAATGTTACTAATATTGTTCCTCATATTAAAGTATAAGTTGCCAATTGCGATTAATCCTTTTACTGTAATCAATACTGCGTTCATAATACTAATGCACATATTGATATCAATATGATGAATTTGAACAATAATATTATGAACATGGAACTGGAGATAATATCGGTTTTTTATGCCATATGAAAACGAATAAAGGTTCCCAGACACTTGTGCGAAATTTTCGCTGCTGCTGCAACTGTTTCACAGTGGAACAATTAACACCATTTGATTACGTGCCAACGATTATCTACTCGTGTGTGGGAACCTTAACAAAAAATATCAGCCAACAGAGGATCCGAAACGTTGAGCTTTGCGATGGTCGTTTTCTTTAATATAATGAATGTGTTCATTATTACTATGAATATAATCAATATGTTTTAAAAATACCAAGCAAAGATGCCTTGTTTATAAGAACTTTTTAATCAATATGATGAAGGCGTGCATCAAAATTCCTAGGTGTTGATTTCTTAGAGTATATGTGCCCTTTCCATATATACAAATTGATGAAAATATTTTTAATGAAATGAGATTCATAGTATTAATGCACTGTTCATTTATCATGAATAATATTTGATGATTTTCTACATTGTTGTAACGGTTTTTTCATTAATCCGAAGAATTTCGTTTAATGAAAGGCATTCATAAATATTAAGAACAGTATTTTTTTCAGTGTACCCCACCATAAAACCAACCAATCAGATGGCTCGTGGCGTCGTAAAAGTCAAACAGTTCTCGACTTTTTCTTCGACGCAGGCTTCCATACACGTCACACATACCATGAACTGTGGCAGCAATTCAAAACACTTATAGCAAAGTCGCGCCGCAGAGCCATGTACGCAGTAAATCGCTATCAGCACAACAAATACTACAGCCGAGGAAATGGGAAGGAATGGGCCCTCGGTGGTAAAGTCGCGCTTCAATGGGTTCGGTGTAAATCCATCATCAAACTTATAGTGCTTCACGTACTTATGAAAATTTTTGCCATTTGTGTTCACCTTAAATTTTCTTCCTTATTAGAAAAAAACCGGTCTAATAAAATTGAAGCAATTCAAGCGAAACGTTAATTGGTATCTTTGCTCAACTCTGCTTTCTCCATTTCGTCTTCTACTCACTGAAGGTTTGCAATTATTTTCAAAAATCGACAAAAAATTAAAACTAAATCTCAGTGAAGATAAAAATCGCAGTAGCCCAAGTAGCAAAAGTAAATTGTTGTCTGCTGTTAAAAGGTGGATCAGGCGAATTGCTAGATGTGCATAAAAATCCAGGATTTGAATATATTAATTGAAAATGCGTCGTTCATGAGTGAACTACTCTTGAAGAAGTGTTCTTTGAACTATTTCACTCATATCGATGAACGCAGTTCAATTGTTCGACGATTGAAGAAAAACAGAACGAGAACGCTGATCCATCAACATTTTTATGCATACAAACTCAATGGTTATCAGTCGTATATGCCACGGTTCAGTGACTGATCCAGGAATGCGCGCTCAAAATGAGTTTCATGTGTGAGAGATGACAAGGTGGAGGCTTGTGTAAAATGGCGCTGGATGAACTGAATTTTGGACACCAGGGTAGAGACATATAGAATAGTATTGAATTGCACTACATTTCAATTTTTACTAGAATTTACTACCAGTTCAAATGAACTTGTTCAGTGAACTTACTCTTTGTACTGAACGAATAGCTCTGAAGTTTTATTAGAATTTGTATATACTACCAGGACTAGATATTTGATAGTAACAGTTCAATTGAACTAGTTTAGTGAACTTACTTTTTGTACTGAACGAATAGTTCCAAAGTACTTCACTAAATTGAACTAAATCGAATTGAATAAATGAAATTGCCCAATCGCAACCATAAATCATAAAAAAGCGGTCATAAAAAAGCCGCTTAATATACCGATTTGTGCTCAATAGCATAAAAAAACAATCACACTTTTCTCGCCTGGCAACCAAACGAAAATCAAATATTGCACTTGAACACTTTTCCTTCAATCAACCACACATCACAATAATGCGCATGTTAACCGGCCCATAAATTTCAAGACTTGTAAAATACAGTGCTCAAATTTTTTT
The DNA here is from genome assembly GCA_951812415.1 of Beris morrisii. Classification (NCBI taxonomy): domain Eukaryota; kingdom Metazoa; phylum Arthropoda; class Insecta; order Diptera; family Stratiomyidae; genus Beris; species Beris morrisii. The sequence goes on from OX638312.1 coordinate 130,876,117, forward strand.
TTACGACTTCTTTTCGACAAGGAAAAGAAAACTCGGTAAGAAAATTTTCTTACCGACCGCAAAAAATTACGTATCTAAAACCTCAGCACAATTCGTTTTTAATGACTTATTTCGAGCTACCAAAGTCCATTTTATCTGCATCTTTGTGGTTCTCGAGTGCACTGTTAAATCACAAGATGATTAGGTTCGGCTTGTCAAGAGCCTCTTAAGATTAGTATCTTGTATCTTTTATATGAACCAATTTAAAGCGAACTGACCCCGAGAGCCGCGTGTAAGCCATCGGAATTTAAATGATTTTTCCAAGACAGGTATCCGCAACGAACCTTCCGCTCTGACCGCAACTAATAAATTATATCTTGATGATTTGCTTGGTTAAAAAGATATTTATATACCGTTAACACAGGTGATTCGAAGTCATGAACGGCTCTCGGAATTTACAAGTTTTTTTTTGTTCCTCTAAATTGCTTTTATTTTGAGGGAGGCTTTCACAAATTTCACCTGAAATCCATTTCGTTTGAATTGAGACAATTTAAGCCTTCACAGCGAAGACATTAATAATTATCTTGTCATACTGGGTAATTACCTAGGTAATTTATCTCAATTGAAGTTGATGGAAATACAAAAGTTGGAGAATTTAATTCACTTTTCTTTTATTAGTGGTGAAAATCTAACGGTTTTACACTTCACTTGTATAGTGATATCCTCTTCGCAATAATATGATCTCATAGATTTTCTTTAAATTAAACTTTCGTAGCCTTTTGCTTTCTTGTTTGCTGTCAGAATTGGCTATGAAGAGGTAAACGCGAGCGTATTCAGTTGGGTGTACAACTTTAGTGGAAACCAACTTCCATAAGTTAGACGTGGTCATATAGTAAACTGGTCTGTGGAATCTTAGCGTTTAGAACCGAATGAGGAGGAGGAGCGCTTTTTTAGTTTCGAAGAACAATTGATGAGACTGGGTATTAAGATCTGCTCGATGTGTCCCCAACTCAGTGATCTTTATGAGTATATGCTAGATGAAGGAATTTATGTCTTCAGTCAACACCATTCGTTTTCTCATTAACGAGCTGCAGTGGGTACTTAAATATCTTCGTAAAGATGTTAAACGGACAGAGCACGAAAGTTGGGTCCTTTTACATTAGTCGGTGTGGTATGTTGTTGTTGTTGTTGTTTGGTGTGGGGGAAGACACGCATCAAAGCAGCGCATCTTGAGCATTCAAGCCAACATGGCCCATTATACTCGAATCTCTACCCGAACTTTTTCGTCCTCCTCACGAATTTCAAGATCTCAGGTAGGAATCGAGAACGCGGAATCGAGATCGCTGTTCTTCCATCCTCATAACATCAACGCCGTATACGTACATTCTCGCAAAAGAGTAAGCTGGACACTCGAGAAGGAAATGTTCCGTTGTGTCGTCGCTCTCGTCGCAAGCAGTGCGCATGGAGTCATCAATGATTCTCAATCTGACCAAATGTAGGCCACACAAGTTATGCCCTGTGATAACACCAACCATACTACCACATTCCTTTCTGCTCAATTTGAGAAGAAAAGCAGCGGTTCGTCCACTTGGTTCCTTAACAAGGTTTCTAGTCTGCCGCATTCCCGGAAGAAGCCGCCATCTCTCAATGTGTGATTTACTCACCCACTCAGCAATGGCAGCCCTAACAGAGGCAATCGGCACACGGAAAACTAGGTCTGGTGGTATCGAGTCATCGAGCTTCCATACAAGTAACACCGTATCGTCGTGCTAAACATGAAGCAGACCCGATTATCGAGATAAATCCTCCCGGCTGCGCCAAACTTTTAAGCATTATTCTTATGTCCTCATTGGGGACTGGGTATATTTGGGTTAGGTTGAGAAGGGTGGACTGAAGCAATGTACCCCAGTTCATCACGAGAGATCACTGTGGATCCATTGTGGTCCCCTCGTATAAAACCGGGCTCTAGACTACTGATTCCAAATATTGCTCTTCCTTATGAAGAGAGTAGTTCTCCATAAAGGAATCATCGCAAGTTCTGATAGATCGGTTAAGGAGAATTTCCCCAAGTACCGATGCCTGGTGCGTGCCAGACTTTCACATTCACACACTAGATGCTCCAGTGTTGGCTCAACATTCTCATCACCACAGCGACACAGGTCAGCCATGGGGGTAACATAGAAATCTTCAGAAAAAAATCAGATTTTCTGAACAATGACCAAAAAATATACCACTACTTGCTCATACATTTTTTTTATAAGTTAATTGCAATCGGAATAAAAAAACAAACTTTAAAATTAGATAAAACCTAAACAAAAAAATTTAAGGCAAACAAATACTTAAAATTAAATAAAGCTTAAACCCAAAGTTACAAGACTTAGACCTAAAACAAATTTGGAGATAATTAGAACCTAAACCAGAAATTTAAAGTTTTGATTAAATAAAAAAAGGAAGCTGACAAATAGACTACTAAAAGTAGGAGAAACTAAATATTAATTTAGAGAAAAAACCAACTAAAATTAAAATTAAAGCGTAAAACTACAATAAATGAAAAAAAACAATTTTAAATCAAAAATATTAAAATTAAGTACAACTTACATATAAATTAAATTTAACACCAAAATCGATAGTTCAACTTAAAAACTGAATAAAAGTTACTTAAAAAATCATCAAAATGGCCAATTAGAATATAAAAAATCTGCCAATAGTCTGGGCGAAAGTTTATTATTTTTCGGGTCAAAGTTTTAGAATAGAAGTAAAAATATAGAAAATATCGATTGGCAATTATACGTATATGTATATAAAAAGCCCTTGTAGACGCAAAACTTATGCAACTGCTTTACACTTCCTTCGGCGTTGAATATAAAAAAAAATCCTGATATGGATTTTTATGCGATTACACTAAAAGCTCATAGAAGTAAGGACCAATTTACTGCCTCATCAGACCTTGGAGATATGACGGAATTCGTGAAAACCCCACATGAAAATATTTTAGGAGTCGAATTTCAAAAAAATCCTGACAACTCTTTCTATACATTTATCTTAAGAATCTGTAAAAAATATTTTTTTTTTCAATATGGCAGAAGAGATGTGACAAAATTCATAAAAACATATGCACCCCATTTTCACTGATATTTTTTTTGTCGCCAATGGATTTTTGAAATTTTGTTTTTTTATTTTAATTATATTTCTAGTACATCTTCATATACCCCTTAAGTTTCAAGTATCTAGCGTAAACCGTTTCAGAGATAGAAAAAATATCCCCCACCCCTTAACAAAATATCCCTTTTGAAAATCTTATTTTTGGGACATGCCACTACTGTAACTACCTAAAGACCAAGTTTCAACAATTCAGTACTAGTGGTTCTCGAAATATAAGTATCGGATTTTTTTGTTTTTCACTCTCCCCCATTCTCTCTCGCTATACCCCCCCCCCCCCCCCCCCCCAGTCAAAAATTCTTCTATCTTGCAACAGTTCTTTAGATAAGAGACGTGAAAAGATATATTCTTATCCCTCCCACAATTTTCATGCTCCACAGCCCATCTAAAAAAATTGCATAAGTGGTTCATATATCGCAATTTAAAGTTGTTTAAGGGGAGCTTGTAGGGTCAAAAAAGAAAAAGAATCAATTTTTGGTTTTCAACTGATTATTAAAACTTATATTTTTCCTGATAAAACAAGACCAAAATCGCGACATTTGGCTGCCGGGAAGTGCCTAAAAATAAATTTTGAAATTAAAATAGAAAAATTCAAAAAAAAATATCAAGTTAATCAAATCTATAATACTAGTATCATCTGATGATTTTATTGTCAAATGATAAAAATCAGAGTTGCCACAGTTATTTTACAAGATATAAAAAAGACTAGAAAAATTACGAAAATTTATTAACATAAGATTCTCAAAGAACTGACGCACAGCCGACACGCAGCTGACACACTGTAGTCATAAACAAAATGGTTTCGTAAAAAATCATGATTTTTGAAGCGTTTGCCCCGTTTTCTCGCCAACCGCTTATCAGAATTCATTCATTTCTTTTTTGTTTTATTTGTTTTAGATAAAAGAAGTAGTTGATCTAAGATTATCAAATTTAAGTAACGCAGTATCGAGCTGTAGGCCATAAAGGATTGTTCAAAAAGTAGGAATCTTTAAACAGCTGTTATAAAAGAAGTCAAGCGATTTTTTAAAAATGCTTTGATCAAGTAGTAGTACTAACAGAGTTTTACAAATAAAAAAAAATTTAGAGTGATACGATTGGCGGTTTAAGAGAAAATGGGTCTCAAAAATGGTAATTTTTGCACTCTCTACAAGCTCCTCTTAACCCCCCAAGTTTCAGCCGCGTAGTAGCATAAGCGGTTCCTGAGATCTAGGAACCAACATTTTTCGTCAAAAACCCCTTCCCCTCACATCCCCATCACTCAGAAGGTGGCCACTTTAAGGAGTCGACCCAGTCTAACCATACATTTTTTTTTAACTTAATAGCTTAAAGGGTTTGGGAGCAACGAGCCTTTAAACGATTGCGTACGGCGGTCGGCGGACAGACGGACTGGAATTCTTTTTTACTTTTTGGTGAATACTAGTCATGAAACGTGAACAAAGAAATTTTCAGGATAGAATTTTATTTTTTTAAATTGAAAGAATAAAGTAAAATTGAATAGATAAACACAAAAAATAAAATTTATTTATATTAGAACCTAAAATCTAAATGAAACTTAAAATTACATAAAAATTCTCTTAAAAATTGAAATGAAGAGTTTGCCCAGCCAAAGCAGTAGCTCGCAAAAGGTTACAAATCAAATTTATTATTACAAAATGCCTCTACAACAATGGTGTGAAACTTAAACTAACAATGGCTGTATTGAAATAATATTGATTAGATTGGCTTAAAGGAAAAATGGTTAAGAAAAACCTTCGGAGAACTAAACAAGGAATTAACAGCACAAAATAAAATGGTAAAAGATAATTAAACTAAAAACTAAAGTTAAACTAAAGTGAAACTAATATTACATGATAGGTCTGTATAAATATATAGGTTAGATAGAGATAATTAGGGGGTTATCTATAAATTGAAGTTTCTTGTATAAGTTTTCAAAGAAATTAGCAGCTAAAGGTAAATTAAACAATTCATGTAGTAAGCTAGTAAAGAATTGCCATGGTTTGTCCATAATGATTTTGAAACATTTATTTTGAATTATTTGTACCTTTCGTATATGAGTTTTAGCACAACTAAACCATATAGGCGCACATTATGAAAATATGGGACGCATGACGGACTTATAGAGAAGCAGCTTATTTTCCAGGCTGAGTTTGGATTTTCTATTAATAAAAGGGTATAGGATACGAATGGACTCTAATGTTTTTGAGGCTACTTGATCGGTGTGCTCGTGAAATGTAAGTTTTTGTCCAAGTAGATCCCTAGGTACTTAATAAAAACTGACCATTTGATGGGTTCTCTGGAAAAAAAATATTGCTTTGGTTTTGCTTGTGTTAATTTTTATTTTCCAATCACGAAAGAATTCGTCTAAGGCCAGAAGTTGAACTTGCAGGTCTTTAATTATAGCGGATGGATCAGAGGATGTTACATAGATAGCTGTGTCATCGGCAAATGCTGCGATTTTGCAGTCTGTGGATTGGGGTATGTCAGAAGTATAAATATTGTATAGACATGGGCTTAGGCAAGAGCCTTGTGGAGCGCCTGATGGTAATGATTTACTGGAAGATAGGCAGCCTTTATTTTTTTACATGAAAGGTACGATTAGAGAGGAAGGATTGAATTAGTTTGGTAAGGTAAACGGGACAGTTTAGTTTGTTGAGTTTGAAAATGATGCTATTATGCCACACAGAGTCGAAAGCTTTCTCGAAATCAAGTATAACCATACCCACTGATTTTTTGTTACGAGCGCTATTTTTAATATCGTTAGTTACTCTGTAAAGTTGGTGGATTGTTGAATGTTTTTGGCGGAAACCAAACTGAAAATTAGGTAAGACTTTTTTCTCTTCCACGAACGCTTGAAGCCGCTTCAGTATAACTTTTTCGAGTATTTTCCCAAGGCTAGGCAATAGACTTATAGGCCTATAGCTTGTCGGATATGAGTTATTCTTTCCAGGTTTTAGTAATGGAATGATGGTTGCTTCTTTCCATTTGGAGGGGAAATAGCAAATATACAGACAGCTATTGATTATGGCATTTAGTAGTACTAAAGCTTTAAAGTCAATTTGGGATGCTATCCATGCCCGAAGACTTACTATTTTTTAAAGTTTTTAGAATGGACCTTATTTCAGTAGGCGTACACAGGTTTTTCGCTTCAGTTAATGCGGAGATAGAAGAGAAAGAATAAATTGAATCATTCACTATTGTTTCCATATTAGAGAAAAAGTTTGTGGTTAAATTATGAGATGAATAAAAGTTATCAGCAAGAACTTCAGTTTTCTCCTTGTCTGAATGAAGATGTTTGTTATTGTATGTTAAGTATGGAATGTATTGACCCTTTCTTCTTAAGATTTAAAGATCAAATTTGTAGAGCACGTAATTTTTTTTAATTTATGAAATAAGACTTTATCAGTAACCTTTACAAGCTACAACTACTACCCACTGACTTAGTGAATCACGCCTGAATGGTAAGCAGTTGTTACGGTTAAAGTGTGCTAGTTCTCGCGAATATACTAGACTCCGCCGAAACGGAAGCAATAAAGCATCACACAAAGCATGCCATCATAAATCAATCCCACACCCCCACCTTGCAACCACTAGCCTAAAACTACATCATCAAATCGCAAATTTTAATAAACGTGCGATGCTAATTTGATATGCATACTAACTGCAAATACGCGACCGTGCAACTTGTCCTCTTTCAATACGACCGTGTCAAGTTTTACCTGTGCTGAACATATGAAGCTACCTGTTCTTCGCAGTTCAGTCCAACACTTCGTCTTCTGTTGCCTAATTTGGAAACACAAAGATCGGCGCACATCTTGTATATTGGGCCTGGGAGCATTTCTTTTCGGTTTCTATACCGCTTGGTCGTCCGCCTGCCTCCGCCTTCGCAAATAAAATTACTTAATCACATGGATGACTCGTCATCGAAACCGGTACACCTACGACGTCAAAAGCGACTAAGAAGCGAGTGCAAAAAAAAACCAGAACCTGCCAAATTTTAGCTTGGCCGGAAACTCCCGGTCCGGCCCAATCGTACGCAAACAACATAAGGATTTTTTTTTTTTTGGTAATTTTATTTACCGAACGGACAAAGCGGGCCGGTCGTCTCCGGGAACGTCTTTCTGTTTTTTTGACTATGGTCAGTGTTGAGAGCGGCCAAAATGACTAGTCCCGCGGCTCATTCGTCTTGTAAACAAAATACAAAGATAAAATAGCACAAGTTCATCGTCTCGTCACCATTTACGCTTTCCTTTAGCAAGTTGTTTTTGAATGGTTTTTGACCGGGCGATTTGAACCAAACTTTGTAGCTTTTGAAGTCGCCATTTTGTCAAAACGTCCATCTTGGAATACGCTGTGACGTCAATTCAAATATGGCGTAGGTACAACTAAGCGGAGAAAAAGGGTCAGAATTGAGTTAATTAAAAAGAAAAGTTAAATTAAGAGCATGATTCGGATTTTGAAATTGAAAAGTTTGTTGGCATGTTGGCCACCAAAAGAAGTCCCCGGATTTTAATTAAATTGACTCGCAACCGAGAGAACTCCCTTGCGGCGAATTAAAGTCATACCTGTCCGCAAATTGTTTTCCATTCGCCTTTTTTTTTTTTTGTTAAATCAAAAAACATTGTGAGCAGCTTTTAAGGTACAACAAAATTCTTAAAGAAACCATACTACACTCAAGAAATCCACACAAAAACATGTAAAAGCAGATTTTTTTCTCTCATAATTTTCTTGTGTTTTTGTCTTACATACTAAAGACAATGTTGCGAGGGAGCATTGAGGTTGAAAGGTCATTTCAAGGTGACTGCAGGCTATGACGGATGCGCTAAACAAGAAAAAAAACGAATATTTCGCTGAAAAATATGTGCAATAACTTTTTGATCGTCTTGGTTGATGCTTTTCCTTAAAACTGCACCAAAATGAACAATTTTAAGTATTTTTCTGTGCGATTTTACAGAAGACAATTAATCTTGTCGGAAATTCTTTTGGTTGTTTTTCTTGTAAACAGCTTTGAAAATTAATTTTTTTTCCCGGTCATTGCTTATGAGAAGCTAAGAGATTGCAATTTGACTTCAAGTGCACCGAAACTACCGGCAAAGTTAAATAGCTGAACTTTTTATTTTACCATCAAAAAAATCTTAATTCAAGAATGCACTGAGCTTGCAGGTTTTGCCCGTCGGATGTAATTAGCTCAAGTATCCATAGATCGTCGCTTCTAAAAATGTAGAAAAAATTGTTACAACTTCAAAAAGAAAATCAAAATTTTGGCAAATAAATTGCAAATTTTACCAAACTATTTGCGCCACTAATTTCGTGTTAGCCTGTATGCTCTGTTCTTAAATATTTGACAAACAACACAACAAATTGGTTTGTTTGATAGATAGATAGATAGGAAATAGGGGTTAACGTTTGTCACTGCAGCCACAATTGGGCCTATTGTGACGTCCCCCGGATTGACTATGATTCCTCTTCAATCCCTGCGCTTTCAATGAAGCTTAGTATTTTGCGAAGAGGAATGGTCAGAAATTCCAATGAGTCCATGAAACCCTGACCGAATTGACGAAGTCTTTTGTGAGCTAAACCCTCACATTCACAGAGTATGTGCTCTGGTGTTTCGTCTTCATCATTGCATATTCTGCAAATTTTAGTCGAGAGACCAATCCTATTGAGATGCTTCCTCATGTGAAGATGTCCAGTCCGAGCTCCCACTAGGGCTCGGTTCTGATATCTGCTTAATTTTAGATAATCAGATGTTCTTTTTTACGAATGCTTTGGCATAGAAAGCTTTGAGCGCCTGTTGCCCGGTGCCAAGTCCCAGTGAAGGACACTTTGCGATTTTTGCCGCATTCGGATGTTCATTCTGGCTGCGCTTAATGGTCTCACACAGAATGGAAATGGTTCCATGAAGTCTGCTTCTGAACCTTTCCCAGCCATTATGTCGGCCATTTCATTACCTTCATAGCCGCTGTGTTCCGGAATCCAAATGAGGTTAACTCCGTTCTGATTTCCGAGTTCAATCAGGCATTGGAGGCAATTCCAAACAAGTTTGGAGTAGATTTGAACGGACTGAAGTGCCATTATTGCTGCCTTGCTGCCCGAGAGAATATGTATTTGTTGGTTTTGGTAGCCCCGTCTGATATTTTCTCTAATGCATAGTTCAATAGCATGAGTCTCCGCCTGAAAAACAATGGATGTTATGTGCATGCTGCAGTAGAATTTGACATTTGGGCGCACTCCATAAACTCCTGCTCCTACACCTTGATCTGTTTTAGATCCGTCTGTATACCAGATTATGGATCCTGGTTTTGGAGTGGGTTTGTTTGTGGCCCAATCCTCCCTTTCAGGTAGGACAACTTTGAATGGCCTTGTGAAATTAAATTTCGGTAAATCAAAAAGAGGTATCGCTAGTATGGGGCCCTTGTTGAGTTCCGCGGAAAGAGTTGGGCAAGCTGTTTTGCGCTCTGACTCGTCCTCCGAGCTCGAAAGTTTGTATATGGTGAACCCAGCTTCTTTCTGTATTTGTAAGTGTAGAGGTGCTAGGTTGGTGCTAGCACCTCTAAGGCAGCTGTGGGAGTGGTGCGCATCGCTCCAGTAATACCCAGGCATGCCACGCATGGTTAATTTAACTTAATTTTTTGTCAACTTGTGGTCAAAAATTTGACAGCACCGCAAATTTTTATGAATTGTATTTTCACACAAATCATAAAAATAAGTATGGTCCCATTTTCAATTACAATTTTGATAATTTGTGTAAATTAATTCGTGTTGAAGTTACCTTTAGTACATAAAATTGTAAAGCATTAAATGGGAAACCTTCAAAGGTGTAGGCGGTTGTTAAATTTGTATACCTATTTTTTTTTATCTCGTACTGAATTTCAAAAATCTTGCATTTGTTCGCCGAAATAAAAATAGTATTTCATCCGGCTCGACGGACAAATTTTACGGCAAATTGTAAATCGTGTACGTTAAATCGATAACTGGATTTGACGAATATCTGCCATCGAAGCAGGCACAATAAATTAAATTTAGACAAAAGGTCTTATTCGAATGTATGCCACTAAGGGCCATTATTACGATCGTCAGTTAAACTTTAGCCGGAATTTTTGTATGGAAATCTGTCAGTTAAAGTTCCAGTTAGAACGTAACTGAACATCGTAGGAACGGGCCTTAGTACACTTTTCTATTACTGTCATTGACTAGAGCTGTCAGATAGGGCAAAAGTCACAGTACAAGTATACTGTTCAAATTCTTTCGTAGATAGCAGTTAAATCTAGGCAATCATTACAGAACATTAGTAATGTGGTACTCATACCCAGTCAATTCCTTACCTGAGGAGTGTAATCGTCAACAATTAAATAACAATGTCCACCACCGCTATTCCAACAGTCCAAGTCCCCTACCCTATGTTGTTTTAGCTATGCAACAGCATTAAAGAGTGACCCCAAAGATTTTTATAACTCTTTCGAAAATTTTTGTCAAATCGGAACATGTTCAATTTTCTATAATTTACTATTGAATGTCCGTGCCTAATTATTATTATTATTATTAATGCCTAATTATTATGCTACTTATTTTCAACTTTTTAAAATAAAATTAAGACTGTATAACTTTAGACATGTTGGTGCCAAAATTTTTCAAAAAATTTCAAAAACCCTCAAAATAACTTTTCCAATGTCTTCCTTTCATTCCTTAAACACAGAGTACATAGGTTGCTACTTAAGTTTTGAGATAGAGAAATAAAAACAAATATTTATAATCAAAAATGGCTTTATTGTTTTTCAAAATATTCTCCATGAAGATCAACACACTTTTGAATTTTTTCAACATTTCTTTGCACCAATCGACACGAGCTTTTTTTTTGAGCGATTGTCAAATTATGCGGTATCCAACGCGAACAAACCTTTTTGACAGCCAAATGTTCATGCAATATTGAATGTATGCGAGTGGAACTAATACCCAGTAATGCCTCAATCTCAATATATGACGATATTCACGCACAGCAACGATGTTTTCTGGTACAACTGCCGAATTTGGACGACCTTCACGAAATTCGTCCTGTAGCGAAGTGCGACAACGATTGAATTCAGAAAACCAGCGAAACACGGTGGCTCGAGATGGCGCTTCATCACCAAAAGACTAAGCGAGTTGATCGGCACACTGCTGTTGGTTTAATCTACGTCGAAAGTCATAGAAAATCATCGCAAGAAAATGTTCACGATTTAATTCCATTTTTCGACCAAGATGAGTATTTCAAGTATCTGTAAACAACACAAATAGCACTCGTACGACAACACGTTCTGAGTATGTTCACCACTAAAAATGTCAAACTTTACGACGACAATGTCAGATTTGACGTATTCACATCAGTGTTGCCATATCTCAAAACTTAAGTAGCAACTTATGTAGCTAGATGAGTTTCTGTTTCGAACAAAAGTAATATTTATGCGACCACAAGAAGTTCCAAACTAGGGTAGGACTCGATTCGAACCCATAATCTAAGTATGTCAGCTTACTCCAAAAGACGCGCAATCGCCATTTCAGTCCATTAAATTTCAGAACGTCTCAATTAGTAACCTACAAATTTTCTGTATAGGTTACATCATAAGGTATTAATGTTTCCAAAATTTGTCAAAATACCGTCAAAATTACTTTTATAACTTCTTTTTTTCCATTCCTGAGTCGCTTATGTTGCCGACAACGGATTGGTCCCATATTGTTGCAAGCTCAAAACTATGATAAAATACCCTACAGAACTGCAAACTTCAAAAGACGCCAAGCCTCCATCTTAGACCAAAATTTCAAAACAAACCTAACCTGCTTTCGTTTAAGCTGAAAAAATAAATAAACCCATCTGCAATCTGTTTTTGATATTGTTCTAAATGCAGACCGGCTCATATTTCGCTCACCTTGATTCCAATGTGTTTTGACTGCCAAAAAGTTATTGATAAGCAACACGTCTTTTATGCGCATCTTATTATTATAATGCATTTATTTATATATTTTGGAGTTTGTTTGTTTTATTTTGGCTCAAGACAGGTTATCGCTAGTATTTATAACAAAAAAAAAACCCCGATTTTAATTTCATATCAGCCCTCGCAAGCAAACAATGTAGCGCTGGTGCAACGCTATCGTATCTAATTAGCAAAATTTACCTCAAAGGTGTATGCGTTATTTTAATGTGTATAGTGTGTCTAAAATGCATACATTTAATTTAACTTCAAGATTACCGAAGTCATTGGCACATTCAAGGTCATTAGCTTTGAATTTTAAGATGTTGTTGCCATTTAAAAATATTTCTTTCTAGCCGTACCGCGAAAAAGAGAGAGAAAGAATGCACTTTTTCTCCTCCCGGCTTTCTTCTTTTGACGACTTATGATATCTTTTCTGTTGTTTATTTTATTTTAGATATTTTTTTTGGCAAAAAACTTCAACTATGTTTCGGTGTAGGATGAGAATCTATTTTAAGTTACACGAAATACTGTTTCGGAGTGCTGTAGTATTACTCATCATAGACAAGAACCTGAATGAAAAAAAAACACACTTTTGTTAGAGCTGTTCTAATTTTGGAGGTTCAAATATTTTCGAAAATAGAAATTAAGAGATGGTTATTTTATTATAATTTTTTTTTATGTTTGTTTGTTTTGAATTGACTTATATTCAGAGTCAGTGATTGTAGTAAGTAATAATAAAAAGTTGTGCCAGGGTTTTCAGGTTTGTGTTGGGGTACAATAAAAATTTTTTGATAAAGTTTTTGACGAATTTTTTGACAGAGATTTTGTCCAATTTTTTGACAAAGTATTTGTCAAATTTTTTGACAAAGTTTTTGTAAAATTTTTTGACAAAGTTTTTGTAGAATTTTTTGACAAAGTTTTTGTCAAATTTTTTGAAGTGCATCAAACAGACAACTAGCTTATTGTATTCCTAGGGAATGACTAGTAATTTTCGCTATAAACGAGCTAAGTTATATCTGCCACGTTTGAATTTTACCCGTTTGCCTTTTCTCATTTATTCCCTAGTAAAGAGTAATTTTGTTGTGGCTATCAAGGGTGTGGCGTCAAAAGCAAACTTTAAGGCCACTTTTAGCAATATATGGAACTAAGCATAAGAACTTGGTCTTTGAGAAAACAATACATACTTTACCCGTAAATCCAAACAAATTTAGTGGTTTAAAAAAAAACTTCATCTTTAAGTAGAAGTGCACAAAATTCTGTTGCCTCTGCAGCTTAACGAGTGATAGATATCTTTACTAATTTTGCTTAATTCCTGTAACACTCAATTAGAAAATCTAATCTATTACGAAAAAAATTAAGATAAATTTACCGCTTCATAGATTAAATTCCGTCGTAAATCATCGAATTGCGCAGTATAGTGCATTGTGTGCATGCATTAAGTAAGCTATGAAATGCAGCAGCAGCAGAATCAGAATAGTAGGAGCAGCTAGAAAAAGCATCAACAAAACACCACAGAATAGTACATTAAAGTTCATAACGCGCAAAAATAAAATCAATTGCGCATGCCCAGTCCGCTTCTTTATAATAGAGTGCAGTTTTTGCTATTGTTGTTATTTTGTTTGCGTTTTGTTCATAATAATAATGAGTGCGTACTAGCTAATAGCCGAGTGGTCAGTCAGGCTGACCACATCTCACAAAGGCCTAGAAACAAAGGCTCCGTTCCTCCCCCTCAAGATTATACAGTCCAGGTATCTCGGACTGTCTCTGCATATTTTCTGTAGAATCCTGGCTACTACTTGCCCCCATTGTCATGGATCCGTCATAATCATCAAGTTATGAGTGCATGAACGAGTAATTGCATAGGAAACTGCAGAATTTAGCTTCGGGGAATTCATCATTTCGTATAAATTCATCAACATTCAGTTGGCAGTTTATCTTCTTGGCTGTTCGGTTTTCCCGTATGCCCTTGCTGCACTTATGTGCTGAAGGTATGCTGCAAAATTTCTCATATCGTAAGTCGCGCATCCAATCAAAGGTAGAAAATAAAAAGGTCGAATTCCAGCGATAATTGAAAGGAATTCAATTGCATGCCGATTCCAATGGAGCAGTTGCATTGCGAATATTGCGGAATTTCGTTTTGTCTTCGTTGTCGAGATGAACAAATCAATTTGATTTGTTTGAAGGCGAATGCTTGAACGTAGTATGTATAGTGGACGAATTGAGTATATGTGTAAAGTATACGTTTTGTACAACGTTTAGTTGAAAAGTTATAAATGTTTGATGCTGCAGCACATGCCGGGTTTGGGCCTTCTCTAACTCTTCATTCTTACTCTTTTAACTCTCCCTTCTTCTATTTCTCTCATTTGTAGCAAATCTTACTTCTTGAAAACAAATAGAATAAAGAGGCCTTGTTTTGAAAGCATTGGGCGCCATTTTGTGCAGAACGTTTAGATTAAAACATCTTCTGAAAAGTCGGCGCGACACATATTAATTCTACTGATCGTTTCATTTGAAGCAAGTTCTCTCTTCTTTATTTCAAAACGATAAAAAAAATTCTTTTTGGCAACATTGGGCGCCATTTTTTACATTAAACTTTTTTATTAAGACTCTTTTGATATGGCACCACAGTACATATTGGTTCAACTGATCATCTAATTTGAAGCAAAATGTTTCATCTTTAAATCAAATTGAATCAAATAGACTCAGTTTGACAACATTGGGCGCCATTTCCTACATAATGTTTGGTCTAAAAATCGTGTTACATAGCGGCACGAAACATGTTGATTCTACTGGTCATCAAATTTGAAGCAATCCTTTTTGTCCTCAAATCGCAAAGGATCAAAAGGGCTTGTTTGGGCAACATTGGGTGCCATTTTGTGTAATAATGTTTAGTTTAAAAAATCGTGTTATATGGCGGTTCATGCAAAAAGACTCATTTTGACTAAATTGGGCGCCGTTTGGTACATACATAACTTTTGACATCGCACTACAGAATATGTTCATTCTGCTGATCGTCTAATTTGAAGGAAAATATCTCTTCTTCAGATCAAAGAAAATGGTAAGGTCTTATTTTGGGAATATTGGGCGCCAATTCGAACAAAACTTTAACTTCTTTTTTGTACTGCTAAACATGTTGATTCTACTGATCATCTCATTTGTAACAAAATTTCTGTTCTTCAAAGCAAAGAGGATCAAATAAGCTCATTTTGGCAACCTTGACCGCCATTTTATATTTGACGATTAGTTGAAAACTTCTTGTTGAAAAACATGTTGCTTCTACCGATCGTCTCGCTTCAATAAAATTCTATCTTCTTCAATACAAAACGATCAAAAAGGCACATTTTGGCAACATTGGTTGCCAATTTGTACGTAAAACATTCGATTTAAATATTTTTTAATATGGCGCTGCAGAACATGTTGATTCTACCGATCGTCCCATTTGAAGGAAATTTTCTCTTCAATTCAAAACGATTGAAAAGGCTGGAACATTGGACTCTATTCCATACAATTGAATCAAAATTAATCTGATTCAATTCAAAAACGATCGTAATGGTGTTGTCTGAAACCATTGGGCGCCATTTTGTGTAGGACATTCAGGTAGAAACATGTAGTTATATGATGCTCTAGTACATGTAGTGATCCTGTCTTTTCATGGACCTTTTTTTGATCGTCAGATTTGCGGGATATTGGCTAACATCCGATTTCAGGTCGGCCATTTATAAGATGTTGGGCGCCAATTTATTTCAAATTAGACGTTAATAGTTTCCCAACTTTTCCCTTTAGATTTGTTCTTTTGATCTATTGACCCAATTCTTTTTTCTCGCTGTACACGTTTTTCCAAGTTGAAAATTTTCGACGACATTTGTTTGGAATTTTCGTGCCAAATTCAGTACTCGACATCGGTGAGTGATCTCTGTGGCTAGATCATTGCGTATGTTAGATAAGTGTTCGAAATTCGTCTTCCGATAAGTTTCATTATGAATATCATCTAACATGCCTAAGATTGTTCATCACATATGTATGCAGCAAATTCGTACCTACCAAGGTGCTTAGCGTTTTTAATTTCTATGTCGCTGAAGGAGTCGTAGAGAAATTGATACAGACTATGCGTATTTGGCTCGTGCTTTTCACATATTTGAACAAAAGGGTAATAACCTGCCATTCTAAATGCGTCATATTATTAAAAACAAAGTTTCCAACTTACATCCCCAGTAGGAACATTAAGAAGCGCTTTCTTATTGATTATTTGAGAGCTGAAATTCGAACTGCTTACTGCGTACTGAACCGCTGGCGGTCTAGCATGTTTAGCATTACCAAGTTCTCGCTGGGTAATGCTTAAGGTAATGACTGATGGTTTTTAATATTTTTTTTTCCATACGATTTGAAAGCCGATGGTCGAGTCGTGAGTTTGCTAAGAATCAAATCGGATTTTCGTCGTTTCTATTCAAACGCGATGCAACTTATATTTTTTTTAAGCTTAGGCATGAACTAGCTGTTAACTGGTAATGCGAGGAGTCACTCCCCTAGATCGAGATCTGTAAGTATGCGCCAGCCTACGACAATCCCATGAAAAACTCGGAAATTACAAAAACGAGCCATTACGGAATCGATTCTGTAATCATTACAGTTCCTGCTGGGTCAAAAGCATTTCAGACAAACAAATTGTCACAACCGCCAATCATATTAAATTTGATGATTTCAAATGCGTCATGGTCCCATTCAACCGAACACCGCCGTCTTATCAATTTTTTCCGTCAAGCTTCCAAGGAAGTAAACATAAAATTGAGATGTTGTCATAGGAATTTACTATAAAATTATGAAAAAAGAAGATTTTATGTAGACATGAAAACGACGCAATAATTTTTATGATCGGAATAACACATAATTATAATGTTGGAATGTTTATACACGAATTGCATGTCTGGTGAAAATAAAGTCAAAGCAAAAGCTATTTTTCACATGACGGCAAAAAGTTGTGTTTGGTAAACATAGAAAAAATATCTGAGCAAAATGTGCTAAAAAAGTAAGCCTATTTTTTGTCGGCGTAAATTTGCGTTGTGGTTTTGTAGCGAAAAAGGTGTGTTGGATGGAGGTGAAGATGCAGTATAAGAACGCATTGCAATTTACAAGTAATAAAGATGCGATTCATCAAATTTTAAAACACATTCGTCATGTAACCGTGATGCAAAAGTATGACTCGGCTTTGTCCAAAAAAAACTTTATTATTATTGTTAAACTATAACTTTATTATTTTTTAAAAGAAAAGCATTTAATATTTAGGGTTAAACATCCCAACTTCCAAAATCTCGATATCAGAAGTTGCCATTTACAAACCTTTTCTTGTAGGGTCCATACTCTTTGCGCCACCTTTAGCAAGAAAGCAGCGCTCAAAAATTGTACCTTCTTCTGATATAATTTTTTTTTAGAACGGCAATAACCAAACGAAGATAGCCCGAGTGGAATTCTAACCCTCGACCTCTGGATTATTAGACTAATACGTGTATTACAACAAACCAAATCGTTCGAAATTAAAACAATGAACGGCCCTCCGTTCTTCCTAGTTGCCATATATAAACATTATCCATACAAACAATTTTCTATTTTTCCATTATTCTGTCAATATATTTTCAATTCCGTTCGTTAAACCTATAACAAAACGGTTGGCTTCAATCACCTGTCATTCGGTACTTGTTTACACGTCCATCTAACGAATGCCTCCCCCGTTTCAGCTATTGTCTATAAGCCCTAGGAGCAAACATTTTCCATTTTTCCCATTGTAATACAGAAAAAATGCCACTTTTTCACGTAATGTGCGATTCGATTTCAAATTAATTAACTTGTTCAACTCTGGAGACAGTTTCCGCCTTGTGGTCGCTTTCTTTGTTTCGACTTAGAAGTATTTATACCTTAAGGTTTTTTTTCACTTCATTATCACATCGACCTGGGCAGATACCTGCCTGTTTCGGAGGCCTTAAGAAGCTTGTATGCATTGATGCATATCATTTTCCCAGGGTACCGCCATGCAGGGCTAATGTTGTTTGCGTGTCAGCCGCCTCACTTACTACCAGTCAAATGTATGCCTAACTAAGTGAATGGGTTTAGCAATTCGAATATTATGCAAATTGAAAAATAACACCAATTATTACTTCTTTAAAAATTGTATGTCGTGTTTTAGATACGGAAGTGATTGAAAAAATGCCGGGTACTGTGAATATTACCAAAAAAAAATACTTGAAAGAGTGTGAAAAACGACTATAGAAATTTTGCATTATTTCCATAATTACGGTAGAGATACCATACCAAAAAAAAAAAAATTAAAAAAGTTTTAATGAAAACAATCAGTTTTCAGTACGAGAAAACCCCACGTTGGGCGCCATCTAAACAGCATTCAGCTACACCATAGCTTCTACTACTATTAAACACTAGAGATACATGCTCTTCTTTTTTTTAGTAGTTGACTCTGGCACAATGTTTAAACAGCGCCGGATGGATATGATAATCCATTCCAGCCCCGGATCTCTGTAAAACCTTGTATCTACTTCATCAGCCCTCTACGACCAGGTTAAGCGAGTATCAAAACAGCACTATCTGTGCTAATTGGGCCCTGTCTCGACTGGCGGGCCACCACGTAAACCAACCAACCAACCAACCTGCCACAATGATAGCGAGGACCCATTTTGGCATTATTGTATAAAACTTTCAACTTTATAGGATAAGTTTCAGTAAAAAAAAACACAGAATCAGCTCAAGACATCTAGTCTCAAAAACCTCGACCTGTAAAACAGAACTGATCAATTTTTTTCGCTGTGAAATCAAAATGACAATTTTAAGGGATTGTTTAGAGTTGAGTAGCCATCTCAAGGAATGAAGATTCCATACAAAAGTTCTTGGAAAAAAATTCTTCGAACCCCTATACCTCAATAAATCGTTCAGATGCGATGTCAAAACTTTATACTACAGTGGATGCTGCTTATTGTAATCAATTTGGGACCAGCCAAAAACAATAACATTAACCGGGTGATAACAATATACGAAGAAAAAAATCAGCGGTGAATACTGTTTGTGGAAAATGGAACCCAACTGTTTTGATAACAAAATGCGGCTTATAACATTATCCGCTATACAATAAGCGGCATCCACTGTAATTAAAAATTAATTGGAGTACGTTATTGAGTAAAATTCTGTCAGTTCTTTGAATAGCTTTCGTACATAATAATCCCAAGTGCACAATTGGTCCTAAAAATAGTGAAATTGTATTCGTCTAAATTAATCCCTATTTCCAAGTACGAAAACAAAAACAGGTTAGATGTAAGTATTTCTTGGACTGGCTACCATACAAATGTGATTAACTAATTGATGCTGCTTTCGCTCAAACTCGCAATAATTTGAAAATGTGCTGAGCTATGAAGCTTAACTTCTATTTAATTAAGTTGGGCCCGTCACCTTTTGGTCCGGACTAATACTGGACCCTCCACTTTTTGTTGTAGATAGCAGACAAAAATATTCTGAAACTATTTTTTAGACGATTTTGTAAGAAGCCCGTTGAAATAGACATCAATTCGACTGCGGAAAAAATTATGAACCCCTTTTTAATCTATCTCCATTTTTTAGTCGTACGCCGAAATTAATCTGAATTTTATATATACAAAGTTCTAACTTTTCAGCATAAGCCATTCCGGAGATAAGAGAAACGGTCTTGCCTCGTAGCTAATACCACTCTTAACAATTACTTTATTATTTTTTAATTTTATTTTAAGAACGGCTTATTATCCATGGTCTAAGTAAAAAAAATGGCCTTTGGAGCAATAATTGAATTCGGTCCATTGCAACACTTAACTGTACTAAAAAAAGTAATAATAATCATTTTGTTTAAATCACCTAACGAGAGTTTCTAGTTTCAACATACGTTGAGCTTACTTCCAAATCTTATGAATTTTAACTTCCTTGCTTTTGGGAAGACTTCGCGAACTCTGTAAAACCTATTTAAGGATTTTTGCTCCACAGTTCAGTTCTTCGGTCCGATATCAAATAAAAATGGTTGCGAGCTCCTCTAAAATACCCATATTTTCCATCAACAAATAGGTATACAATTGGCGCCCAATGTAGGGTCCCAACTGTTATGCATGTTGCTTAAAGCAACGCTTTTGACTGTGTAAGAAACAAAATTATATTTTGAATATGTTACAAATACGTTTTTTGACCGACACTAGGAAAAACCGGATAGAATTGACTGAAATAGAGAGAGGGTTGAATAGTGAATTCTGAGTATGGTAGTGTACTGAAAATTATTTGAGCTAATTTTTTCTCATTTACGAAATTTAGCTAAAAACAAAATTATCACCGAAATTTTAATAATTTATTACAATAGTTTCTACCAAGTCATAACTCATCAAATACTCAAAATTACTTTGCTATTATTTATGCTTTGCATCATAAACAAAAATGGAAAGTGGGTCTAATCGCCTGCATGTAATCGAAATCTTCAAAAAATAAAAACTGTACACCTAATCTCACCGATCTTCATCGAAACTCCCCAAAAAATTTCAGTTTCTAATTAGCCTTAATAGTTTTCTTAATGTATTCCGATACCAGCATATCCACCTGTAATAACTCCTAAGGTAAAATTCGTTAAAGTTGAGCTTTCCAATTTTTTTTTCCACTAAGCCTACACACAATAATCACTGAGTCGATAGTCTGCTTTTCTGCTCTAATGAAAAAATGGAAAGTGAACTGCTTATGTTCGACATTTAAAATATAAACAGAAAAAATCCGTCGTACCTGTGTGAATTTTACAAAAAAAAAATCAGCAAAATTTCGATATAAGCTCAAAGTAAGAGTTGAGATGCGCGCGCAGATTATGAAATTTTTTTAATTTCCATCTTAACCGGGAGCAGGCAACATCGCAATCGTCGACTTGGTGTTAGTTTTTCAAATGTTACGTGAACAAATTTAAAGCATCTGTTCGAACTTAAAGCGGGGAAAAATCATCAAACGCGAATGCTCCCAACCAACTCGGCTAATACATTGCGAAAAGCGAAAAGAAACGTGAATTTTGGTTTGGTCGTTTTGATTTTTTCTTAGCACGGTATTTCAAAATCGCATTGAAGTTTCTCCTCCCCAACTCCTCACTAATCAAGGCTTTCACGTATCAAACGATCGGGCAGCCTACGACCTGAAGCCGGCGTTACGCGCGGCTTTAATGCGCGCTATGGAAACTAGATTAGTGTGTTACGTTACGTTAATTTTACGTTACATCAACCCAATAGCGTTTTGGCGCACCGTAAATGGCGCATGGAATGAGACGAAAGCGACGCGTCATTTGATGATCCCTGGCCGTAATAATAATGCCAAGTTTGGCGCGCTGTTAATGTGGCGTCG
Organism: Beris morrisii; assembly: GCA_951812415.1. NCBI lineage: Eukaryota > Metazoa > Arthropoda > Insecta > Diptera > Stratiomyidae > Beris > Beris morrisii. Next base: position 130,897,578 of record OX638312.1, read on the forward strand.
CGCTCGTAGAACAATCGCTTCGCGTAATTATCGAAGGGGGGTTCTGGACGCATGACCGAGCAGTGCATTTTGAGGCAAAGAGCTATGTCATTGCTGTGCGTCGATACCTCGGATCAAAAACGCGCGTGACGCAACGCCTGGGCCCCTATTTTGTTGCTTATGTTGGCCGGCCAGCTGTGACTTTATCGTCCGTCAGTCGAGCGGGGCCGGCCGGTATTAAGTTCAAATCAAAACCGACCATACAACAATTAGAGCTAATTAACTTCGATACAATTCTACGCGGTTTTCCATTGCGTCATCAAGAAACAATTTCACGATTTGGCCATAGCTCATAGCTGCCTGCGCCCCCGTACCAAGATCTCGATCTCGAATTTGTCACAAATGGAAATCGTTGCCAAGCTTTTCCCAAGCGTTTTTATTGAGATCAATGTCAAAGGCGGTAATTGAATGTTTCGTAGTGTTGGTCTATCGGGGAGCAAACAAAGATCGCAAGCGCAGCTTCCCAAACATCCCAACGCTCTGGTCGCTTCAACTTTGGGAGCGGTAATTGAAATGAAATTACACAGGCTGCCCGCTGTACGTTTCAATTTCATACACACGCTATTTGTTATTATTTCTCTTCGTTTATTTTTTTTTCGGAGCGGTTAGTTTGTACCGCTTGAATGACGCTAGATCGTTACGTTCTAGCCACAATGACGCTTTACCGCATAGCTGAGCTATTTAAGCGGAATTGAAGTTAATTTCAATGATGTTTTGCGATAATTGATCGCGGTTTTATTTAAAGGCCTTTGTTTTCGAAAGGCTCTGAAAAATGAAGTCATAAGGTGGGAGTTTGGAAAATCGCTTTAACTTTGACTTAATCATCTTTACGAATAAAATAAAAATATGAATAATCTCCGGTTCTAAGTTGTTTTTTTTTTAAGAAAATCATATTTAAATCATTTTTAATTGATCCGATATTTAAAAGAAAAACACACAAACTTATTTCAAAATTCTTAAAAAAAAAATATTACTTGTAAAATTTTGGTTCTTGCCCAATTTTTTTTTATTTCATGAATTTTTTTGATAGCTTTTTTTGATTAACTTTATTTTGATTTAAGAAAATTATAAAATTCGTTTTTTTTTTAATTTTGATAATATTTTTAGTTTTTTTTTTAATTTATAAAGATATATTTAGTTTTTATTATGTTCTTTTTTAACCTTTTTTTAAGTACTTTTTATTCTTTTAATATTCTTCAAAAACCAATGAAATGAAAATGTTTATTAATTTTTTAAAAATAATAGCGAAAACGATACCTTTTCAAATTGTCTTTTGTAATTAAATAATAAGTTTTTTATTCAAAACATAAAGACAAAATCGTGTGGTTCGAGAACAGAAGTAAATATACAATAAAAAAAATATTTCTCTCTTAAAATAAAAAAAATTTAAAAAACAATTCAAAAACCATTAAAAAACATCTGCCAATGGTCTGGGCGAAACTTTATTATTTTTCGAGTCAAAGTTCGGATGCAGTCAACGTCGGAGTATATCATCAGTTGTTTCGAGATTATGACGTTTCTTGGAAAGTTAATTTTGTTCTTAAAATAAAAGTATTTAAAATAGAGATTTTTAGCTGATTAAACATTGAAAAAGCCCGTGTAGACTATTCGAATTTTGGTATCATATATTTTGTACACTAAAAACCCATAGAAGTAAAAACGAATTTGTTGCCTTATCAGACTTAAGAGATATGACGAATTGTTAAAACGTATACAAACAAACCCATTACTTCCATTTGGTTTGAATTTCGAAAAAATTGTGAAACAGGTTTTTAGACGATTTCATAAGAAGCAACTTGATATCTCATGAGGGATTTTGAAAAATTTGTGAAAACGTAAGCAAACTCTTCACACCCCCTTGGTTCTTGAAATTCGAAAATCGTGAAATTTGTTTTTAGGTTATTACTTCAAACGCCGTAATAACCAATTTTATATCTCATTAGAACTAAGGGATGGCAGAATTTGTGAGAAACATATGCAAACCCTTGGGGGTTGAATATCCAAAAATTGAGAAATGGGTTTGTAGGCGAATCTATAAAATGTCTGTGGAAGTGAAAAGCGATCTAATATCTCATCAAACCTAAGAAATATGTTGAACCTTTGGAAAGCATACAACCCCGTTACACCCCTTAGGATTGAATATCTAAAAATACTGAAATTGACTTTTTGGCTCTTATCTGGGAAACCTTAGGAAGTAAAAAAGAATTCGAAATATCATCAGATCTAAGCATGAAAACATATGCAACCTCCTTACACCCACTGGGGGTTGAATATCCAAAAATCCTGAAAGGAATTAATAGATAAATATGAAGACAGCACGAGAAAGTAAAAACCAATTCAATTACTTATCGCTTCTAAAGGATATGACGGAATTCGTGAAAACTTGTTCAACCCTTTTATACCCTCTTAGGGGCTGAAAAAGGAAAAAACTTAAAAACAAGTTTTAGGCGATTATTTCGCAAGCCCGTGAATGTGAAAAGATATTCGATATTTGATCAGACCTGGGAGATATGGCAGAATTCGTGAAAAAGTATACAACCCCTTTACACCCCTTAGGAGTCGAATTTCAAAAAATCCTGAAAACACTTTCTAGGTACTTATATGAAGAAGCCGCAGAATAAAAATGAATTAAATATATGGGAAGACCTAATAGATATAACGAAAATCGTGAAAATATATGCAAAATAAAGCTTTATATCATTACAGGTTTTCGAAATATAATAATCGGAACTTTTTCCTTTTCACCCTCCTCCACCCTTACTCTCTACACCCTCACCCTCAAAACAATTTTTTTCTGCTAGGGGTCTATTAGGCCTACTTCTGGTAAAAAATTTAAGCATCTACCTTACATTGTTCTTGAGATATGAAACGTTATTTTTTAGAAAAATTCGTATCCCCTCCACTTTCATTACCCACTACTCCCTTAAAAATTTTTACTTTCATCAAACTTCATTTGTCAACCTTTATACACAAACCGAATTTTATTTGTCTAGTGTTATTGGTTCGTGAGATATCGTAATCTAAAGTTTTTCACCCCCCACCCCCGTAAGCCACTGACCCCACTCAAAAATTCGATCTATTCTCCTAGTATACCTACAGATATTCATTAAGTTTCAATTTTGTGACATTATCCGTTTATGAGATATGGATTTTAGAATGTGTCGATCTCGGCTTTTTTGCGTTTCGGACGCATAATTTTTCCCCGCACTCCCACACCCCTTCACCCATATTGTCAATTTTTATGCAAATGGTTCCACTATCAAAGCTCTATATAAATTCCAAATTTCAGCCTCCTAGCATAAGCGGTTGCTGAGATCTAAAAACTAAAATTTCCCTCTCCTCCCCCCTCACACCCCCACCCCAGTTCATTCATAAAAAAAAATTCAATTTAATATCTCAAACCGTTTGGGAGCTACGAGCCTTCAAAGGATTTTGCGTACGGCGGACAGACGGACTGAAATTTTTTTTGCTTTTTTCCTGTCTACTAGTCATGAAACGTGAAAAAAAAATGTTCGTGGTAGCAAATTTTTTTTTTAAAAATCGATCACAATACTGTATTATTAGAAAATAATAAAGTAAAAATTAAAAGAATCACTTTTTTTGGAATTTATTAAATAGGTCTCGTTTTTAGTTGAAAAATAAAATAATAAAATTTCTTATTATTTGTAATATTTAAACGTCTATGTATGTTTTCCTAAATATTCTTTTTACGGCAAACAACAAAATAAAAAATTGTGTAAATTTTTATGTTATTAACAATCGGATAAAACTATAGTTATATACCACTTAACAAAAAGTATTTATTTCTTTTAATAATAATATGCAAAAAAAACAGCAACAATCATGAAACAAAACTGTTGTTTTTTTGGTTTCTTGTAAAACAAATAATTTACTATATATTAAAATCAACTAGTTTGAAATCAAAATAAAAGTCTCTAGGCGTTAATATTGTTTTATTAAGAATTAATTTAAAAATGATAAAAAGGCTATTTCTATTTTGAATATTTTTGAGTCTCGACCAAGAAATGGATATGCACATAAACATTTTTGTTTAAGCATAATTAATTTTTATGTATATATTTTTTTTGCAAATGTAGTAACAATATAAAATACTTTATTATTAAAAAATAATAAAGTAATTCTTTAATTTAATTATTTTTTGTACATATCTCTATATATATTTTTTTAATTACTGATATTTTCTTAACCTTTGTTATTTCTAGTTTTTTATCATAACTTAAAAACTTTGTCAGTAAACAAATTTTCAACTTTTGAACTCCACCATATAAAAAAGAACAAGTTAATCTGGGTTTTTTTTTGCTTGAAGAAATAATCAGGTTCAAAATTTTTGGCATAAAAAATAAAACTCTTCCGTTTTATTGCTGTTTTATATGCAGCATTTGAGAACCTATTTTTAGTGTTTATTTGAGATTTAAATCTGCTCGAAATTTTCTACTTAGATTCTTTTCTCCTGGGTTTTAAAAACTTTTCATGAATCCAAAGAGCCATCACAAAATAAACTAATTGTATCCTTCTTTTAATTTCCCAGCAGCAAGTTTAAAAAGCTAAAAAATAAAGTTAAAAAATATACGTTTTGTTTTATAGTTTTTTTTTCAATATTATTTTATTTTATACTTCTTTATATTTTTAATTATAATAATGACGGTGGCACCTGGAGCATAGTATTAATGCTGTACCAATAGTGTGTCCACCAGGAACTAAAGACGAACCTTTGATGGAATGGTATACGAAGTTTTAAATTTTAACCACCTTTCTATTTTTAGTTAAAGTTAAAATGAAGTTAAAGTTAAAATGATGTAAGTTTAAGGGTCCTATCTCACGTTATGCCTATATTGGAAATAATATCTAATGAAGCAGTTCCAAGGACATGCAATATTGAGAATGACGTATATTATGAAAAACGTAAAGGTTTTTTGCGGGACACACTTATAAAATGCCAATTTAATACTTCGCAAATTTAAAATTCGTATTCGAAAGATGCACTAAGTCACTTGACTACTTCTCAAATTTTCTGTCTTATTATTCAATTCCACAGCTAGGTCAACAATCCGAAATTGTATTAGGCGAATTTTATTTTAAATATCCACTAAATAACCTTCGATAGAACCAAAATAGTATTCAAAAAACGTAAACACTAGTAGGAAGTGATAATTTCAGCCATAACCTTACTAACCGTCCAAGGTTTACAGTCTCTTATGCAAAATAGCTGTAACAACTAACACTCTAAGTAAAAATTAAAAAAAAAATACCTGACCAAGACAAAATCTATGTAAATGTCTCTTTTCACTATGAACATTTTTAATATCACTAAACTTATGCTTAAGAAAACCGAGAGGCGTAGTGAATGACGAAAAAAAACCGTGACTACTCGGCAGGTTTTTGATTTTTGAGCGATAACCTTCGGGTCTTATATTGTTTATGTTTTTTTTTTTTCAACAATATTACAAGCGTTTGCCTTGAGATTTTATACGTAATTTATTTGATATTTCGTCATTTCTTGCGAATTGAAGAAAAACCCTTAAGACGAATTAGTTGACCTATTACAATTTTTTTTTATATTTTCAGCTCACGCAAGCGTCGCCCTTCATATTCTCAGGACGAGCGTGACAGTTACCTACAACAAATTCGTGGTGATGATCAAATGGACGAATGCAATGCAGCCCTCGTACTTATGAGCCTATCATGTTCACCACATTCACCACAAGCAGGTGAGATATTTTACTAAATCACTTTTTTAAATTTGAGATGATCGGTGATCGCTAAAGCAGTCTTGATCACTTTTTGGATAAGTGATCGTAAATTTTTCAAGTTTAGTACTTTTTAGTAACTACTTTAAAAAAATTGATTATCTATACCTCATCTTATAAAATATTCAACATACAGACAGGTTAAAAAAAATTGCGTTACTGAACTTCATTGAAATTTATGACGTTAGCATTTGTAAAGGCAGGAGTAATCTCCTAATCAGTTAAGATCTCCATTTTTTGTAATTTAGTACTTTTTAGTACTTAGAAAAAATCTACTTGAGCACGATAATAAATAATTGTTAGGAAAATATGAAATTTTAAGTTACTACATTCAATAAATAAACTATAATATCTAACCCTCGTTAAAAGTTTATAATCTTTATTTTTTTTAAAAGTAATGAAAACATGAAAATTAAGCTGATTTAAGGACAAAGTTATCGTCATGAGTGGTATCTAAATAATTGTCTATAACCTTTAAAATATTAAATCGAAAATTCCTGAAATCTAGTACTTTTTAGTACATAATTAAGATTTTATCGATTTATTGTTTTACTTATTTATTTTTATTAAAACTATAAAAGTTTCAATTTCTAAACGAAATCAGTAAGATTTATGCAATGTGATATCCTATCAAATATTCAAAACACGAACCGGTTTAGAAAATCGAAATTTATGGATATAGAAATAAACATTTCGCATGATTGCAATCTCTTGATCCATTTACGTCCATTTGAGATTAATTTCCAAAACTTAGTACTCTGTGGAATTAAAATAAATTATCGGTTTGAACGCGACAATCAAATAATAATAGTTTTTCAAATGTCAAATTTAAAATTACCGCAAGAAATCTGTAAGATCAATCAATAAACTTTAATATCCCTACCTCTCTAAAAGTTTATAATCTTGAATTCCTTTGAAAGTGATTAAGACGTTAAAATTTAACTGATTTAAAGATCAAATTGGCATTTACAATGTCATGATCAATAACTTTTGATAACCTTGAGGAAATTAAATTGTCAATTTCTGAAATTTAGTACTCTTTAGTACTTACTTAAAAGATTATCGATTTGAATACGCGGATCAAATAACCAATTTCAATTAAGTTTAAAATATTAAATTTCTAATTTTCACAGGAAATCAGTAAGATCAGTATTCTAATATGATTGCGATAAAAAAACGGCTTGATCACTTCCGTACGATCATCTTACAATTAAATAAGTTAAAATTAAATGGCAGGATCAGTGTTATTATTGATTATTCATATTCTGTTGATAAAGTGATCGTTTGATCATACTATGGATCTTGCCAATATTTTAGTACTGAAAAAAAATGATCTTTTCAGGACCATGGAATAGAAATCTGGAATCAAGTCCAGGAAGCAGTAGTGCATCTTGGAGCTCATCGGGATCTTCATCACCGCCACTTAGTGATGATGGCGGTATACCACCGATCATTAACGATAATAGTTCGGCTCGAATCCGGACTGCATCCACATCGGACGAGGGCATTGTTATGGATTATAGTGACGAAGCACCACGTAAACGACGGGTAAGCTACTTTTTCTTTAACCTCGTAATAGTTGTAGCTATCGTAGCCCAATAAATTTGCAAATCCAAGCGAACGATTTGGTATTTCTGTAATATAAAAGTTCCCTTAGTCCAATTAAAGTTTCGATATATAAAAATTAAAGAAAAGCGAGGTCAGGCAAAACGATTGGGCAATACTAGAAGCCCAGAAACACCCACGTCTATACTGTTTGAAGGCTAGGCCACAATCAAATAAACACATTTGGCCATCACGTGCGATATAAATGATCGTGGCAGCTCCTCTCTCTCTCGTCTACTCGGCAAACGTTTCCTGTATAGTATAGGCTTATTATATTCATTCGCCTAGCCCTTTGTACGATTCTCTAGCCGCTATGCTAGTTAGCTAGCTAATTTTCGAAATGATATCTCTGTCGCCATCATGCCGCGATCGTACTATACAAAAGTGACGTAATGACGCAACTTGGGAAGATCATCACTTTTGAATTTTTGTCTGTTTCGCTTGTTACAGAGCCCGTGTAAAAGTGTCACAAGGCTTCTTTTTTGGATTGAAGCGGCCTTGATCATTATGCATAGCTTGAACCAAATCGGTTTGGGAGCGGCTTCCTTTCAAATCGCTCAACTCATATTAGCAAAACTTTAAATTTTTGTGGCCCTTTGCCCAACCTTAGAACGGATGAACCGACCCACTGGTCTATTTTCGGTGTCCGTCTCTGACGGAAATTTTGTTCTAGCGTTCTAATTTCATATGTAAGCTTAGAAATATTGTGCTGCCTAGTAGCTGCTAGTTGTTAATTTTCATTTAAATTTTCAAACATCGCTCACATTTTATGACATTGAAACCGAATTTAGAGCACTTAGAAGAATTTTGTAGTGGCGCAGTCGGTAAAGCTGACATCAGAGTTTGTGACGCAGCCAGTAAATTGTTTTGAAAATTTTTCTTTTTTCCGTTTCGTTAAATTTCTGAAATTATTTCTTATGCAGTTTGTTATTTTCGTGCCACCGAACGATTTACTTTGGTATTTTGTCGATTTAATTATGCGGCTCTTCAAAGCGACACGATATAAATTCTAAGCCGATTTGTTACAAAAATAAAATAAATTTTCGCTCGGGGCTTTACGTTCACACTGTATAGTTTTCATATAGTGTTTGGTCCCCAGGACGGTAAAACAAAATCTAAGCTCGGCTACTATAATGGCATCTGGCCAAATTTTAGCTGGAAGTTAATGCCTGCCACCTGTAAATCGTATGAGTGAAAATGCCTAGGTACTTCTCGACAGGTTTATGTCTAGAAGGTCAAAACGCGCAATGTTTACTTCAACGAAAAGTAGCAGGTAATTGTATAGTAATGTTGATCTTGGAGCAGCCAATTTGAAGTATGAACCGAAACTATTTTCGGTTTGAGCTGTTGAAAGTTAGTGATCTTCAATACGGAGCAATATTTTCAGTTTTAATATTTAAAGCCTTGAATTTATTGCAATTGTAGTTGAACATTTGAAAATTTTGCAAAACAATTATAGATTTTATTTATTTTGGCGATCAATGTCAGGGTAGACAAAATTTGGAGTAGAAAGTATTGCCTGTATCTCGGCGTCGAGTATCTCAAAGTCGACAAGGCTTGGACGGTTGCCAAACCTTCAAATTAATTCCATCTAAGTAAAAGCACTGTAGCCCGACAATTTGACGCGGTGAGGATATTACCACAATGTCAATGAATAAGACTGCATACTTGCCGGTGCATTGAGCTCACCATTTACTTTCGCATTTTTTGCTAATATTTTATTCTGCTATTCACAAAATTATTATATTGGGCTCTAGTCGAGCCTTCAAATCAGTTTCACCACGGCATGACATGGCCCTTTCGCCCGTATCTAGAAATACAAATATTTTCGCTCGAATTTATTTCGCAACAAAAACTTGATTATTGTTGAAGTAGGTAGTTATATATGCCTCCAGATGAGTAGCTGCTGGTTACCGCTGTCACAAAATATATTAGTTGCAGACCGCATCCAACTCAACTGTCTTCACATCACTGCTTTTTCTGTAAAGTTTTTCACTTGTCATACTCAATAATTACTTCAGTCTGTCTACACTCTTCAGTTACAACATTCAGCTCTCCTGTTTTACCACAAAAAGTTTAAAATGCATCTAATCTAGTTTTGTGATTGAACAGAAATTTTTCTATTTTTTTTTTCTCTCCAATATTTTTGATTGACACATTTTATATTATATCTTTTATCATTAGATTTAAAGTAAAATTTTATTAAGATAATCAACTGCTCTTACGATATTGATTAGTTTTGTTCACGTCATATTTTGTATTTTGTAATGGAAAATATATTTCCCTTTCGTAATTCGTAATTTTAGCGAACGAAAATAATTTGATACGGCTATCTAGCGTATAGATCTGTTTTATTTATCGTTCGTTATGGCTATTGTTGCTATTTCGTTAAAGAAATAAAAAAAATAATTACAATAAATAGCATTTCATCATTAAATTCACTTTCTTTCAGTGAACTTTCACAAATTTTCGTTTTAAACATTATAATAATTTTAAATTAAAAGATTTAATAAAAACAACTAAGTCATGAAACATTGTACAATTTTATTTGTAAAGTGGGTTTGTTAATTTTTTATGTGATTTTAAATTTATAAATACATAACATTTCTAAAGTTATAATAAATAAAGTAAATCTATTCAAATTAAAAGAAAAACAGCAAATATATTACCTCCTCAGATCTGATCAAAAAACTATGTTAGATGCAAGCAGTGCCTTGGAAAGTACGCTATTACCGTTTTAATATTCAAACTTCTTAAAAGTTTCTAATTTAATTTAACATTTTACCGACGTAGGTGGCAGGCCCTTAGGTGTTCAAAACTAGAACATTTCTGAACCTAGTATTACACTGTATGCCACGCTGTTAAATATTTGACAGTTTTCCTTGGCAAATGCTGTTTTTGTTTGCCACATTATTTGCTCTACAGAAAGTCTAATTTGACGGAAAAAATTTGACAGAACTTTTCGTCAAATTTTTTGGTCAAATATTTGACAGCACGGCATACGCTTTAAACCAAATTAACGCAGTACATATACGAGGCACTCTATTGGGTTAAATTAAGTTTTCGGGCAAAAAAACATTTTTTTCTGGAATATCTTATGGTAGACTAAAGAAACTTCCAATTTATACAATAGAGAAAGAATGGGTCTTGTGTGTACAAGCGCTGAATGGTTTAAATGTGCTTATTGTGTACCCGTGTACGTCTTCTTGTAGAAAGGTAAAATTTAGTACAGTAAAAGTGATCTCTCGTGATGGACTGTGGCACATTGCTTCAGTCCACACTTCTCAACCTAACCTAGTACAGTAGAACTTGTCTACTGGTCGTTAGCAACGTAAAATTATACGAGTTGTTAAAAATTCTGATTTAGCAATTCCTTTAAATACATTTCAAATTTAAAGATGAACTTTTCGAATGGAATAAAATCTTTCCATGTAGTAAAGACGAATTTTAGAAAAATTCGAGAAAAAGAAGTTCGAGTTAGAGAAGTTTTACTTATGTTCATATCGTGGGTGTAGCGTGAATCTTCGTAGAGTAAGCGCAACAATGACAAGAGTTATTTTCTAGAAATTCTGTTGGGTATATGGCTGTCTATCTTAACGGAATGAAAGCTACTGTTTATCAGAAGAAAAGTGATGCCTTAAACTCAAATTTTTAGTCTTGGCGCTAACGACCTTTTTTCTTAGCACGGGTATTTACACGAGATGGCACCCTTTTTATACCAATTTATCAGAATTATGCTTGTTGTATGTTCGGATTTCGGCTCATAAAGATGAGTTCAGGAAAAATTCGATCTAAAATTTAGTTGTGATGGTCCACGTACTAATCTAATAATATTTCCAAAAAAGAAAACAAGGCTCCAAAAATAATTCTAAATCAAATTCGTGGACAACTACCTCCCAAATTTGTTAATTATTCTAATTAGCAACAAATTTTAATTGTACAAAAATTATATTCACATTGTAGGACTGAAAACAAATTCGGTATTTTAACAGCAATTGTCGATAAATGATGTTGCTTGGCAAATATTGGAATTTTAGGAATATGGAATTCAGGTTTCAGGACCAAAAAAAACAAATTTTGGAATATTATCAAAAATTTTTATGAAATCATCAAAATCACCGAAAATGCTTACATATAATTTCATTTGTTTAAACAATTAATAAATACTTTTAATATTTAACTAAAGTTCGTTCGATTTCACACCTATCGGAAAAAGCGATGAACAATTTTCGCGAAAGATGCCTTAACTTAGACAACCCCCTAGTTACAGAACTATTCAGTACTACGAGTATTTAAAATGTAGAGTGGTTTCTTAGCTGCCTAAATAAGTTAGTTTTATTGTAAGATAGTTTTAAGTTACCTTTAAGTTCTTATTAATAGGTTTTTAAAAAAAATTTTCCTAAATGAAGTATCACTTTAATTAATAACATAATTTGTCAAGAAATAAAAATATTACACTATAGTTGTAAAGACAATAATTTTTTCCTCGTCTGATCTCTACAAAAATTGTGTAAACTGTAAATATCTTATAGAATAACTGTAATAATTAAATAAATAAGTAAGTAAGTAAGTAAATACTTTATTATTAAAAAATAATAAAGTAAAAATAAAACAATATTTTTTTTACTCACATATCAATTAAATTTGTTTATTCTTTTTGAATCCAGATTTATCTATTAATTTTTATAAAAAAATCCTTTTTAAACGTTAACCTTAAACTTTTGGGTAATTTTGATGCAATTAATTTAAACGATTACTTGGAAAAAAATTTTGCTTTTTTTGCTTGTATTACACTGTATGGCACTATGTCAAATATTTGACTATCCTGGGTGTCAAATGCAGTCTTATAGTCTAATCGTCAAATTTTTGTTTGCTAGTAAAGATAGTATTACACTGTTTGACCAAGCGGTCAAATTGCAGTAATAAGCAATGCGAAAAAGCGAATTTGACCGAGCGGATACTGTGCGATTAATTTTAATTCGCTATTTCGCATTGCTTATTACTGCAATATGACCACTTGGTCAAACAGTGTAATACTAGCTTTATTGTTTTTTTTTGCTCTATTTTGACTGAAAAAATTTGACTGAATTTATTGTCAAATTTTTTTAGTCAAATATTTGACAGTTTTTTGAAGCAGTTTTTCACACTTTTTCGGGGATTTATGCCTAACGCAAGTACACAACTCAGATTTTATTCTTTTTTGTTTCGTCAAACTAACCTGATCATGTTGTTGAAAAAGCAATTCAATCTTCTTGCTAAAACTCGATCATAAAAACTCTTCCACTTGGAGAGGAACATAACATGCTAAAAAATGTGCAAATAATCCGAGATGGGGTGCGTTCAGTACCAACTTTCACTATGTTCTCATTCTACCTGCAGGTCCAAAAACATCTTAAAATTTAAAAAGGTGGATGAGAGTGTATCACTGGGAAAGATCAAGTTCAACAACTTGATTCTTTACATCAGAGTCCTGGGTGAATTCAAACATGTATACAATATGATTTCAATAATAATAAGGTAAAATGATAATGAGCCGCTCTAAATAATTGACTCACCTACTCACGCACGCTTTTAATGAAGTGTATAAAACCGCACAGCCGGTTTTTCAAGGTTGATAGCTTCTCGACAAATGTAATTTATCTTGGTAAAAAAAAAAGTTTGGTATAGGTAAATACTTAGAGGTACTGTAGAATATACACAGAAATATGTACGTAAACATTGTTTTTTTTTTTAATTTGATTTTTATTTTGATTGCGCTCCTCTCGAAACCTATCGGCCCACTCGACCTCACCGTCCCAACCTCCTATGCTTTCATTTTTTATGTTCTAAGCTCTTATATTGAACTATGTATCTGAGCATAATTCCTGGTATTATACCTGTAGTGTAGTTTATACCTGGCTACATACATACATAATTTTATACACCGAGTGGACCCATGTGTAATTTCTTAAGAATTATTAATTTGAAAGCCAAAAGCCGAGTGCTTGATAAAGGCGTTATTTTCTGTTGTCTTTTTCTTTTTGCTCGCATTGAAAATCTCAAGGTCATACACGCTAGCAACATTCACGACATGTGTATGTCATGTAGATATACGTACGATTTGTCTACTTCAATTGAATGTAAAAGGGCATGTGCATCACCTTGAAAATTTGCACCGGCAAAAGCTTAGAACGCTTTTGTGATATGGAGCGATATTGGTGTGAGGGGTGCATCTGTATATGATTTTAATTGTTCGTTTAACAACATAAAAATTTGTTTCTATAATTCAATTGCAATTGAATCAAAATTTTACTGGTCTGCCTGAGTGGGTGGGTGTGGTATGCGATTTGGTCTGGTTGAAGGTTAGCTGATAAAAACGGATCGGGAATTCATTTTTTTTTTAATAATAATTTTGGCATCTTGTTAGCAAATCGTACTTGCGATATAATTTATCATTGCCAAATATTTCTTAGCTCGTCGTTGTACGTTGAATGACGTCTATGACTCTTAAATTTCAACACCTGACCTTAAGTAATTGTTTCCTAGCTGTGTAGGTATTTTAAACATCTAGCCGAAAGAATGCAATGTCTTATTTATTTATTATAAAAAAAGTACGTACTAGCGCACTATTTCCTTTATCACATGCTCTCATGTGGTTAATTTTACCTCTTTACGACAAACAATCACTTAAAAATTTGATCCTATGTAAACATCAAATGGCGCCCAACGTGGGCGCGAAACTGAAATTTTACATTCTTTTCGGAAAAATAATTGCCATTTAAATATAATTACGCCATTTAAATATAATTATGCCATTTAGAAAGCCGTTATTGTTGTTGCAGAACCATTTCGGTTTTCAATAACGGCTACACTCATTTGGACTCATTGGATTGATATTAAGAAAGTGGCGTGACTTCGCTACATTAATTGGATTACACTGCACTTTTAGTTGGATATTGGCTAGTTTGTTAATTTTTTTTTTTTTGATTTTGTTTTTTTTGTTTAAAAAAAACAGTTTATTATAAATTAATAACAACAAAAAATTAAAGTAATATTCGATTTTATTTTTTTTTAATCTGATTTAACCTTTTAATTTGGCTACAATGTTCTTCAGCTCTACGAACTGAAAAAATTTCACTACATATTCTGGATGTTGGAAGTGCCGGTCACCAGCACTGGTATATCGGTGGTGGCATTTTTATATTACAAGCATTCCTTAATTCATTTCGAATCAATACGGGATCCCGTATTCCAAAATACCGCATTTTGAAATCTCGTATATACATAAAGTGGATGATGTTCTCACTTAAAAAAGTTTTTAGCTTATTCAACTTTTTCAATAGAGGTATTTTGAACTGAAACTTAGTGACTTTCTCTAACGTACTTAAGTGGCCTCTGTAATACAAAATATCGTCACGGTGACTTTTTTAATCGCAGTGTTTTTCCTAAGCTTTAACTGGGCTTAGCTTAGGTAACAAACATTAAACTGCAGGATATAATTCAGAACAGTTCAGATATTGCCAAAATGTTGGCATCTTGTCATTGTTATTTAGATCGAATTTTCTCCCTTACTCTAGCTACTAAAACTATGTCCGACAGCAGGAATTTTCCTCTATGGAAATTCGTAATCAAAACACTAAATAATTGCATAATTAACTTCTGTATTTTAAAATGACTTCATCACCACGCTGGCTGGAAGTGTTTCTAGTTAAGAAAAACTAAGCAAGCTATCAGACAAAATACAGCCAATTGTGATGTGGTTAAGTGCTAGATAGTGTTGTCTAGCTGCATTTTATTTTATGCTATTAGTTAGTTTTATACACTATTAGTAAGTTGCTATTAAGAATCATCATCTCAACGCTCTGCTCGTGTTTCATATTATGTAAATTGAGCGTTGTACACGAATGTAAACATTTAACTTGTTATTGACAAAAAAAAATATTATTTTTTTATTTTTTATAAGATGTAATTGGAGCCATCGAATGTGCCAATAGTAATAACAAAATAATCTCAGATACGAGTAGAGATACATCGAAATTGCGATGTGTAAAGGGTCGGGTTACATTTGTCTACTTGTTATTTATTTCTGATTAAATAGAAAGCAATTTTTTTTTATTTCGGTTGTAAATTAATTAAATAGTTCACGTTTGTGAAAAAAAATATTTAAATTCATTTAATAATCTTTAAATATAAATGCAGTGTATTTACTGTTTGGTCATAGATTCACTTGACTTTAGTAGACAAACAGTTTCAATAAATTAAAAAATTAAAAATCAAAACGACTTCTGATACTTCAAAAATCGAAAATACCATAAAATTTCGTTTTTAATTTTTTTTAACTCTCAAAAAAAAATTTAGTTCTATAATTTTATATCCAAGGAAATCTAAATTAGTACAAACCGGAAAGAGCCTCAACAATCCAAAATCTAAAAATAAAAAAATAGGAACAATAATCACCGTTTTTGTTCTCTTTTTCAAATCCCAAACACCTGAGCTTATTAAAAACCATTAATATAAAAAATAGTCGTAATTTTTCCATTTAGACGGTTTTTGAACAAAAATCCAAAAAAAAACAAAATCAGACAAACGAAAAACTAAAAAGAAATACCACGAAAAGATCATTCAAATTTGTGCGAAGAAGGCAAGTCTTAAAAAAAATTAATCCTCTCATCAACAATACCAAAAAACTAAAATCTTTAAAGTTTCAAAATCCCATTTAAAGGGGCATAGTCAAATTTGTAAAAATACATTTCGGAATTTTAAAAATTTATAATTGGAAGGGAAAGGTTATCATATTGTTTTCATTGAATAAATAAAAAATTTTGAAAATCGCAATAATGATCGATCAAAAAGCTTATAAGTCTAAATATTTTTCATTTAATTTGTTGAACGGTCAAAACTGATTTATTTTAATTTTGTATCTATTTGTAACTTGGATGTAAAACTAAAACAATTTTAATTTAACTTCAAATCTAAAAACAAATAAACGTCTACCCAACAAAGAGACTCTCATAATTTTCGTTGTATTGACACAAAAGAATTAAAAAAAATTTAAAATCCGGTCAAAAAACAGGAATTGTTCTTGGTAATTTTGACTAAATCAAACTTAGAAAAAAACTTGGAATTTTTCTCCATACAACAAGCTGCATTCTAAAAAGAGGAAATTCATTAACCAACTTATAAAAATACAGATATGTGTATCACACTACAGAACAGAATTTGAAAATTGATAAAAATTTTTTTTATTATTATTATCTTTATTTGCCTTGATTCAATTTTTGACTTAACGCTAATATATTATACTTTAGAGATCAGTCTTTTGATCAAATTAATCTAGAAAAGAAAGGGAAATGAACTTTACAAACCAAAATATTTTTTAAAAAAAAATAGGAAATCCCAGGAAGGCACTACTACTTATAGAAAAGTATATAAAATACAATAATCTGTTTTTTACTGAAATAAAATCTAAAAAATTGAAAAAAAAAAAGAGAAGTTAATAAAATTATTATCACATATGAACGAAACTTGAAAAGGTTATCAAAACAACCTTTTTAAATTAAAAGGCGGATATTCGAAGAAAAAAGAGTCTGAAACACAAAAAATGCAGAAAAACAAATTATTAAATTTATTATTTACTAATACATAGTAAATTATTTTTATTATTTTTTAATAGTAATGTATTATGATGGACCTGAAATTCCCAAAAATTGTGATATTCTCAAAAAACCGACATTTTCTTTCACCTTTCCCGATTTATTTCAGGAAAAAAGTGTTCGGACATGAGAGTCCGATCATTTGATCCGGCTCGACGGACCAAATGATCGGACTCTCACGTCCGAACCCTTCTTTCCTGAAATAAATCGGGAAAGGTGAAAGAAAATGCCGGTTTTGTGAGTTTTCTGATCTTTATTGAATCGTTCAATTTTTTACTTTTTATGTAAGGTTTGTAGTTTTTATTCCATGGTTCCATGGTTGTCTGTCTTCAAAGTACCCATTGGAGGCAGAATCTGCATTCCAGGGGGAGTCTGAAGTAGACTTGTCGATTTTTTTTTTTTTGCGTTCTGTTGTTTTCCTGCAAAGTCCTTTCGTAGAATCGGCGAAAAGAACGATGCCAGGAGAAAAACAGTATGGGTTGCTGAGCTATTGCTTACCTTAATTAATGTCGAAGCGGCGTGTGTTTCAGGTTTTTTTTAAAGTTTACTATAGCTAGCGCGAGCGTGATCCGTCACGGCTTATATAGGGCGATGGAGCTTTTGGAATGTCATTTTCCGGGCCTTCACAGACGGTGCCATAAACTATAAGCCGCCCGTATTTACAGTGGCCGTGTGCAACTATGGCCAAGTCCAGTGGAAGTCTGAACACAGGGCTTGTAGATTTCAAAAAAGCAGAAAAAATCCGTCTGTACGCCGTAAACGTTTACAAACTCGTTTAGATATTTTAGTCAAATTTTTTTGGTAGATTGGTGGAATATAAGGTCAGAGTTGGGGTGAGCGTTTTATACAACAAATTTCGGTATTTTGGCTTCTATATCTCAAGAACCGGTTATGATAGTAAGTTGAAAATTACTCGAGCTATTTACATCAAAATGGCAGACTTGGGTGATGGAGTTGAGAGAGGGGGATTCGTCTCAAACGCTCAACAAATGAGATTAAGATATTCTAAAATCCATATCTCGTAAACGGATCATGCCACAAGATTCCAATTCAAGGAAATAATAAAAATTTGTATAATTTTACGAATTTCGTCATATTTCTTAGGTATTTTAAAATTTTTTTGATGTAAGTGATATTTTTTGATGTCGTATGGAATTGATATCTCACGACGATATTTCATCCCCTATTTTTTTTAAATTGAAGAAAAAAAACATCTGTCAAAAGTCTGTACGGAATATTATTATTCGTTGGGTAAAATTCCGGAATACGCTTAAAGTTTAGAGGTTACTATGCAACTGACTCCATAAACTATAACCTGGAGGCTAATAGGACTGTTATTTATTTTTTAGACTATCAGTCGCATACTAACTGACAATGTAGTATTAAACGAGTTCTTGGCTTTTTGCCAAAAAATAATAAAATAGCACCCAACTTTTTTTTTAAATCAAATTTACAAATTGACAAACTACAATCATAAAAAAGTTTAAAAATCCCATCAAAGCTATTCCAATTTTTTCCATTTTTTTTAAATCACAACGAGTTGCAAACACAAAAAATTCGACATAAAAAATAATTATTCACTTATAAAATAATCAATTTTACAAAAACGTTCAAAACCAATATTATATGTAATGAGAAAAAAATTAAAACATCAGGTGAAATAAAATGTTGTTTAAGGTAGTGAAAAAAATTGAGAAAAGTTAAAATCAAAAAAATGTCAAAATTATAAATACCACCAAAATTTCACAGTCATATTTCTTTTAAATCAACAGATGAAGGACCGAAAATCAAAATGAAAATTCAGACTAGATTTATTTTTTTTTATTTTTTATTTTATTTATTTTTTTTATTTTCTTTTTATTTATTTTTTTTATTTTTTTTTTTATTTATTTTTTTTTATTTTTTTTTTCAATTACTGGGATTGTATTATTAATAAATAAAATGTTCATGAATTTATAAATCTAGCCCAAAGACATTTATATTTTTATTTGTTATTAAATATTCCATTAAACTCCATTAGAGCAAACCAAAATCAAAAAGTATAGAAACATTATATTGTGTTATTTTTTTGAGATTGAAAAAAAATAGCAAAAGATATGGCAGATATCTGGATAAACCAAAATATGTACAAAACAATGAGAAATCCAAAAATAATGAAAACTGTTTTTATACTCTAGATGAAATCATATAGAGTATTATAAGTTTAATCCAGCCCAAAAGTTTGTAACGCATAGAACCAAGCCTCGGACGAAAAAAAGTTATATATTATTTTTTGTTTATTTGTGGCCAAAAACCTCAAATCCGCCTGACGTCCGTCCGTCCGTCCGTCCGTCCGTCCGTCCGTCCGTCCGTCCGTCCGTCCGTCCGTCCGTCCGTCCGTCTGTCCGTGAACACGATAACTCAAGAACACCTTCACCTAGGATCTTGAAATTTTGAATCTGGATGTTTGGTTGAATTTGTAAGGCTAAGTTCGTTAACGGACAAAATCGTCCTACTCCTTCGGGTAGCTGCCATACAAAATGTCCTTAAAACACGTGTTCAAGAATATTGGTCGATAACATCAGAAGGGTTTAAGCTAAGTCTTTGAAATTTTGTATGTGTTATTTTTCCAATAGTTGGAGCTAAATATATGATTATGAAGAAAATCCTGTTAGTCCTTCGTGTAGCTGCCATACAAATATCCTGTCAAAACGTCTTCAATTAATTTACGGAACTTACTATAACACAAGTAATCTTTTAGCTATGAATTGGAAATTTTGTACCAATTAGTTTTGAGTATAAACGAAGTTCGAGTTTACTAATCAGCGAAATCCTTTTACTCCTTCTGGTAGCTGCCATACAAAATGTCCTTAAGACACGTGTTCAACAATATTTTTCGATAACTTTTGAACGCTTCAAGCTACGAATTTGAAATTTTGTACACGTTCATTTTTAAATGATTCCAAGGAAAAGGATAAATATGTAAGAAATCGAGTGAGTCCTTCCTGCACCTTCCATGTGAAAGTCCTTCAAAAAGGACATTGTTTTTCTGTAACTTACCCAGATATGAAATTAAACATTGAATATTGTCTTTTAGTTTTGAGTAGCAATCTAATGGCAGTCCTTAATAAAGGACATACAACAGGCACACACGTAATTCTACTTTATCCCCAACTACAATATAAATCGGAGTTCAGTATTCATCTAGAGTATTATACGATTGGCTTGCAGCCGATCGTGACTGCAGTATGTTTTTAAAGAAAATTTTGACAACTCAAAATTCAAAAAAACAACATTTTCTTTATCAAAATTAATTTCTCCTTTTTCAAAGAATAAGGAATCAAGTACTTTTAAGAAGGTAAACACGGAAGAAAGAATCTTGAAAGTCGAAAATATTTTGAAAAGAAATGAACAATTCAATCAATTCAAAATGTCTTTTTTTTTTAAATTAATTGCTTAAACTCAGCCTCTGAAGATGTAATCTATTAGATGAAGGCCTAACCATACGCTACAGATTCTTTTCTCACTGTGGAACTTATGAAAATGAAAATAATAGCAGAAATAGAAATATGAAGACATGAGAAGAAAACAATTTTTTTGATAACAATGTCGTGTTATTGTAGTTTTTTTCGTCACCGGCTGTACGTATGTATGTCCAAACTCGTTAAGCACTTGAATTTCAATTTCTGTGTATTAAGCGAAAATTCCTAAATTAAATCACGAATAAATGAATTCAAATTTTTATTTTTAACAATATTTTGAAGATAGACATTGGTCTTATTGTTTAATTTTTCCTTTCTATCCTATTATTCGAATCACAAAGAATATCCTCCTATCTATTGATATTTGGCCGTAGATGCAACTTTTAATTAAACCATAGACGGAATTAGTTGCATTGAAGTATGCCACACGAATTGCTTAAAAAATATAATTTTTATATAATTTCGAAAGGTTTCTTTTATTACGATGAAGCAAAATCCCATTAAAAGTCTGAAAAATGTACCTCTATCATAACTAACCTTTGCGATCGAAACTATATTCTATGCTTGTCACCTGTCTAAAATCTCACTTTCTACAATCAAATTCACCTACCTATTCAGCACAATTGCTTCGAACACTCCTCGGTTTACGTGTCGAAAGATCTTTTTACAAATTAAATTACACGATAATCAGATCAATTCTTCAATTAAATGCGGTTGCCATTTTGGCGCATATTGCGTTTATAAAAGATAAAAGATGTCTTCTTAAACGAAATCCAAGATGGTGGACCTCTATCAAAGGCACTTTAATAGTCGCAATATTTCATAATAGAAAAAAGAACTGTCGAAAAAAGAAAACATTACTGGTCTGAAAGCCATTTCAGCATCATAAAACATAACATCATGTTCATCTCGATTGTATCTAGGTCATTATTCTTTTTCTATTTGGTTTAGATAGATACATTAATATGCCGGTATGGAAATGTACAGGGTGGCTCATAAATATCACGAATATTTCTCGTTTCTTTTATTGCAAATAGTGATTTTTTCTAAGCAATTTAATATGACAAATTCAGTGGGTATGCCAATGTCTTTAATGCAAAAATCAGATGCTTTACATATACGCAGTGGTAATAGTATTACTCATCGGAAGGCATATTAAGCTACCCTGTTGATTAAGCATTGAGGTCTATCAATTTTTTAGACGCGAATCTTTTTTAGTTCGTCCTTTTTCCGATTCGAGCAAAACAAGATTGGAGAGCTACTATCAAATTCGCATCCAAAATGGACTACTGAATTTTAGGAATGCTCGGCTTAGGAGTTCTAAGTCCTTCTAGCGTACTTCCTAAACCAGCCCCAAACTGGTAATCGATATCAATGATTTTGCACTTAAGCCAGGCCTCCGGCCTTTTTGCTCGCAAATGAAGGCTTGCTTCAGAAGTGGCATTCGACTTCGAAGATCCAGCGTCGCCCAACATTAAGGGGCAATCTATCGCTACGGAAAGGCGAAATAGCCCAAAATAGGTTTGAAATTATGAATTTTAAAAGACCGCACCACCCTGTCTTAAACACACGGCATATATTTATGTTGCCACACTAAAGCAACAGTTAGCACATGGTCTATGTTGTGTTTTATGCTCTATCGAAAACCAACGCTATTTTTGCACAATTTATGAGCTTCGTACGTTGATTATAACACAAGGCTCATGTCGTGTGTGCTACAAGAGTACCTTCGATCTTGTCTTATTTTGCGGTTGATTTTTTCGAAAATTCACCTAGGCCGTTCTTGCCACCTTCGCCTATTTGTGACGAAACAACAATATCAAGACTAGCTTAGAGCAAAACTGCTTTTCTGTACAGCGAACGACGTCGTCGACTTTTACATTTCTACAACGAAAGGAAAAGGCCTTTTTTCCACCAAGCGTTTGAAGCGAGAGTTTTTCAAATCGTTTCACAGATGTGAGAAATTAATGGGAGGTCGATGATGAAGTAATTGAAAAGTAAAATTATGTTGGTGAGCTTGTTTTCGCTAATAAAATATTATCGACAACAAATTTTATGGATGGTCTTAATGCGAATCGGAATTGTATTGAAAGTGAAGTGAGTGTTTTATTGAAAAGGTTTGTAGCCGATGATTAGGCCTCTGTCTTTTTGATTCTGCAAAAGCTCTTCAGTTTTCATCATTTCCCCCTTTAAATCAATCAAATGATTCGAATATCGATTTCTATTTTTTCTTGGTTTCTACATTATTCACGTTGTTTCAGAACCTAATTGTTTAAAAATAAATTCAATGCCTTAAAAACAGGCATGGTTGAAACTTCGATATCCTAATTTTACTATATTCGAGAATACATAAAGCGTCTACTTTATCGAAATTTAATGATTTTTTTACAGCTGATAAGCTAATTCAATGCATCAAAAACAAAGACAATTTTTGTTCTCGCTGGCATACGTCGGTACTCACTACAATATTCTCCTATGAACGCAAAACGTAGTGTGTTCGAAAAGAACATCTGGAGGCATTAATAAGCCAAATCAATTCAATGCCTCAAAAACAAGGACGATTATCTTTGATACCGTATAATTTGCAACGTTTCAAGCAAATATCTATCAGCGTTTAATTGCTATTGTATTCTTGTGATGATAAAGTTATACAGAAACGCAGGATGCTTCTAAAAAACGTGGTATAGTTGAAAAAAAGGACTTGTGGTGCGACAAAACTAGCAAATTACTGAGAACAATAAGTTGGTTGAAAAATGGGAATGACTGAAATGAAAGTATCGGGTATCTATAGATACTGCTATCACTAAAATAATCTGGTTTTCCCACCTCGGACGCGACAATTCGGATAAGGTCTTTCTCATGTTATTTATTTTAATTCACAGTGTGCAAGATGCCAAAAATATTGTCAAAATTTAGTCCTTGTTTTGCTGTAACAACACTTTTTTCTGTCAACTTTTATGAATTTCTTCTGTTCACAATTCTTTCTCATCTAAACTCGGAACTTTTAACATCTCGGCTACAAGTTCTTTTCTAAGGTTTAAAAACGTTTAAAACAAAACAACCTTCAAAACTTCTTGCCGTCTCGAGATCCTTGAAAGTATAAAGTTTACGAACAAGTCTATCAACCTACACTCGAAATTGAATTCTTTTGTTACTTATCCGGGCGGCTAGGCGAGACGAATTCGAACAAAATTAATGATGGACTAAATTCAACGATAATGTATTTTTCGTGACGCGTTATACTAAAATTGATTGACCTTATAAATTTTAAAAAGAAACTCGTTTTGTTGCCGAAATGCGCATTTCTTTGCAATTCGAGGTGGAGTTTGATAAAACTGTTGCGATTATATTAAGGAAGTAACGAGTGTTGAGAATTGTTCTTTTGATAGATTAATGGCTTAAAATGTTTTACTGTAACTTGGCCTCAGTAGTCACCAACTATCCAGTAAATGCCCGATTATGATTGTAGTACAGACTATTTTTGAGTTATAAAGACTCTCAACTACGAAGTACTATGAAAATCTGATGCTCTTAAAATCTACAACTTCTTAAAGATCTAAATATTGAACTATGATTGAACCTTATACGCTACTATGCACGTCAAGCCTTGACACGCGTCACAGTAGCTAAGTTTCTACTTTCTAGCATATATCATTCTCTCGATCCGAAATTTTGATTCCAAAATGAATCATATTTTAAAAACGATTCGACAGTGAATCTCCATTTCATTGACATCATGATCAACAGATATCGAATCGCTCGAAAACTGAAAGGATACAAAAAAAATATTAATATGAGTTCGCTTATCGCTCATTTATTCAGAAAATAGAGAAACAATCAAAATTTAAGTTTTTCACTTGTCCGAGCAATTCTCGAAACGTTTTCGAAGCAAAAAAAAAACCTTAATCGGAGAATTAGTCGTATTCGACAAAATGTTGCTGAATTATTATAAGTGCATATTATACTCATTAAAAATATGAAAAAAAAACATAACGCAGTCACGATCGGCTGCAAGCCAATCGTATGATACTCTAGATGAAATACTGAACTCCGATTTATATTTTAGTTGGAAATATATCAAAAGAATGAGGAGTGCACATACAATTATTGCGTGACCTTTTATTTACAGGTAGAAACTATTGTATAGTGGCTACTCGATGGACGGTTAAACGATTTCTTGAGTTATAGTGAGTTCCATAAATTAAGTTGGGACATTTTTACAGAATTTTTGTATGGTAACTACATGAAGGACTTACGGGATATTTTTCATATTAATACTTTCGGCTGCTACTATTATAAAATCAACGTATACAAAATTTCAAAGTCGTAACTTCAAGCGTTCTAAAGTTATCGTTCAATATTGGTGAACACGTGTCTTAAGGACTTTTGTATGACGGTTACCCGAAGGAGTCGACGGATTGCGCAAATTAATGAACTCAGTCTTGCTTTTGATATAAAACTAATTCCTGTACAATTTTGAATCTCTTATATTTATATTTATATTTAGTTATAGTGGATTCTGTAACTTACATAAATTGTTGAAGGACTTTTGTAGGCTGCTACACGAAGAACTCATTCGATTTGCATCATACTCGGAATTTTCGCTTCAAACATTGTAAACTTTAAGTATGCAAAATTTGAAGTTCCTAACTTGAAGCATTCGAGCAATAATTGTGAATACGTGTTTTAAAGACTCTTGTACGGGAGGTACCCGAAGTAGTGGAAGGATATCGCCCATTAACGAGCTTAGCCTTACTTTTACCATTTTACATGTGTTGACAAAATTTCAACTTCCTAGTTTAACGCGTTCTAGAGTTATCGTGCAAACGGACGGACGGACAGCAAACGGATTTGGGGTTTTGGCAACAACTGAACACAAAATAATATACAACCTTTTTTCGTCCGAGGCTTGGTTCTATGCGTTACAAACTTTTCGGGCTGGATTAAACTTATAATACTCTATATGATTCCATCTAGAGTATGAAAACCAAAATTTGTGGATACAGTATCACTTTATTAATTTAATATAATTGAGTATTGTTAGCGATTTAAAAAGAAGTTTGATACACTAATTTTTGTCTGGGTATTTTACACAAGAAACTCCACTGTCGCCGAAAAACAACCAAATAATTCTTAAAAATCAGTTTTCCAGAAGCGCAATTGAAATTCAACTACTGAATGTTGCGTAAAATACGCAGAGAAAAAAATGCAAAAGCTTACGTGAGAAGTGAAATATATCCCAGAAAATCAAGAGTATCGCATGTGAATCACTAACGGTTCATTTAGGTGAACTACATTTGAATTTACTTACGATTCTTAGGTGAATCACTATTAGGTCCGTAAGTGATTCATCTGAAGCATTCCTATTCTACATTTGAGTGGTTCAGTGGAAGAGTTGCCTAACCCACATTACAACGAAATGAGATATCGGACTCTAAACTTAGACGTAATTTGAAAAATTACTCTCAAAAAGAAATTTTATTTTGTTATACTGTCAAGCAACGTATACTAATAATATGCTGAATAAATAAGTTTGGAACACAAAGATAAGGTTATTGTGGTCAAACTGAAAAAGCCTAAGCAACAAAAAATTCAATGTGGCTTAGGGCCGGTTTCACAGTCGAAGTTTAAACCAAAAATTTGGTTTAAACTTAGGAACTTATTCGTTTGTTCCTAAGTTTAAACCAAATTTCGGTTTAAACTTCGACTGTGAAACCGGCCCTTAGGCAACTCTTCCACTCAATTACTCATTTAAACGTTAACTTATCTTTTTTTTCGAGAACATTTAAGATTTTTTTTCCTGAGCTGCGAGTACGATATATATTTAATTTTACCGAAATTTTATATAAACATATAATATGGCTTTTTTATAATATAAAATTTAATTTCGATTTACCTGCGGGTTGAATTATCACAAAATTGTTAGCTGGGCAAGTTCAATTTTTTTTTCTTTAATACTTTATCTGTTCTATGGGCTTGTGTATTTTAATTCTGTACCTCGGAAATAAGTCAAAATTTAAAAAATTTGTGCTAACTTTATGTCACTGTATGTGAGTTTCATTAAAAAAAACATTTTTTTACGGTCTCTCATTCTCAGTCATTTATCAAACTTTGTTGATTATTTTTTTTTTCAATTTTTTTAGTCATTTATTAAATATATTTAACATATTTTATTTTTTTTTATGTTTATTTTTATTTTTTTTAAATTTATTTTTGTTTGTTTTTGTTCGTTTTTGTTTGTCTATTTATGTATTATTTATATGTTGTAACCTTAGTTTTTTTCGGTACTCTCTGCACCTAACTTTAAGGGAGTGTTGCATTACTTTCCGGCTTATCGTTTGACCACATTTAAGTTCAAGTTTGAAGGTACCGCTTTCAGACATACTGTGAAACAGGCTCCTCACATATGACATACGTTTCATACCACCTCCCAGTTGATTACACTTCGCACTTAATCCTTTAATTCCGTCCTACCGGTGCGATACTTACGCGAAACCGCTCTAGTTCCGGTGTCTCAAAATAAGAACAACATTGATACAGTCTTTTTTATGACATAAAACAACCTCAACGCAACATTGTTTTGATTTTTTTAAACTCGTAATACAAGACAGTACAGTGGTTAATCTTCTTGACTACAACAAGACCGCAACAAAGTAGTGTGTCTAGGGAGCGGTGCATAGGCGGATTACATAACCAGTTCGGCAATGAATGGTATGTTAATTCTGCTAGGTCTAATGTGTGAACTGAGCCACATGTTTGCAAAATAAGTGCAGTCACAATGCCAACAAGATTTCCTATAGATAGGCTGCGGTATGTTAGCTTTGTGTATACTGAGCGCATGTGGGCTACCACGCGCTAGCTTCCTCATGGCCATCTAATCTAATTACACCGTATGACCGGCTAATCTACTTCTAGTGCAGATTTCTAAACTCGAACCGGAGTCTAAAATAGATTCATTTTCGGCCGAATATACACACCACTTTTGTACCGACTATGACAAATGCATCAACCATCAATTGCACATTTGCCAACTATTCGCGCAGCGTATAAAAGCATCCAACCACCGTATAGAATTAAAAAAAAAATAATAAAGAAATAAAGTCAGAAGAAAAAAAAATGTCACCTTGAACATGAAATGCACTTGGCATAGATAAAAGCAGCAGTTTCACCACTACACCCAACTACAAGTGCACTTGCAATAATTGTTGTTTGCAAGTACTTGGGCGCGGTACAGAGGTATGTGTGGCTCGTGCGAGCTACGTTCAAGCTTCAAGCCAGCTTTTCAATTTTCCTTGATATTATACAATAGCGTTGCCGGGCTAGCTTCTCTGCAAAGAGGTGATTCGTTCGCTTTGTCAGCCGCAAAGCCCAGCTATTAATTGAAGATCTTATGCAATCGAATACATAAATATAATACCGTCCACCCCGTACTCCTTGCCCCACGAAAACCGCCGGATTGCTGCGCTGCCGGCAGCGTCCCGGCTCCCGGGACAATAATAAAATGGAAAATTCGTTGCAATGCACAATTGATTGCACTTTGTGCAAAAATGCCATTGGCAAACACATGCAAACGTCCCCGGAAACATACAGCACAGCTTGTTCAGAACAGAGGAGCCCCCGTGTGTTTGTTATCAGAAAACTTGCGCAATGAAAGACTTTTCCCATAGCTTACACAACTGCACTATGTCGAGAAAAATTGCACTATAGCTGCATGCTGAGCTGTAGCTAGTCTGCAAGGACATTTGCGGCACGTGTCGTAGCCGGCCGGTTAGATCAGGGTCGATAGTGGAACATATTCGAATGCCATATCAACGCTTATAGATGTACAGCTCACGTAGCTCGCATAGCTCGCTCCTCGGCTCTGGACCAGGTCAAGTTGACTTTGACTTTGATATTCTGTACACCAAGAAAAAAACGCTTTTAATGATGAATGCCATTATAGAACCACCCCGATGCACTTCTCTCAGCAAACATGAAAAAGCAAGAAGCATCCAATATCATGGCCAGGCTTTTTGCGTCGTCATTTTACGTAATTATTGTATTAATTTTAATATTAACCGGAAAAATCAAATTGTTTACTATATTTTCATTAATTATAAATGAGATAGCGACGCGTGCGTTCGATTCGAAAGAAAAAAAAATCACACCGTCAATTTAAGTATAGAAAATGCGAACTTTTACCTGCAGCCGGTATCGCAAAGTATTAGTAGCCGTAGCCGTACGTTTTACTATCGTTAGCTACGTACTGGGTTTGTACGTATGTACGTTTTACTATCGTTAGCTGGGTATTAGCTTGTTTAGTCGCACTATCAGCGCTAGTATACGGCTTCATCGGTTTCATAACATCACGGAAAATATCCACATATTTGAAAACAACAAGCAAAATAAGAAATAAATTAATATTGAACTTGAACTGGGTTGGAACTTATAACATTTGTTGAGAGCGAGACAAAAACTATTTACGCGATAAAATTGACGATAAGTGGCTTTATTTATTGGAATTTGTAAGGTCTTTTAAGTTTTTAACAATGTTTTATGATATGGTAAACTTTACTTTATTCGTTGTTAAGATGTTCATTTTTTCACCTAAAGAAGGTCAAAAACGAACAACCATCAATTTGAAAAAACAAATTTTTATCGAAATATCAAAATCAAAGAAATATAAAATGTTAAACATCAAACTAAAATTAGGACATAAGAACATAAATAAAAATTTGACATAAAAATATTTACAATTAAAAACTAAAGAAACATGTATTAAAATTATATAATTCAAATTCGAAACTATAAACTAAACTACACGTAAAAACTTAGAATAACAATTTAGTTAAATTATTTGTTGCTGAAAATTAAAATAATTTAAAATTTGAAGCTAAAAATTTAGTTTTTAACTTACATTTAAATAAAATTTAAAAGTTAATAAAACGTATGCTAAAGCTAGTATTACACTGTTTGACCAAGTGGTCAAATTGCAGTAAAAAGCAATGCGAAATACAAAATTCAAATTAATCTCACAGTATCCGCTCGGTCAAATTCGCTATTTCACATTGCTTATTACTGCAATTTGACCACTTGGTCAAACAGTGTAATACTAGCTTTAGTATGGATTAAAAAAGATTTAACTGACATCCAAAAAAAATTCAAATTTATAATCTGAATATCTATTTATTTGAATTTGATTCCAAAATAATATAATAGTAAAACTTACAATTAAATTAAGCTAAAAAGATATAATAAAAAATTTAAAATAAATTATAATAAATTTAAAATAAATTAGAACGAAAAAGTTATTCAAAATTTTATGAAATTAAAATTTGATTAGAATCAAATCCAAAAATATTGAAAATTTAATCCAACAAATTCAAACTAAAAGACAAACAGTTTAAAATTATTTCTGTGCATGAGAAGTAAAAGTCCGGGAAGTGGTTAAAGTCGATGTTCGACAGATCTCCATACGCCACTGCCAAACGTAAAACATCAATTTCGTTGTTGGGTCATAGTCGGGAACGTGGTCAAAGTCAAAATGTAATACTTGTTGTGTCTAAGAAGCCTCCTGGTTAATTTTAAGGGTGCAAATTGCTTCACTATCATAGCTCTATATAAATTCTAAGTATTAGCCTCCTACTTCCGAAGTGGTTTCTGAGATCTAGAAACCAAAATTTTCGTCTAAAACGCTCTTAATACTTAGCACTTTGAGTTCCAAACTTTTTGTCAAGAATTTGACAATGCTTGTTAAAGTGGTCAAAATTTTCGTTGGACGCGGAGGCGTGTTGCTGGCATTAAACGTGTTAAAAGGGTTCACCTAATCCATCCACCAAATAAATTTGTACATATTATCTCTATGGGTTAATTACCTGAATGAATTAGCCTTCAAACGCATTTGCTTACGGTAGACGGCGAATAGACGGAAATTTGTTTCACTTTTCTGAGGTCTTCTTGTCCTGAAACGTGAAAATACACAATTTCAGAGCAGGATATTTTTTTTAAAACTTCATGTCGGTTACAATACTTTATTATTAAAAAATTATGAAAAAGTTGCTATAATCGAGAAAAACCTGAGGATGATTTTCTAATCACAATGTTACTTATGGCATTTTAAAATAGTATAATTCTTTAAATGCCATAAAATGAAGTAATTTTAGATTATATTAAAGAATTTAACAGTAAATTAGTCCAAATTTCGTGCAAACAGTATTTTCTAAAAAGTGAACAACCGACATTTTAAAACTAAAAAAGTGCAGAATTAAAATTTCTTCCTAAAAACTAAAATACTTTTTTAGTCTTAGGAGTCAGCTACGTACAAAACGTTCAGTCGGTTTTTAAGGATTTTGAGAGGAAAGAATTGTTGAATGCAAATCTCTTGAAATCGGACCGGGTACGATACTGTACAAGCAAGTGTTTTTATTGTTATTAGCTGTTAACTGCATTGGTGTTCTGGCAGTTCGTATCACATCATTGCCTATAACAACACAAAAATTAAACCTAAAATAGCTGATAAGATTCTAAAAACGAAAATTAAAACAAAATTAATGGAACTGAAACATACAAAAAATAAAATAAATTTAGAAACTTCACATTTAAATTTTAATTCAAATAAAAAATTAATCACCGAAAAACAATTTTAAATTATGTCCTAGAAGATAAATAAAGCTTTCAACATAACATAAATAAAATAATTTATACATAAAATAAAATTAGGAAAAAATGAAATTTTAAATGACCGAAAACTTACAAACTAATAAAATTGAAAAACAAACAAGCAAACATAAAATTAAAATTATAACCTAAATTCTAAATTATTATATAACTTCCGATTTAATAAAATTAAGAGATCAAATTTTACAACTAAATTCGTAATTAAATTACTAAATCTAAAAGGTCGCTCGTCGGCTGAATTAGAAAAAAATTCAAGTATTTCCCATCCGTTGTCCAAAACGAATTAGTCATTTTTGACTTTTGGACAAAGAGCAACCTTGTTTCCACAATTTCTAAAAAATCAACGCTTCTGCAATTTTCGCAAATTTCGTTTCCCCTCCTCCTCTTGCAGCTCTCCTTATAAACATATTTTCATTATAATGTGAGTATGTAGATTTCCAAAAAGCCGCCTTGTCGATAATTTTCAAAAATTTCATAGTTAGTACACTGATTTACCAAACCTTTCTGGCTGATCGTCTTGGAAAAATTAGATACTAAAAATATTGGTGTTTTTTTTTTTGTTTAAAAGGAAAATGCTGTTATGATACCGGCTATTTTTCAGCTGGAAAAAATGTAGGAAAATCACTTTGTAGGTCAAGGCGACCAATATTGCAAGGAAGAGATTACCGATCAAAAAAATTGCATTTCCAACGCTGGCGACATCTGGTGGACGAAATGAACAACTGATTTTTAATAGAAATATTGGTTTTAGTGCATTTTACAGCATAAAATAATACGTACTTTCTATAAATTAAAAAAATTTTACATAACAGTTAAAAAAAATCTGCAGCGGCTGAAAAACAAAGTCTGCAGAGGATTGCTCTGCTAGAATATTGCTGAACACTGCACGAAGCGCTGTTTCGGACTGCCTCTCTCACATCAATGTCTAAATTGTTCGTTAAACTCTCTCTTCATTTGTATTTTCTAGCTAGTTTTCAGCGCCAAATCTAGCCAGTGTCGTAACAGCGTAATAAAGGTTACACGATTTTTTGATTTGACACCACGTAGAAGACCCTACGCCTTTTGAATGGTCTAAGTGAGGCGATCTACAGTTTGGATGGCTTTCTCCATGACCTAATAGATTAGGTTAAAACATACATCTTTTGAAACACTCATTTAATACTTGATAGACTTAGACCTCCTATTTTCGGGGTGATTAATATTTGCCCTTTTCGACTAAAAACTGGAAATTAATATCGTAGTTTCTCCAGTTTTTGGCTCAAAAACAGACCAGAAAATTGTTTCATTTGTATCTAAAAATAAACCGACACACGACTCTTCATCTTTTTTTATATATGATTTTCAATTAATTTCACATTTTTAAACACCGGATTTTGTTTAATTGAAAAGAGGTTATAATAATACAAAAAAGCGTATATCTTTCAAATAACAAATCAGTTCAACTGAATTTTGGGTTTATATGGCCTCTTTATACAACAATCAACAACTTTGGCTTCCAGTTCAGCTCTTCCATCTGACAAAAATAGGGAAAAATTTTATCATAGTAATTTATACTTAACAATCTACGTAATTTTGATTATCGAAAATAAAATTACATATTTCCAATTATTACGACGAAAATTTGTGAGAAATAATCAATAAATACAACTTTTTTGGGTGGATTTTATTACCGATTTTACTGAAATGACTATACTTTTTTTTCTGGCAATCGATAAAGAAGACGTCAAATTAAAGTTCCTATAATTTTGATTTTTATTTTTTAGGTTTATTTCGAAATATGAACGCCTCAACAAAAATGTTGATTGTTATCGAAAAAATTAACTATGTTTCGAAAATTTCTGCAAAAAATTCTGTTTTATCAAGCAGGTGGTTCGCTACTGTTTTGAACCAATGTCTTGCACCTGTACTGAACTTATTTTCGGAGCTTAACTTATTCAGAATAGCTTGCTAATTATAGTTTCACTTAGTCTTGTGTAAAGGTCTCACGAGAAGCTGTGCATTTACCATTTTTACGATAAACTGAATGCCGGCCGTTCCCATATAGAATTATGATAATCACGTAAATTGTTTTGTTTTAAGTGCATTATTAATTGTCTGAATAAAATATCTATTTCTGAATGGAATTTCTATGAAACGTTGATATTGTTATTGCGATAGATAGATAGATAAATTTATTGAAAGAGTTAAAATTAGTTCAGTTATATTGTTATTGAATACTATCTTAATTTTCTTGTTATACAGCACCATCTATGTGTCGAAACTTTTGAAATTCCTCTCTTAATCAAACTGGTGATATTTTTCTACTGCTGTGTGGTTGCCAACGCTGAAATCTCTCATATTATCGCTTAACTCCCACAGTACAAACTCATTTTCACATTTAAAAGCAGTTTTCCTTGAACAATTTTTTTTTGGAATTCAAGAGGTCGCCATCTTCAGACAAAAGCCCATAAAAATTTAATTCAAAAACAATAAAGTCAAAAACGAAATCCTGTCTATATTTAACGACTAGACTTGCATATAAGAGTGCAATTCTACAATAATTGAAAGCTAGCTGCACTCTTAAAGTCGTTCTTGCATTAAAATCCAAACTGAGCTAATAAGTGCGCGTCAAGAATGTCAAGGCTTTAAATCAGGTTAATTAACATTTTGATTGTTGTCTTCATCCAGCTAGAAGACTTGAAACTCTGGTTAGAAACAACTGCACCAAGCTGTATACCAACAAAATCCAGCTTATTAACGAATTATTGACGGAATTGTTACCACAATGAAAAACAAGCCACATACAAAATGCCGTCTAACTAACACCGCGGTAAGTAGTGCGGGAAGTAGTGCGGTAAGTGGTGCGGTGACTGGTGAGCTGAAGCGAAAAACCAAACCGGCTTATGTTAGAAGTTCCAAAAAAAAAAAAAAAAAACACCCAACCTGGAAAAATCAATTGCATCCGTCATCGGTGGCCTTGACGAGCTTTCTAAGTGGCTTAGAGTAGGACAGGTCTCACACAAGTAGGAAATGAGTGCATGCAGCCTATGGTCTTTATGCGGTGAAAAGAAACGGAAAACATATCACCATAAGTTGGTGGTAGAACAATGAAATGGAGCTACAAGTAGTGAAAAAAAAACCAACAACAATAAGAATAATTGCACAGGTGAAGAAAAACGTTAGACTGTATGTCGCGCTATTCGCAACGAAACTGAAAAGTTTTCGCAACCTTAGCGCGAGACAGAGATAGGCTGTAAATCTGAAAATCAAACTTTGCAGCCGCAATCAGCTCTCAAATATCAGCCGCTTATGACGCGCTATTAACCACCAACCACCAGGTGATGACTTGCAAGGCCACATAATAATGCGGTTTTGTTGCACTTTGATTTATTCCGCAAAATACTCGTCTGTCGCCCGCCTTTTCAAACTGTCGTGTAACTTTCTTGGGTTGATTTAATATTTCGGCTTTTTTTCACATAGGTAACTTTACATATCGAATTTTACGTGATAACCCCACTATAAAACAGGTGTCGTGAAATGTCTAGACAATTTGTTTATGATTATATTGCAAATAAAAATAACTCGACTCAGGAAAAAAAAAGAAGAAGAATTTCAATAATGACAAAACCGTGCATCACAGTATTTTATTACCGTCTATATATCACCTGAATATCTTACCTTAGACTGTAGACAGTCGACAGAGGTAATTAATTTTGGTAATAGGTCAAAAGCCCGGCTTCATTTTTGTAGACGTCAATGTAAAAGAAATATAATCTCGAAATATAATTTGCCAGCCAGACAGCCATGGAACGGAACGCATAATTAGAAAACGACTTATTCTCCAGGTATCAAATTTTAGTCAGGTGAATATAAAAGAGAATTTATTTTACCGAATTGTTTTTCGATCGATAAACATTCGTCTACTTCATTAAAATGACAAGTCCATGACTGGCAGTTAGTGGTTTGATGACGATGACAGACTATATGCATTTTTGCTGTCATAGACATTATGTCATTATGACAGATTGCATTAATATGACGAATTTCAACGAAGCGATGAGACTCGATAAACGTCAATGAGTCTTAATCGCTTGGGACCAAAAGAATATTCCTATTTCGCTCACCGCATTCCTCAAGATTAATATCATCTCACATATGTTTGCACGTTTGAAAGTCAACGACGTCTATCGATTGTTGCTATGTTGTCATCAATTGAGGAGCAGTATTCCAACAAAGGTCAATATCAAGCCCTGTAAAGCATGGACTAATTATCCTTAATAGTGTACAGAAATGTGTAGGCCGACAGTAATGACGGATTAATTTGAATCTAGACAAGTCTTTGATTCTATCGGCTTAATTAGACGTTGGTGGTCTTGTTAAATGTTCTTCATAGCTTCTAAAATCTTCGAAAGTCGAGAAATTAAATGTTACAATGATAATAAAAATGGACACTTATGTTAGGACTAAATTAAGATGCTTCCCTTCATAAAATTCGTTGATGTATTGAATTGCTATGGTAGTGGTAGCATTAATTTGAGACTGAGACATCTATCAAACATTTTTAATCGAAAATGATTCGAAAATAAATCACCAAAGCGAACTAACATTTAAACGAATGCACCTGCGACTCGAAATTCCCTCGCTGTATGTTCGTAATGCATTAAAAAATCATTTACCTAATCTCCACAAAAACTGATGTTTCTAAGGCTCTGTTTACTTACAATGGTGAATGTTAAGCGAATCATTTTTAAATCATTTAAAAGATTTATAAATGAAGCTAAAGAATTGTTGTTTAGTTTCAGGTGAATTGAAATTCGATGAATTAAATGAATTAATAGTAAATCTATTTCGAATCGTAAAATATACCTCAGTTTTTGAACTTTGCTTGCCCTAGTGACAGCAATATCTATGTACTTGCACTTGGTTTCAACGGAATCGCAGGTCGACTAATTATTGTTTCTTTCTACTTTCTTTCTACTAATTAGGCATAGTACAGAAAAAGTTATTAAGCTAATTTTTTAGGTGAAAGCAGTGTCTATCACATTTAAAAAAAAAATTATTACTTAAAAACAGTGAAATGAAGGTAGTGGTGTGGTTATTATAAAGGTGGATTCAAAAACTTTCAAAACCATGTTAAGGTCGTTTCCGAATACCTTGCTTCGTCTACGTCTACGTCTATGTCGACGTCACAGCATAGCATTGCTATTACTCGTATAACAGTTTAGAAAAAGCTTAGCTCAACCGTCAAAATGGCTCAGCTGATGCTTATTTCACATTTCGTAAATTAAAAATTTAATTAAATTCTATAGAAAAATGCATTTTTTTACGTTTGCTAAGATTGACTGATAGTTCAGCTGTCGTAAAAGTAGTCAAGACACGAACCGAAAAGAAATTGAGACACAGCTTTGCTATGTCTGACGTCATTAACTGTTATAAATAGACGTAGGCGTAGACGAAGCAAAGTATTCGAAAACGACCTCAGTATTTTAGTTGATTATTTCAATTTTAACTCCCTAAAACTGCGAAGAAAACGAACGGGTCATATTTAGGTAACGGTACAGTGCTAGACACCTGCATTTTCATTTTTGATTTCACCTTAAATACATGTGGTAGAAGTTTGTCCTGTTTACACTTAAACGCCTGATGGTTTGGGCAATGATTCGAGTGGAGTCAAATTTTTATTTGATATTGAGCTAAACAAAAAAAATTAACCTAAACAATTTGTTTAGCCCTGGCCAAATCGGGCCAGGGCCTGCAGGCTTGTGTCTTGCTTTCGGAACAATAAGTTTTTTTCCGGGGGATGAGTTGGAGTTCTCACAGCTATGCCGCGAGTCCAACAACACCGGTTTCAGACCTACTTCCTGAGACGCACTGGTGTTACTGGCTATTCAGGATGTGTTCATTCGCTCCTCCTTATCTCAACCTGGGCTTGTGACCGGCTATGGCGGAGTTTAGCCTTATTGCCCTTGTCCATATTATTAAAACCTTCATATGCCGGTGCTTCCAGACAGTATGAGTCGATTATTTCGACTTTCACTCAAACGAACTAGTCGACTGTAGTAGATCGCTTTGAGTAAAATGGTCTTTCACTCCAATTATTCACTCATTTTTCGAGTGACAATTTTCACTCGAAGCATATTTCACTCAAATATATCTTTTATGTCTAGTCTGAAAATTTTCAAATAAAATATTTACTGAAAAATATTCTCAAAAGTTGTTTTGCTCGACTTGTTTAGCTTCGAAACTCGGAATTCCGCACTAGACCACCATGCAGTCAAAACAAATTAATAATCCTGCTGTAATCTGTACACAAATAACGCTAACCGCCCCATTATTACTAAGCTTCGTGTAAAAATAATTGCATTCTAAGCTTAAACAAAACTTTTGACATATTTGTTATCTTCGGAGCGTTAGAAAACAAAAACATCCCGTGCTATGAAACGTGATCAATACTAAAACTGGCCTGAGCCAATATATTTTTTATTAACTAAGAAACGAAAAATATGCAGACAAACATTGTATTGTATGTAGCTTTATCTTTCAAAACAACAAAAAACAGTGACATTAACATAAATTAAATTTTTCATAAAATTTCTATTATTCTGTAGTTTATACTTGAAATTCATTAAATGCCCAGTTTGTGTTTTTCTGTGAAGGTTGTGCAATATTAGCTTCTATTCTAATATTTGTACAGTCTGTCTGAAAGTTTATGCAATCAGATGATAATTTAAGCGTAAACAATGCGATTCTAGGCATGTTTATGATATGCTTGTTACTCTGACGTACATCAAATGTGATAAAACTCACAAAATACCTTTAGTACAGCCTGATATGGAGCAAAATCCTTTTTCACAATTCCCATTTTGCACACTCAAAGACTTTGCCCTGCAAACAAGGCATTAAACAGACCTAGAATGCCAAGAGTTGAATACCAGCACGGAGTAACACCATGGTCACAAGTATCAAGGATTAATGGTAAGCGGCTTTGGGCGAAGTGTCTTATTTAGGGGCGTAGCGTGAATCTTAGTATAGTGTTAACATCATAAGTCTCTTCCTACTTCCAACGTCCAAATGTACTAAGTTTTATTCTGAATTTGAAATTTTTTTTTGCGAAACGATGTGCACATAAAATTAAAATTTATTTTTACATCATTCTGTTGCGTAATTGAAATTTTAATTATTTTTTTTTTCTTTACAGGTAAGTTGACGATAAATTAATACGACGATCTCAGGTAAAATAATTACAAAAATCACACTATGTTGTAGAAATTCTAAGTCGAGCATGAAAACAATACTGAAAAAAAGCTTGGTGCAGATGAAGTTATAATATAAACTATAGAATTGGTGTTTTGGTTACTTACCCCATTAGGATGCATCGAATCAGGGTATAGATGTCTCTGAAACTAGTTAGTAGTAGTGTTAACCAGTACGCAACTCTTTTGTTTTTCAAAAAATCTCCAATTTGAATCATCCGTATTTGGAATCAGTGTAAAATACAACTGGGCGGGAACACTATGAATCACAAGGGGAAATAAAAATTTATTATCACTTAATAACACTTAAGCAATCCGAGAGCAAACATGAATTTGCTGACCTCTAATGGTTTTCAATTGGATGAAAAGTGGGACAACTCGAATGATTCATGTGATGTAAATGCAATTCGTGTATATTGCACATTTCGTGGCACTCGTTTTACTTTTACTTTATTATTTTTTAATAATAAAGTATTGTTATCGACCTGAAATTTCAAAAAAGTTTGCTACCCTGAAATTTTGTATTTACACGTTTTAGGACTAGTAAACCCCAAAAAAGCAAAAAAAAAAAAAATGTCCGTCTGTCCGCCGTAGACGCCGTACGCCGTACGCCGTACGCCGTACGCCGTACGCAAAATTGTTTGAAGGCGCGTAGCTCCCAAACCCGTTGAGATATTAAATTGAAATTTTTATGGTGGATAGATTGGGTGAACCCCTACAACTGGTATATTTTTGAGGGGTGGGGGTACAAGGGGAGAGGAGAGGGGAGCGTTTTAGACGAAAAATTTTGGTTTCTAGATCTCAGGAACCACTTATGCTAGGAGGCTGAAACTTGGAACTTATGTAGTACTATGATAATGGACTCAATTGCAAAAAAATTGTCGATATTGGTTAAGGGGTGTGGAAGTGGGGGGGAAAACAATGAGTCTTTAACGCATGAAAGTCGGGATTGAAACATTCTAAAATCGATATCTCCTGAACAATTGATGTCAGAAGATTGGAACTTTGTTGTTGTTCTTAGGGATACTTCCAGATTAGACAAGAGCTAAAATTTTTAAGAGGGGTGGTGGGGTGTGGGGGTGGGGGGTGAAAAATTTTGGATTACAATATCTTCCGAACTAATTACACCAGGAAGATAAAATTTAGTTTCTGTATATGGACTCACAAGAGGAGTCTACCAAAACTAAATTTTTTGAGGGGGGAGGTGGAGCACGAAAGTGGGGGGATAGCAATTTCTCAAAAAATTTAATTTTTATATCTCAAAAACCGTATCAGATATGATCTTGAAAATTTGACAGGAGTTGGGGTCGATAAACTTCTAGTAGGGAAAAAAATTTTGGTGGTGTGGGTGTAGGGGGTGGTGGTGAAAGGGGGTAGAAAGGAAACCATTCTGATTCTTATTTCTTAAAAACCATAATGAATAGAAAGCTAAAAATTTAGGATTATATAGAACCACTATGGAGACATCCTAGAAAAATAAAATTTTTGATAGGGGTATCAAGGTACGGGGGAGAGGAGTGGTTTTTTATATCTCAGAAACGGCTTATGCTAGAAAATTGAAACTTAGTACGTATATGTAGATGTGCTATTAGAGTAATTAAAGCAAAAAAAAGTTCAGATTTTTATTGGCGTTCAGAGGTTGAGTAAAAAAAATGTCCGTGAATCCACATTTTCACGAATTTCGTTAAAACTTTTAGACATGTCGAGCTATCAAAGCAATTTTACTTCTGCGGGCTATTTATATAAGCGCCTAGTAACGGTAACGGTAACGGAATTTTTCGATATCCAACCCCTAAGGTGGAGTAAATTGGTTGTGTACATATTCACGAATTCTGATATATTCCTAAGGTATATTGAGATTTGGAGTTCACTTGTACTTCTATAAGCTTTAAACGTAGTCGGGAAAAAACCGATTTAAGTATTTTTCTCAATTAAACCCCCTGGGGGTATTGTTTAAGATTTCACTGATTCCGAAAATCTCTTAGGTTTAATGTGATCGAATTCGCTTTTACTACTATGAATTATTCTATTGAAAAAAAAAATACGTAAATAAAAAAAAAAATCTGCCAACAGTCTGGGCGCAACTTTATTATTTTATGGGTAGAAGTCCGAAACGTGTTTAATGATGAGATACGGTGTTGGGTACTATGCGACTGACAACCGAAAAAAATAACCATTAGGCTATTTGGAACGTTATTTTTTAGGTTGTCAGTCGCATAGTACCCAACACCGTATCTCATCATTAAACACGTTTCGGACATCTACCCATAAAATAATAAAGTTGCGCCCAGACTGTTGGCAGATTTTTTATTTTAATAATACAGTATTGTTTTCGATTTTTAAAAAAAAAAAATTTGCTACCCTCAAAATTTCTTTTTTCACGTTTCATGACGAGTAGACACGAAAAAAGCAATAAAAAATTTCAGTCCGTCTGTCCGCCGTACGCCGTACGCCGTACGCCGTACGCCGTACGCCGTACGCCGTACGCCGTACGTCGACCGCTGTACGCAAAATCGTTTGAAGGCTCGTAGCTCCCAAACCCTTTGAGCTATTAAATTAAAATTTTTTTTATGAATAGACTGGGTAGGCCCCTTGAAGTGGGCAAATTTGGTGGGGTGGGGGTGTGAGGGGGGAGGAGGGGGAAGTGTTTTAGACGGAAAATTTTGGTTTCTAGATCTCAGCAACCGCTTATGCTAGGAGGCTGAAATTTGGAATTTATATAGAGCTTCAGTAGTGGACCCATTTGCAAAAAAATTGCCGATATAGGTGAAGGGGTTTGGGAGTGGGGGGAAAAATAATGCGTCCGAAACGCAAAAAAGGTGAGATCGACACTTTCTAAAATCCATATCTCCTAAACGGTTAATGTCACAAAATTGAAACTTTATGAATATCTGTAGGTATACTAGGAGAATAGATCGGAAACAAAAATTTGAGTGGGGGAAGTGGCGTACGGGGGTGGGGGGTGAAAAATTTTAGATTGCGATATCTTACTAACCAATTGCACTAGATAAATAAAATTTGGTTTCTGTATAAAGGTTGACAAATGAAGTTTGCTGGAAGCAACATTTTTGAAGGAGGCGGTGGAGCATGAAAGTGGAGGGGGTAAGAATTTTTCTAAAAAATCACGTCTCATATCTCAAGAACGGTGTAAGATAGATGCTTCAAATTTTTACCAGAAGTAGGCCTAATAGACCCCTAGTAGAAAACAAAATTTTGGAAGTGTGGGTGTAAAGGGTGAGGGTGGGGGAGGGTGAAAAGGAAAAAGTTCTGATTTTAATATCTCGACAATCTATAATGATATAAAGCTGAAACTTCGTATTTAGATAGAGCTATATTAGTAGCATCTTGGAAAAATATAATTTTTTATAGGGGTAGTATGGTACGGGGGTGGGGGGTGTTTTTCCTATCCATAGAACGGCTTATGCTACAAAGCTGAAACTCGGTACGTTTATGTAAATCGACTAGAAAACTAATTTAGATAAAAAAAAATTTCAAATATACATTGGCGTTCGGAGGGGGGGCAAAAAAAATGATCAGTGAAAATGGAATGCATATATTTTCACGGTTTTCGTCATATCTATTCGGTCTTCCCAAATATTGAATTCATTTTTATTCTATGGATTCTTCATATAAATACCTAGATAGTGTTTTCAGGATTTTTTAAAATTCGACCCCTAAGGGGGTGCAAAGGGGGTTGTAAACTTTTTCACGAATTCTACTATATCCACGTCTTATCAGATATTGAATATCTTTTCATATTCATGGGCTTGTGTAATAATCGCCTAAGACTTGTTTTTAAGTTTTTTCCTTTTTCCACCTAGGAGGGTATAAACGGGTTGAACACGTTTTCACGAGTTCCGTCATTTCTTTTAGAAGTGATAAGAAATTGAATTGGTTCCTACTTTCTCGTGCTGTCTTCATATTTATTTATTAACTCCTTTCAGGACTTTTGAACATTCAACCCCCAAGTGGGTGTAAGGAGGTTGCATATCTGGTGATATATCGAATTCATTTTTACTTCCTAAGGTTTCCTATGTAAAAAAGCCAAAAAGTCAATTTCAGTATTTTAGATATTCAATCCAAAAAGGTGTAAGGAGGTTGTATGCTTTTCAAAGTTTCGACATATTTCTTAGGTTCGATGAGATATTAGATCGCTTTTTATTTCCACAGACTTTTTATATTATCGCCTACAAACCCATTTCTCAATTTTTCGATATTCAACCCCCAAGGGTTTGTATATGTTTTCACAATTTTTGCCATTCCTTAATTCTGATGAGATGTAAAATTCATTATTACGGCCAACCAATTCACGATTTTTCGAATTTCCAGAACCAAGGAGATGTGAAGGGTTTGCTTACGTTTTCAGAATTTTTTCAAAATCCGTCTTGTCTCATGAGATTTCAGGTTGCTTCTTATGAAATCGTCTAAAAACCTGTTTCACAATTTTTTCGAAATTCAAACCCCAAGTGGAAGTAATGGGTTTGTATACGTTTTAACAATTCGTCATATCTCTTAATTCTGATAAGGCAACAAATACGTTTTTGCTTCTATGGGCTTTTAGTGTACATAATATACTGAAATTCGAATAGTCTACACGGACTTTTTCAATGTTTAATCGTCTAAAAATCTCTATTTTAAATATTTTTATATTAAGAACAAAATTAATTTTCCATAAGAAATCTAAAAATCTCGAAGCAACTCATGATACACTACGACTTTTACCGCTCCCGAACTTTGACCCGAAAAATAATAAAGTTTCGCCCAGTTTTTCAGGGCTTGTGAATCAAATATTCAGTACACGGTCTATTTAAATTTTACAAGTATAAGAACGAAATAGATTGGATTCAACCTATGACCGCGACGTTTATTGCATAATATCGAACCAATTATAAAAACAGATTGTGTAAAGAAAGTGTTAATAAAGTTTTGAAATTGGTGTCAGAAGTGGGATTCAAGAACATGGCTGCACAACAATGGAGGTTTTTTCCTGCAAGAAGAGAGGTGCACTATAACTGCGTGTACAACTGGAATTTGATCAGTAGAAAAAATTGCCGAGTTCAATGATCACTTACATATAGATCGGCCAAACTTGATGTGTCTACTCAACTATGAATAAAATCCATAGACATCACAAAACAAATACAAAAGGAACTAAAAAAAGAGAACATAAAGATCGGGAAGGTCAACGATCTTGCTAGTTACATTAAAATACTCTAAAAAGAAGAAGAAGACGCTTAGACTGAATCAGCTATTTAGCTCTCTGCAAGAGTGCCAACAACGTTTCGATAATAAAACGTTATGAAAATGAAAAAAAAAATTCTGTGAAATCTCGTAAAAATACTTTAAAAATAAAAAATTGAAATGTGACTGTGTTACGCAAACTTTGGCTAGGAAATAAAATCACTGGGTAGCCAAATAAGGAGCATATTTCCTAACCTAAAAGAAATACAATGTTGCTAGTTTGTGCAAGCTATTCGATCGTTTTCTGAAAAGAAAAACGATCTATACAAAGTAACCACGACTAAAAGGTGTTTTATTTTTTTTTTAAGTTGACCGGCATCGGAAGTTTTTGTAATCCGAGAAAATACAATTAAGAAGAAGACCCAACGAAGAAAAACTTTACCTACCCGGCCAATGATCGAACCCAATTACAACAACAAGATCATTGATCGAGGCAAGACGATCGATCCAAGAAGTCCCAAGAGTGAACCCAAAAGGGCCAAGATCTTCTCTACTCTGCAGACAAACCACGTTTTTTTTTGGTTTGACCTACCCTGCCGAGCCTTCGCTTTACAACACTGTTCACCTCCGCCATCTTACTTTGTTGCTGGGTAAGAAGATGCGCGATCTTTATTCTTTTCTTTTTTTTCTTTTTTCGTTTTCTTGTAATGCTAAGATTTCTATTATCTTTCGAGATACTTTACTCATCTTGTTTGTCGTCTCGATTCTCGAGAGTGCCCTTTTTGGCGTGCCCTTCGCGCGTCGTTTTCTCGATGCACGTGTTGGACTTGTTTTGCGCTAAACTTCTTTTCCAGATCTTCGATTTTTCCATCGACTTTACTGCTTCTTGTGTGTGCGCGGGAAGAAGTAGTGC
This sequence comes from Beris morrisii, assembly GCA_951812415.1. Classification (NCBI taxonomy): domain Eukaryota; kingdom Metazoa; phylum Arthropoda; class Insecta; order Diptera; family Stratiomyidae; genus Beris; species Beris morrisii. The sequence goes on from OX638312.1 coordinate 130,942,065, forward strand.
CGCGGTGGACCTGTAGAGTAGTCTTCTCAGACAGACCTACGATCTCCTACTCTTCGCCAAGAGTCAGATAAAGATGGAACAACAACAATCTAAATAGGGAGTTCATGGACCCTATTTTCTTCGAAGAGAATATTTTGGTTTTTGTCGAGAAAAAAGGTGGGCTTCGGCGGAAAAAAAAGGCAACCCAATTTTTTTTTTTTTTTTTTTTTAAATTCAAGAGAAGAAAAAACATGAACCTCATCTTTTTACTCGGCTTGTACTCTTTCTTTTTTTTTCGAATCTTCAACAATGTATGCGATTTTTCTGATGGGACGAAAAGAAGTCGCAGGATGGCGGGGTCACCTATTTAAAATATTTATATGGATATAATGTGACATGTTTGTGCGCCGTCGTGTGCATTAGACTTTCTGTAACCATATTTCTTTTTTGTGATTTTGGACAGGGTTGAATCGTGGCGAATCTTGTCAACGAACTTTGCCCTAGAATCTTGTCCAGTTTGCTCTCAAGTAGACTTAATAAGCGAATGGTTAAATAACGAAGTTTAACGACCTAACCGCCGGCTTGGAGATTAACTGGTTTAAAAATGTACAAGAATGAACATAAATAAATTTGTTGATGATTTACCTTTTAAGCAACTCATGCTAGCCGAGTCAATTAATCATTAAACTGTCTTGGCCTTCGGGCAGATTCAGCCTAGACTAGAGCCGAGAATTATATACGGATGTGAAGATAGCGAGCGAAGGCGACAGAACCTATGCTAAAAAAAAAACTTAATCGTCTTAGTGTAGTGTGAGATTGTTGTACTGGTTACTTAATTCTTCTGGTATTAGATTGCGTCTGTTTTGGCATTTATGGCGCCAAATGGTTGCAGTCTTCAATTTTTGAATGTTTTCAATTTCGGGAAAACTTATTTAATTAAGATTTTTAGGTAGTATTACATCGACTATTAAATTACCGGTTGAATTGAAGAGTTCTCTTTATACTGATTCAGAAATTCGGGACATACTTATTCTACCATGATAGCTCATCGGTACTCCAACGGAATTCGTACAGAACTGATTTTACTTTTCAATACTGAAACATGCAAAACTCAAGCGAAACATTTTGACTAAGGCTGCGGTCCGAATTACGCTTTCTGCGCTCTTAGCGCGCTTACACTCGGTCCGAATTGCGCTCACAACGCATACAATTTCCATGGTGGGGTAATTTTCTGGCGCTTACACTGCTCACGGTTTCGAGGATAGACACTGTGCACACTCAATCGGTCCGAATTAAAAGCGACATAAGCGTACCAACAATTCCGACCGAACATAAGCACTGTTAGTGATGTAAGCACCATGAGCGTAATTCGGACCGCGGCCTAAGTCTCGATTGTAGGTACTCCTATTCTACTGAAACTTAGTACTATACAGAGGAAATTTTGCGATACCTATACAGTACTGATTTTTTTTTCAATACGTTAGTAGGAAAATTAGAAACATAAATTTTATTCTGGCTCTGGTGGAAAATATGGGAGATATATTTGACCTCTCTACACTGTCCAGAAGTTTGTCGGTTCACTCAAAAATTTTATAATCCTTTTCCGTGGAAAACTTGGTGGAATCCTTACACTCTATCATGTCTAGAAATCAACAACGGTTTTTTTGGTGCTGCTTTCTGTCGTAAATTTCCAGGTTAGTTAACTGTTAGGTATAGAACATGAGCTTGACATGCGGAGTTACACTCCTCTCCTAAAAGGAGTAGTAGGGAAGAGTGGGGCAAAATGGGCTAGCAAGGTAAAGTGAGCCCCTTTAAAATTTCTAGTTTGCAATAGCGCCATCTCTTAGCAAAATAAATTATACGATAAAGCTTCATAAATTGACTACAATAAAAAAAAATCTGCCAACAGTCTGGGCGCAACTTTATTATTTTTTCGGTGGAAGTTCGGAACGAGTTTAATTCTGAGATGCGGTGTAGGTTACTATGTGACTGAAAACCCAAAAAAAAATTCGGAAAGCGGTTAAAATGGGGTCGCGCTAGAATACTTACGCCGCTGCCTCATATAACATATTAATTACATAATTGGTTCATACACCGGGACGAGATCTAGTCCTTTTATAATATCAGTTGTTACGCCATTAGAAGGTTTTTCGTGATTTGGTTTCGGGCCATTACATGAAATCGGAAATGCGTTTGAAGACGATTATATAAAAAGTCTGTGGGAGTGCAAACCAATCTAATATCTCATCAATCCTGAGAAATATGTCGAAAACCATACGTCCTATTGGAGTTGAATAACAAACATCCCGAAATCAACTTTTTGACGATTATGTAGGAAGCCTTTGGAAGTAAAAATGAATTCGATATCTCATTAGAAATAGAAAAATGTAAGAATTTGTGAAAACATATACAACCTTGCACCCACTTTGAGGTTGAATATCCAAAAATCCTGAAATTATTTTTTAGATATATATAAAAAAAGGCTGAGGAAGTGAAAATCAATCCGATGTCTTATCACTCCTAAGAGATATGACGGAATTCGTGAAAACGAGTTCAACCCGTTTTTACCCTCTTAGGGGTTGAAAACGGAAAAACCTTGAAAACAAGTTTTAGGTGATTATTAAATAAGCCCGTGGAAGTAAAAAGTTATTCGATATCTAATCAGACCTGAGGGATACGGCTGAATTCGTGAAAATGTATAATCCCCTTTACACCACCTTAGGGGTCTAATTTTAAAAAATCCTGAAAATACTTTCTAGGTATTTATATGAAGAACCCGTAGAAAAAAAATTAATTCAATATTTGGAAAGACCTAATAGATATGACGAAAATCGTGAAAATATATGCATTCCATTTTCACTGATAATTTTTTTTGCCCCACTTCCGAACGCCAATAGATATTTGAATTTTTTTTAATCAAAATTACTTTTCTAGTTGATTTACATATACGTACCGAATTTCAACTTTCTACCATAAGCCGTTCTATAGTTAGGAAAAACACCCCCCACCCCCGTACCATACTACCCCTATAAAAAATTATATTTTTCCAACATGCTACTAATATAGTTCTATCTAAATACTAAGTTTCAGCTTTATATTATTATAGGTTCTCGAGATATAAAAATCGGAACTTTTTCCTTTTCACCCTCCCCCAGCCTCACCCTCTACACCCTCACCTTCAAAATTTTTTTTTCTGCTGGGGGTCTATTAGACCTACTTCTGGTAAAAATTTTAAGCATCTATCTTACATTCTGCTTGAGATATAAGACGTGATTTTTTTAAAAAATGCTTACCCTTTCCACTTCCATGCTCCACCGCCCCCTTAAAAAATTTTACTTTCACCAATCTTTATTTATCAACATTTATACAGAAACCAAATTTTATTTCTCTAGTACAATGGGTTCGTGAGATATCGTAACCTAATGTTTTTCAACCCCCACCCCCGTAAGTTACTGCCCCCTCTCAAAAATTTGTTTCGAATCTATTCTCCTAGTATACCCACAGATGTTCATTAAGTTTTAATTTCGACTGAAAATTTTTTTTGCTTTTTTGGTGCTTATTAGTCATAAAAAGCATAAAAAAAAAATTTCAGGGTAGCAAATTTTTTTTTTTTAAAAATCGATAACAATACTTTATTATTAAAATAATAAAGTAAAATTCACTTTAATTACAGTTCCTTGAATTTTTCTGATATTATGATTTTGGTACCGTCTGATGTAAATATTAGTGTTTAATAATTGCATTAAAAAGAATTGTTAGCGAGTGAAAATTGTTTGGAACAGTATCCTTGAGATCCGCGTACGGATGAAACTGGAAAAGTAAGCTTTGATAATTATTTAAAAAATATATAAATTTTGCTTGCTGGTTAGCGTTCATTCGGGGCAAAGTGAGCCCCGAGCACATTTTACCCCATACCAATATAATTTTGTTTGACAATTAAAAATAATAATTTTAGCATGGCTAAAACGTACAACAAAAAATCAATGCAACAATAGTGGACTGAAGTTGCGATGAAAAATGCAATAGCTTCTGTTGCTGAAAAAAATTGACCTAAAGAAAGCCAGTGAATATTTTGGTGTTCCCAGGGCTACTCTTCAAAGCAGAGTACGCTCTCAAAACACTGTATATCGTTTGATTTTTTTAATATATTGTTTGTCTTACCGTGCGTCTACACTGGCAATTTATCTGGCAATGGCAATGACAACGGAAATATTGCTATACACAAATTGACAGTGTAGAGGCATCAAACGCATATGGCAATATTGCTCTCAACATTGCCATGTCAATCATTGCCTTGTCAATTTTGAGAGCAATATTGCCAGAAAACGCATCGTTTCACATAAGTGAGCGTCGCTTGTCAGCAGGTAGGTAAAAGGTTTTTTTTTGCTTTGATCGCGAAATTGCTGAAAATAAGTTGACTAAAGAGAAAACTATTGAAATCTTTTTAATAGATTTTTTTTGATAAAATGTTCGGCATTTTGCTTTGCTTCAGAACTTGACACTTCGAATTAACTCGCTCAAATGAAAATTGCCTGGCAATCAAATGCCCACTCATTACGATTTGACATTTAACGTAATGGAAATATTGCCATTCCCATTGCCAGATAAATTGCCAGTGTAGACGCAGAGTTAATTGATCCATTGCCATATTCTTCTAGTTTTGGGTGAAATTACTATACCACTTGGAAGGGCTCACTTTACCCCGGTAGTGGGGCAAAGTGGGCACTTTGAAGTATGTATAGAAAAGAGTAGATATCTTTTTTATCAGCAGCAATAACTTAACTTCACGAATATATGACTAAGCTAACATCCTAAGCTATCGATTTTGCGAGAAAGGGATTTTATAACTATTACCCATTTTACAGAATCTCGGTACAAACCTTAGGGGGATTACTTTGCCCCACTTTCCCTATAACAGTTACTCTGCCGTCTTATTGGACAAAAATTGTCAAGTTTTGGGCTTGTTTCGATCCACCGTAAATTGCACATCAGACGGAGTTATTTGGTGAAGAATGAATCCTACTTCACCCGGGTGTTCAGCTTGAAGAAGCTATTAGCCCTTTTCGCCGTTGAATTTTGTATGTAGAACTCTTTTTCACAAAAAGGTAAATATAGAATCTTATAGACGAGTCATAGTTTCTTGCGAGCGTAAAGGGTGGTAACAGACCAGTAGATCGGCAGGGCTACAAAAAAAAATTATAAAAAATAGTATCTGAATAGGTGGAGTTCTTATTCTAGATAATTACTGATTAAGAGGATTACAGTCTTAAAAACTCCATTGTTATTTGTAATAGCGTTGATGAAAGATTTAACAGTTTATGCAGAAGATATTTAACTATGTTGGAATTCCGATGAGATTGACACATTTGTTTCATACTCAAAATTAAGGTCGAGGTCTTAATTAGTTGAAAGTTATATAAATTTCGAAGCGAACCTGCATCTAATATATTTCCATCTAACACCACAGGAGCCGTTATTATGGGCTTACAGGTGAAACTCGGACCCAGTAACTCTGTGTTAATCTACTATCGAACGCATTGTCCCACATTTTACTAAGGTTGGCCAGTCCCAAGCATTGCACATTTATTCAAATTTTTTTCACAGCTCCGATCTTCAACTTGAACCCTCTTACTCCAATCCGATTGATCTTTAGTCAAAATTTAACGAAAAGTATCCCAACTCAAGGTATCTCGTATCAATCACTGCCCACCTGGAATGTGGAGACCTTCGATCCCAAAAATTTAGGCAACCAACTCAGATGTGACAATGTCGTCTCATGCTGACGCTCACGCTGGTTTTCGGATCGCGCGCCCAAGGCATTATTAAGCCAGCGTTATCGCACCTTACACAGGTGAAGGCCATTTACTTTGGGGATCTACACATTGACAGCGTTTTGTCTTCATTGAAAAATTGTGGTTTTCACTTTTGGTTGTGGTTGTGAACCTATTTTTTTTTGTCCGTCATGTTGGAACCTTCTATCCTAAAATAGAACCTGATCTGATATTGGCATCTCCTGGTGATGGTCACGCTATTTGTGGAATTGCTAGTCCAAGTTCGTATTAGCACAAACAAAAAAACAATGCAAAATCGATCCGGTAGCAAAATACCTTATTGAAGATGGAGGCCATTCACTTTGGGGGCGAGATTTTGTCTTCGTTTCAAGTTGCTTCAATTATTGACTACCTTCTTTACTTGCCAACTCTAATTCAGGTTTTTCCTTTCGTATTATTAAATATGATTTATTAAAAATTCCAGAATAAAGCTATATTTGTTTTCAGGTTTCTTTTGTGGCTGAAACCTTACTGAAGCCGAATGCTTCATTTTGGAAGAAAAGACAAAAGAGGGTTTAATCTGGTCTACAATCTTCGAATTCTGGTGTGAGATGGAGCGAATCTTTGGAAATCCTTTTTCGTTAGACCAATCGTTAATCTTTCTCTCCTTTCTGCCTTATCTCTCTTTAAGGTCATCGTGTCTACCCATTCTCTTCCTGCTTCTTCATCATATCCGTTCTCATTTTACGATACAGTGGATGCCGCTTATTGTAATCGCGGATAATGTTATAAGCCGCATTTTGTTATCAAAACAGTTGGGTTCCATTTTCCACAAACAGAATTCATCGCTTATTTTTTTCTTCGTTTATTGTTATCACCCGGTTAATGTTATTGTTTTTGGCTGGTCTCAAAGTGATTACAATAAGCGGCATCCACTGTAATTCAATCGATACATCCTACGGTGGCACATCTTTGTGAATTTGATTGCTCTCTTTCACTCTATCAATCAAAATTTGTTTTGGACACTTGATCCACCTCATTTCGTGGGATACCAATTGGATTTATCACTTCCAGCATTTGTTCCTCCTGCAGTTGTTCAAAAAGCTTAAGCATAGAAGGCAACTTTGCTTCAGATCATTGTCGTGATAATAAACAAATTTATATCATATTGTTCTAGTTGTTTAGTTCCTGAGTTTTCCCGATAGGAGGAGCTAAGGCAACAAGAGTTCTCCTCCACAAAACATGATAAGTTCGACAGTCCTTATTTGTCTTCTCCGTTAGGTTAGATTTGGTTAGAGTAGCAGTCAAACACACCATAGATCGACTTACTTAGACCATTCGGTTGGTCTATTGTTATAATTCATTTAGAACCTTTTTTTTAAATTTTAAATAAAACGCATAAAATCGAATTGGATGGTGGAAACTTTATTATGACCCGAAAGAACAATCTCTGACATTTACTTTTTGAATATAATTTCATTCAAATGTTGGCCGCGACTACGCCGTAGGTGGTCCATTCGGAAGGTTCAATTTTCGATCACTTTTTCCAGCATTGCGACCGGTATCTGCCCAATTCCGCAAGTAATGTTGGCTTCCAAGTCCTGAATCGTAGCTGGCTTGTCTGCGAAGACTTTCGACTTCACATAGCCCCAAAGAAAATTATTATTAAAAAATAATAAAGTAAAAATCCAAAGGTGTGATATCACACGATCTAACCGGCCAGTTGACAGGTCCGAAACCCGAAATTAGCTGCTCACCAAAATGATTTCTCAGTAGAGCCATTGTTTCGCGCGCTGTGTGTGCCGTAGCCCCGTCTTGCTGAATCCAAATATCGCCGATATCACGGGCTTCAATTTCAGGTAACAAAAAGTCCGTTATAATAATGCGGTAGCGCTCGCCATTGACGATTATGTTCTGTCCGGCCTCATTTTTAAAGAAATACGGACCGATGATTCCACCATTCGAGACGCTCTTCGGGTTGCTCATCAGCCCAAATGCGGTAATTGTGTTTATTGACATATCCGTTGAGCCAGAAATGTGCCTCATCACTGAACAAAATTCGGTGCGAAAACAGCGGATCTTCATTGAGCTGTCGCAGAGCCCATTGACTGAAATTTAAACGTAAATTCAAGTCTGGCGGCTTCAATTCTTGAACGAGTTGAATTTTGTAAGCCCTTAAACCAAGATCCTGGTGTAAAATTCGCCAAGTTGTCGAATACGATAAACCCAAATGTTGAGATCGGCGTTGAATCGATTGCTCACGGTCTTCAGCTATACTCTCACTACGGGCTGGATGTGGTCTATTCGGTCGCGTGTCATCCAATGACACTGACTCAGAAGGTCGATGAATTGCACGAAAAACATTTCTTACAGAATGCTGATTTTCATAATACAGCTGAATAATTTTCAATTTAATCGGGTATTTTGATCGCTTGGTTTGTATGAACCAGCAACCAATTCAGATTTGGCCTTGGTAAGCTCATCGGCTGCCTCATTTCCTGGTATTCCTTTGTTCCCCCGGAACCTAGCATAAGATCTGATGCACCCAGTTTGTTCTATTCGAATCCAGGTCCTGTTTGGGTGTGTTGGCTTGGACACGTTTGCCTTAAAATTTCGTTGCATATCTTGGACTATCCAGTCATCCTTCAAGTATCGTCTTCGGAGTTAACCTCTAGGCCAGAATATTCCGTTATCAAATAAAACAAAAATGCAGATATCCACAGGTAACTTACCTATAATTTTCAGCAATTCGAATAAATTTATACAAACCATCAAGATTATTTCAAGATAGCAGAGGTACCGCTCGAAGAAAAAAAGAAAGTCGAAATCACCTTTTTTCATCTTTGAAACCTACCTGTTCTATTCAAAACTAGCCTGATGCACGATAATACAGATACCGCCATACATCGCTCCCCCATCATTTTAATTACATCGAATTCCAGGTGCAAACTATCTTCTGAGCCGGACTATTTCGTGACCGTACAAGCCCGCCAGTCAAATATACACAAAAAAAAGCTTCAAAAACCTAGAAAAATTTCAATAAGAAAAACATTGAAATGTGAAAAAGGTCAACAAACTGTGAAAAACCGCTTCCCATCTCTCTCCTTTGCCATCTTGGTGTCTTTTTCCAAAAAGGGTACTACGTACATTTTCCAGTGCAACCGCGAACGAATCCAAGGACTTCTTTTTTTTTGTACTCACTTTTCGGTGAGGAACTCTCCTCAGCTGTTCTTCTGACATGACAATGACGATGACGCACCCTCGTGCACATTCCGCGTAGTTCAATTCTTTGGGATTAAAGACGATTTATAAATGGCAATTATCTTCGGGGTTTTTTTTCCCCTGGAGTTTGGTAAAGAAAGGGCCTCACAAAGAAGGCAATTGTCTAGGAAAGAAAAGGGGCGAAAAAGGTTACTTCTGAAAATGGACGCAGATGAAACAGCTGTCCGGCGTATTAAAGGCCCCAATTACATCTCGGAAGGTTGAAAATTTTTATAAAATACCTGTCGGGTTTGAGTTCGGTTTTTTTTCCTTTTCTCAGTTCTCTCATTGGCCACTGGATTTTTCCTTTTTCGAACTATCAACTGATTTTTCTTTCGTACGGTTGTTTATTTTTCTGATTTTTTTCTGCTTATTTCTGAGCTGCCTGTGCGCTCTTAACCGATTCTCCCGTTTCGTTTGGATTTTCTTTTTTCTTGTTCTTTTTTTTTTGCTCTCTTCGTCTTCATTTCGTATGACTGGTCTGGCCGTGCACAGTGCACTGACTTTACTTGCATTGCCGGCATATTTTTTTTTTTTAGGTTCAAGGAACGATCGAAACGAAATCACAACAATAACATCCAACATGGCGTCAGTTTGTTTTGGTTGTGTCTCTCTCTAACTTGTTGATTTCTGCACTCTTCTCACTTTGTTTTGGTTATCTTTCTTAGGTTTGTTGTTGTTGGTTGTTTTTTGCTGTACTTGGTGGTGATATGTTTGCCGGTTTTGCCATTGCCCCGAAGAGGAAAATGCATGTCGCTCGCACAAGTTGCACCCATCGGTAGATTGTGGATAAAAGTGGTGAACGGTGCGCGGTGAAGAAGGAAAATTGCCTTTTTTTTTAAAAGAAAAAAAGAAAAATAGGGAAAATAAGAAGGTGGGTAGGTTGATTTTGAGGACATGTAAGCAGGAAGTATCGCTGTAATGGCGTTGCAGTTGGTATTAGTAGTAGCATTTGTTAGTAAAGTAATGTTAAACGTTTATTCCGGGCGTCAGTATCTACAGCATAGCGGCAAGTGCGATGGAATCAGCAGAAAGGTGGATTCGAATCGCATCGAATCATGATTCAAAAAAGTGCTATGCTAGAAACAGCAAACTTTGCCTTGGAAAGATTTCGGCCTTTACTTTTACCCAGGATTGCACCAAAAATATAACTCCTCTATTCAATGCTAGCTAACCAACTCTACAGAGGTTAGGTGGGTAGCTATTGACAGAGATAGCTAACACATAGACCGCTAGATGGGTCCGTTGTGATCCCACTGCACCACGGCACGGCGCCTACTGCTTTTGGCTGGTTTTTTAGCAAATTTTCAAGAACAAACTGAGCCCAATTGGCCGCGGTATTGTTCTATCAAATATTTTTCCGTGTTTCTTGGTGCGAAGGAGAGGAGAGTTAGAAGGAATTGTGGAGAAGAAAGGGGATTCCGAACTTAATCAGTTTTAGGAATGGGAAGGAAGATCAGGAATCGGGCCGGGTATGACAGTGTACTAGCAGGTGTGAATGATCATAATTTTTCAGTACTATTGGCTGTGATACGATCTACCAGAACAGCAAAGTTGCCTATAGCAAATCAACTACTGTCTAACAGCTCTGATGGTATTTGTGAATCTGATAAGAATGTAAACAGAACTCATTTGCTCAGGTTTCAATCCTTTACAAGTGACCCTATTAAACATTCCGCACTGTTCACGATTTATATTAATATTCTGAAACCAATAGCAACTGAAAAATTCATATAAATAAATTATGCATTGAGTGGAAATGAACCCCGGTAGCAATGTTTCAAGACCTAGTACACTACCACTGGACAACACCCGGTATAAAACAGAACTAGGTATAACTCTTACAAATCGTCGAAACGTCTCACTAGACTCTCATAACCCTATCCATGTGCGAAATGCCGGGCATCACATTGTCCGCCAAGACTTGTCGATCGGTATTGTTTTGGTACTGACAAACCACCAGACCAGTGTCGGGCCAAGAATTGGCTTATTATTGGTGTTTAAGCTCTTTCGGCATTGGCTCGACGGTCGGCTCTGTATTGGACACATCTTGGTACGTAGGTTGCTACTTAAGTTTTGAGATAAACAAATAAAAACAAATATTTATAATCAAAAATGGCTTTATTGTTTTTCAAAATATTCTCCATGAAGATCAACACACTTTTGAATTTTTTCAACATTTCTTGCACCAATCGACACGAGCTTTTTGTTGAGCGATTGTCAAATTATGCGGTATCCAACGCGAACAAATCTTTTTGACAGCCAAATGCTCATGCAATATTGAATGTATGCGAGTGGAACTAATACCCAGGAATGGCTCAATCTCACGGTATGTCACATGACGATCTTGCAATATCAGTTCACGCACAGCATCGATGTTTTCTGGCACAACTGCCGATTTTGGACGACCTTCACGAAATTCGTCCTGTACCGAAGTGCGACCACGATTGAATTCAGAAAACCAGCGAAACACGGTGGCTCGAGATGGTGCTTCATCACCAAAAGTCGAAGCGAGTTGATCGGCACACTGCTGTTGGTTTAATCCACGTCGAAAGTCATAGAAAATCATCGCACGAAAATGTATTTAATTCCATTTTTCGACCAAGATGAATATTTCAAGTATCTGTAAACAACACAAATAGCACTCGTACGACAACACGTTCTGAGTACGTTCACCACTAAAAATGTCAAACTTTACGACGCCAATGTCAGATTTGACATCAGTGTTGCCATATCTCAAAACTTAAGTAGCAACCTACGTATATACTGGAGATGACAAGCAGATTGAGTTGAAGGCGGACGTCGTTGCATTCACTCGCACGCAAAACAACAACAAATTGGCATAACGCTCCTGTTTTGTCTCACTCACTCACACGCTAAAACAACAAGAATTTGATATACCGACCCTGTTTTGACTCACTTCTCACCGTGTTTTTGGCTTCAAAGCGCTTTATACAAAACCGGTGGCTTGTCGTCTCCAGTAGTTTTATGGTATAACTCTTACAAATCGTCGAAACGTCTCACTAGACTCTCATAACCCTACTAGCAAACTAACTTCCATAAGGCCTTACCGAAGCTATTTTCCTGCCTCGTCGCTTCGGTAAGGCCTTATGGAAGGTACAGTGGATGCCAATTATTGTAATCACTTTGCGACCAGCCAAAAACAATAACATTAACCGGGTGATAACAATAAACGAAGAAAAAAATAAGCGATGAATTCTGTTTGTGGAAAATGGAACCCAACTGTTTTGATAACAAAATGCGGCTTATAACATTATCCGCGATTACAATAAGCGGCATCCACTGTAGTTTGTTAGTAGGGAATACACTCTGTCACTCTCATTGCACAACTCTTGTGCTAAGACGACAAATAGGTCTCATAATTTCGTTGTCTTAAATCTTAAATCTGTTTAAGGGGGTCGGTTCAAATTTCTGGCTCCCATGTATTTCGTATGGCGAAAGTCGTCCCGTTTCGGTACCTGAATCTCAGCTTCCACTTAACTCACGACAGTCAGATTTTGCAAACTTATTGTTTAGTGCAGTTAAAAGCTTAGTATATGAGTAAATTAAAAAATTTTCACTAAAAGTCGAGAAATTTAGGAAAAAAGGAATGTATAAAATTTTTTACTGTTTTTCTTCTTTCATATTTTAAAAAATTATAGTTTTTTATGAGATATGTTCATTTGCTCATGTATGAAGCTAGTTAATGTTACCATAAAAACATTAAAAAAAAATTAAGACGATACTGTGTGTGGTTACTGAGAAACGTGTACCGAAAGTTGAAAAAGCACAACTTTTCAGGAGAGCCATAAAATCAAAAAGTACATACAGTGACATATTCGACTTCCCCCACTTCAGAGTTAAATTTGAGTCTCTTCCCGTCACCCGAGAAAGGTACGGTTTGTGTGATGTGCAGAAATTAGTGTAGAATAATAATATAAAATAAAAAAAAAATCGATTTTTTTTCATATTTTTTGCATGATTTAAATGATCTACCAAGATTTTTAACCCTTGGCGGTCACGAACATTCATTTTCATCTAAGTTACGGTCAGACAAGTACAGCTTTATTAGAAAACGATTTAAAATATAAACAATTATTTTAAAGTAATCTTTATATGTTGAACCTCCACTGTTTTTATGAGACTTGAACTCTCAAGAGTTAAGTTCTCAAAAAAAAAAAAAACACGGTGTGAAATTGTGTACAAACAAAAAATCTCACCAATTAACCATCCCTACAGCTAATAATCACTCTATCAAAACTATCATTTCAAATTACTTCCGCCTGCCTTAAAACAAGTAGTCAGACAAGTACAGCTTTATTAAAAAACGGTTTAAAATATAAACAATTATTTTAAAGTAATCTTTATATGTTGAACCTCCACTGTTTTTATGAGACTTGAACTCTCAAGAGTTAAGTTCTCAAAAAAAAAAAAACACGGTGTGAAATTGTGTACAAACAAAAAATCTCACCAATTAACCATCCCTACAGCTAATAATCACTCTATCAAAACTATCATTTCAAATTACTTCCGCCTGCCTTAAAACAACAATCAAAAGTCATTTGCGCTGATGAACTTGATAACTTGATGCTGTCGCAATACACAATGCCGTGTATGACCCTTTTTATATTAAATTCTCTTTGATCATAGGCCTCCATAATTATTACCAATTTCTATGTTCCTTACCTGCACGTGTTTCTATTAAATTTAATTATTTCGTGACATGAAAATTTTTAATAAAAAGTTCTAGTTGAAGGGCCATTCCATTATTGCCGAACATTTTTAAAAGAACTCTTTTTATGTTAAAGCGAAAATATATAGCGAATTTTCTTTTTTGGATGGTTTCAATTATCTCCACGCCTCGTTTAACATTTTGTATTTTGTTTCTGTTTGGTCATACTATTTAATGGCAATGATTACAACTACAGAAAACTTAACTTATAAAGTTTACTATTCTTAATTTAAGTAGGAAATATTTTAAGCTGGAACGTTTCAAACACAATATGCATAGACATTTTACTTTATAAATAAAAGTCCAATATTGTGAATAACCCTCCAAGTCGGGGGTTAAGCGAGGCGCCGACAACGCATCACCGGAAAAAAGACCACTGTCCAGAAACCTGCAGGAGGATAGGGCCCGATTTGGACTGTCGCGCCATTTATGATGATGATTGTGAATAGTTGTGGTTGATAACAATTATCGCGTGATGTATCTGTGACTTTTCAATTATAAGCAACAACCTCTGACACTCTTGCACGCTCTTGAGCACTACCGCAATATATGGAAACCATAATTCAATGCCTCGATAACACAATTCTTCTTCCATAAACAGAGTAGTCCGTGTTCCCTGCTCTTATATCAGCAGCAATGATAATGCCAAACTCTTTGACAAGATTTAATCGAAATGTCTATCGTTACACCCGGTCTACTCTACTTGCTTTAATAATAAAAAATTAAAATAGCTTATTTGCAAGTATGAGTGGCTAGGAATTGCTATCGATTCAACTGTGCCAAGTATTACAATTTCATATTGAGCATGTCTCAAACATTAACAAATCTTAGGTATGTGAACATTTTCATGATGCACCACTTCCAGAAAATTCTTTCTTCAAAAAATAAACACCAATACATCCCTATGCATTTACGTCCTTTTTTTAAGGACGAACAGTATGGTGTAAATTTTGATGAGAAGACCAGAATAAAAAGAAAGAAACCAGAGTCCCTAAGGGATATTTCTTTGGTCCGTCGGGTTTTTTTCTTTTCTTTTCATAAATAACGACCTGTTTCGAATGTGATTTCTATGTAAAAAGATCCTTTGTTGTTGGTAGAAAGGAGTTGCCAGATTTAGTAGTTTTGTTGGGAAGAAACTGTGTGATGGAATGTTTGTCATACGTTTTTGTAACGAGAATCTTAGCTTTTGATATCCGAGATAAATGTTGGATGGACAAAGTTATTTGTTTAGCAAATCTTTACTGCAAAGTTTTTAACGGACCATCACTTAAATTCCACTAAGTGATTATTCAGTGAATATCGAAATCGAATGTTTAGTATGGGTTCATGTAAAGAATAGAAAGTGAATCGCAAATTCGTTATTAGAGTTCATTTAATTTCTGCACTTTCATTGAACTGCTCAATAGGTTCTTTCTGCAATAGACGGGATGAAGGCATTGAATGCAATTTAGGTAGTCTAAAGGGTCAATTTAGAGTAAACAACCGATTGATGAAGCCTATGAATTGAACGTTGAAAAATGTAAAGATGCTTGCTTCACATCTTTCAAGCTGTTTCGCTTTCTTACGAAATTCACTGATTTATGAGCTCCTTTCTTCTCAGTCAAGTATAGATACTACGCTTCCTCTAAGTCGGTAAAATTTAGTAGGTAGGTTCCGATTCCAGTAGTAAGAATACTCTGCTTATACACTAAACCAGTGCTTACAGTGTTACAATGTACAGTGAATGAGTGCTTGCTGGCTTACAACACCGCCTCCATACTGTTGCGAGCTAGGGGTTCGTCGGGATTTTAAGTAAAACACAATTCGTTTAAAATCGATAGAAATAACAATGTTTTATTATTCGCATTCGCATTATCTTACTACCGGCAACGCTGCACGATTGCGACTACCAATCCAAATCGCTTTACAAATATGTTCGCGTAGAAACTGATGGTTGTCTCGCTGTGTAGTAAAAACTGTGTCTGGCTACAAACTTTGCCGTGCTTATATATTGCATGTGTTGAGTCGAGAGCTTTCCTGAATATTCAGTGGTGTGTGAGGAATGTTCGGGAAATGGTAAGAACAATCTTCTCTCGAATACTATTGCACTTGCCTTCGGCGCATCTGGTACCAGGTTCGAATCTGCTTGGCAACAAGTAATTTTCGGAAATGGGATTGGGTGCCGGACTGCCAGTTCACTCAGCTGTAAATGAGTACCTGAGTTAAAAATCGGGGTAATAATCACGGACGAGCGTGTGGCTGACTACTTCACCTCCTAGTGTTCCGTTGGTCTAGTAATGAAGTAACTCTAGCATTACTTCAAGGCCTAGGCCCAATTTGGGCTGTTGCGCCATTGATTATTATTACTATCGAACTTTGCTGAATTTTGCTGATCTTACCACGCCTTTCTCATTGGGTATTGCAAGGTAGCCAATCGGATGTTTTCTCCGCTTTCCAGTTAAGCCTCAGTTATAATGGCTCTGATCCGATTCGGTAACCTCGGAGAAAATTTTCTAGGCACAATGGTTCCGTTCCAACATCCGTCAAAGTGACACTATCGAGATGTAATTTTGATTTTCCATTAGGCGAAAGAGGTGGTGAAATTCAATAATTCACCTCTTAGCGTCGGAATGGATAGACATTGAAAGTTGGTCAACTTTACCCCTCCGTTTTATGTTCCGGCTAATCAACGGAACGATTGTGACTAGTCGTTCTGAAATTCCCTTTAGATGTGTGTCGGATGGAGAAACTTAACACTGTCCGTTTTTCAGACCGGCCATTGTAAAGCCTCAGTTATAATGGTTGCGTTCCGATCCGATCCGGCAACGTCGGAGGGGAAAAATTTCTAGGCACAATGATTCCGTTCCGACATCCATCAAAGTGGCACTAACGAGGTGTAATTTTGATTCTTAGTGTGGCGAAGGAGGTGGTGAAATTCAATAATTCACCACTTAGCGTCGGAACGGATAGAAGTTGAAAGTTGGTTAACTTTACCCCTCCGTTTTGTGTCTCGGCTAATTTCCGGAACGATTGTGACTAGGCGTTCCGAAATTCCCTTTAGATGTGTGTCGGATGGAGAAACTCAACACTCTCCGTTTTCCGGATCGGATCGGATCGGAACCATTATAACTGAGGCTTAACTGAGGCTTTACGTATTGGCAGGTTGTTGTTTTGTCTCACTAGAAACTGATCGAGTTGCGCGGATTGCCAGGGTAGCATGTAGCAGCCAAGTAGCACCAATAGTCGTGTAGGAGTAGTACGAACGTTCTGCGAACTATGTAATATCACTATATAGTAATGCTTACTTTCGCCAATAGTAGTGATAACGGTGATATGATAGTTGTCACAAGCAATTGCCAGTGCGGGCTTAGTAATACTTACCACCTCGCTACCTGCAGCGTTACGAATAGTTCTGGGCTACGACTAAACAGAATGACCATTTGTTTGTGAGCGGAGTGCATGTGGTTCTCCGAACCATTTACGGACAATCTGCGAACTATTTGAGAACTTTATAGTAAAATCTCTCTGCGTTGATCAAAAATGAGTAGCGGTGATAAATACATACAAGTCGAGAGCGCGCAGAGAATATGTGTTTTTATGGCTTATTACAACCAAATAAGAATACACAAATAAGATGTGAACTTCAATTGAAGTATGAGTTGATGATAATTATTTTTCAATTAAAAAACTAAATCTGGAACTAATATCTTTTGTCTAAACTTTTGTTCAAAATATTTCATTCATATTGGAAGCCATGATACATCTATAAAATATGGCGTCATATTAAGTAGCAATACACTATTATTTAGTAGCCATACACTACTATTTAGTAGTCATACACTACTATTTAGCAGCCATACACTACTATTTAGTAGCAATACACTACTTATTATAGAAGTTGGCAGGTGGTTGTACGAACCACACACGAACTTAGCAGTGACGAGTATTCTTAAGGTTGTCCGCAGTAGTTCGCAAAACCATTTCACAACTATTTAAACGAACTAAATGGTCGTACGACTGTATAGTACTGATAATAAGTTGTTAGGGAGTTTTCGCAACTAAAAATAGTTGTAAGTTCCAACAAAATTAAATACACACAAGCCACAACTAAAAATTCGTTGTGACAACGTTTGCCGGACTACAGGTTGTGATCAAGAACTATCCGTGCTACTTGGGCAATACTTTTCAACGCAAATCTCTCTTCGCACGCCTTAGCTATTTGCCCTTAAGGTATGACTCCCTAGCGTACTATTTTCTGTAAAACTGCAGTTCTGGAGGCTTCTAAACAGAACGATTGTGCCAGACTTCTTAGAACGCTTTTGGGATATTTACCAAAAACATCACTTTTTGTTTAAGGGGGGCGATACATGTAAACGCCTGAATTTAGACCGTTTTTCAGAGGCTTATTTAAAATAGAAGGAATAAATGAATCGTTTTAAAAGTGATCATGTTTATTCATTACATATTAAAATACAATAATCTGATTTTATTTAATTTTTTTTTTCAAAATGGCCGCCGTAGTAACCAATCTCCTGAGACCCTCGCGGCGAAAGGCATCAATCGGCGGGATTTTTAGCATCAGTTACAGCAATCTGAAATCAAAAAAATGGATTGGAGTGTGTTTATTAAACATGTATCTTCTAGTTGAACCAAGAAAAAAAAAAAAAAAACAAAATCGTGAATTAGCACGCCCCATAAAAAAAAGTACGATTTTTGACCCTTTTTTTCGACAGTTTTTGGGTCAAAAACGCTAAATTTTGGAAATTTTGTTTGGCATTTTTGAGGTTCAATTAGAAGCTTATACTATAGAGAAAACGTGTGCCAAGTTTCATAAGAATCGGTTGAAAACTTTTTGAGTTATCTTGCCCGCCAATTTAAAAAAAGTCGTCTCGAGAAAAACGCGTTTAAAGTTTTGACACATAGAAACTCTATGATGCCCATACAGAAGTCCTTCAGTACGTTCATAGTACTCGTTTTTTTTTTCTCAGCTCTTCTTGACATGCTTACCCGGGTCTTCAATACAAAAGGCCCCAAGGTCATACATCCGAGAAGCAGGTAGCGAGAGTCGAGCGCTCCAGTACGGACTCAATAGCGCTCGAGCGTCAAGTTGAGGCGGAACACTTAAATGAGTTTTTAATCGATAAATAATGCGAATTTCATTCTAAAACTTTACAAACATATTTTTTAGATGTTAATTTAACTATTAATGCAAAAAAAAGAAACTCGAATTTTTGAAAATTTTACATGTATCGCCCCCTTAATCGATCGGTGATTTATTCTTTAACGCTCGAATCCCCTTCCCCTGCTCATGGTACTGCAGGCACTTAATAATAGCATTTGCTTCTATTTAACATAATTGCAATTACGTTGTGGTTATTTCTTTTGGCACCTTCGGTATGATTCCTGCAAATATTATTCAATCGATAAATCATTGGATCGTCCCTTATCTGTAAATGAAAGAAAACTCCATTGTACAGCAATAAATCAAATTTATTCTACATAAAAACTCATTAAGTGTCAAACTTCCATAGTGCATAATTCGGTCAATAACTCTTTGACCCCGTGAAACCTCCGTTCCCATGATGATAAATTCTTGCTCCATATTATGTACGAGTATGTAGGTATGTAGCCAAAACTTTTTTGACATTTCCTTATTATTATTACACTCCCCCATTAAAAGACACGAATTCCCTACACGGCGGAGTAAATCATTGCTCCGGCTCCAACAAGTTGTGTGTGCTTCACTCGTTCGTACGGCAAACACAAAAGCAACAGGGTCGCACACTACTTAACTCCTCGACCGGCGAGAGCAATCCAAAAACAATAACAAGAAAAAACAATGGCGACGAAATGTTTACATAAAGTGTGATACCCCCCTTAAAGAATAGTTGGTAGTCCGCTCACTAGGGATGCATAAAGTACCGAATACAGAGACAAGTTTCCCGTTGCAGGCCCGAGTAAAACTATCCCGGTGACATCAACATCGAAATCCGCTTGTGTAAATTTAGGCCTAACCCCACTTTTCAAAAATTTTCGTCCCAACCCTACTTTTCTCGAGTTTTTCCGATTCGCGCGGTGTAACGTGAGAGTATTGCGGGAATTTTGTAGGGAAAGCCGGAGAAATTGACTTATACTCACATCGTAGTTTGTGCCCTATTTAAATCCATTTCGGATCGGAATAATAACAAAAGGAACATTTTATAGGCCTAGGCAGTCAGGCAAGCACGTGGGGTGAAAAGGGCTTGTTATAAATACGCTGCCAACTTTGTTGCAATTGAATGTATGCGACCAAGTTCATTGACATCTCTATCGCATCTATGTCAGAAAAAATGGCGGGCTGTACGCCGGGTCGGGCAACAGCAACCACAACAACGAAAACTATGAAGAAGAAGATGAGAGAAAAAAAAATGAAATAATAACGTGAAGGAAACTCTCCCGGAAAAGTGTTTACGTAAAAATCCAACCAAGTACACGACAAGAAAACCAGGGAAAAATTCTCATGTTGAGGGTTGATGTTAATATGGTCGCCATATTTTTCTAAGAACGCTCGATGTGATATGGCGTCCTCCCAGTGTTCCCACTTCTGACACGAGTTTAATGACACTTTGATAGGAATTTTTGCCTATGGGTCATACCGCCCGTACGGCGTACGCCCTTTTCTCGAAGGGAACGTTAACACCCAATTCAATTCCGAAATAATACGCCGTAGTAAATCTTTTTCGATGTTATGGCGAACTGCCTGGGGAATCCGCTCTATCATCCAGGCCATGTTGCACACTAGGTGGGACTAAAGGCCTCCTATTTTAGACACTCGTACGAGTATATCCGATAGATAAATGGATGTTCTGGTCTGTTCCGGTCCAGTAGGGGAGTTAGTGAGTGCCATTTATTGGCGATCGATATATGCCTCTCTTGATCCATATGTGCAATGTCATTTTTATTATGATTGAGTGCATTCAAGTTGAATTGAATTTTTGCCAGTTATTTTGAAGTAAGTTCGGGTGTGTAATCCAATAAAGATGTCACATGAAGCGCTGGATGCGGTCTTAAATTGCTGCAGAATTCCCACTGGGATTTAGGGTAGAAAAAGAGTGCTCCTGTTAGGACTATTGCTGTATTGTTTGCTATTCCAATGACTGGTAGACTAGGTGATCGTCACTGCTCCGACCTCATTCCCTAACGACAGATTTCTTGAACCCTTGTAGTCCTGTCGAATTGAAGTTATTTTACTAACAAAGCAGTCAATCAATGGTTCCAGGTGAAATACAGAAAATTGAGTATGAGTAGTGTACTCTTTTTTTTAAAAAGGTAAAGACTAACTACTCGAAGGTGAAGGACAGTTGCTCCCATTTTTAATTCAATTCCTGAAACTGTAGAAAAATCGTAGTTTGCATAATTTCCGATTATTTTCTTATCATGTTCCGCTGTTGTTTGTTCCAAGTAGAGATGGGCAAAGCAGTTCCTTTCAGTGAAGTACTTCACTCCGAGTCACTCACTTTAAGAAACGAGTTCAGTGAAGTAGTTCCATGGAACTGTTCGTTCCATCGTTCCTTCGTTTTCGTTCCATCGTTCGCTCGCGAACTGGTTCGTTCTTTTAGTTCATAGTGTAGTCGGAAGATAGAACAGCAAAAAAAAAAAGGTCAGTAGATCTAGATGAGCAAAAAAAAACAAAAAAGCCAGTAGATCTAGATGAGAAAAAAAAACAAAAAAGTCAGTAGATCTAGATGAGCAAAAAAAAACAAAAAAGCCAGTAGATCTAGATGAGCAAAAAAAAAAGGTTCGTACATTTCACTCTGTTACTCTCTATTTTTCTTGAGTAGGTTTATTGTTTTTAATTTTTTTGTCATGTGTCCAATAGAACTGCAGTTCACCAAAAGGAGTGAGTTACTTCACTCACTCACTTCAATGAAGTGTTCTTTTGGAACAGTTCACTCGTGAATAAGCCATCTCTAGTTCCAATTGTGAATACACGAAATTTTCAAGTACTTTTGTATGGTGACTAGACGATGGTAGGGAGGTAGGTAGTTACAAGTGACTGCCCGTGAGAGCACAAACGCACTTAGACCTAAAAAGGTTAATTGTGTTACCACAGGATCACTGAATCCTGTTCTACTCGCTAAACCATTTAGAACTTATAATAAAGCATTGGATTCTCCAAACCTCCGTTGCGGCAAGGAAACTGATACTGTCGAAGAAGTAGGCTCCTAGATGAGCTTTCGTCGTAGTGGATAGAGCTGGACTGGTACAGAGAAGATGAAGGTTTGTCTACTCCTCCTCCTCATTCAGGCAGCTTCTACAGAAGTCGTTTGAAATGAAGCCGAGTCTTTTAGCATGCCGGCCTATAAGACAGTGTCCGGTCAGGATACCGACTGTAGTCCTGATACTCGCCCTATTAAGCGAAATCTAGCTTCGGTCAGATTTGTATCGCAGTCTGCCATGTAAAGCCGTCTGCCCATCTTGAGTTGGTTTTCTCTGAGTTCAATCCCAGTAGCAATTTACATGTGGACTCTTCCTCCCGTACCGAGTCCCTTTCCCATTCTAGAAGGGTTGAAATGGTTGTTAGAATAACGTTAACAAATTCAAAACTGGAAAGGGTGTAGTCTGTGTTTTCGGGAATATTGTTGAAGTGATTCAAATTTTTCGAGTGACCTGCAAGTTAGTCCACTGTGTAGAGGCAGAAACAAGGGTCTCGCCCAATTTTCTTCCCGTTCATTTTTTTCCAAATACTGCAAAATGAACCTATGGCTAATTACAAATTTCTAACTTAAAGTTTTCGGAACAAATTGGTCAATATTCGTAGCTACGTGTTTTAAAACCTTTTGTATGGGAGCTACACCAATGAGAAGGTTAATTGGGCACAGATCGAACTGAGTAGACTTTAAACTTAACTTAAAAAGCAAAGCTTCATATTTTTTAGTAGACTTCTGTATAATCGGCTAGTGGATTAATTCCTTAAGCAGTTAAATATTAATAGAAAGACCTTGTTCAAACGCATCGATATTTTCTGCAAATTACAAAGAAAATAGCGCAATTAAAAGATTTTGAAATAAATTACCTGCGGTTCAACATTTTCTAATTAAAGTTGGATCTTCTCAAGGCTGCAAATAGTTTGTGCAGTGATGTTAAAAAGTATTACCTGTAATCCTGGGTGCCTTGTCTAAAATTTAATATTTTCTGTTTTAATATAAAGCTTACGGACGCCAGTGCTTCATCATATGAATATCAAACTATCGTATGATAAGCTTATCATCAAATCGGCTATTTTTCAAGTGCGTTACGTTAATGAATTCGAGGTCTTTGCTACCTTCAAGGTCAAAATCGAGTGTATTTTTACCTGTTTTATTTACTGCAAATGTGTGTCTACTTATGATGAAATAATCGCATATTGTTAATGTCGTCGGTTTGATAATAGTGAGAAAAAATCGTGATGGGAGTCATTAACTGAATACCTAGACAGAGACGATACTAATGGCGTTTAAGTGTTCAGAATGTTATAGTTTAATTGTCTAGCTGTTATTTGTCGTTGATTGAGCAAAAGATTAGCGTATTCGGTAGCTAAGTGAGAAAGCCGCTAGTCTCCGCCAGAGGATTATCACATGTGGTTCAAGAAAACTGATACTAACATTTCTGCTCTATATGCCAGAAGGAGTTACAGGATAGAGTCAAAGGCTCCATTATACTCCTAATCTTTGCAAACGTGAGCTTAGAACAATTTTATGAGAAGCTGCTACTTTATCTCACTTTGTAAACTGAACGCCTCTATTAGTAAGGTGTGAGGTAATGTTTCTTTTTGTAATGTTTTTTTTTTGACAAGTCTTCTAAGCAGATAGGTGTCTTGAATCAGGAAGCACCCGCTGGCCCAAAACATCCTAATATAAAACTAATCGATACTGTAATTAGAAAGGTTATAGGTATGACTTACCGAATTCTCATTACGGCATCGATTTTGTAATTATTACAGTTCCTCCTGGGTAGTTTAGCAGGGCAACCTTGAACTTAATATCAATGGGAAAATTGTCGATGATGGTTTTGGTCGTATTTCTTGTCCTAGACATTTAGTTCGCTAATAAATCCCTAAATATAATCGATCGTTGCGTACTAACGGAATGTAGATATTACTTCAACTAATAGCTTTTTTCGAAGCGTATTACTGTTTAAGGTGGAAAGTTCTACTCATGCCGTCATGCTTAGAATAAGATTAGCAATTTCCCCCCCCCCTTTATGGTATAGTGCCGTCATAGTTTAAATCTCCTTCATTATACAGGGTGCGCCATCTTTTATATCGGTATGTAAACATTGAATAACTTTGAAAAAAAACAACTGATTTTTATATGTGAGGTATTTTTATTCAATTTGGTCCTTTCGAATTTATTTGGATTAGTTTTTGAATACAACATCAATCAATTGGATGCCTCTATTGGCCACAGCAAAATGTGCCCTTTTTGCTGCGTTTTCCATTACTTTTTTGAGTATCTCGGGCGGTATAGCGATGATTTCGGCACGAATGTTTGCTTTGAGCTCGCCAATGGTCTGCGACTTGCTGGCGTACACTTTGCTTTTCAAATAACCCCAAAAAAAGAAGTCCGGAGGAGTCAAATCTGGAGATCTCGGTGGCCAGTCAATGTCGCCTCTTTTTAACATCAGACGTCCAGGGAATTTTCGTTGCAGAAACTGAATTGTTTCATTTGCAGTGTGGCATGGCGCACCGTCTTGTTGAAACCAGTAACCATCCAGACCTTTTTCACGCATTTGCGGGCAGACATAATGAGCTAACATCCACCGATATCGTTTTCCATCGACTGTTTCGTTTTGTCGGAAAAAAAATGGCCCAATGATGGTTTTGGCGCAAACGCCGACCCAAACAGTCACTTTTTGATCATGCAATGGCGTTTCATGGATCTCGTGTGGATTCTCCGTTCCCCAAATACTGCGAATTTGCTTATTAACGCCGCCAAAGAGTGTGAAATGGGCCTCGCAGGTCAGCAAAGTTTGCTTCCAAAAATCAGATTCAGTGTTAACCATTCGAGCGACTGTTTGGCCGTATTCCAAGCGACGTGGACGGTCTGTCGACATATTCTTCTGAATTGACGTTTCCAAAACTTGTCCAATCAAGTCAATCTGTTGAAAAATGTCAAAGTTATTCAATGTTTACATACCGACATAAAAGATGGCGCACCCTGTATTTATCTTCATCTCTAAACTTCCCAACATTGTTTTTTTTCTCAGTTGTGAGTTGGAGAGAATAAGAAGTTAGCCTAGGCAGCCTTAACTCCGATATTTTATGCTTCCTGGTAAAAATAACTACCACCGGCTCGGAAGTATTTACCTCAGGCTGTATCCTCTAGCACACATTCTGTTTCTATAATACACGTATGTATATCATAGGCTACATGCTTCAGCTGTTATCACTTCTTGTTCAATCTCCGCTAGAACCGCGTTCCCTGTGAGGAACTACAGCAGGGTCGATATCATCCCTCCTTGTGGGGTTCCACTTGAAAATTTCAATTGATAGCATTAATTAGAAAAAAATCTATTGACATATTCTGTTTAGACCATCCTTAATTGTCACATTTTTGAATGTCCCTTCTTTGTCCTGAAATGAAACTAACGTAAGCTTCTGACAATCAGGTCCCGAGAAATATCCCATAATGACCCTCAGGAAAGGTTTCGGACGCTCTCTTCCTTGAGAAAGTCAGGAATTTCTCTGACTGTCTAAGTCCTCTCTTTCAGTCTAAGTCCTCACTTCCAATGATCTTCTACCTGTAGATTTACCCACTTTAATCCACAAAATGGTTCCGGGCCAAACATTGATGAGTTGGCTCCCCGCTTAGCTAGCTGGTCAAGCAATTCGTTTCCCTTTTGGTTTATTCAATAGAAGTTTACCTGCGAACAATTCTATAGCATGTACCTTAGCCTGAAACAGAGTGGCTGTAGTGGTTTTTCTGGTTTTGAAGCATTTATTGATCTTAACTTGAATTCCAGTATGAAGCATCCAGCTTAACCTCATATGTTGCAGTTCTTCCAGCTATGCCGATAGTACAGTCTTTTAAGCTCCTTAGCCTACTCCTTGAGACGCTTTGTGTATTGTATTTTCACTGCAAATCCAAATATAGTCGAAGTATGTATAGTGTATTCGATTTAATAATGAATCTAGCTTAACATCAGGATCCATCACCTGACAAAGTTCCATTAGTCAAAGATCGTGATCTTGGCCATTTTCCTCCACAACTGATGTCTAGGCCACCGATGAAGGTCATTCACTCGCGATAACCGCACCAGCGCAGTTTTAACGGGGCTATAAGTCAAGTAGCCTCACTGATTCGATTAACTTCCGATCAAATAAACAACAATAAAGGCAACGTCTTTCTCAATTTGCGGTTGCGCCAATCCTCCATCCAGCTTAAACTTAAAATTTCACATTACCGGGAATCGCAAAGGAATACCCCAATAAGTGGCACAGTTTATGGCGTACTTACGCGCACGATCGTCTTGCCTCTTGCTTGCGTTGAAAAGTGAATTGGAGCGAAAAGTCACTGCACTGGTCATCAATTTCTGCTCGTTCATGTTGTTTACATTTTTGTACGAGTGTGCAGAAAAGATTCCTTCAAAAATCAAAAAAAAGAAGAAGAATAAGAATCTCTAAGAAAATTGAAACAAGAACGGGAAAAAAAATTAATATGTACTGTACTTACATTGGTGGTTTCTTTTCTCTGGGGTCCACGAGATCACGATCGTGAAAGGGGTATGTGTGTGATGATCATGTCGTCATGTATGGTGTGATCTCGCTCTTTCTGCTTCGTTTCAGGTCAAACTGTGCGTAGCTTTGTCGCGTTCTATTATCACTTTACCGCCTATTTAATTCGATGATGCGCGGTAAACGAGCGGTTCTTGATCCTCTTCTCGGGCGGCCGCGATCAGCGGTAGCACGGATTTAAAAATGCCGGCCGGCTTTTTATTTACTTTTTTTTTCGGTATTCGTGTGTGTGAGTGTTTTTTTTTTTTTCGTAAAAGCAGGCCGTTGACCATACGCGATCATTGACGCAACGCTAGAGGGACGCGACACAAGCGCGCGTCACCCATTCAAAATGATCGCATTGCGTTACGGATCGCATAGTACTTTTTGTTTATGTCCGATCTTCTTACCCATCAGGGCCAGAGATTATAAAACCAATGCCGGTTGTTGTTGCTGGTTTTCGTGCAGAGTAAAATGGCGCGCACCAGCAGGGCAAGCTAGAGAGAACCGCTGTAAGACAACAAACACAGTGGTGTAATGTTCTGTAGAGGCCGGGCCCGGTCGGGCACATTATTATAAAAGTTCAACATCCGTACGAAGGCATCGCCCTCTTGATACTTTTCAATCCGAAGAGATTCTTCCAATATTGTGTTTGGGTTTTACTATTTGGCTGGAGAGTATAATTGTGGCGAAGTTCTGTCTTGGTATCTTTTTTTTTTTTTTTGTTTTTCTTTATTTTTCTTTAGGGCGATGTAATGCCGCTTTGGAACAAAATTCTAAGCGTTTTTGTAGCCCCCCGATTTATCGAGATCATAGCGTTTTTTGTTGATTCTGAAGCAATAATGTACGCAATAATGACGGGTACAAACAGCGGGTGGTAGCTTGCTTTCGATTTAATGGCATTCTTCTGAACATTATCATAGCGGGATGTACATACATCTGATTTTGCCGTGTGACAGTTCCCCAGATAGGTAATTAACTTGGAGCGAGTGACATCAAGATAACATACCTAGTTGGGACATTGGAGGTGAGTTTGCTAAACGTCATTTTTGGAATGACAGTTCAGTGCTACGATTTGACAGTTCGATGATGGACTTTTGAGTACTAAAAAACGTAAAGCGATCGCATGCCGAGAAACCTTGTTTGTTGTCCTTTTGCTCTTGAGCATAACAGTGAGAGGGTTGGACAATGAAGCTCAAAAAACTTCAACGCTGGCCGACACGACTGCGATTATAGCTACGAAAGGCGGTCTGTGAACCATCTTCATGATTTCCCGAGTTTTAGAAAAGAGGTACAGAGTTACGGTGACGATCTTATACCATGGATACACAGCTAATATACAAACCATGGTATTGAAATCTTAGTATTGAAACTAGCTGCATATGATACACTGCACTTATGGTATGATTCGACAGTACCTGATATAAGCAAGCAACGACATTTAGATGCGATACTCGCCACACAATTGGGGAATGGCACTACTAGCAGTAAAATGCATAGTATACTAGGTAAAATTCTGCAATTTGTATATCATGAAACAGGTTCAATACCGGATATATACCAGTTCGTTTATCTTGTATAGTATTGGGTGATACACTGCTGGTATTGACGATATTATGATATCAATACCAGCAATGTATCCATGGTATTACCATCAACCAGTATGAGAGGTAAATTTTGAAGATTCCTGCCTGGAGTTGGTATACCATATCATGATTGGGATTAACTCAGAGAAGAACAATTGTTGCTCATTTGGACAAACTTCTGGAGAGGAACAGAATCCTTTTTTGCCGGAAAGAGCTGACAATGGAAACACATTTGAACAAGTTCTACGAATGTCCAAACTCTTGGATGAAAAATTCGCTTGGAATAATTAATTGTATTATGAAAATAAATAAAAGAATGCTTATTTGGACAAAGTTTTAGAAAGGGCCAGAGCTTCTCTTCGAAAAGAATTAAGAACTTGGAATGCTCATTTGGATAAGTTCTAGAAATGTTCAGCCAGAATCATGGATGAAAAACGGACTTGGACAAATTTTTGAAAATGTTCCAAATTTTCTCTCTGACCTGTTTTTGAATTTTGACAAGTTTTGGAAAGTACTGGAATGCTGGATGGAAACTTATTTTCTGAATTTCTTTTCTCCGAAAGACTTTGAAACGGGGATTAAGGATTTGGACAACGGTCTAGAAAAGACAAGAATTTCTCTCTTGACATCTTCTCGGAAAGAACCGCCAAGAGTCGAAAACTCTTCTGCAGGTATTGGTTAGCCTGGCACCTATATAGATAAAGAGAACTTACCTATCACCTGTACACAGGGACGCCGTTTACAGCCCGGTGATCCAGCCAAATGGCCGGTCTCCTGAATTTGAGAATTGAAGAGAACCACTACGTTTTCATTTTTTCTAGAAAGGCTAACTTCAAGGCTCTTCAAAACTATATACTTGCAAGCGCCCTTGTAACCCCCTCCCCCACCACCATATAAGGTTGACCTTGCCATAATTTTCCTGAAATTAGCAGAGAGATATCCTACGCTTCTCTAATGAACGATCTGGTGACATTGTTGATGACAATAGAATTGGTTGCATCTAATCATTAGCTATGTTTATGTAAATATAAAGAAAATAAAACGTTATTAATGTTATGATCGCAGCAGCCATTAAAGTTACAGTTGAAAAACGTACAGTAACTCAACTTATCTAAAGACTTGAGTACCGAGGTGTTTCTTACACAATGGTTCCAACGAACAACACGATATACAACAGGAAGAAATTCAGCGTTTCTACGCAACTTTATTATATTTAAAGCCGTGTATGTTGCAGCGTTTAGACTTTGTTTACGAAGAGCCATCGCCTATAAACACTTGACGTTCGAAACCGGCTTTCTTCGCGCAAAAGCCCATTCTATTTTATCGTCCGCCATTGCACAGATATTGCCATAGTAGTAACATTGCGGTAACATCTTTACTTTTGCACGAAAGACATAAAGAACGACGTAATGAGACACGGTGACAGTAAAATGCATCATTGATCTTTGCGATGCGATCGATTTTGACGATCATCGGTCGAACTCGTAAATCTTTTTGGCATTATATAATTGAAAAAGAAAACCGCAGTATTCAAATGATTGATGCGTTCAATGGATGACATTTTACAGCGGTTTAGTTACTTCCTATCGGTTATAGGCGATCATAGATTTATCGTTCTCTTTCTTTCTACTATTTTTCTCTCGCTTCGCTTCGTTAGTACTGAGGGTCCTTTTTTTCTATGACCATTTAATTTTCGATTTTAACTGTTCTGCTTCAGGCAGCTTATTTGTATTTCCTCGAGGAGAGTCAATTAAATTCAATCAGATGAGGCAATTCCTGTATTAGCTTAATTGGTACTTATAATTCACTTTTATATGTCAAATGAAATGTCAGATTTATGCCGTCGAGAGAGAAAGGGAGAGGGTGATGATGGTAGCATAGCAATGCAACAGTGATGTCCTGACTGACCTTTGTGGCAGTGATTTACTTTTGCTGGTCCACTGAAAACATTCTTGGTAACATCGAAGAAATAATGCGCAATGTACCCGCATGGGGTGAGACAGTTTGTTAATTGCGGTCTTTTGATCGCTAGGATAACTATTTTTTCAAAATCCTGTTAATGCATAAATGTGTGTTGGTTGGTAAAAATTTTGGTTTGTTGGTTACATGGTTTCAGCAAATTCTGCGTGTGGTACACTGCTTGGATAGGTTCGAGTCGTTTGCTCCAAGAAAAATATGTCGAAATAACTGCTGACGTTAATAGCTTCATCAATGCTCAAATATTTTCTACGAGAGTTGAATCTGATGATCTCTAAATTTGATGTTTTAGATCGTTGTGCTTGTATAGGTTGCTGCAGATGAAATGTCGTTTTTGGTAGTGCAATTTCAAACAACTGTAACTTTTATAAAACTTAATTTTATTAATCAAAATAGGCACCAACACATGCAATACACTTCTCCCAACGAGATACAAGTGTATTTGTGCCAGTTTCGTAGAAGTCCGATTTTCTATAGCGAAGAAAGTCTTCGAAGGTACTTTTGACTTTTTATTTGTTCGCCAAAAAATGATCCAAATGTTTAAAAAAGTGGTAGTCGGTTGGCGATAGGTCTGATGAGTATGGTCGATGAGGAAGAGTCTCATACTGCAACTCGTTTAATTTTTGGACCGTTGTTCTTGAAACATGAGGGTAGTGCGTTGTCATGAAGCAGTATAACTCCATCTCTGTTGACCAATCTAGCCCGTTGGCCGTTGAACACGCAATTTCTGATGCATTTCATCTAGTTGGGCACAATACTTCTCTGCATTAATGGTTTCACCACGCTTCAAAAAGGAATAGTGAATAACTCCAGCTGCAGACCACCAAACAGTCATCATTATCTTCTTCGGATGGAGGCTTGGTTTCGGCATGTGTTTTGGGGTCTCATCAGCATCCATCCATTGTGCCGATCGGCGATGATTGTCGTACAGTATCCACTTTTCATCACATGTCACTATTCTGTTCAAAAACACTATTCTGTTCGTTTCTCTTCCGGGAGAGCAGGTAACTGCAAATTTCCAATCGACGCGTCATGTTTTGCTCAGTAAGCTCATGCGGAACCCACTTATCAAGCTTTTTAATTTTTCCAAGCCGTTGCAAGTGCCGGAGAACTGTCGAATGGTGTTCGTCCAATTTCTTGCAGTGTCTCTTACAGTTTGGCGTGAGTCAGATTCCACTAATAAATTCAGCTCGTCCTTGCCGATCGAAGGTCCTGGTACAACGTGGCTCACTTTGAAAGATCATATCTCCTGATTGGAATTTTTCGAACCATCGCTGTGTGGTTCGTTTGTTTACCGTATCAGTTCCAAATGCCCTGGTGATGTTTTCGGTTGCCTCCGTTGCGCTGTGGCCAAGTTTAAATTCATAAAGGAAAATTACCCGTTTTTGACTCGAATCCATTTTTTTTTCTGTCCGATCGCAATGAAGTCCAAAACTGAAATGACTCCATGAGTAAATGTAGGGGTATTTATACTTCAATACCCAATACCATACCAGTTTGAGACATGAAAATCGCAATTGACTTCACTTCACGACGTTTCATCTGCAGCAACTTAATAGTATCCAATATTAATTTTTCCTTATAAACTATCTTTGAACAGATGATAATAAAACCTTCTGATGTATTTTGATCATTTTTGAAGCTTTCAAATTGTCTTTAAAAATGTACAAAGTGTCAAATCTCTGTTTTGAGAAACAGTCCCAAACATGCACCATTTCCGGATGTTTAGTAGTCCGCTGGATAAATCTTGTTGCGATGGTATGACAGGTAGAAAGAACTCAGGAGTTTGAACCCCTAAACCCACCCCTCTTTCCCGTCCGCACGGCCATAATCGGCGCAATGTTCAACGAAGTATTACTGTATAAGAAAATCCCATTCATTGATGCTGTAAATTACTGTTCTTACTTCTTCAAAATTTTTCAATCTGAAAATAAGTATGGTCAAATTCGACACTCGAAAAAAAACAGCACCTACCTTACTGTTTGTTATAAAATCATTCATCACTTTTATTATTGCAATCGATTGACGTCATTTCATTGCACATAATTTCGATCTCGCTAATTCGTCACAAAAGAAAACACAAACATACCTGTACGGGAAATAAATCAACAAAACTTGCCACTGGTCTTTGTTGGGGTTCCGCAGGCGTTTTATGTAGACTATGCACTCGTCGTGCAACAAAGACGCCGTAAGAGGCAATATTTATTTCGCGGTTCACGTTCAGTTCAGTAATCTGTTCGTGATGTGTCACCGTCGTCGCCGCCATAAAACTAAACCAAACAAAAGAAAAGAAAATTTAACCGAAATCGAAATAAACAAAAAAAAACAGAAATAAAAGTTTGCGCATCCAAGTCCATTGCCGTCCTGTTTTCCTGTCAGATGGCTACTGGTAACTGCATTACCGGCAAGTCGGACAGTCATCCCAATAATATCACAACAAAGCTAAAAGCTACTCGTTGGAACGTGTTCGCGTGCGCGCAGCGCATGACTTTTTGTTCTTAGAATTTTTTGATCGCGTACGTCCTTGGACCATAGGAGCTAATAACGTGGTTTGTGATAAAGACGATTGTTGAGAATCATTGATTTCGTAAGCTAGTGTAATTCACCTTACTTTCTTTGTCTCAAATCTTATCAAATTTTGTTGCCAACTAATAAACCTCCATTGTAAAACACGCACAAATTAACTACCGATAAGAACACAATTTTATTGATGAGAGATAAGAACTTGTTTTGGGAGTTCCGGATATGGTCAATGAATTCCAAACTGTTTGGTCATATATTAGTCATTGGGGTTTCTTCTTCTTCTCTTCTTATGACTACAAAAAAAGAACTGATACGTTTGAAGAAACTCCTTTGTTCGCTCTTTATATACATAGGTACTGGATCCTAGATCCTAGATGAATCGCGAGCAATGAGCGTGCCTCACAAATATATTCGAGACCGTTCTTTTAGGTAGAAACATACTCGTATATCGTGAAGCTTCGATCTTGTTCGTGCAGTTTACCGATCTTCCTTGGAGGACGACTGGGTAGACCTGACTTCGCAATGAAGAAATGTGGTGGATCCTCCAAGAAACACATTGAGACAAACAATCGAGAAGAAAGTTCGAGGAGTTAATCATTCTACTCCAAGGTCCAGCCAGTGTCACGTCTTGTGAAGCTGCCCTATACCCCATCGGAGATAAGACAGGAACTGCATCGGAAATCGACAGCATCATCGATGACCTGTGTCTATCACGAAGTAGGTTAAGAAACAGTAGCGTATCTTTAAGGAGGGGGGCACTACCCATATAGGGTTCCCCAGCACTTACTACAGGGCCATTGCCTGGGCCAAGTGCTGGCTGCCAACCGTTTGGAGCCATCACTGGTTATCCTCTGGGCCATCGTTGGCCGCCAGCGTTGGCTAGCGAGCTTTTGCTGAGTCTATCGTACCAGCTGTATGCAACGGCTGGGCCAGTGCTGGGTGCCAAGCGTTGGGAGCTATCACTGGTTTACCTCTGGGCCATCGTTGGCTAGCGAACTTTTGTAGTTAGGTACCAATAGGTAGGTAGACATAATTCGTAAGGTAGGGGGTTCGAGAATGCATCGCAGGTCATTCGTCGCCAAAAATGCGTGCCTGTCGGATCGTCTTTTTTTTTTTAAATTGTTGGTACCAGGGTAAGCTAGGACGATTAATTTATATGACAAAAAATGTTGGTAAAGAGGAAATGATTTCATTTTCTTGCAATAAAAGCGGAGAGTATAGGAACTGCCAGCACTGAAGCCAGTATCGGTCGCCAACACTGGACCAGTATCGGTCGCCAACACTGGACCAGTATCGGTCGCCAACACTGGGCCAGTATACAACACCGGCACTGGGCCCAAGTTATCATTCAGCCAGCAGTGATCCAGCAATAGGTCAGTGCTGGTTGCCACTCCCGCTCCGTTCTTGGCATGATGGTTGCCATTATTGGACCAGTACTGAGCCTATTGTACGACCCTATATGGGTATGCTATACGTCAAGAAGAGTTTGCAAACTTTTTTTTTTGGTTGGTGCTAGACACGCTTACTTTACGTCTTTAAGTTATAAATCAATTAAATGAAAACAAAGTCAATATGTGGTTGGAACAATTTTTCACAATTTTAAAGACCGACAGCCGGTTGCAGCACCGACAGCAGTAGTAGCAACAGCAGGCTGTTTTCAGCTCACGCAACGTTGTATTTGGTCGATGCTATGACGTCGTGATGTCTACAATACATGTAGGCGGTAATCCCACTCAAATTCCGCCTACCATTCGAAGGATTCAACAAGAACATTGCACTAAATTACACCCATAAAACCAATTAAACTTCGTCCTTTCCAGGCGGCGACGGCGTTGACCTTTATTATGATGGCACTGCCACCCACTATAGTGATTCCGTGCCGGTATAAGTACCTCGTGCAATTGAAACCTACGCGTTTGTAACCGTCATGGCTCCTATTTATGGTGTACCATTCATCATAATATTTACGTCACAGCAGGATGTCTCGTCGATCCTTGTTCAATCTAAATATAGTCCTCGACACAATTTCAGGCATCTGGAGTACGGAATTCGGCAGACATCTCAGAGAAGCTTTAAATGTCGAGCAGTTCGTCTACAATGAAGGAGTCCTTGTAATAATTGTAATGCAAACTGTGTGTAGGTATATAAAGGACCTTACGTATTCTCGTCAATTTTCTGGGAATTACTAAGCTGCCTAGGGTTTGAGGTATTGCTCCCGATCGGATTCGGCTTTATGTTGAACTTGGTCCTATTTACATCAAAAGAGTGAGCTCGTTAGGGTTATCCTTCTTTTTTTAAAAAGGAAGAAAGGATGTGAAGCAATTTTATTTTCATGGCCACTGATTTCGGTTGATGAAAATTAGTTTTAATTTGACTGGTATTTTGGGTTCATTCTACTTTTAAGCATTTAAGCATTTTAAAGTGTCCATAAGTTTGAATAAGGTGGACCCATTTTTCCTTGCTTTTGAACAATATCCAACCGAAAAATCCTATTCGTAACAATCCAATGGCACAGCTCTCTGTTCGATTGTCTGCTTCGTGGTCACCAACTATTTAGGGCAATTACTTGATAAAACGTGATTTGTCGAAGCAACAAAAAATACAAGGCTTTTATTCTTTCTTAAAAAATATATTATAACTCTCACTCTAATAATCAAATTTAATCATCTATCTCTCCACCCTCCGCTACTGCACTGAAAAAAATGTATCGGCGTCAGTGGCGTGGCGTCCATGGAAGCAAGGGAAGCATTGCTTCCCTTACATTTGGCTGAAAATATCTATAATGTGCTTCTTCTAAATCGCATAAAAAAATCGCGAAAAAAATTCAAGTTTTAACCATTTTCTTCGGCACATTCTAAAAATAAGTTCTCAAGAAACTGCTCGCGAATAGCTCACACAGCCGAAATGGTAACACCACGTAAAGAAAGGAATGAGGAACCAAGAAGAAGACACATAGAAGCAATTCAAAAGTTGCTTCTATGAGCGTTTATTTCATTCGGTAGTAAACCTACTGTGACGTCATTAAAAAAATACACGAACACGGTAGGTTGGAAGCAATGAAGAAGTTGCTTCCAAGTTGCCCTCACGAGTAGTAGAGGAAATTTTTGTCTGTAGCGGAGAAGCTTACGCATGGCCGCTGGGGAACTTGCTTCCACTTTCCTCTGTTCCTGTAGACTGAGAATGATGCTGTCTTACAATGCGCATTCGATATTTGAGTTTTGAGCAAACTTGG
Source organism: Beris morrisii (assembly GCA_951812415.1). Classification (NCBI taxonomy): domain Eukaryota; kingdom Metazoa; phylum Arthropoda; class Insecta; order Diptera; family Stratiomyidae; genus Beris; species Beris morrisii. The sequence goes on from OX638312.1 coordinate 130,977,838, forward strand.
AAAGCGAGGTGTGATAGGACATAAGAGTTACCGGAGTAGGATAGGAATTGAATTCTAAACAAAGTTTGGAATTGAACTGATATGTTATTTGAATTGTGGTAAATAGATGAATTATTTTTAATTGTTTATTGTATTGTTATTGTTAATATTATCCAAATTTTGATTTGCAGAATATGATTACTTTCTTTATCTGTGAATGTATATTTATTTTGCAATTTGTTGTTGTTGTTGTTATTGCTATAGTAGTTATATTCGAATACGCCTTATTTATATACGTATAGTTACAGCTTTGTTTCTACCAACATATATGGTATACTTTTTACAATTATTTATTTAAAAAATAAATTATTATATGAAGGAATTTTTTTTTGTTTTTTTTTGTTTTCCGGCGTCAGTGGAGTGAAACCCCAATACGAAATCCCCGACTGTTGATTAATCGCTGTCCTTGAGGACATGACAGTTGGAAAACCTTCACTGGATACGCCAGTTTTTATAAGACTGTGTTGGACTAGGTCCGAACGAGCTGTTTCGTCATCGGATGGCATGGACTCGTCAGAGGGTGTATCATGCCTACTATCCGAAACACCCTTACACCCTTACAGTCGTGAATTTCGTGTTGGGGTTTCACTCCACTGACGCCGGAAAACAACAAAAATTTCTTAAAATTTGTTTCTATGGTAGCTTATCATGAAAAAATTCAATTTATAAAAATTATTATATATTGGTAGCATGGGAATTAAAATACTGATAAAACATAGTATGCTTAATCTCTCGTACCCGTTCGTGATTCCTAACTAGAGGGGTTCAATTAATACGCAGTAAATTTGTAGAAAACATAATAATAGTAAATTTTTGATATTAACCAATTGCTTCCTCTAGTTCAAATATAACGCCACGCCACTGATCGGCGTACTCCTTTCCAAAACTCCCTACACATGAAAAAAAACCTTAAATTTTTTTATCTTACTTCATTTGTGAGACACTGTAATCCAAAAAAACCATCGCTGGACGCAACTAATTCGCCCAAAATTTTGTTCTTGATATACTCGACTCGTGCGTCTACATACCAAAAGGAAGTTGCTTTCTAACTTTAATCATTTACGGGATTTAAGAATTGAAGATTTTTTATACCGGTCCTAGAACTATCTAAATTTTTTTGTATCGCCCCCGACATCCGCACGCTACTGCATCCTTCAACAGTTAAGCCTGCGAAAGTTTTTACTGCCTCAGACGAAAGCAGTTTTTATTTAAATTACAGACTTCTCAATTCACAAATATTTGTATTTTTTTCAGACATGGACTGCTTGAATGTCTCAAAAAGTACGCCATTAGCTAGGCATTAGACTTTCTTGGAACCTTCTGGAATTTTCTTTCTTTTGTCGCCATATCTCATTTGCACCTGTCCGGGACAATATCTTTCTACCATATAATCTGTTGATAAACAGCTGACATTCATATCATAATATCATCAATACCGTCACTATACCGTGTACGCGTACATGTTACGCTAACAACCTATTTCCGGAAAAAGCCAAGTTGATAAGTTTTGAAAGATAAACACAATTGGGACTAAAGCCAGTATTTCACTGTATGCCATGCTGTCATATATTTGACCATTTTCCCTGGCAAATGTTCTCAGATAGTGTAATCCTAAAATGTTGGTTTCGTACATTATTATATTTGCTCTACACAAAGTCTATTTTGACGGAAAAAGGGTGACAGAACTTTTCGCCAAATTTTTTTTGTCAAATATTTGACAGCCTGTCATACAGTGTAATACTAGCTGATGTGATAATTTCAATATCCCAAATTCGATCGAAGGAATATCATCAAAGGCCATGGCACGATTTGAGCTGTCGCGCTACAGCAGAACCGCAAATTGAAAAATCAATTATTTGTTGCTTTTTAATATCAATTTCGCTCGAATATAACATACTAAAGGTATGTTCTAGGCTTATTATAATGCAATTCCAATACTATGAATAGTAGGTTCAGCAGGTTTTAGGCAATAGGCCAACTCATTTGATATGGCTCATACCAACCGGAATGCAGTTTAATCTCCTTGACGATGGAGCTGCCATCTGCATAATAGTTTTTCAGTACCACGTTCAAATATGTCGGGGAAAAAAAAACCTACGATAATACGATGCTATAATACATAAAACTAAAAACATTTTTCGATGATGACAATAGCTGTGTTTTTTTGGCGCACTTATGCAAAACAGAGTAGGTTAGAAAATTTATATACGAAATGACAACAACATTGCTGTTTTTATGATTCTTTATAACTTTTTTCCCTAGATAGTAGGCTAGATTAGAGAATTTATCGCGAACAGCTGCCACAGTGAGCTTACTGCCACAGTGAGCTTACTGGGGCAGCTATTCCTGTTAAAATCTAAATTCTAGCCCACTATCTACAGGGAAAAGCAATAAAAAATCACAAAAACAGCAATATTAATGGTGTTTTCAATGTAAATTTTAATCACTACTCTGATTTGGACCACATAATGTTCCTGCTCCGTTTAGGCCTCAGATTAACAACCTAAAAGGATTGGCCATGCCACAATAAAAAGGAGCCAAGTTGTTTTATGTGCATGCCAAAGTAAAAGCTGCATGGGCGTACAAAACTGATTATTTTAGGGGCAAAAATTTTGGCGCGCATTTTAAAAGTTTTTTGCATATATTAAATATACATTGCATAAACATACTGCAGTCACGATCAGCTGCAAGCCAATCGAGACAATACTCTAGATGAAATACTGAACTCTGATTTATATTGCAGGTGGGAATAAAGTAGAATAAAGAACGGGCATGTAGTATGTCCTGTATGAAGGACTCTCATTTAGTTGCTACTCGAAACTAAAAAATATCATCAGTGTTCAATTTCATATCTGGTACTCAATGAGTTACCGAAAGCAAAATTTTCCCATTTCAAGGACTTTCACATGGGAGGTGCAGCAAGGACTCACTCGATTTGTAGTATATTCATCCTTTTATCTGGAATTATTGTTGTACAAAACATCATATTTCTAGATTAAATCGTTCAAAGACTATCGGAAAGTAATCTTGAACACGTTGCTTAGGACTTTCTGTATTGGAGCTATCCGAAGGAGTAGGACGATTTTGCCCGTTAACGAACTTAACCTTTCCAAACATTCAGATTTAAAATTCCAAAATCATAGGTCAAGGCATTCTTCAGTTATCATGCTAACGGACGGACGTCAAGCGGATTTAGAGGTTTTGGCGCCAAATAAGCACAAAATAGTATTTAACTTTTTTTTGGTCTGAGCTCAATATTTGGAATCAGTAGTCTAGAGCCCGGTTTTATACGAGGTGACCACAATGGATCCACAGTGATCTCTCGTGATGGACTGGGGCATATTGCTTTAGTCCACCCTTCTCAACCTAACCTAACCTTTGGGCTGGATTAAACTTATAATACTTTCAAATTTCATATAAAACTATCTATGTATGTATGTATGCTTTACAGATGCATGTTATTTCATTATATACCAATTTACGTATGATCTGGTACGATTCTGTAACTGAAAACTCGGTAAAATACCAGAAACGAGTAGCTTTTTCAAATGCGTACTTTTTTGATAAACACATAATTTTGTAACGTTTTTGGATGGCCCCAAATGTAACGTTATTTTGCTACGCCACTGGAGCCAAGATCCAAGCCGTTCAAGGTTACCATGACAACCAATAAAAATAACAACAAAAATATTCCTTAATAATTATTTCACCTGTGTTTTTGACAAGCAAGATCCCTTGGCATCCTTGGATCCCTTGGAGTTTTCAAATTAATTTTGATCTCCAAAAAATGTGTGCTCTTATACAGGGCAGCCTATTCTTATCTTTATCCTTATCTAAGGTTTAGGCCTTGGTTGTTAAAATTTCGCATTTGCATAAAATCTGGAAGATTTCTGAAAGTAGTTTGTCATATATCCCTTTTATTGTAATAAGAAAAGAATAAATATAAAATTGGCTTCAAAATTTTATAGTGCATTAAAATGTTTAAACATTTAGAAAAATTCATAAACCAGAAAATTGTTAATTACTTACCTTTTATTAATAATTTTTTTTTTTATTTTTTCCAGGTAAGTTCCAGCAATGCTGTTAAAACTTTGGACGTGGTGTTCAAATTTAATTGCTTTATAAATAAAATGTAAACATCGAATAAATCAGGTATATTTTAATAATTAATCGACAAAAAAATGATTCGATTAATTACTAATCGATTATCGTAAAAATGTAAACCTAAATTTTGGAAAGATTGGCCACATCTAAATTTATTTTTCAATTTATTTTTTGTACCTACTTTTTACGTTTTGAGTCAAAGTAAATTAGGCGCTTTTTTGCGCGGTAAATTTCAATTACAATTTTTTGTGCAAAAACGGAAAAAAAGCCAATCTAATTAAATTGTGCTGAGCCTATGTAGGAACTAAATTTTCCCTTGGGAATTCATAGTCGAAAATATAAAGAGCAAAAAGCAGTACAACTTGAAATTTAGGCTTAATTCCTTCAAAGAAAATATGAACCTGAAGCTCCGGACGGTAGTCATATTCTTTGATAATTATCTCCTGAATTTCACTACTTTCACATCCCCAAACTTATTGCTTTCACTTGTTGTAGAAATAATTAATTTCGTTTCTCCAGCAGACCGGCATATAAATGCATCAAATTTTAAACTTATCTTCCAAAGGTCCTTCAAACTTTCTAAATAAGGTACCACCCGACCTAAACACACTTTCTCCAAAAACCGAATTTTACATTATAAGCGGCTTAAAGGGTCGGCCAAAACCTCCCCGTTAATCCCCCCAAGGCATTGATTAGCTTTTCGGGACAAAATTTCTCTTTTCGGTACAAAGTCTTTTAGAGGTCTGATCCCTTTTCTTGGGGACGAAATTATTAAAGTCGCCCGGCATTCAGAGTTTTAAGTCAAATTTGGATAATGGAACGAGCCATGATTGGGTTGTGTGTATATTTTGTAATTCTGATTATTAAAATTTATTATTCCGGAACCTCTTTAATGAGATTCTTTATACGCCAGTCTGTCTAATGGAGTGGTGCTAAATTAACTTACCGTCGTTTATTCCAGAGGAATTTCCTTAAAAGGGATGAGTTTGTTTTTTCGTTTCACCCCATAAACTAGGTTAATAAAATAGAAGTAGTAATGCGAAATTTTGCAGTAAACAGAGAGCGGAAAATTCGTTATTTTTGTTTTCATTTTCACCGCCAGTCGAACCGAAAAGAGAAAGTTTACGCGATTTTAGCTATCGCGCACGTTCCGTGAGAATCGGCGAGCGACAAAGAAATATCGATTTGTTTTAGTTAAACGAAGAACGCGAAAAACCCTTCATAAATTTCGCAAAGATGATGACATGAACCGGCGCAGTACGCCGATACCAACCCCTAGTTTACAGCAATATGGCGGCACTGTAAAACGCTGTAAGGGTATGTAGTCCCGGTTCCAGGGATAAGCTTGTTGCTGGACTCTGCGCATATTGATCGCCATCGAAAAGAGAACGGGGGGAGTGGGAGGGGGTGGCAAAGCTTACCCTCTTGCTTGGAAGCTTATAAGGAAACTAGGTCAAGGGTAGTTTTACTTCCTTTCTCAATGTTAGCAGGTGAAATTGTATAGGTGCAGTGACAACTTTTGGTGCCTATATTGCTATTAAATCGATTTGTCATCATTTAGGAGTACAATATATCTTGGAGTTGATGTTTTTTGCCGCTAGTTAATCCGGCATTACAGTTTTATCCATAGCATGCGAACAATTAAATTAGCACACGATTTAATCGATGCTCGAATTAAATTTCTATCCCCCTGCTGACAAACGAAATGGTCACCACTAACCAGAGAGCTGGTTTGACGTTAATGATTGATGATTGATGACCTCTTATTTACACTGCAAATGCATTTGTAGATATAATGGATCTGCCCTATTTCGGGGATGTAATTTTCACTTGAACCCCACATTGGTTTTAATCTCGGACATGTGCCCGATAATTGAGCATTATCTTCAACTAATGGACTACAAGCGGGATTACGAGAAGTAATTAAGTCAAAAGGTTGAGTAAACCAGGTCGATATCATTCCCCTAATAGACGCTAGGGTTGCGACAATATTGACAAAAAAATTGGTAAACACAATTTTATAGTAAAAATCTGAGCGCAACTTTACTATTTCTCGGAACATATTCCGGGAAGCAGTTAAAGTCGGATTGCGAAAGAAGTAACGCAGCAGCTGGCATTCTTAGATGACCAACTACGATTTTGGGGCATAGTCTGGAGTGAGGTCAAATTAAAATATGGCACTGGTTATTTTGAGATTTTTGGTTTTTGTCTTCTAATAAGATACAACTAGTGGTTCTTCATACAAAAAAAGGTAAAAATAAATAGTCCATAAAATTGAAAACCAATTCGATGTCTGATCAGACAGCGAGATGGTATATAACCTCTTTATTCTGCTTAGGAACTGAATATCGAAATATCCTAAAAGCTCGTGGAAATAATCAATTCGATTCAGATTCAGACCTAAGAGATATGACAGGATTCGTAAAAATGTATGCAACACCCTAATACCTACTTAGGGGTTGAAAGTCTAAACCCCTTAAATTAATCTTTAGACGATTATATGAAATCCCTAGGAGTAAAATGGTCATCAGACCTAAGAGATATAGCGAAATTCGTGAAAACGTATACAAACCTTTTTAAACCACCTTATGGGTTGAGTGTCAAAAAATACTAAAACTGTTGTCTATGCCTTCATCGAATGATCTCGTGGAAGTAAAATAAAATCGATATCTCAGAAAACTTGAGAAATATGACGGAATTCGTGAAAATATATTGTGCCCTTTTAACCGACCTTTTTTGCCCTAATTGCTTCCGTATACCAATGCAAATCAATTCGATTCGATTCAGATTCAGACCTAAGAGATATGGCAGAATTCGTGAAAATGTATGCAACCCCCTCATACCCACGAAGGAGTTGAAAGTCAAAACCCCTTAAATTAATCTTTAGGCGATTATGTGAAATCCCTGGAAGTGAAATGGAATTCGATCTCATCAGACCAAAGAGATATAGCGGAATTTGTGAAAACGTATACAAACCCCTTTAACCCTTCGTGGTCACACGGGATAGAATCGACCAGAAGACAAACTTTGGGCGTAAAGTGGACCCTCTTATGTCGGAATAAATATCTTTTTTGGAACGCGCACTATGCTAATATTTTATTTTTTTCCAGAAGCAGCATATCTAAGAAGTGAAATGTTAAACTTTTATGAAAAAATATTGAACATTGACGGAGCTATAATTTTTTTTAGCTAAAAAGTGTATTTTTACGTTTTCACCTCTTCATAAAATTTGTTTAACCTGTCGCCATTTTATTTCTTATAAATAAATTTTTTGTACTTCGTTTAGAATGTTCAGAACATGTTCCGCAATTTTTTTAACCACTTCGGATGGATGGTTTGGTCACATTACCGTTTTTTTGACTGGGTAGAATCGCCGAGTGTGACCACTGAGATTGAATACAGAGGTGTGACCACGAACCACCTTATAAGTTGAGTGTCAAAAACTACTGAAACTGCTTTCTCTCCCTTCATGGAATGATCTCGTGGAAGTAAGATAAATTCGATATATCGGAAGACCTGAAAGGTTTAGGTTTAGGTTTAAGAAGGGGCGCAGTGCTAGAACCACCGCGCTTACTAGGCGCCATACGGACCCATTGCGATCCCTTCAGACCATCCCCTCAAAAACACTCCAATTCCCTGCAGAACCTAACCAGTTTGTCATCCCCTAACGACCTCAAATCCTTGATGCTAGCGAAGAAAATACTACCCAGCCATCTCAATCGCCTTCTAGCGATCCCTGGGCATTCACACAGGATGTGAGTGATGCTCTCTACGTGGCGGAACCTGCACATGTCCGTCTCCGCTAGCCCCGAAATTCGTGAAAATCCATTCTGCCCTTTTAACCGACATTTCTTTCCCTACCTATCATTTGTTTTTGAATAAAGTACTTTGCTAGTAAAACTACTAAGTTTCAACTTTATAGCATAAGCCGTTTCTGAGATAGAAAAAACACCCCCACTCCTGTTCCGTACTGCGAGAAGTACAGAACACACATTGTTTTTAAATTTTGATTTTTTTTCAATATTTCAAAATTCTTCCTCTCTCCACGCCCTACCCAAAATGTGGTAAATTTATGGGATTCAATCTATCCACTAAAAATATTTGAACTTAATTACTCAAAGGACTTAGGGGGCTATAAGACTTTAGTTTTCGTTTTGGTACAGCAGTCAGACGGACAAACAGACAAACATTTTTGGTGGTTGGGCAATGAACTAACAACCTATCCCCGGAAAAAAAATTATGTTGAGGAGCTTTGAGAGAAAAGCGCCGATCGAGCAGGGTGATAGTGTAATGTTTAAAATTTAATCAGGGAAATAGGAAGAGTACAAGGCAATTTTTGGGCTGTCGCGTCCCAGATAAAGTAGTAGTTTTTCTTGAGTAATTTTCCACATTTTGTAAACAAAGATCTGTGGAACATAAGGTACAATTTATTTGTTTTATCCTTTGGAATTTAGTTCGTTTGTAAGTATAGCCTCTTAAATACATGTACACATTTAAAATTTAGCAAAACGTAGTTAAGAATACGAAACCTAAGTCAAACAATACAAGATGTTTTCGGTATGTAAAAGTAGCGAATGAACAAACATTCAATAATTTCGGATGAAAATATCTTTGAAATGGCCTCAAGCAAAACTATTATAGTTTTAAAAAACATGAAGGCCAACATGTCGTTGATAATCTACTGAATCTTAATTAAAAAAAATTATCGTCCAAAGTAAGATTATCAGTAATTATTTAGAGGGTGTTTGGAAAATTCTCAAAAATTCTCGAATTTTTCGGGTGGATTTTTAACAAATTTTTCATATGTAACAGTATTTCTTTTATTGAGACAACTGATAAAGAACAAGTTGAACTAAAGTTTCTATAATTTTGATTTTTAATTTTCTTTTTTATTTTCGGAAAGTGACAAATTGAAAATGGATAACTTTACGAAAAAATATTTCTTTTAATTGTTAAAGCTTTCTTTAAAACTCTTTTTGAGAAAAGAACCTAAACTTTCCCAACAATTCACAAATTCCGCAAAACAGATTCTATAAATCCGCATCATCAAAATAGCAGAATGAAAATCTCAAAATCCCTAAATACCTAGCAATCATTTTAAATTTAATACGATTGCTCCTCTACGCACAATCAAAAAGCGGCTTATTGAGGCTTGAAATTCAAACTGTCCGACAAACACAGACAACCTAATGGAAAGACGAGCCAAGAGCACCACTTACAGGGCAAAAATGGATGGCGACATGGCGATGATGCTACAGGCAAAAATGTAAACAAAATACCCAAAAGTATACAAGAAAATTATATCATCGTCGTCCATGTTGACCCAGAAATAGCACACAACTCGCTCGAACTCTTTCTCATCCCGCGCTTCGTCAAGATGCGTAAAAGCTTCGTTCACCCACTCCAATTCAAAATGAAAACAACATACACCAGCATAATCCAACCAGTAACCACCCCCGCTTCCCAACTCGCGCTTCTCGTTTCCCAGTAAAAAAACAGAAAACAGTTCAACCAAATACACCAGTCCCGCGGTCCGGGAAATCCCCCAACTTTTCACCTCGCTTTTCGTACCATTCCCATTCGCTCCCTCAACCCATCCTTGGTGGACAATAAGCACATGTTGGACGTGCAACAAAACTACCCTTGGCGGGCGTGTATGCGCAATATGTGGATGTGCCAAAAAAAACTGACAACATTTCGTATAGTCAGGGGGTGGCTATGGGTTGTAAACAGAAACGGCATTGAGCGAGTTCACTGTGTCGGGGTCACACCAATACCAAACATCCCCAACCCCGAAAACTTTTCCTGCTGAAAATTCGGCAGAAAACGGCTGGAAAGGGCTGGAAACTCTCACGAATACACCACAAATGCTATGTTCCACCCACGACCCTTGCTATGAGTTTTCATCATCGAGAGCTTTCCATTCACCGGATAGAATTTTCCGTCCCTTTTTTGAAAGTCGGGAAAACAGTCATGAATCGACTGATGTTAGGAAAAAAGGACGAAATTTGGTATACCGCCATATTTTTTTTGGGCTAGGAGAGCGGGAAAAAAGCTCTCTTTCGCGCCAATTTTCAAAGCTGGCAATACTTTGTTATAAGCGTAGGGCATGCTGGGTTGCCTGATGTGTGCGTTTACATTTGTACGATTTTTGGCCACCGCTTACAGTGTGTCTTGAAGGTCGTAAATTTTTTTTTATGATAAAAATAGACCTTACCTCAGTGGATTTTATAAATAGTAATCCATTGCCTTCGGAATTTTTACAATGCTCTTAGCTCGCACCCAAGTTCACTTTGGTTTAGGGAAATTCTTTGGGCTTTAGTTGGTTAAATTTAGTTTTTCTTAGCCAGAGTTGAGCAGATTTCTTATGTTGTGGGCAGGAAGTTTGAAAAATCGAATTTAATGTTCTTCCTGTTAAAGAACGCTCTAAGAACCGGCGCTGTTTTATTTGAAATTTATTTAGCCGGGCTTCTATTATTTCGGAGAATTATTGCCATCCTCCAAGGCCAAACTGTATCCACGAGTGGTGCTAATAATCATAAAGCTGTAACATTTGTGGCTTAGAGATATCAGACTATAAACAAACAAACAAACAAACGGATATCCAAAGTCTAGCTGAGATTATAGTCAGGTGGAACAAGTCAAATTTCGTTGTATAGCATCGACACCCCTCATCCGTTGAGAAGTTACACCGGTCCTTAAAATAATTTGTTTACAAATCTCTTCAACAGACAGATGGGGAATTTACTGACAGTAAGGGAAATGGTTTTTAATTCGTATTTAAGTTGTGCTGAGCCTCGTTAATTTTATGTGATGATGCATTTCGGCGCCCCTTGGTTCTGAACAGGAAACAATCCTTTGCAACAGGTGTTTTGTCAATGCCTTTTTTTAATTTGAATCCTATTCTAGTCACTGGTGGCCTAAGATTGGTAGGTGTAGTAATGCACCAATCTCGCTTTTAAGACCAAGGGCATTTATAGAAAATTTTAACTTTAAGGCGTTCTCAAATTATGGCTAGCTCGGTCAAGTGAAAACTCCCTTTTTTTAATGGCATTTGTATGGTAACTACATTATTTTTTGGGTTTTTGTTCCCTTTCACTGGAAAAAATAAATTTCATGATATTAATGAGTCATTAAAAAAAAATCTGCCAACAGTCTGGGCGCAACTTTATTATTTTATGGGTAGAAGTCCGAAAAGTGTTTAATGATGAGATACGGTATTGGGTACTATGCGACCGACATCCTAAAAAATAACGTTCCAAATAGCCTCCTGGTTATTTCTTAGGTTGTCAGTCGCATAGTATCCAACACCGTATCTCATCATTAAACACGATTCGGACTTCTACCCATAAAATAATAAAGTTGCGCCCGTTGGCAGATTTTTTTTATTTACTTACGTATTTTTTTTATCAATAGAATAATTCATAGTAGTAAAAGCGAATTCGATCACATTAAACCGAAGAGATTTTTGGAATCAGTGAAAACTTGAACAATACCCCCAGGGGGTTTAATTGAGAAAAATACTTAAATCGGTTTTTCCCCGACTACGTTTAAAGCTTATAGAAGTAAAGTGAATTTCAAATCTCAATATACCTTAGGAATACATTAGAATTCGTGAATATGTACGCAACCCCTTTACACCCCCTTAGGGGTTGGATATCGAAAAATTTGAAGAACGTTTCTAGGCGCTTATATATAATAAATAGCCCGCAGAAGTAAAATTGCTTTGATAGCTCGACATGTCTAAAAGTTTTAACGAAATTCGTGAAAATGTGGATTCACGGACATTTTTTTTACTCAACCTCTGTACGCCAATAAAAATCTGCACTTTTTTTTGCTTTAGTTACTCTAATAGCACATCTACATATACGTACCAAGTTTCAACTTTCTAGCATAAGCCGTTTCTGAGATATAAAAAACCACCCCTCACCCCCGTACCTTGCTACCCCTATGACATTTTTTTTTCTAGGATGTCTCTATAGTGGCTCTATATAATCCAAAATTTTTAGCTTTCCATTCATTACGGTTTTCGAGAAATAAAAATCAGAATTTTTTTCCTTTCTATCTCTTTTCACCCCCACCACTAAATTTTCCTACTAGAGGTCTACCGATCCCAACTCCTGTAAAATTTTCAAGATCATATCTGATACGGTTTCTGAGATATACCAATTAAATTTTTTGAGAAATTGCTATCCCCCACTTTCGTGCCCAACCTCTCCCTCAAAAAATTTACTTTCAGTAGACTCCTCTTGTGATCCCATATACAGAAACTAAATTTTATCTTCCTGGTGTAATTGGTTCGGAAGATATTGTAATCCAAAGTTTTTCACCCCCCCCCAACTCCACACCCCACCACTCTTCTTAAAAATTTTAGCCCTTGTCTAATCTTCAACCATAAAGTTTCAATCTTCTGACATCAATCGTTCAGGAAATATGGATTTTAGAATGTTTCAATCCCGGCTTTCAAGCGTTTTGGACTCATTGCTTTCCCCCACTTCTACACCCCTCAACCCTTATCGATAATTTTTTTGCAAATGATTCTACTATCATAGTACTACATAAGTTGCAAGTTTCAGCTTCCTAGCATAAGTGGTTCCTGAGACCTGGAAACCAAAATTTTTCGTCTAAAACGCTCCCTCCCCTCATCCCCCCTTACACCCTCACCCCCCCCCCCTCCCCAAATGATACCAGTCGTAGGAGTTTACCCAATCTACCCACCATAGAAATTTCAACTTAATACCTCAACGGATTTGGTAGCTACGCGCCTTCAAACGATTTTGCGTACGGCGTATACGGCGGCCAGACGGACATTTTATTTTTTGCTTTTTTGGTGTTTACTAGTCCTAAAACGTGTAAATACAAAATTTCAGGGTAGCAAATTTTTTGGAAATTTCAGGTCGATCACAATTCTTTATTATTAAAAAATAATAAAGTAATTCATTGGATTATTAGAAAATTGTTGGAACAATTGTCATCATCAACTATCGTTCATAATTTATGAACCGTACAATAATACTATGAACCACAAATCATTAAAAAATTGTGTAGGGAATGTGCATCTGCACACATACTTCTATTAGTCAACTCCTACCAATTTTGATACACCCTTCATCATATTGAATAAAAGTTCTTATGAACTGTGAATCTTTTCCTAAAATTGATGAAGCTTTTGTTCATAATTTGTTCATAATAATAGAAACAACCCTAAAACTAAAAAATTAACAAATTAAGTCTATTAAGAATTCGTGTATTATGTGACGTGGGAAAGACCCCAATTTTTTGACATTATTCCAAGAAGCCTCCTGAATGGTCCAACGTCACGACAAAAAGTGAAATACAAAAATTCGTAAAATGTATTTTTGGAGCTCTTGTATTTTGGAATGTATTTGGTTTTTTTAGCTTCGGTTTTGTGTTTTTTTCGGAACTAGAAATTCAGTTTTTCGACATTTTTTTGGTTTTCAAAAACATAAAATCTCGATAGTAGACTACGACAAAATTTTCCGATAAAACAAAATCTTCGAATTTCACGAATTCACTTCTGAAAGTTAAAATTTTCAGGAAATTTTGTTTTGTTTTGAGTTTTTTCGGAACTTTGAATTTCGTTATTTTGGTTTTTCTGTTTTATTCGAAATTTTAGTTTTTGTGTCTTAATTTTCAATTTTTTTAATTTTTTTTTAAATATTTTAAAAAAAGCAACAACATCGAGAACCAAATCCCGAAACTTAAAATATCGAACCGTAAAATCTTGATGCTCAAAAGATAAAAACTTGAATGCCTACACAAAGAAACGAAAAAAACCCTTTAAAATTTATGAAAATCCTAAAAAATCGCCTTAAAATTTTTATAACATAAAATGAAAAAAATAAATAGGTCAAAATTTGAAAATAGAATCTAAAACGCTTATTTTTTTATTTTTTTCTTGCTCCTGTTCAGTATGTTTCTTAGCTCATTTCGAAATTTAGTTTTTCAGTTTTTCTCAAATCTCAAAAGTAAATAATTACGAAAAAAAATATTTAAGAGAAACAAATCGCCTATACTTACTCAAAAATTAAAAAAAAAACTTTAAAAATTTTAAAAAATTTATTGATTTAATTCATTTTAGAACCTAGTTTTTTTTAGATCAAAATTTTCGAGATTTTGAGTTATGAAATTTAGTTTTTCGATGTTTTATGTACCTTTTTGAAAACACGAATTGTTTCTCTTCAGTTCTTAAATGACCTCTTTTGATCGGGCCATAGGGTCAGTAATTGCGGTCTTTTGAGGGACTGTTACTGCTTCTAATGCCCACAACTGATGACCACTGGATGGGTGAGATTCGTACCCACTCAGTGTATGAAGACAAGTGCGACTAGGCCCCAAAATCTCTTAATAAGTCCAAAAAGTTGTTCACTCCCTTGCCTGGGTTTAAACTTTTTAGCACAAACCATTGACAAAATTTATTAATCATGATTGTACACTTACATATTTCAGCTGGCCGCATCTCAATTCAAATTGAATTTATTTTCAAACAGAGCGTGCCGAGCAGTTAAACCTAGGGCATACCAGTGGCAACCCTTCTTGGCACATAAATGCTTTATAAATATTCCACCGCTGTAATGTGGTTTATTTATTATTTATTTGAAATTTACTTTCATGTCCCGCATCGATTTGCGAAGTGACCCTTTTTATTGTCCATTTTTTGTTTGTTTTAAAGTTCCATTCGAATTATAGACTCCCACAATCTAATATTTCCGCTCTTAGCCCATTTATCAAAACAATTTTTCACTACCGGACTTTTCCGGACATTTCTCTATCAAATTAAACGCCATGGTTCGAAACAAAAAATCCATGAAGGACGAACATTTGCCAGTTGTCCTATTTCCATGGTATACATGCCAAAAATCTTAAAAGGGGAGGAGGGGGGGGTGCAAAAAAAAATAAAAACATACTGTGAAAATTTCATTTTCAGTCTTCCGCAGTAAATGTATGTAAAGCTGAAAATTTAGGTCATACTCACAAAAAGAAAAACCATCCAGGAAAATGATTTTTCCGCAACGTGAGCACATAAGGTGGCAGAGTAAATCACCAACTAAATAACAGAGGACTTGCCGTGAGTACATAGAGTATATTCCCGTTTTTATCCCGCTTTTACTTCCTTATTGCTCTCGAATGTGCTCCAGAAAACCCGGAAAATTCCATTTACTTCGTCCTATAAGGGAGTAGCCAAACATGAATTTTATTGAACCTTTTCCCAACTCCATACCAAGGGTAAAGCCATTATCATTCTACTGCCATCCCGAATTAGGTTATGTTGTATATAGCGTCCTGACGACATGGTATCCCCCAGGAACGAGGGATGCTATCTATCACGAAGTGTCCCAGTTCCTGTTTCCGTACTACATCCATAGCGTTCCTGCTGCTCCAAACTGCTTTCTCGATGACCCAATTCTTGGATTTTCGCAGTTGTGTTGATGTTTTGTGTGGTTTGAATATGTACTATATGTTGTCCGTGGTATTCATGTGTATTTCCCTTATATCAAGGACCTCTATATTGTTGGTAATTATTGTGGTGTTGCATAAGTCCGGGTGGTTGACCATTCCAAAATCACAGTTGCCCCCCTTCTTGATATTTATGTTTCTCGCGGTCGCATATCCATTTCTGCGAATCTTTAGTCGATACACTAATCGGTTTTTTGTAGTTTCCGTGCCTGGTACAAGGTAGCAAATATCCCAACCTCCACATAATAAAGTACGATTAATTTATCCGGAATATCACGCTATCGCACCAAATGACCTTTCCTGGTCGCACTAGGTCATGACCTATTTTACTCCGTAGCGTAAGAAGAAAGTCCTGCAATTTGATATCTGCCCTTCTACACGCTTTTTACAGAAGAAAGTTGCGATAAGAAGGAGCCACATTAGCTCGAAAGTTGTTTACTTCGTTTGCAAAAAAAGGGAAAAACCACTACAAGTTGGGCGAAATCCGAACGGATTAGAAGGATAATAATCGCAATGTCGTTGCCGGTAAAGGAGCGAGTCAATTAAAAGTATAGTGAAAACTTTTGCTAAAGCGACGACAATGAAAATTCTCGCGGGAGTAATTCCAACCTTATTTTAGTTTTAATTGGAATCCTCGATAACGTTTTTAGTTTTCAATTTCCATTACACTTCAGTCGGAATCCTTAGTTATGGCGCTTTTTATTTTCTGTAAGTTTATCATGAGAAGTAACCATGATTTGGAGTGGTGAAATTATAGGAATTCACCACGAGAGGTGAAAAACTTTAGAATCCTTGCAATACTGTGACGCTACTCCGTGACAGTAATAACTCGTTTCTACTTATTAGAACACATTGCCAGTCTAATTTTTCAATCGTACTCAACTTCTTAGTACTGATTTAAATCTAGCTGAGTGTATCTTCCCTACTCCAGTCATCATAGAATACATGCAGTAGGTTATTGTTTTGAACACCTTTTGCACTGACAACAACCATTACTGGGAAAGGTGAAATTATCATAATACACCACGAAAGGTGAAAAAAAAATTTTTTCAGTATAAGTACTTGTAGTGATTCATGAAAATAATAACCCGTTTCTACTTAGTAGAAGGCGTATTACCGAACACTTTGATTTTCCAGTAAAATTTCCCAATCGTTCTCGATTTTTAGGACTAGTAATCCCCATAAAAAGGAAAAAAAAGTCCGTCTGTCCGCCGTATACGCCGTCTGCCGTACTCAAAACCGTTTGAAGCTGCGTAGCTCTCAAACTCCTTGAGATATTAAGTTTAAATTTGTATGGTGGGTAGAATGGATGAACCCCTACGACTGGTATCTTTTGGAGGTGTTGGGCTATGAGGGGGGAGGAGAGGGGAGCGTTTGAGACGAAAAATTTTGGTTTCTAGATCTCAGGAACCGCTTATGCTAAGAGGCTAAAATTTGGTAGTACGAGTACTATGATAGTGGACCCATTTTTTAGTACTGCTTTGAATCCACCCGAGTAGTGTCTTCTATTTTGTTCTAACATTGGAAAACATTCATTACGAGGAGTGGTGAAATTATAATAATTCACCACGAAAAGACGAAAAGTTAAAAAAAAATTCTTTTCGTGTGTTTTACATTATGAGATCAATTGACGTAGTTCCCGACTGGAATCGAACGCTAATTTGACAAAGCGAATCTAAGTTATGGGTATCAGCAGGGTATGGCAGAAGAACAGCTATCGCTTGGAAGGACAAATTGTAAAATGTGTTGGACTTTATATCCGAAATTCGGACCTCAAGTTTTTCAATGGGTACTAGATTATCCAAGTATCCTCTTCCCCGATCGGAGAATGCTGAAATTGGGTTATCATGTACCTACAGCTCTAACATTGTAAAATAAAAATCCTTAAGTTCGCTACAAAATATCTTCTTTAAATATTTTCTAATTTAGACTATGATCATATTAGAAAATATTTGTTTATGTTGGTATCACCAATTGACCAATTTATAAAAGTAGGGCTGTAGAGAGGAAGCAGAACCTTGGGAACGTCCTGAGTATGGAAAGCCCTCATAGTGAAGAGTAATAGGTACATCCCCATTTCCATACCCAATAGAACGACCTGGACAAATTTCATACTTTTGATCGAGTTTTTTCGATTTTAAAAAAGAAGAGATTCAGATTTTGGTTTTAATTTTGTACAGAGAAAATCTCCGTTCTTATACCTTCCGAATTCAAAATTTTGCATAATTTGCTATGATTTTAAGTTGAGAGCAAAACATATTTTTTTAGTTGTAATAATATTATTTTACTTTGGTTGATAATTCTTCAGAATTTTTGGTCAAAAATAAAAGGATAAAATATTAGTGTCCACATAAATTTTTTTCCTAATAAAAGAAAATATTTTTTTTTTTACGAAAATCTGCATTTTTTTCTCCTAATTAATGACTATATTTGGGTCATACAAACTTCGGATTGATTTGTTCTTTTTCGATTGGTTGTGAATAGGCGAATAACAAAATGATGGCTAAAATTTATCGCTCATTATTTTCGCATTGCCTCAAACCTATTTTGCTTCTATTGTATTTCTTAAATTAAAAAAAACTGAAAATTAAAATTATAGAAACTTTAATTTGAATTCTTCTTTTTCGATTACTGCAAAAAAAAAATAGTAAAAAATCCACACAAAACTCTACATTTTATGATTATTTTTCAAGTATATTTTGTTTATATTATCACCGAGTACACAAGTACCATTAGAGCTACTAAAGTTTTTATACTCAACTTAGATGGAGCGTACTATAGCCAACTCTAAAAATAAAAAACACCTGCCAGTACCTGGCCATAACTAGTCCAATTACGCAACATTCCGATCCCACAATTCGTTTTCCTCTCGTCGATGTTGGGCTTCCGTTCTGGAAAAGGTAACAACCCTTTAAGCTCCGGTGAATGTAATAAAAAAAAATTTAATAGTCAAAATTCTGTATATTACCTAGTACAGGTTGCCTTTCATGTACTACCGCAATAATTGCAGTTTGTTCTAAAAAGTTCTCAAGTAACAAAAAATAATTGTGTATATTTTCATATCAGATTCAGTTTACTTATGCGCGTTCAGTAAACTGAATCTTGTTTAAAAATAATTTAAAAAAAATTTCAAAATTATGCTAACTTTAGTTAAGCCAGTATTACACTGTTTGACCAAGCGGTCAAGTTGCAGTAATAAGCAATGCAAAAAAGCGAATTTGATCGAGCGAATACTGTGAGATTAATTTTAATTCGCTATTTCGCATTGCTTATTACTGCAGTTTGACCACTTGGTCAAACAGTGTAATACTAGCTTTAGGCTTGTTTTTTCGTTTGGCTTAAAAATCAAATATTGTAATTTAAAAAATCTCAGTAAACAAAACAATAAAAACTCAAAAAAAAATGTTTTTTAATAAAAAAGTAAAAAATCGCCAGCAATTTTCCTGCTTGCACTATATCGAAACTAAAGATAAAAATAAAAATAAAAATTATACAAACTCAAGTTGGATTTGTTCTTGCTCAATTGTATTAAAAAAATATTGTTGTTACTTCAGAAAAAACATTAAAAAAATTCACTTGAAAATGTGCTTTTTTCGATAATTTTACATTTCGCAATTGGGCAATTTTACGATTGTAATGGCAGTTCTTATAATTCAAGTTCTGAAGACCTTTTCATTCGAATTTATCTATTTTTATTATAAATTGCTCTTTGAAATTGGAACACAATTCCAGGACAAGCCTGTAAATTTATCAATTAAAGCTATCGACTTGATTCGCAGAAATTTTGTTTCGAGCGAAATTTGGCTGATAACTCTACTAAAGATTTCCAATCACTCGTTACTTTTCCAGCGAATTTTTCTGCAATGACTATAAAATTACTACGTCATGAAAAGGACTTTCCGATGGAAAACCGATTTTTCCATTGCATTGACGTAAAATATTGCCAACGTCTTTCTAGTAACATGAACAATAATTTCTCCAAGGTGATAACTTCTCGAACATTAAACTAGGTCGTCCTTCAACGCTACCAAAGTAAAGCCCTAGACACTAGTAACCTACTTTACATTGACCTAGATTGTGAACACGATGCAAGTACATAAGGAAAGGACTGGAGTCAGCACCTAGAGTTTCATGTTACATGAAGTCTTCGTTCCTATAATATCCACAACTATGCTCTGCAGGATTCTATCGGGACAAGCTAAGCGGCTTTTCTCTGAAAATGCAGCCAGGATCAAAACTTCGACCATTAAGGAGCAAATCATGTTGCTGCCAGAATGCCAGTAAAAATCCAATTTAAACTAGGACAAAAGTATGGGAACAAACCCCATTATTAAATATAATCGGGGGCAGTAAATAGGTCATGTTCTAGTGACTCAGATTCGATGCTACTTCGAAACGAAGCACCGCTCGTCCTGACCACTGTTGGTCGCGTAGTAACGCTACCCCCATTGAATGCACTTGGTTGCATTAGAAGTGCACAAAGCCGGGGTCCCCCTCACACTCGACGAGTGCACTCTAGAGTGCCGGGCTATCTACAAATCTGGGTTTCTAGGTCAGAAATAGAACGCTACTGTGTATCTCGTCCCCGAATTACTTTTATCCGTATTTTTGCGAGTACACGATGACGATACGAAGGTGCTTCCAATTTTTCGCCCAACAATAATACGAACGTGTCCCCCGTCCGCCCTTTTTTTTCCCCCACCGGCAAGCGGATAGTGTGTGCTATTTTTAATTCGGCAGCCTTCTATATCGGCTTCGAGTTTGGTTGCCCCGCGGCCGGATTGGGGAAAGCGGTCGGGGGTTCCCCGAAAAGAACTAGGTCGGATATGTAAAGCGCATCATCCATAGCTTCTAGAGCGTCCCGCTCCGCATTCGAAATACATAGAGCGCCACCGGCTTCGGAGGGGATTGTGTTCGCCTGTAGATGGCGACACCACAGAGAATACTGGTGGAAAATGCGACGGCGGGTAGCATTACCCGGTCGTTCGGAAAATTAAGTGGGTGGCAGATGGCGACGGAAGTGAGACAGCAACAAAACAACAGCGGAATTTCCCAACCCGTGTCAGTAGAGTGTACAGTGTAGTGCCGGCCGGTAAAAGCTTTACATCATCGCGCCCTCATCATCATCATCGGCAACGTTCAACGTTGTCGTCATCACAGCTCACGGGTGTATAGTGTGGCAATGTCAGCCTTGCCAGCACGCAGGACAACTACAACACATATTGGCAGCGGTTTGGGGGAGTTTTCCCATTTTCACGTCAGAGATTTTCATCATAATGAGGTATTTAAGTTGGTGTTGTTGCTGTTTGTTTTTTTTTTGTCCTTTTGTTGCTCCCAGCCTAATTATCAAATTTTTTTCCTTCGTCTCTTATTTTATTACGAAAATTTCCCGGGGCTCCTTAGTCAGGTGTCTGTTAAATTACATTTTATCACGACAGCTAACTTCCGTATTTTCGGTATCTATTTGCGTCCCTCAACACTTTTGTCGGTAGTTTTTCAGCAGAAATGAATAATTTACACAAATTACGATGAATTTCTCGATTATCTTTTGGGGGATTCAAAATATACAACTAAAGGTTGAATTTGGAACAGTTGGTTTGGGGCTGGATAGGTGACATAAAATTGATCAAACTTATTCCCTTTTGGAATATAGGACAAACGTCCTGAAAGGCACTTTACTACATCTGTTCCTATTTGTCCTGTAATTGTCCTCCTGTTGTACTTTTAAGACAAGCTCTTCGTCCATGCCCGTACTTGTCATAAGACTACCAAGGAGCACCAATCTACATCCTTGTTTTTTTAACTCTTCAGTCCCAACTACAATGTCGAAGTCAATTTAAAGCTTGATGCTTGAAGCTCATATACTAAATAACCTAGTTTTAGTCAATCCTTTTTCTTTCAGGTTTTCCTATTTTCCGATAGCCTAGATTTCCCCAGTAAATATTTAATCGTGTCTTCTAGAGGTACCGGTTTTCTGACATTGAGAACTTCTTATCTTCCTCGAACGATTTCCTTATTTCTCCTCACAGCTCCACCGAAGTGTCGGTCTATAGTCCTCCGAAACCTAGGCAGGTGTGCTATTTACTTTTGTCCTCAATGCTATAACGCTCTAAAGGAAAATTTGCTTAGCTGGTGGTTGTACACCGCAGCTAAGAGAAGAGAGCCACGATTTCTCCGATTTTTTTTTTTTGGAAAATGATGGAAAATCGTGGTAGAACTACAATACACTATGGGAAAACTAGACCTATACGAAATTTTCTCTTTTGTGACCTATTTTCCAGGATTTTCTTGCTGAGTGCAGTAGAAACGGTTGAAGTTTCAGAGAATTGTTTAGGGTGAATTTTGTATCCATTGTGCAGGATTTCATGTCGAACGGGGAAAGTTTGATGGAAGGTAAATTCAGATGGATTTAAGTGTAGTTGGTAGAATCATATTAATGGCGTGGTACTTAGTTTAGGAACGGGCATGCTTCTACAGTAATCCCTTTTAGACGGTATGCACATCTCACTTCTTGATTTATGTCCCTGAGAAGAAGGAGGGTTGGCTCCGTTACCCTACTTTGAAAACATAATCGATAAACTAGCATAGAGCGAAATATTTAAATCGACCTTGGTGACACTACAGAACTACATAACAGCAGAATGATTTGATTTTTTTAACGACCAATCAGATTTGTTGGGTTTTCTCATACTTTCATCGATGACACCAGAACAAGAGATGTTCTTCTTCTAAATTAATCAAGTTTTAAAAAAAACAGAGAAATCCCTTTTTTCAATGAAAAAGTTTCAAATTTGAAGGCAAATATTTTGAGTTCTTCAAAGAATCTAATAATAAAGATCATTAATAAGGCACTTTTCGAAGAAAAAAGGATTTTACTTTATTATTTTTTAATAATAAAGTATTGTAATCGACCTGAAATTTAAAAAAAAATTTGCTACCGCGAAATTTTATATTTTCATGTTTTAGGATTAGTAAACCCCAAAAAAGGAAAAAAAAAATGTCCGTCTGTCCGCCGTATGCCGTACGAAAAAGCGTTTGAAGGCGCATAGCTCAGAAACCCGTTGAGATATTAAGTTGAAATTTTTATGGTAGGTAGATTGGGTGAACTCCAACGATTGGTATCTTTTTGGGGGGTTGGGGGAGGAAGGGGGCGCGTTTTAGACGAAAAATTTTGATTTCTAGATCTCAGGAACTGCTTATGGTAGGAGGCTGAAACTTGGCACTTATGTAGTACTATGATAGTGGACCCATTTGCAATAAGTGGTGATAAGGGTTGAGGGGTGTGGGAGTAGGGGAAAAACAATGTGTCCGATACGTTTGAAAACTGGGATTGAAGCATTCTAAAATTCATATCTCCTGAACCGTTGATTTCAGAAGGGTGAAACTTTGTAGTTATTTTAAGGGATACTAGGAGAGTAGAGACGGACTAACATTTTTAAGAGGCGAAGTGGAGTGTAGGGTAAAACACTTTAGATTACAATATCTTCCGAACCAATTATACCAGGAAGATGAAATTTGGTTTCTGTATATAAGATTACAAGTGGAGTCTACTGAATGTAAAAATTTTGAGAGGGGAGGTGGAGTACGAAAGTGGGGAGATAACCATTTTTAAAAAAATTTAATTTTTATATCTCAAGAACCGTACCAGATATGATCTTAGAAATTTTACAGGAGTTAGGCCCAGTAGACTTCTAGCGGTGGGAGGAGGTGAAACGAAAAGAATTCTGATTTTTATTTCTCAAAAACCGCAAAGCATAGAAAGCTAAATATTTACGACTATATAGAGTCACTATAGAAGTATGCTAGAAAAATAAAATTTTTGATAGGGGTCAGAAACAGCGTATGCTAGAAAGTTGAAACTTAGTATGTATATGTAGAAGGAGTAATTAAAGCAAAAAAAAGTTCAAAATTTTATTGATGTACAGAGCTGGAGTAAAACAAATGTGCGTGAAAAGGGGTTTTTGCAACATTTTCATGAATTTCGTTATAACTTTTAGACATGTCATTCTACTTCTTTGGGCTCTTTATAATAAGCACCTAGAAAAATTTTTTCAACTCTTTCGATATCCAACCCCTAAGGGGGTGTAATGTGGTTGTGTAAATTTTCACGAATTCCGATATATTTCTTAAGTCTCATTAAACGATATATCGAATATCGAATTGTATTTTTCCTTGGATTTAAAATTAAGATAATAAAGAAAGAACTAATTTTAGTAAAAATCTAAGTTGTAACTACAGATGCAAAGATATAAAATCTGAAGAATGGAATTTTTTCATGGTAAGCTACCATAGAAGCAAATTTGATTAAATGTTGGTTGTTTTCCGGCGTCAGTAGGGTTTCTGCTGTGAAATCCCCGACTGTTGATTAATCGCTGTCCTTGAGGACATGACAGTTGGAAAACCTTCACTGGATACGCCAGTTTTATAAGATTGTGTTGGACTAGGTCCGAAGGAGCTGTTTCGTCATCGGAGGGCATAGACTCGTCAGAGTCCGAAACACCCTTACAGCTAACAACTAACATTTAATTAAATTTGCTTCTATGGTAGCTTACCATGAAAAAATTCCATTCTTAAAATTAGCGAAAAAATAAAATTGCTGTTGGCGGGTTTCGATGTCGCGCTCTTAGCGTTTAGCACTATATCGCGTACAAACAAAAATTCCACCAAATTGGTTGAAATATTAGGTGATCTTCAGCGCCACCTCCTTTAGTATAGGGTTGCGATGGCGGGAAGTTAGCTAAAGTTTAAAAGCCGCGGATCGTAAATTTGATTTCGAGTTCGCTATATAGAAATTATGCTCAGAAATTCCACCAACTGTTAAGGTGTGTTTCGGATAGTAGGCATGATACACCCTCTGACGAGTATATGCCCTCCGATGACGAAACAACTCCTTCGGACCTAGTCCAACACAATCTTATAAAACTGGCGTATTCAGTGAAGGTTTTCCAACTGTCATGTCCTCAAGGACAGCGATTAATTAACAGTCGGGGATTTCGTGTTGGGGTTTCACACCAGAAAACCCTACTGACGCCGGAAAACAACTAAGATTTAATCATATAAAATCTGAACACTGAAATTATAATTAATTGTACGAATTCTTTGTTAAAAAATTTAAATAAATTAATGTTTATGAATATCGAATTCACTTTCACTCGTAAAGGTTTTAAATATAAAGAGGAAAGCCCGATTTCTTCGATATTAAACCACCTGGGGGTGTAAGGTATTTTGCAAGTTTTCACGAATTTTGAAAGTCTTTTACGTTTAATGAGATCGTATTCGCTTTTACTTCTATTGAATCTTCTATTGGAAAAAATGCGTAAATAAATAAAAAAAAATCTGCCAACAGTCTGGGCGCAACTTTATTATTTTTTGGGTAGAAGTCCGAAACGTGTTTAATACTGAGATGCGGTGTAGGTTACTATGCCAGGAGGCTATTTGGAACGTTATTTTTTAGGTTGGTTGGTTGGTTGGTTTAAGTGGCAGCCCTGTCACCCAGACAGAGCTCAATTAGCTCAGAGACCGTTTTGGAACCACAAACTCGTGTTAAACTCGGATGTTAAGGGTTGTTGATACTGACTACGGAAGATGAATGTGAGAAAGGTTGATTGAATTGAATCGATATAGCCACCCTGTGCATTTTTTAGGTTATCAGTCGCATAGTAACCTACACCGCATCTCAGAATGAAACACGTTTCGAACTTCTACCCAAAAAATAATAAAATTTTGTCCAGACTGTTGGCAGATTTTTTTGTTTTTAATGATCTAAGTATCTCCGAAAGCATGTTGCTTACAAATTTCGAGGCAAAGATTATGTGCTTGCCAAAAAAATTTATTAAGAAAGGGAGATAATTATAAGGTCCTCTTTGGAGAAAAACGATATTTTTTCCCAATTTTGCCTTTTATTTTATTATCTTAATAATAAAATGTTCTTTATGTTTGCAAACTTAAAGGCAATTATTATGGGTTTTCCAAAAATTTAATTGAAAAAAAAACAATAATAAGGTCCTTATTTTTTCCGTCTTTGTTTTTATTTCATTTTATTTAACTTATGTGACCTTATCTCCGGAACCATACGGCTGTTAAATTAAATTTAAAATCGTCGTATGGCCCGATCGGTGCAAGGCAGGAAATACGTCGTCAAAATTTTTTTGACCGCAATGAAACCCCAATTACCTATATTTTTCTCTTTAGCATTGGGAAATACACTGTAGATTATAGACCTCGAAAAACTGAGTAAAACACCTACCTGTACCTTTTTCGAAATATCTTGTGTTTAAGTATTTTTTTCCCGTTTTTTTTGTATTAATATTAACAACTTCTGAATAATTACCTCAAATTTTTTTTTTCATTGTTGAAAGGGAAAACTTCAAGCCTTCCAAAATATTCTTGTTTATTGGTTGGCGAAACGCGATAGTAGATTTTTAACTGTTTTTATAACATTTCAGAGGATTTTGCCGTAATTTTACTGAAAAACGAGATCGCTGCCATAATTTTTCGCGGTATTAAAAAAAAGTCCTATTTGTCACCTTTCATACGAGCTCACATTTATTGCTCTAACTTAAGCAGATTCGAAGTTATCCATTTCAATCTGAACTAGGCTTGCGCATTTTAGTTCACCATACTGAACGATCATTTCCGCTTCCCGATCCGTCGCGAACTAGTTCGTTCTTTTAGTTCACTAGTTCGCGGGAGTTCAGTGATGAGAAAGGCAGTGAAGTCTGGAACGACTAGTTGTCGTCATTGTAGTAAAATGTGGTGACCAAAAAAAAAGGTCGTCTAGTCAATTTAATGTGCTAAAGAAAAAAAAGTACAAGTATATTGTACCACTGACTTCCAAACGGCAATGAATGAATACAAACGAACTAGGAGCGGGACTGACTGCGAACTAGTTCGTTCATTTCAGTTATGGGAACGCTCTTCCGTATTAGTTCGTTCGCGAACTACACAAGCCTAATCTGAACCATTTCCGCAATTGAGCAATTCTTTTTTTTATATAGTGCATTTATTAAATTTCATTCTCATCCTACTAATCCTTCTGATCCTGCTCATTGGTATCTTCTATACAAGATTTTGGCAAATGCTAAAAAAATAAATGCATGGGATTTATTTGTTGCAACGCTTGTAAAAATAAAGCTAGCTATAGCTCTTACACGAAGAGGAACAAAGATATCAGTTGACCTAAAGACTCATAAATAGTAGTTGTCGTTGGCATCCCTGTTGACTTTATACTCTTGAGAAACATTATTATAAAAACATCAGTTGTGTAACCTGAGAAATTTCAATTTTGAAGTATTTTTCTTTCAATGCTATTAAAAGCAGACACCTGCTTGAGTCGACAAAATTCCAAGCGCACAAAATAAATTTTTTTTCGAGATCTCTCACTTCCTTCGAAAAATGTTTGTCTTTCACTGGGTACCTACTAAAGCTGTACTCTTGAAATTATCGTACGAATGTTAAAATATCACTTAAGCTTGAACCGTCCTTGCGATAATTAAAGTCTTGAAGAAAAATTAATAGTAATTTGGCTTGGAAAAGGATTGAACAATTTTTGGTCCGTCGAGCTGGATTTGAACTATCGGCAGGGATTTTATAGTAGTGATCACTCGAAGTGGAACAAGGTATTTTTCGCGGATTACGGTGGAATTTGGACCGATTGCGAAAAATCCAAAAAGTACATTCGAGGAAAGTTAATTGCTCGTCGAAGAGTTGACCAGTGAGCAGTGGGTTACGTGGAAATGTGCAAAAATGATGAGATAAAAATGAGTCGGTATCCACTGTAGAAAATAATTTTTGACGCCATAATGTCTGTACAGCAAAGAAACCCCGATTTATTTCGTAAATTTGAATTTTAGCCGTAACTTCAGAAGGGAAAGACATAGTGAGCTAGCTGGAAGTAGTTGACCGATAAATTCCCGATAAAATAAGCTGTACAAATTTCATCACGTTAGCCTTCAATAGTTTTGGCTGCTTTAGACAAACAAAAGAAAGCTTAATTTTTTAGCAACTCCTCACATTTATTTTCATTAAATTTCCATCAATTCGAACCTTTAACCACGAACAGAAAAACTCCACTTATCCACACATTTCGTTCCAAAAGCCGCAAGGAGTAATTAAAAAATTGCAAAGTGGTTAGTTGATTCGACTTTCAACCCTCTTTGCCGCCGTAGCAACCTTATCCATCGTGTCCACAGTTTGTCCAAATGGGTCAACGCGGATCGAAACTATCTCGTTCGAACTAGGTCAAGCCGGGAAATGGGTCATACAAGTGCATTTTATTTGTTGTTTGCGGCATTGTACGAACTTTACACACAAGGTAAATTCGCTTGTATGTCGATTAAATGTGTCATATGCGCTTTGTAGTAGCAAACAAAGTTATAGCCAGGTAAAACTGAGTCAAACAATCTCAAAGTAAAAACACCTTAAACAGAACAACAAGCCAACTTACAGCCAGACGTGTGGTATTTTCTTATCGCTGTGATAATTACGAACGAATTAAAATTAACATTTTTACCATATTTACCTCATAGTCTTTTTAATTTATTTTTCAGGCTCATGGACCTAATTTCCGATGCACCTGGAAAGGATGCCGAAATGTTGAAACGACGGTTTCTAAAATTGAACAACACGTACGAAATGCTCATCTTGGGTAAGTGTTTGAAAATTGTTGTTACAAGGAGGGAGGCTGAAGGACTATGACTACTTGAAATTCCTTCTCGATTGCTCTTTTCCGTGTATTTCTTGGTTCTAATGAGAGTTTTACTAAGAGTTTCAAGTACTGTGCATCTTTTCTCACCACGTCTTCGTTACGACTTAATTCGTTTAAGATTTTGGGACGGTGTTCGTACGACTACAAACTCTTTCGATACATCAATTACACCACGCTTATCGATCCTTTAAATCCTTTAATTGGTTTGAGCGAGGGTTGACGAAAGGAGTTGCATCGAGCTTAACTTTTGCCATTCCTATTTCTCGTGATTTTCACACTAAATTCATCTACACACCCGGGACTAGAAGAGTGACCCGTCACTTCATGCGTCCACTGCAGCGAAATCTTATTTATCCTTTGATTGATTCACAAAATAAAATGTTCAAGGATATGAAATGCGGGCTATATCAGAT
This sequence comes from Beris morrisii, assembly GCA_951812415.1. NCBI lineage: Eukaryota > Metazoa > Arthropoda > Insecta > Diptera > Stratiomyidae > Beris > Beris morrisii. Next base: position 131,006,578 of record OX638312.1, read on the forward strand.
TTTGGACGATTGAACAGTAATTGTCGACATTGTCGACAGCATTGTTGGCATTGTTTACGGTATTTTCTACTCGAATAGGTAGACAATTATTTCGAACACACAAAATCATTATCTTCGGGAAAATCAATATATTCAATGTCAAAACATTGAGCTGGTTTTTGGTCAAACTACTATGTCATACCTTCTTTAATCTGCATTAAACATGCCAATATCTCATTAACAAAAATCGAGGAAAAGGGGCTCAATGAAATTTGGGTTTTTCTCGAAGAAAAATTTTTAATTCAAAGATTTCCAGGTTCTTTGGCAATCGTGCATTAAATAAACCACATTTTTTAAAAAATGTTTAATGGTGACTATTTCAAAACTTAATAATTTTGATCTCTGATGAATGCAAGCATCTATTTTTTAAGAACATTTGTGTACTGGCTACTTCATTTGATCAGTTTCTGTTTTTATACAAAAAAAACCGACACATTTTAGATTTCGATTTTTAGTAGATCTCTTGTAATTGTTCAATAAGTAAAACCAAGTTTTACAACGACTTTTGTATCAAAGGTATCCAAAGAGATAGCATAATTTTACTCAGTTAGAAACTTGGGCTTAATTGTAATCCGTGTAAAATTTCGTATACGTATTTGTACGATTTTTGGAGTTATTATGCGAGTCTTCGAATGAATGCATAATTTTTTTCAACGACTTTTGTATGGAAGCAGTACGACGAACGCGATAGGTATTCGTTAAATGCATTGGGCATTTTTTCACATTGGCATTGTTATATTAAAATTTAACTGGCGGTTCTTTGAAAATTTTTTGGAGAGCCTAAAAAACAGCTTTCAGAAAAAATGTTACCATCCCGATTTGATGAAGTTATTCCAGTTTATCTAGGAGAATTCCGTGTTTGATTAGTACCTCGTATTCTTTGAGGACCTTTGAGAACTGAGTAGAAATTGGTTCCTAGATTTTTCTGCAAAATTTTCTAAAAAGAACATAAATGAAGGGCGTCTACGGGACGACGAACTTACCCAATTAGACGAGTTAATTGAGGTTATGGGTTTTGGTTTTTTTGTTTAATGAACAAATAATATTTTTCATTTGTCGCTCCGTTCCACAATGAACAAAATTGGTACATCATATTCATGCACTGAACTTATGAACAAATTCGTCAATTTTAGTTCAATGAACGGGTGCATTTTTTTGATGTAATCATATTCATTTTCGTCTAATATTAATTTTTACTTTATTATTTTTTAATAATAACGTAGTATTGTGATCGACTTTAAATTTCAAAAAAAATTTGCTACCCTGAAATTTTGTATTTACACGTTTTAGGACTAGTAAGCACCAAAAAAGCAAAAAAAAAAAATGTCCGTCTGTACGCCGTATACGCCGTACGCAAAATCGTTTGAAGGCGCGTAGCTCCCAAACCCGTTGAGGTATTAAGTTGAAATTTTTATGGTGGGTAGATTGGGTAAACATCTACAACTAGTTGGGGGTGGGGGTGTAAGGGGGGATGGGGGGGGAGCGTTTTAGACGAAAAATAAAAAATAACCAGGAGGCTATTTGGAACGTTATTTTTTAGGTTGTCAGTCGCATAGTACCCAACACCGTATCTCATCATTAAACACGTTTCGGACTTCTACCCATAAAATAATAAAGTTGCGCCCAGACTGTTGGCAGATTTTTTCTTTATGTTAATGAACAATAGCGTAAAATGAATTTTGATGAATATGTACGTCCTTTCATAAATTTTTGATGAAAAATTCGTTACTGAGCATCATAAGATCAACCATTCATTAATTGCTCAATATTTCATCAATTTTAATATGTTTTCACTAGAACACAATTTGCGCAGTAGAAAATCTTGCAAGTAATGTTCATCACAAGATGAAATTGTTCATCAATTAACAAAGCATTTATGAATTTCTTCATGAACTGGTTGATGATTGTAATAACATCATTTTGACGAATAGCCTGATCATATAATGCAGAAACATAATGCATTTTAGCTCCGCATAATGTATTTAGCATTAAATTGATGAAATAAATTTAAAGATAGGCGTTTATCAATATGAAGTATGACCTTTCCTTCGGTGTATGCATTAGAAAATTTTGGAGCTGAATTAAAATTCGGCCAAAGTAGAACCCGGCGCAATATTTAAAAGCAGATAGGCATGTAACAGTTCGGATACATCACTGATGCCTCAACCAGGTGCTTATAATGCTTAGGGGTTAATCCAGGGCGGATCATTGGTTTTTGATGTTGCGGCTCCGTTGGGTTGTGGCATTGAGCCAGTGTTAGTTTCCCTGGTATTGGACCAGATTGTGGCGTTAAGTCAGCCTTTCGTTTCTGGTTTTTAAGATTTTAAACCATACGTTTTTGGGGTTGTTGTTGTTTGGTGTGGGAGAAGACACGCAGCAAAGCAGCGCATCTTGAGCATTCAGGCCAACATGGCCCATTATACTCGAATCCCCCAGTCTCTACTCAAACTTTTTCGTCTTTCCTCACGAATTTCGAGAACTTAGGTAGGGAGCGAGAACGGAGTTCTTCCATCCTCATAACATCAACGCCGTATACGTGCATTCTCGCAAAAGAGTAAGCTGGACACTCAAGAAGGAAATGTTCCATTGTGTTGTCGCTCTCGTCGCAAGCAGCGTTTTTGGGGTACTAAGGCAGCCATGGTTCCTTAAATGAAGCTTGTCTTGACTTCCGATGCTGAGTGAGAACGGAGTTCTTCCATCCTCATAACATCAACGCCGTATACGTGCATTCTCGCAAAAGAGTAAGCTGGACACTCAAGAAGGAAATGTTCCATTGTGTCGTCGCTCTCGTCGCAAGCAGCGTTTTTGGGGTACTAAGCCAGCCATGATTCCTTAAATGAAGCTTGACTTGGTTCCCGATTCAGGGTTTGGCTTGGGTTCCAGAATTGTCAGTCTTAGTTTTTCTAGCAATGAGTCAGCTTTGGTTTCTGGGTTACTCAGAAATAACTGGTTTCTCATATTTGGCCATCATTGGTTTCTGATTTTGGAGGTCCCTTGGGTTCTGGCATTGGGTCGGTACTGGTTATTCTGGTATCGCGCCAACCTCTAGCATTGAATCAACTTTGAACACGCATTGAACCAATGTCATACCTACTAAGCTATCACAGACTTGACTTTTGAGACTCAATGGGCTTGTTGAAGATTCATATTACATAGCTGCCTTACATTTATCCAAGAAATGGGAATAGTTTGGAATTGAAACACCAGAAACAGCTATAACAATGTAATATTTCGGCGTGCTTTTTTTTTATCAAAACTTCATTTTGTAAATGATTAGCGTGCCCAAAACCCGTCAATCGGATTTCTTTCATGCAATCTCAAAATTGTCGAAATTATTTTAGAAGCATTAGCACGCATGGCAAACATTGGACTAGGTGCTAACTAATCGCGGAAATTGCAAATATACATACTTCATCAATAGGAAGTCTAGCATGGCACTTAGCATAAAGCCAACCAGTCCAGCTAAAGAAGATAGAAAAAAATAGCACTACTACGAAAACTACTGGAAATAGTCTCAAGTGGATTTCGGTTTCTCGATATGGCAATCAGCCCACACACACAAGTTTCTCATATCGAAATACAGACACTATTGCTTCTAGATCTGCGACCTACATTCAATTTAACGATTATAAAATGTTGCCGATTATAAGTGGTGCTCGATTCGACCATAATATATTGAAGTGAGCTATTATGGCCGCGGCTGGCGAAGATTGGTGACCCCAATATTTTTTTTTTTTGCTGCTATAAGACTTTATTGAGTTTCCTGATCCATTCCACTTGTTCGAAATTCATGGCACGTGCATTTTATTATTGGCACCAAAAATTTCGTCTACCAGCCCCGCAAAACCAGCTTTCTTTATCGATATTCTCTTACAGTCGTTTCTTATCACGAAAATAGCCGGGGCTAGACGCCAGACTTTACGTCTAACTGTTCAAAAATTTATAAATTACGGGATTAACAACCTTCGGTGTTGTATATATTTGAAATATCGATGACAAAGACGAAGAGGAAGAAGTAGTAAAAAAAAAAATGGCCAGTGTCTTAAAGACGCGCCTCGCACGCTGACCACTTCTGGATGACCGTTTTCTCTAACGTACGAAGAGAAGCTTTGGGGCCAAAGTATTTTTGTTATAGCGGCAAATTGGACTCTGGTCAGTCAATGAAGAAGCCGATCCATTCGTTTGCTAAAAATCTACATAAGTCGTGTTTTGATCGTCGAATTATATGGGAGTTGTATGATCTGAATGGCTGATGACATAAGATGCAAAACAAGACGCTACTAAAAAGATACACACTGCATAATAATTTTATTTCCTTTTTTGTTTTTGTTCTTTTTGCACGTTTAGATATTCACTAGAGTGACTAGTCTTGTCCCGACCCCTCTAGATAGTTTGCATAATAAAATTGAGTGTTGTATAGGTAATTTCGTTTTGCCATTAGGTGGATCAGTTTTTGATGGAAACTTGTTTTACAGCTTGCTTCTCGAAATCGCTGGCCAACCACCAGGCTTCAAATATTGAGGGCTAGAAGTTAATTACATGCTTAGAAAACGATTAGCATAGAAACACTTAACGTTTGGCATCGACTCTTACTGTGGTTGCAGGAACTGTGGTGAATTTGAAAGAAATCGTTGCATAATGAGTGGCATAGTCTTGAAGAGCAGAGTTTCGTGTGAATGGAAGCTTGATCTTACAAATCCAAAGCCGTTTTCCCAGGGCTCAGAAATCTTCCGGAAATATGGCCACATATCACATCATCTTTTTTTTCAGTTAGGCGCACATACTCAGATTGTTAAGTTACCAGTAGTAAACATCGCGAATGCATTGAGTATGCCGTTTTTGACAATTCAGCACTAACAGCCCTGCTTAACTAACAGTATGGTATCGACTATAGAGCCCTGCGAGATAAAGGGTAACGAGCAGACGCATTAGCTAGGCAAGGTACTGCTCTTCGGGGCTCTCCTGTAGAATCCATTCAAATTCAAGTCCCACTAGGGACGTTAAGCGCCAAATATTCTTCCACTTTCTCACAAACGCGAAACCCCGAATAGTTCATTGGCTCTACGTGTCCGTCATCAGACCGATACTTATGTATGGTGTTATTGTCTGGTGGACGGCCTTAGACAAAGCGGTTAACCGCACCACCATAGGGAAGGTACAGAGATCAGCATGCATATGCATCAGTGGAGCTCTGAGATCAACTCCCTCTGCAGCACTAGACATGCTATTCAGTCTGCCATCCCTAGACATTTTTGGCAAGCAAATAGCAGCCAGTGCAGCCATTCGACTTAGGGCCTATACACAGTGGCATATATGCAGGTCACTCAAAAATTTTGAATCACTTCAATAACATTCCTGAAAACACCGACTACACCCCTCCCAGTTATGATTTTGACAAAAATTTCCAAACAACCATTCCAACCCGTCTAGAATGGCAAAGGGATTCGGTACGGACGGAAGAGTCCGCCCACATATATACGGATGGCTCCAAAACTGAAGGCGGGCAGGTGGAGGTGTTTTCTCTGACATGCTTAACATTAGCAGCTCCTTCCGCCTGCCGGACCGCTGTAGTGTCTTTCAAGCGGAGCTTGTGGCGATCAAGGAGGCCTTGTCCTGGCTGAGGTGTAATGTAATATCTACTAGCGATATTATCATTTTCACAGACAGCCAAGCGGCAATAAAATCCTTGGAATCGGCCTCGACAATATGAAAGGTCGCCGCAGAATATCTATCATCTCTTAAGGAGATGGCTGAACAGTTCAATATTCTTCTGTGCTGGGTGCCAGGATACAGGGATATTCCAGGGAACTGCATGGCTGACGAACTCGCTCGGTGTGGTACCACCCTTCAGATTATACCGGAACATCGGAATCTGGGTGTGCCTCTCTCTACATGTAAAATGCTACTGGGATTGGACTCAATTGAGAAAACCAACTCAAGATGGGCAGAAGCCGAAGCTGGATCTAAAACGCTCTAAAAGGCTGACTTTGCTCAAAAGGTCGAATATCAGCACCACAGTCGGTGTCCTGACCGGACACTGTCTTCTAGGTCGACATGCTAAAAGACTCGGCCTCTTCTCAAACGACTTCTGTAGAAGCTGCCTGAATGAGGAGGAAGAGGAGACAGTCCTTCACCTTCTCTGTACCTGTCCAGCTCTATTCATTAAAAGGAAAGCTCATCTTGGAGCTTACTTCTTCAACTGCTTGGTGATCTTGCCGCAATGGAGGTCGATAGAATCCAACGCTTCATTGCGAGCTCTAAATGGTTCGACGAGTAGGACCGGATTCGATGATCCTGTAGTAATACAACGGACCTTTTAGTTAGAAGTGTGTCCGTATTCTCACAGGCAGCCACGCGTACCTACCTACCTACAAACGCGAAATCCAGATGGAGACGACTGACCAACTGCGCGTCATATCTAGGACAATATGGCCATCCTACTGCCGGAGCATAACAGACAAACTCTTGAGCAGGAGCCGTGTAGACGTCTCCAGAGCCACGGCAGTCAGCATGGGTCACTAGCCTATCGGCGACCACGCAACCAAACTGGGTATTCCCTGTAACGTCAATTACCGCAGTTGTGGGGATGCAAATGAGAGGGAAATTGTTATCCACCTTATTTGTGAGTGTCCGGCCCTAGCTATTTGCATTAGGCAAAACTTTCTTTGATAACCTTGATGAGATCTCGAAAAACAAGTTTGGAGAATTGATTATCTTTTTAAAAAGCTCCGGATGGATATGATAATCCATTTCAGCCCCAGGTCTCTGTAAAACTCTGTATCTACTTCATCAACGACCAGGTTCAGCGAATTGTGGTATGAAAACAGCGCTTTCTGTGCTAATTGGGCCCTGTTTCGACTGACGGGCCACCACGTAAACCAACCAACCAACCATATGGCCCTTAGTTTCTAAGTACAGCCAATTAGGTTTTAGCATAGCGTATAGCATCCAATTTGTACTATCGGTGATTGAATAAGAAAGGGGTTAAAGTTGTCCTGTTCCAAATTTACCAGACCTTTCTGTACGTCTGTTATGGTTCGGTTAGGCCTTAATAGCTTCTAGTGATAAGCACATTGGTCTTCCAATTCGTAGATAGTGTCCTTTAAAAGTGTGGTCGTGTATTCCAATGCAAAGGTTGTGTCTTCCAATCTAGTAGATTAAGGTGATCAATGATCATTCGTCCTGGATTTGGTTGTGCACAGACTCGAATTCGAGCACCCAATCTTGCATCAGTAAAGGTTCGAATTGGCAATACTGTCCCGTTTCTGAAGGAAGTTACATTATACAGGTGAACTCACTTATAATGAACTTGCTTTTAATGGACACTTGTTTAAAGTGGACCATTTGTAAGGTCGCGATTCAATAGCTCGGATAAAGTGGACACTCGCTTACAGTGTCGAGTCCGAGAGTTGCTGTTGATAGTCGAGATTACCTTGTTTCGCTGATTTCCAGTTTAATGTCTTGAACTGCTCAGTCATTTTCCAAAGATCGTTAAAAAATGAAAATGCATTTTTTCCGGGTTCAATACTGTTGTTGTTTATTTTTGCGCGCACGCAACGCAAAAATAAACAACAACAGTATTGAACCCGGAAAACTTGCATTTTCATTTCAACATGTACTGTGAAAACATTCACCAAAAAATCGTTAAAAAAATTCGTCAAACTTCAATTCAATTGTAACGAACGCATCTTCGATTATCCCGTATCGTCGCTATGCGATCTACACAATAAATCAATTTTCAAAAAATTGTAAAAAAAATTTGAAAACAATCAGTGAATTTTGAAATTACTTTTCTTTAGCTGCTTTATCTGTCGTCAAGACTTGTTGAATTTCCTTCTCGATTGTTCGTCTTCCTTGCGGATTCAAATCCAGACCCTATTTTTGTTCTTCCTTCTCTTAATCTTAGAACGAACAACGAACTTACGTCTTCCGATCCGTTGTGTCACCAAAACTGTTGCACACGTGCTTCCTATATTTTTGTACTAAAGTTGTTTACTTTCTAGAGCTTCTGCGGCCATCTATCGGGCGAACCACGTACAACATACATTTTCACATTGTTTTAAATTTTAAGCGAAATGCCGTTCAAATTATTTCATCTCATTGTAGTTTTGCTCTTATCACAACATGTAACTTGTGAGTTAATTAATTAATCGCACGAATTTTAATATTGGCGGGCACTTTGTACAAATTTCGGCAACCTTATCGTTTTGTCGATCGCCTACATGTATGCAATTAGCAGATATAAACTTTGTACGTTAAGAGTGCTTTGAAAACAATACGCAGATTATTTCTTATTTTTTTTATTAAGAATTATTTAAACCACAGACCAAACTAAAGTATGTGGTTTGTATCCAGCCCGTAGCGTTGTAACGAAAACTTTTGTCGTAAATTCAGATCGAATTTGGGACTTGCAACACCATCTGGCTTCAATGCAGTGCAGTTCAAGACGGAGACACAATCAATCACTTTTAATGCTAAAAAGCTATTAAGTATCGCACAGGGCAATCTCGAATGGTTCAAATGTTTCTTTGGTCCGTTTTATTTGTGCTCATGTTTTCCATTTACCATTTTTATTTTACCTTATGAATTCTGCTTCCTTTTGCGCTTGAGGTTTGGCCAACAGCCAATCCAAATTTTATGTCTGCTATTGGACTGGAACAAGATTCGTGCATGGACAACTGGTGTACTAAAATGTTCTAAATCCGTTAGTTATTGTCCTCTTATTGTTCGGTTTTATTTATCTGTAATTTCTTTGAAATTATTATCTGTAGAGTAAAACCTGTTATTGTGGAGTACCCATGATTGGTTTACACGATGTGGGTGGGTAATTTATTGACGGAATGAATTACATTTTACTGGTTTCAGTTTTATCCTTTGAAGTGATATGTACGAACGGATCGAATTTGGTCTACCGTTCCATTTTTAATCTCTACGTGCAGCAGGTCCATATTTGCTGATTCAGTTTCAAGATTTAATTCTACGCGAATACTTACCTACTTAGATTAGATTAGATTTCATTGGAGGCGGAGAGATTCCTCCAAGCACCGCGACCAGTGGTCTATTGTGCTATACCTCATAGATACTACTTAAAACGAGGGGACCACAATGGATTCACAGTAATCTCTCGTGATGGACTGGGGCACATCGCTTTAGTCCACCCTTCCCAACCTAACCTAACCTACTACTTAAAACACACCTCAATATTTTCTGAACTGGTTTTTCTTCAACTTTTCGTTACCATTATTACTGCGGCATACACATAAAATCATCGATCTTGTAATAAGCTTGTAGCATGGTCAATTTTTGTCTATGCCTAGTCTGTCCTAGGTAATTCCTAAGTAAGTCTTTTCACAATCTGTGAACATACCTTCTGTCTTCCTGTTTTTGCCTTAATTTTTTTTATATTAATCAAGTGATTCAGTTTTGTCTATATTTTAACCCCTTACCCCTTCACTATCTCGCGATACTTAAACCACAATCACGGACTTGTGCTGCAATAGAAATTCCAACACATTAGGCGTGTTCTATTGCGTCCTTATCCAGTGCAGAGCAGGTTGGGTTCATATTTGTAAAGAACAACAAAGGCTTAGCTTTGGGCGCAGAAGAACATTTTGGTTCACTTTACCTGTTCACTACTCTTTTCGTATTAGTGGTTATCATATTCAATAAGAAGCTCCTGCACGCAATCATTTCGGTGTCATGTTGCCCAATGCCCGGACACCATGGCACGTGCAGAGAGAATTGGCCCCGCCTTCCAAAATTTCAGGATGTCAACTAAATGTTTTTTTGGAGCAAGTAGTCCATGCAGAATTGTAGAGAGATTTGGTACTGCAGTGGGCATTTGAAGTGCCGAACTACTGAGGCGGAGAATTTGTCGTTACAATTGATTTTAAGCTCGCCCAGCTGTTCTTTCTAATTTTACTAACAATACTATTTTCAATCAGTTCAGATGCTCATTTAAATTGTTTTGAAAATCTTAAGATCATTGGAAAAGTGTTCATTTCCTCTCAGCTTTCCTTTCAACCAACTACATGTGAATACGATCAGGTGATCGTTGCAAGTTGATACTTACTGGTGTGGAATTTATTGGCGAGTTCAAGAAGGGAAAAATTGCAGCTTGTTTGATATTTGATCCGGCTCGACGGACCAATGTTTACGATCAGGAATATTTAATCTTGTTAGGTGATCTTGTTCAGTGGTAATTTTACTCGTTGAACAGGATGGAATGAAAAAGTTGGAGATATGAGTTTTGATTTTCGCGAACGAGAGTTAGGTTCGTTGAAAACGTATTACCTTTGAAAAAGGTCCCCAGCTGAAGCAGCGTGCAGACAGGTTTCAAAGGTTTCCGCTGATCTCGTGAACGAGAATTGGTTTCGTTGAAACGTATTACCTTTGAAAAAGGTCCCCAGCTGAAGCAGCGTGAAGACAAGTCTCAAAGGTTTCCGTTTGCTACTGATTTAGAATACTTATCTTTCCGAATATCGCTGAAACAGCTTGGATACGAATCGCAACTAGATATTCGTGGAGGTATACTATCCAAAAGAGATTGTATTGACGGCGGACGCGCCTTTTATAGTGCCGTGTAGCTTTAACTACTGTTGCTTGTTTAAGCTCCACAGTCAACGTCGTCAGGATTGTCTAACAGTTTGGCCCATAAAAACGGACCGTGGTGAAATTTTAAATTAAAGATGTGTTTGAAGTTCAAACAACATGATATTTCGGAAGAAAATTTGCCACGAAATCGGTATTTCTCGATAAGCCGTTTTAGCGTTATGAGGATGAATTGTGAAAAAGCAATATCTGACCTAAAAACAACAATCTAGAACTCTTTTCCCGATTGTTTCACTTTTGATTAAGAGTGGGCTTCTGTCTACCAAATTTCCTGCCACTCCCATTCAAATTTTCTAATGTGGAAAAAACTTTTTCAAATGAATCATGAAACTTGAACTATCGAAGTGTTCTGGAGTTCGCTTGAACGCGAATGTTTCAACATTCAAAAGTTTTTAATTTACGGACCTATTGTCATACTTGACTCGATCAAATAACTCACATTCTGTAACCAAGAGACTACCAGTCGACTTTGAGTTCAAAGAAAAATGTGACTGAAAACTGCATATCAGGAGAGTCGATCGAGTGCATTTTCACTCTTACGAAATGTGAAATTCAGTCGACTGCTGCAATTGAAGTGACTATCTACGTGGGGAGTCTCATAAAGCCCACTTAAGAACGACTCGACTTTAAATGTGAATCAGAGTTACTCACTTGACTCGAGTGTCATAATAGGCCCGTTAATCTTCCACGACTTTCACTTGCGTATAAGAGTGGTAAGGTCAGTTCCAAAATTAATTAAGTGACAAATTGCGGACGCAGTTTTATTCAGAAATAATTTCCAGGAAGTAATGAAAAAATTCCGCAAAACTTGGCGATCCTATTTTTGCACTAGCCCTAGCCACACAAAGATATGATTTTTGTTTAAACTACACAGAACTTCCACTCCACTGCAAACGTTTACAGTTTTTATTCAGTTCAGTCCTTAAGCCTTTACGAAAAAATCGGATACAACTAATAAAGAAAACGCAACAATATTAAATCGTCCACTTTTAAAATCTTTATTTTGCTTCTTCATTTTTTTTTTCATTCGTAATTTTTTTTTGCACTCATTCTTTTTTCTTCACTCGCTTTCGAGTAAAAAATTTTTTTAATTTATTTTATTTTTTTCGAACACATTTTTGAACAAAGAAAAGTCTAGTTTATATATTTTACTGCTTTTTCTTTATATTATCTGATCAATTAGTTTATTTTATGCAGCTGATTCGATTTTGTGGACGGGGTCGTAAAAAAAACTATAATTTAATTATCGGGGAAAAAAAAAAATCGAAGAGAAATTTACTAGGCAATTTTCAAAACAAGAAAAATGAAATTGATAAGATAAATAAAGCTTTTGCTATAAAAAAATAAAATTAATTACAAAACTCTCGTATTCTACCTAAAAGACTTCATTTCATTTTTCATTTTTAAAGTTGTTTTTTAATTTCTTTTACATTTGATAAAGCTGTGTCAATTTATTACATAAAAAAAATAATTAAATACGCACTATGTTTTTGCTTACTTTCAATTTAGCTACCTTGCCAAAAACTAAAAAAAATCGTTGAACTGCAATTAAACTTTTTCTTAATTGTATAAATTAATTATTCATTCTTTTATAGGCGTTTTGGGCTGTTTTCTTGCTTCATGCCTTTGAGTTAGTGTCCACTAAAAAAAAATCGTTGAGTAAATTGTAGTTTGTGTTGTTCATGTTTACTTTCATTCGGCACTACATTTTTGTTTGTATTATTTCGTTTCTAATAAATAGGTAGGTAAATTTTTATTGATTCCTGTCGAATTGTTTTCAAGCTGTCTGATTGATTATGGCGTGCGTTATGTCCATCGATGCTTCGCCGATTCCATTCACGGTTATTCCATTGACTAAATTAACGGCTGAAAATTATAGCGAACTTATTTTTAAGGAAGACATTAGAAAATTGATGCCGTTACCGCTTCGAACACCCTGTGCATCTAGATGTGCCCAATAGGCTTCCGACGGTGATTGAGTATTACTGCCGGGCGGTGCTGTGACTGGCGCTCCCGTATATCTAAAGTAGGGATTTTTAAGATCTAACGTATTACTCGATGAGATATTTGTTCCTTCGATTCGCAAGTCGATTGTAACGTCGTAGCTTTGACGTTTGTTGGCAACAAGCAGTACGCGACCCTTCAACATTTGGCCTTGTTTAATAAATATCGGCATGTGTAGAAGGCATCGTACTTGATACCAGTGCGTTAGTGGAGCTGTCGGTGCTGTCGAGAGCCAAACTTGCTGCGTCGAGCCCAGAAATTCGACGTCGAACCAAAATGCCAGACCATGACATATACCGGTTTGTAAGGCATGAAATTCGAGTGGTATATCTGCGGGACGGCGAAAAAAACAATCGTCCATTAAACGATGATCAAAAAACAAAAATTGCCCGTTTCGGGCACTCACCAATGTCATGTAGATCGTCCTCGTTGTCTTTTAGAAAGTCACAAACATATCTTATCGACTTGGCCATACAAATTCGAATATCAAATGTGTCAACGATTGGCTGTCGAAAGTACTCCTTCATCGCTTCCTTGTGCAGCACAGTTAAGTCGACACCGTGAAACGATGACTGATACCAAAAATTCGCCTTATTATACTGCTCGGAATACAGTGATTCGTCGCTGAATGGCGCCACGTGTAGATCGCCATGTGTCGGGAACATTTTACCATTTGGTTTCAACCATTTTCTAGCATGCAGATATGTTTCTAACATACGCTCGTTGAACAGCATATAGCCCATCGGTTCCGAAATAATTATATCGACCATTTGTGGAAGTTCGATTTCTTCAATTTTACCGGGTATTACGACAATTTTCTCCTGCACACTATTCGCACCGACTAATTGCTGAGCATACTGTGCCATGTTACTCGCTTCGATCGCGTAAACTTTTGCCGCGCCCGCTTGTACGGCAAAGAACGATAGAATTCCGGAACCGGCACCAACATCCAATACGATTTTATTCTGTTTTGTTAAGAGCGTGTGATCAAATCAAAAAGAAAAAAAAATCCCGTCTACTTACATGAAAGTCTGATAAATTTCCTAAAATAGCTTTTTGGTAGGTGCTCGTTCTAACATAGTCCTGCATCATGTTTTGCTGCTGGCTTAGATAACCGTAAAATTGAAAATACTGTGAAGCGGAAGACTCTTCGGTTCGTTGTGAAAATACTGATTTCGGGCGGAGTCGTTTGACTTTGTCTACTATTTTACGAAAACGTGATGCATCTGAAGATCGCACAAACGAAAAATTTACACCAATGTTTCTTCGTCCTCTTTGAAATTAAGAAAAATTTGACTTACCTGTTTCTGAGTTAAATCTGAGGCATATGTCCTCATCGTCCGTATTTACCACTTCACCTCGTGAACCCAATTTGGCTGTATCTGTTTCGGCTGTGACAAGGTATTCTATTGTTTTCATCCCATCGTCGTCTGTAGCGGGGAGAGGGAAACATATTAATCAAATGGTAGATAACAAATTTAATTTATATTTTAGGATGTCAATAAATTGGTAACTGGTCTCAATTTGCAGACCCTGTCGAATAAGTTAGGAGCAATTCTAAATTTTTCGGTCTCACGCTTCAAGCTAGCTCGTTTTACATTCGCGACTTACATAGAAAAAAGAATTTAAATGCTTAATTACTAGACCAACACTGGGTCACAGAACCGTGACTCTCCAAAAGTGTGGTCGTGGAATATTTTCATGACACATTAAAAGCCCAAATTAAGCCTTAGCGTCTTCGAATTCGAAAAAATTGCGGCGATAAAATTCAGGACAAAATGTTCATTCGATCTGAGTTTTCTCATGGTTATGAAAGGTTAGTTGAGAAAGGAAAGTTGTACTCTCTTCTATAAATCTTCAAATTTCAACGTCTTCAAATAAAATTTTTTCAACTTTGTACCAGTATTTTCCTTGCTATCGTATGTCCTACCTAGCAGTGAGCATAAGGGTTCTGTGCTAAGATTCAGAGCTTAGTATTTACTAGTAAGTGCGGTAGTCCCATTAATCTAGAGGACGTGGCTTCGAAACCCATTCAGGCATGACATTATCCTTGGTGATTTAAGACGACCTCGGCAAAGGGACTATCTCAAAGTCGACATTTGTAAGCGACCTTTGCAAGTTCCCTTTCAATTCATTTGCAAACTTTTCTGAATCTTAATCAAATAAGATCTTGCAATCCAATTGATGTCCGTAAATTTTTTTTTTTCGTATTATTTTTCATCTTGTGTGTTTCTCACATGAAGAAAAACAAAACGTTGTTGTTATCTTGTACGACTGGCTGCATTCAGACAATTGTCGGTACAACTTGTGCTTGTTTATTCAACGCGAAAAATGTTTTTGTTCTCGAACCTAATTTAAAATGGGAGAAGACGTAAAACCATTGGCCAAACATATCGTTCGAAAAAACGAAAAACATTCACAAGTAAAGCGAATTGCATCCGCCGACCGTATGATCTTCTGTGCAGTGTGATGTTTAACGAACATTACTAAGAGTTTTATTGTAGCCGGAATTTTTAGAGGTCAATAGAGGTAAGAGCGCTACACTCTACCAACCAAGAAGTCGTAGTTACGAATTATGAACAGGTGAGTCGAAGTCAAAAGGAAACAACAGCAGTGCGTGGCATGGACCTATTTGAGAGCGAGTTGTTTGGACTGATAACAAGCTTATCTTCCTGCAATCCCGTTTGTCTGCAGCAGCGAGTAACTGTCCTCTTAGAATATATTGACTTGGGATAGAGGAAAGCTGCGGCTGCTCGTCGGAGCACTGTATGCTGAGGAAACACGCTATGCGGCTAGGGATAGCGGAGTCGAGCGTGTGTAGGTTCTGCCATGATCTGTATGCTGTGGAGGACATCAGTCACATTCTGTGTGAATGCCCGGGGACCGCTAGAAGACGTTTGAGATGATTGAGTCTGAGTCTTTTCTTCGAGAGCATCGAGGATTTAAGGTCGTTAGGGTATGACAAACTAGTCCGGTTTTGCAGGGAATTGGAGTGTTTCTGAGGTGATGGAATAGCCCACGAGGACCTGAAGGGATCGCAATGGGCCCCTTTGGCGCCTAGTGAGCGCAGTGTTTTAGCGCTACGCCCCTTCTTAGACCTAAACCTATAATTTGGTTCAGTTGTTGTTCCAGGATTTAATTCGGAACATGAATCCAATCTGAGACTAACTCAAACGGGTTGAGCAAAATCATCGGAGAGATGAGATCTAATAGTTCACCGACGAAATTTGCCTCTCAACATTTTGAAAGCGACTGAATCAGACGTCGGATTTTGTTGAGGAAGAGGTGGTTAAACAGGCACCTCAGACTGGCGACCTAGGGCCAGAAATGGTGTCGGTGTTAAAATTAAAGATGTGTCGTTTACGAGTGAACTGTTCCAAAAGAACACTTCATTGAAGTGAGTGAGTGAAGTAACTCACTCCTTTTGTTGAACTGCAGTTCCATTGGACACGTGACAAAAAAAGAAAAGTAGAGAGTAACAGAGTGAACTGTACGAACCTTTGAACTCTTGATCAAGATCTACTGACCTTTTTCTTTTTGCTCATCATCTTCTAGATGTACTGACCTTTTTTTTGCTCGACTGTCTTCAGACTACGACTACTCATCACTGAACTCCCCTCAAGTAATGAACTATGCACTAAGGAAAGAAGGAACTAGTTCGCGAGCGAACGATAGAACGAACAGTTCCATGGAAGTACTTCATTGAACTCGTTCCTTAAAGTGGTGACTCGGAGTAAAGTACTTCGCTGAAAGGAACTGCTTTGCCCATCTCTAGTTAGAATTGTTTTTCCTGGTCGAGGCGTTGTTTAGCTCGTTGCAGGCTGGACTAAAAATTGTTAATGCAGTTCCCACAAAAATTGCTCGTGGGAAGACCATTTCAAGGACAATAAACTGTTAATTTGGCTTTTGAAGTAGCAAAAGTTCGTCTTCTTGGCCCCGGCGTTAAATGAATAATCTCAATCCGAATCTCAATCTAAGCTGAAGCTAAAAGCACAAATAAAACAACTTGAAATCGTTTTCCAATGAGTGAAATCAAAGTGAGAGCAGCAACAGAAATGCTACCTTGGGACAATGATGGCAACAAATAAAAAAAACTTCCTTGATTAGGATTTTATCAATTCGAAAGGCCTTTCTTTGCTTGTCTTATCCTTCCAAGAAAGAACAGAACCCTGTTGCAAAACAAAACTTTGAATCCAACGAACAAGAGAATTGCAGTTTAATTGTTTTGAGTTCGATTAAGACCGCGGTCCGAATTACGCTCATGGTGCTTACATCACTAACAGTGCTTACGTTCGGTCCGAATTGTTGGTACGCTTATGTCGCTTTCAATTCGGACCGATTGTGTGTGCACAGTGTACTTACAGTGCCTATCCTCGAAACCGCGCCAGAAAACCACCCTTCCATGCAACTTGTATGCGTTGTGAGCGCAATTCGGACCGAGTGTAGACGCGCTAAAAGCGCAAAAAGCGTAATTCGGACCGCGACCTAAGACGGTGACATGCCTTGAAAATGTCGAGCGCAACAATCCAAAATTCAGCAAATTGGTCAACCTTTTCTACATTTGTTTTTTTTAACGTTTGATAGTATAAAAAACTTCGAAAGTGTGCCATCATTTCCTTGCAAACACTTCAGGACAATTTAGAAACGCCTTGTGTCGATCGACGAAGTCTGAGATTAAAGGAATCTTCACCGTGGTGCATCGAGAATATTTCTTCTCGGTGAAGGGTTTAGTAAGCGGCTTGGATAGTGAAGGATTTGAAAATTCTAGGCTAATGCAGCCTTTGTACAATTTTTGTCGTTTTTTTAATGAATTTTCGAAAGTTACAAGGTACAAAAGTTTTGAACACTGCCTTTCCGGAGCACCCGCTCTAGACTTTTTCTAATTTCGGAGTTCTAGAGGTTTGCGAAAGTCAACGGGTGTACAGCTCGCCTGTCTTGATTGGAAGATGTACAGAAAGGATTTGAATACGTTGGGAGCCTTATTGGCGGTAAAATTGGAACAAATCAGAGGCATTAACACAGACGTTGCAACCTGATCTAGTCAAGTCAAGAAACCGAGAGCTGTCTGTTATTGTCCATATTCCAGAAGGGAAAACAAACTGAAAAATGAATGAATTGTTGGATAGCAAGAGCTGTTCTTTTGGGTCCGAGCAAATTCCGTCTTCACTCGCAATTCCGATCGAACACAAAACACTTTGCAGGTTTCCCTCGGCAAAATAATCCCGCCATCAGCACTTTGTAGGCAAAACAACCGACAAGAGATGACCTAAATCCAATTTAAAGCCAGAAACCTGCACCACCACAAAGAAAATACCCTCGATTCGAAGCAATCGAGCGCGAGCTCTTGAAAACAGGCCTCTCTGCGCCTCGCATCACCACCACCCCCTCCGCCCCAACCCCCACACCTCTTCAGAAACTTCCGAACCAGTTGTGAGAAAACTGGAAATGAATGCGCCCCAAGAGCCGCACATTTTGCATCCGCATGCAGCAGCCACAGCGAACGAACGGGTGACGATGCACACAGCCAGGCAAAATCGGCGGAGCATCTCGTGAGAATTCGGGACAATTAAGTGCCAGACGGGATCGTCCCGTCCGCGTGCTGAACACAAAGAAATTCTGCGGGGGGGAAAAAAACCCGAACACGAAGAATCATCTCAAGGTTTTTGGTTTGCGCTCAGCTCGCCGTGGCAGGCAGCATGGCATTGAAAGTCTTTTCCAAACAAAATGTTTTTCTGTGCTATCGATTTTTCGAGCTCGACAAACGAGAAAATCCGACTGCAACAAACCGTCCGGATGACTCCGAGAAAAACAAACCGAGGTTTTATTTTTCGGGGACTTTCCAGTGAAGTTACGAGCGGAGAGGGAGGGCCGAGGCGGAAAAACAACGAGGTTATTCTTTATCGATTACGGAGGAGTTGGGGAGACAACAACTGTCACACACTCACTGCATTTGGAGGAGTTTTAATGGGGTGGCATTGGGGCTGATTGGTACAAGGACGGGCGCTCGGTTCCTTTGTCTTCGACGCGACCGAAATTTATAAAAACAAACTGCGAACTGACGACGGAAACTTTTCTGCGAAACAACGGGAACACTCACCCAGCACAAGCTTCAGGACGATCCCCTGGGGGTCGTAGCCACACACCACGTTACACGACTTGTCGAACTTCTTGACCAACTGCAAGTTGTCCTCGATTTTATAAACAATCACGCCGTGAAATGTGCCTTCCGCCATTGTGTACTTGTTGTTGTTGTCGTTTTCCGATTCTCGGGGGGCTGCTGGTCGAGCGGTTTTGCGGTCGCCGTTTTGTAGTCCGCGGCGATTGTGTCTCGTCGTCCCGACTGTCGTTGACGAGCTGCGGCCAAAATTTTCGGTCGTCGGTGGTCGTCGTTCCGCCCCCGTTTTTTTTTCTTTCGTTGTAGCCGCTGCTGCTCGAACTCGGAAGATCTTCTCGTCGTGTTTTTCCCCGCGTGTCCCGCCTGGGACTGGATTAGTGCGCCCGCGTCTTTGTGTGCGTACCGCGTTGTACAAAATGAAAATTTCCGTGGCTCTCGTTCGATGAACAAACGAACGAACGACACACGGGCACCACGCAAAGTATTTTTCGCTTTGTTCGGTCAAATATCGACCGAAATTCACAACACTTGAAACGGATCGGATTACGCGTGGTGAGAAATTGACGATTTCTCGGCTTTGGAGCGGTTTGTGGCCTTTTTATCGGACGAAAAGCGTTTGGAAAGGCCGTCTTTGACGTTCGTAGCGCGCACTCACGGTTTCAAGTTCATCGTTGTGTGGAATGTGGAAGAGTGTGTGTGGTGTGCTGGCCATTGTGAATAGATGCGTTGTAGGGATGGCGCTTAGCCGAGACTCGGACCTGGCGATGGCGGTAATTTTGTATTTTTGAATGCTTTTTACTGATTTTTTTATAACGAAATTTTTAAATGTAAAAACGTTTTAAAATGGCAAATAAATAGTAAAACTGGAACGCCTGCAGGAACTTGGTATTGTTTATGTTTATTTATATACAGTGTTGGAAGAAACTAAAGCAACTATACCCAAAACTTTCTTTTTTTTTAAATTAAAATGCATAATATAAGTCTATATGAAATTAAATTATATATAATATAACCTCTATCTATATTCTATATAATAACAAAAAAAATGTCCAAGAATTTCCAAATCTCACATTAAAAAAATAAAAACAAACAAACAGTAATAAAAACTTCCTGGAAAAAACTAAAGCAACTGTACCAAATTGGAAAAGTAATTGCGTCTAATTTCATAAGAGTGGATTGGAATAGTAACCAAACCGTTAAGACAGTTGATGAGGCGATAACAAGTAGCGGAACGATAACAAATTCTTTGTTTAGTACTATCATTCCAAAAGTAGAAGAACCGCGTAAAGTGTTCCAGTGCGAATAAAATTTAGTGATAATGGCAAGAAATAAGTACAATGAATTTACAAAAAACTGTATTATTAATGATTTTAAAAAGGGCTTAACTCAAAGGGACTGGGAACTGGAAAATATAGCAGCAACAAATCTGTGATATCACGACTAATAAAAAAGTATGTGGGCGTGAAAACAATCCACAGGGGTGAACGCCCAAGAAAGACGACAGCACGAGAGGATGCCCTCATCATCCGGAAAATTAAAAAGAACCCGTTCGTATCATCGGCGGAGATTCTAAGAGATACACAATTAAATATTACTGATAGAACAATCAGAAGTCGGGCCGTGGAGGCTAAACTCAGAACTTATAGGCCGGCATCCAAGCCAGCAATATCAAATAAAAATCGGCAGGCGAGAATAAAGTTTGCAGAAAAATATGGAAGCTGGAATGAACAACAATGGAAGACAGTTTTATTCTCAGATGAATCAAAATTTAATTTGATTCAATCTGACGGAATGACTCATGTCAGGCGACCCAAAGGAAAAAGGCTTCTTCCACAATATTGTAATCATACAATAAAACATTGAGGAGGATCCGTAATGGTGTGGGGTTGTTTCTCCTGGGCAGGACCTGGCCATATTGTGAAAATAGAGGGCAAAATGGATCGATTCCAATATAAAAACATCCTGGAAAATGAAATGCTTCCGTACGCAGAAGAAGAAATGCCACTCCGTTGGAGGTTTCAACATGACCGCGATCCGAAACATACCTCAAAATTTGTTACCAACTGTTTTAGAGAGAAGCATATTGAAATGCTGGAGTGGGCCGCGCAATCACCGGACTTATGCTGTTATGACACTGGCTATTTTTGCGGCTTTAAAGCGGCTAGACAATCCAAATGGAGAGGGATAGAGACTTTAACATACAATTTAGACATTGGTGTGAGAGAGACAGTCCGAACAGCAAACTATGGGTAACTGTCAAAAAACAATCCATAACTGTCAAAAAAAAAGCGGCAACAAAGCGCATTCGAGCAGTGTTTCGCAACATTCTAGCAGTTAATCCAAGAAAAATCCGCTGGCGGCTAGATTTTCCAGCCGCTACCGACTTGTTTTTGACAGTTCGTTATGTATAAATTGTGGAAAGTGTCATGTTATGTTATGAAACGCGCTAAGATCAGTATTTTTTATAACAAATCAGTTGTTAATTTCGTCTACTAGATGCCGGTAGCATCAGCAAGGGTATTTTTTAGCGGTAATCTCTTTCTCTCTGTATTGCTCGCCTTGTCGCACGATTGACTTTTATTGCACTTGAAACTAGCGAGGAAATAGCCAGTGTCATAACAGCATTAAATCCGATCGAAAATTTGTGGGAAATTGTTAAAAAGCGATTGAGAGGGAAAGGTTCTCCAACCAGAGTCAGCTGTTTCAAGGAATTAAAATGGAGTGGTCCCAAGTCCCAACTAATACCATAGAAAACCTTATAAAATCGGTGCCAAAGAGATGTGAGGCCGTCATAAAGCAGAAAGGATTCGCTACAAAATATAGCTTTTTATTTTTATTTTTTCAGTTGAAATCGAGTTGCTTTAGTTTTTTTCCAGATCTTTTGTGTTTAGTTTTTTTTACATATCTTTTATTACTGTCAAATTTGGAATATATTATGAATTTTGTTTTGTTTTTATGTAGAATAGATAAGAGTTAAATATATATTAATTTTATTTCAAATGGACTAATATTATTCATTTTAATTTAAAAAACGAAATTTTGATGTAAAGTTGCTATAGTTTCTTCCAATACTGTATATGAGTTGACGGGTTTGCATAATATCAAACAACTAATAGCCATTGAAAAAGCGAAATTTATTTATAACTTGCTACATTCCAACGCAAAAACATCTCTCACGATAAGGCTTAATAGCGAAGTTCATCATTATCCAACTAGAAATGCCAGGAACCTAAGGAATGTCCTCTGCCCAAGGACAAACCGTGTACGAGAAGATCCGATTTATGGAGCAGTCCTATTTTACAACGCTACGCTCTTCCAGACTTAATTAAAACTACAAAAACTATATCGAAGTTTACTAGGATGTTGAAATCCTATTTAAAGAGTAATCCTGACGTGGCGGACATCCAGTAGTGTCGGTTGGACATTCAGCATAGCTGGGTGAACTCTAGCGACACAAGCTGGGTGAATGCCAACTAGACAGGAAGGACCATCAAGAAGAAGAATTTGGACGTGACCAACAGTCGAGTAATCATATATATATAAGGCTTTTTCATATTTGTTTCTTTAGTCATTTAATTTGATGCTAGCAACTCTTAACTCTTATTTTTTATTTTTGATCTCTTATCTCTTTTCTTTTTACTGAATTGCGTCACTGAATACTGATTCTTAATTTATTTATATTTGCCATTTCAATTACTTCTTTATAATTCTTTGGAATACTTCTATTATTCTGGCATCCTTTTTGAATTTTTTATGAATTATTTAATGCTTTCACTCACTTTTTATTTTTATACACTTTTATTATCACTATTATCTACTTCGGATTTATTATCAATACTCCCATTATACCAGCTCTTGCTGTCTGGGAGGTACGGAAAATAATACATCTACAAACTATCATTATTTGTATGAACTACTGTATATAGAATAAATAATAAAATAAATTGAAAAAAAAAAAAAGCAAGAAATAACAGTAATGAAATGAGATGTATAAATGTATAATGAGAAAAAATAAAAAGAAATTGAGAAACTGAATGAGATACTACAGAGTCGAAATAAATATAATTAATTATTTAAAATAAAGTAGAACTACATAATAGATGCTTGAAAGCACTAAAGCACTAGAGCTGCCCGCGCGCTGCACATTGACAGGTAGATTACTCCAAATCCTAATCGACTGAACAAGGAAGGAACTCTCACCTACTGACCTCGAATATTATGGTGCAAGAAGCCTTTAATGTCGCTTCGAGTTTACCGGTATTAAGCTATCTCTTAAATAAGATGGTTCACATGTAACAAGAATGTTATGCAAGGCCAACAGAATTTTCCGTTTCAAATAAATAGAGAGGGAGCAACCCAGCAATTCATTCCTGTAAGGAGAAATATGATCGTAGCGTCTCAAGCGGAGTACAAAACGTATCATTGAAGGCGATGTCTAGCTTTCGTTGGCAGTTGGAATCGAATTTGGGAAAGATAACACTACCATATCTTAAGAAAGGAATTATGAGCTTTAACCTAATTTTCAATGGTAGAATACTGGCGAAAATTCAGAGCCTACGTAAACCACCATAAACCTTCTTCAATATGGTAGATACATGAGAACAACAACTCATAGAGCTATTTAGTGATACACCCAGATTTCTGAAAATGAAGTTAGATTTCATCGGAGGCGGAGGGATTCCTCCAAGCACCGCGACCAGTGGTCTATTGAAAATGGAGTTAAAAGGCAGCGATGATTCATTCAAGATAACCCTTGGAAGACACTCCTCAAGAAGGCGGTAATCTTCGTAAAAGACAATGCACTGTGACTTTTGCTCATTAAGTTTTAAATTATTCCGAATAGGTCTCTATTGAAAACTCGCTCCAAGTCATCATTAGGTCTGTTCTTTTTGGCTACACCTTCTACACTTTTCTACACTAACTTTTGAGTGAGTGCAGAGAGGTGAAGAGGGTGAATGAAAAAAGAACAAACCTAATAGGTTTGTTCTTTTTTCATTCATCCTCTTCATCTCTCTGTCGAATATGTATGACCGAACCATTCTTCCATTCCGCCCTGGTTAGTCGGTGGCGTCATAGGTTCATATGGAAAGTGGGAACTTATTATATTCGGTGTAATAGACAGCGATGCTCGACGACTTGTCTATGCGATAGTTTCAAATGTAGGATACTTGCGTGGTGCCACAAGAAAGGTGAACTTTACACAAAATATTAATATTTTTATTTTTATTACCTAATATGTTTCCATTTAATTAAAATCACAAAGTACTCTTTCAGAAGGTTAATTTATTGCACCACCCCAATCCCTACTATTTTCCTCCTATTCTCTCGGACAGCAAGGCTGCAATAATGGCACTTCAGTCCATTCAAATCTACTCCAAACTTGATTGGAATTGCCTCCAATGCCTGATTGAACTCGGAAATAAGAACAGAGTTAACCTCGTTTGGATTCCGGGATACAGCGGCTATGAAGGTAATGAAATGGCCGACTTAATGGCTAGAAAAGGTTCAGAAGCTGTCTTCATGGGACCATATCCATTCTGTGGGATACCGTTAAGCACAGCCAGAATGAACATCCCAATGTGGCAAAAATCGCAAAGTGCCATTCACTGGGACTTGGCACCGGGCAACAGGCACTCAAAGCTTTTTATGCCAAAACATTCGGAAAAAAGAACATCTGATTATCTAAAATTAAGCAGATATCAGACCCGAACCCTAGTGAGTTGTTGTCACATGAGGAAGCATCTCAATAGGATTAGTCTCTCTGAGACTAAAATTTACAGAATATGCAATGATGAAGACGAAACACCAGAGCATATCTTCTGTGAATGTGAGGGCTTAGCTCGCAAAAGACTTCGTCACTTCGGTCAGGGTTTCGTGGACCCATCAGAATTCCTGACCATTCCTCTTCGCAAAATACTAGGCTTCATTGAAAGCACAGGGATTGAAGAGGAATCATAGTCAAACCGGGGGGACGTCACAATAGGCCCAACTGTGGCTGCAGTGACAGAGGTTAACCATACCAACCCTTATTTCCAATCTATCTATCTATCTTCCTCCACGCTACTATAAAAAAGGAAAAATCGGAAAAAATATTCCAAGCAGCTTATAACTATTATACTTTCTGCGTGGATCGGGATGCAGCGATTAAAACCTTTTTGCATAGTATGGTTAACGCATATGAGTACTTTATGCGTGGGAGTTTTTGACCATGCATCCTCGTAGACCTTCAAGATGATTCTAAACTCAATTCCACTTGAAGAGAAAATCTGGTTCACTTACATTTTGTAGTACGAGAAGT
Source organism: Beris morrisii (assembly GCA_951812415.1). Taxonomy (NCBI): domain Eukaryota; kingdom Metazoa; phylum Arthropoda; class Insecta; order Diptera; family Stratiomyidae; genus Beris; species Beris morrisii. The sequence goes on from OX638312.1 coordinate 131,031,645, forward strand.
CTGAGTAGTTAAGTTCCATATTTACCCCGAAGTTCTGGTTGAAAGAAAGAATATTACACAAGAAGCTCGTTGAAACTAGACTCAATGCATTTTTAGAACATTTAAAATACCGGCATATCTAATAAACTGCCTTATTCTTTTCAGCCCAAAGAAACCACGGCACTCATTCGACGATGATGGCGGCACATTCAGCGATAGCGATCACGAAGAAGAATTTTACTACACGGAAATTGAAGATGATGACAAAGGTCCAACACCACCGTCTCCGCCCACACTAAGCCATCGCGATATGGCACGTCCACCACACGAAGATCCCGAATTTCAAAAGCAATTAGTCGGAAATTTTAGGTAAGTTTCTGCATTGACTCGCACTCTTTTTCTTCTTGTTTTTGTTTAAATTTATCTAGACTTACGCACATACGTTTTATGTACAGACAAGGACTACTGGCGTTATCACAAAATAGCAATAATGCAAATCTGAAACCATCACCAACATCGATCAATGCTGGCCCAATAAACATCCCAACGTCTCCACTAGCGAATCATAAATATCCTTGGGCCCAACAGAGTCCAGTATCGCCACATAAGCATGCCCGTTGTTCGCCGCGTCCGTCCACATCGTCAGCACCATATCCGTCACCAACATACGTGCATCAGTATCATTACAACAACAATCAACATCAGAGCATCCAACAACAACATCAACAACAGCAACATCAGCAACAGCAGCAACAACAACAACAACAGCACCATCAACAACAGCAACAGAATGTAACAACAATAACACCGAACAATGTCCACCACTCTCCGGCATCAACGATACTATCGCATAGTGCACCAACCGCATCATCTTTACCATTACCTGGCCATACTCAAGCTATGCATCTACAACATCATCAAAATCATCATCACAGTGCGCAACATCATCAACAACAGCAACAGCAACAACAACAACAACAACATCAGCAACCACATCATCAACATCAACAGATTGGATCGACTGGTGGAGGCGGTGGCGGACAACATCATCAACAATCGCCGAAGGGACGAACGCGCGGCGAAAATAAAAAATGCCGTAAAGTTTACGGTATGGATCACAAGGATCAATGGTGTACTCAGTGCAAATGGAAAAAGGCATGCAGTCGTTTTGGCGACTGAAAGCGGCCCAAGTCGTCAGCAATTGTTGCCAGTGTTACGAATGGTGGCCCGATTGGTGCTAGTGGGATAGCATCGGTCCCGACATCCGTTATTGTCGGCACGCCATCAATCACTTCAGCAAATCTGACGATTGTTAGTCCGCAACAACAACAACAAAACTCTTAAATCAATTTTTTTTTTTTTTTTTATTTAATTTAAAATTTTTCATTTTATTTCTTTTTATTTATTTTCTAAGACAAAAAAAAAATTTACAATCAAAAATGCAAAAAAAAAAAATCGTTTTTACAAACGTAACCAATTTTTTTTTTATTAAAAAATAGAAATTTTTTTTTTAATTCGATATTTTAACTGCGATGAAATACACGAAAATATAAATTTGCTATTATTATCTATATTAAAGTCTATTTTATGTATACAACACACAAACAATTCTATTATTATTATTATTATATTCTTTTATCTCGTTTTTGTTTGTTTATTGATTATTGTATTAATTAAAAAAAAAAATTAAACTGTTTTTTTTTGTTGACTCTATTTAAGTGATATTTTATCCATTTATTATTAATATTATTATTATTTTTTGCGCGCCCCCGCATAGCTGTTAGAGTGATATATAAAAGAATATCAATGATATAAAAAAGATGAATAAAAAAACAAAAACTAAAATGAAGAGTAAGACGAAAAAACCGTTGAAAACAAATCATAAAACTGTTTATTGAATAATGTACAAGAAAAAGCAAATAAAAATTATTACACATATTTTATTTATAGAAATATAAGATTAAAACTGTTTATAAAAGGAAATTATTATAAAAGAAAAAGAAAAAAAAATGTTTTATTCATTTAAGAGATAGGATTGTAAGAGAGTGTTCTATTTAATGAGACGAAAAAAATTGTATATCCGATTTGTATACATAATTTTAAATCTGTTCATTTTTTAAAATGTTTTTATTTTCGGTTTAGCAATTTTTAATTTTTAAAATTTTTTCTTTATTTGCTCTGTTTTTTTTTAGAGTCTATAGAAGAGTTTTAAATTGAAACAGTCGGGTGATGAAATGAAAAATGTGCAAATTATTATATCCATAGATTTAAAAAAAAAATATTCAGTTGTAGTTTAAGGATTCGTTGGAGACTAGTTTTTGGGCTGGAAACTACCAAGCCAAGTATCCAATTTTTCAAGAGGCAGTAGCCTATGGATGCAATACTGTATTTTAGTTATATAAATGAAGGACAGTCTGCAATAATTTATTTTTCTCCATCGCGAATTGGGGTCTTACAGTTGATTTTCTGCTGTTTAATAAATTCAGTTTCGCTGTGATAATATAAAATGGGTTAAACCATCGGTAACTATCTGTCTGCTGGGGAATAAGCTTTTTTTTTTAGAATCTACCACAACCTACCGAGTAGTAGACTTCTGCTACCTTGGCGCAATCCGGTGCGAAAAATTATAGATATGGTAGCATAAAACGCAGATCTGGGCACGGAGCTAAAAAAATAGTATATGCGCCAAAGACCTCGATATTTCTTTGTCGGTTAGTCCCGTAAACACTGTGTTCGCCTCTGGTAGGGTATTTCACAACTTATTTGTTGAAGGGATGAAGTAGTACCTGAATTCGATCTGCTTAACAGAAAATAGACTTTGCTGGTCGAAAATTTCAAAAATAAGAAATTAAGGACGGAATGACTTACTTTCACAAAAACCTTCATATCGGCTTCAAGGAACGCAGAAATCAATCACGATACGTAACTTCTGTGCATTCAAGCCTGAATTTATGGGATGAAAACGGATTCAACCCCTAAACTGAAATATCCGTTCAAGCTCAAACCCGTTTTATATTATTGATCAGTTCTAAGAACGTCGGTGGCCTCATAGATTGCTCATTTGAATCTGGCCGTGGAATGATCATTCAAGCTTCCAAAAATTGTCTAGTTTATCCTTCGTTCGAATTGGTTTGCTATGACCCGACCTGGAGCAATGTGCTTGCCTATAAATTGCGGATGGCTGGAAAAAAATACTAGCTACGACTTTTTATGAAATGTTTATGACTGAAGTAAAGGATCCTGTATACATTTGCACCAAGACTGAATTATGGAAAGACTTGTCGTCGAAATAACCTTATATGCATAATTCTGCAACAGTTCTACGGCGCGTTCATCCAAGATTTATAGAAGGAGTCGAGACTTAAACGACTAGTGGAACTTCGAATGATCGTAACAACGGTTAGCTGGTGTCAACTCAGACACACCCTTTTTGTAATGGTCTCACAGATGCCTACATGGATTGGATGCGATACGTTTCGGATGTTCAGCTTCAAAATCAAGACGTATATGTCGGTAAGCGGCTTCTACTATTAGTCCATTCTGCGAAACAACAAAATATTTCGTTGACACTAGGATACCCTATCTGCTGATCTTTTAATTCAACAGTTTGTAGTCGAGATTACACTCTTTTTCTGTGAGATGCTGTCTAAGGGCCGGTTTCACAGTCGAAGTTTAAACCAAACATTTGGTTTAAACTTAGGAACAAACGAATAAGTTCCTAAGTTTAAACCAAATTTTTGGTTTAAACTTCGACTGTGAAACTGGCCCTAAGTCGAGCTTTAGCTATTTCATTCATTTTTCTGTTTAACTCGGTTCTAGAAAGTCCATTTAATTGCAGACTTCTCTCGAAATTCCGCAACTGTGTAGTGTTTCGCTACCAAATTATTAGCCCATCGTTCAATCCTTTGGCCTAGACGGGTGCAACGGACTATGCCAATTTATAAGTTCGAATAATATTCCAAGATGGGAGTATATTGCGGATTTCAAAGAGTCTTGGGAAAATGATGTATTTCATTAAAGTCTGTCTTGCGCTCTCAACTGGCGGAAAATCAACTATTTAAAAAAACACAGATTTAATCAATTAATTTTTTTCCTTATCTGTATCTATCTTGAAGTCATACAAATGTCGAAGAGCTTAGGAAGGACAACCAATTTCCCTTTCTGCTCATTTGTCGATGCCTGGATTTTCCAATTTTAAACAACATCTCCCTAACTTTTGCAGTCAAGAATTTGTTTTTTAAAATTGTAAACAACTTCTCCGATTCCATTTTCGAAACTGAGTGTGCTATCCAGAGGTCCTCCACTGACAAACTGGTCTCGGTTGAAAAACTTCCTGTTTTTAGGATGTATCAAAAGTAAACCAAATTTAAGATCTAAGTAAAGTTTTGTTTTATTCTGTATGACTTCTTGTGGAGCATAGGACGTACTGCGGTACTATCTCTGCTTCTATAGTAAATTTTTTTTCTTAGCTCACTGATAAATTCGTGACTAGGCTGGATTCACGATTGGTTCTGCCGAGGCAGTGTTAATGTTTCTTTCATTGTTTCTTTTTTTATCACTGAATTGATAGACCAGTGGAATTACTTACTTTGCTTAAACCCTTGCTTGCTCCCTAAGAAATTTACTAACACAATAATTTCGATTTCTACAGTCTGGAATCCACAGGTCCTGTAAAAAATTTCACCATTATAGGCATCTGAGAATGATCTATGAAATTCAGAGAATCATGTGACTCTCTCAAATTATGTGTAACATTTGATGTAAAAAAAGAAAATTATCAACTCATTTGACTTTTTTGAACTCAGTCCAAAAGGAAAACAATTTTTATTTCCACTTTAAATTCTGCACGTCTTAGCAGTTCAATTAAAGTTATTTTCTCTTACCTGTTTTAATAGTCCACAATAACTTCGAACAATATCTTGAAAACACTGAAATGCGGTAAACACTGAAAGCTTTGTTTCTTTCATTTGCCCAATGATCAAATTCCGTATCCACATATTACTACACGATTAGCTCGTCACAATTTTTCCCCTCAATCCAATGCCCCAAAAGCATTTTAAACAATGAAATGTGCTTGTCCATGAAATCTTTCACATTAACAAATCGAATGCAATGCCTCGAAAATAGTGTGATAGTACGATGTAGTTGTGAATGAACTTTCTATCTATGGTTTAGTAGAATTCAATGCCTCGAAAACATTTCTCATGAAATGATTTCATTGTGCGGTAAGGTTCAAATATACTAAATTTATTTAAAAAAAACAAAAAACCGAAGCATGTTAACAAATCAAAACTCTTCTTACCACTCTAAGAAAAATTTAAAATTTAAACACAATTTCAAAAAAATTTCGTCGTTTTACCTTAAATTAAGTTTCAAATTTAATGATAAAAAATAAAGTACCTATTTTAGAAAAAAAAACCATGCGTATGAAAGGGTTCGAGCGATAGAAAACAAAACAAAATAGTGAGAGCGAAAGAGAGAAAATATATTTTTGTTTGGAAAACATATGTAAATTTATAGAAAACAAAGTTCTATTTAGTACGAAAAAAACTCATAAACAGACAAAACATTTCCTTCTTGTTTTCCTTCTACAGAATAAAAACAACATGAAGCAGAATACACAAACCACAGAGCACAGAAACACACAGATGAATTATTTTACAAGCAAAAATCGAATAGAACAATATAATCAGTATCAAAAAAGACATACAAGAAGTCTTTTAAATTATATTTTTCTAAAAAAAAATCAAAAAAATAAATAAAATAAATTCAAACAAACCACAAATCAAACAGAAATGTAAACTAAATAAAACTGATCGAGAAAGCAACAAAAAACTAGTTTTTCGAATCACTGTACAGATAAAATAATCGCTAGAGAAAAATAATGTAATAAAATAATTCAAATCCATAGAAAAAATCTTAAGGAAAACTAAACCAAATAAAATAAACAAACAGCTTGTAAACCGTGTAAATATTTTTAAAAACAAAAATATTAGCAACAAGATAGAAAAATTAACTGACAAAACTATAATGCAAGAATGTATGCTATGTATGAAAATTAAAAATCTATAAAATTACAAACAAACAACATAAGGAAAGCACTAAGCCAACAAAAAAAAAGTATAAGATAAATTCTAGGACACTTAGTAATTAAAAAAAAATACAAAAATTACACAACATATTATAAATATACATATAAATATTAAAAAATATATATATGAGATTAAAAACAAGTGAAACTAAAACAAATTAAGGAAAAATAAACAACAACAGTTAAAAACAAAAAAAAAACCCAAAGTGGCGGGAATTATATTAAATAAATTACAATATTTGAACTATTATAGTGTATGGATGTCAAAACAAAAATTTATAACTCTCATAACATTTAGGTATTACGTTTCACATTTTATTTTAAGTTTACCCCTTTTAGAAATATAAAATATAAAAATTTATTATATTGCTGTTTATATTTTCTCAAAAAAACAAAAAAAAAAGAACAACAACATCAAAATACAAAAACCAATAAACCTTAAAGAACATAAATTATAAAATATATGCTACTATAAACTTCTATTGTGTAAAAAAAATATTATATATAAACAATGGCAGTGCACACATGGAAACAAAATTTAAAAAAATTAATAATTGCAAAAATTAGATTGTTAACTTGTATTTTGCAACTTCTTTTTATTTTTTGTTTATAATAATAAAAAAAAATGTATGTTTTGTGAATTTTTCGTTGCTATTTATGTATAGAATCGGTAAGGTTAGATTATATAATGTTCGGTTTTTAGAGAGTCCGGGTAATTTAATAAATTTAATGAAAATTACGATTATTTGTGGTCAATCCCAAGTGCCGCGAAATTTGAACTTTTTGCGACTACGTAATCTCAGTTTCATTGAAATTTTTAAATTCAAAAATCTCTCTCTAAAAACGGAACAGAAAAATTAAGAAAAACAAAAAACAAGAATTGGATTTGTAGAAAAATAAAATATAAATTTAATTAAAAAAAAAAATTGGCAAAAGGACGATGTATACGTATGGATACAAAATCAAAACAAAATTTACATTAAAAATGTGACAAACAAAAAACATTATTGTACTCCACGCGATTGAGTAAAATTGACAAAAAAGAAAAACCAACCAAGATAGAAACGTATTTTCGATTATTTTTGAAATCAGCCCGTTTTCGAAAATATCAAAATACAAAATAATTTCTATCATTCTCGGAAATGAATAAACAAAGAAAGACAAGGCAAGAAACCGGTCAAAACCAAAATAAGACAGCAAAGAAAATTGAAAATTTCGTGTTTTTTTCTAAAATCAAAAAGAAAAAATTGTTAAAGAAAAGACGACGACGACGAAGAAGATTGTGTGTATAATTCTTTTTTATTTTAATTTTTTAGTTTGTTCCACATGTTTTTCGGTTTGTTATGGATCTCTCATTTGAGTTTTACGAATCGTATAAAACTTGAATAATAATTATATTTAAATAATATAAAAATCGGACAAATAGCATATATATGAAAAAAAAACAAACAAATAACGAAACGAAACAATCAATTATGATATGATATGTGCAATAATATCACAAATAAAACGATTGAGGCCGGAGATTATTCTACATGTTATTTCTGTTTTTTTTTTAATTATTAATATTGTAATTTCGAGTAGATTACGCATAAAAAAACAAAAACCGACTGAAATCCGTAAGTGCATCATATTATAAAATAATTAATTATAAAAAAAAAATGTTTAAAAATATAACTATCAAATTTGTTGTCCAATCGGGTTTTTTTTTTTTGAATTTGAATTTGTATCTTTCTGTGATTATTATAAAAAAAAATGTTTCGATTTCTTTTCTCGGTTTTTTTTAGTATTCGCTATTGTGTCTGCATTGATGATCGCGATCGCATCATGTAATTGTTGTTGAAATATTTTAAATTCAGACTGTGATCATTCCTGGGAATTTTATTTGTTGTTATTTTTAATTTTTTCGTTTTTAAATTATATTTGTAATTATTGTTATCGAATTAACTGACTTGATGTTTGCTTTTCGAGCGGTTTCGTTTTTGATTTGCAGGATTTGAACGTTTTTACAATCAATTTTTCTTTGTAATGTTGGAGGGGGGGGGGGGGATTGTTCTCATGAATTAGCCAAATTAAACTATCCGCAATGCCCGTGAATCCTGAAATCCTGTATCAGATTATGTACACTAAAAAAGATATGAACTTCTTCTTTAGAGGTAGTAGTCTCAAGACATGTTTCAAACAGATTTAATAATGCAGATCATTATCTGTCTTCTAACTTACTTAATAAGGTCCTAATTCTATCACTTCATCATTGTCGAAAAACTAAATACAGCAATGTTAGGACCGAATAAATATTGAGTCATATAAAATATTTTTGATTATCCTGATCATAACATTTTTGGCAATGGCGTAACTCAATCGATCACGTGCCGAAAACAGATCACATTATTTTACACTGTACGTTGCCTACTTCTGCTGTCTGTGTCACAACTGGCTGACGCTTGCCCGTTTTTCGAATAAAGTGTACAGTGTGGGAAGTATTGTTTCCCGTCGTTCCATCCACTTGTTTTTCCATTCAATTGATTGATTTGCGCATAGTCAGTGTGTGGACAATAAAAGCACTTTAATAGACTACCCGGAAAGTCTCACTGGCACTTGAGAAAAAAATATGTTTTCCGCATTCTGTATCTTCTTTTATTTGTCTTTTCCGTTTCGAAAAGAAAAATCAGTGGTTCAATAAATTTGTTCAATCGCTCAAATTCACTCCGTCTTTTCATTTCAATATTCCCTTACAAGTTGCCATGGCTCTTCCTTGTATGAACTTTTTTTAGCTAAGGGTGATTAGCCCAGCACTAAGTGGGAGTGGAGCCCCCGAACTCTGTATTTCTGGACAATTTTGAAATATCTTTCTACGTATCGCATTAGTATTAACTTACTTAATCCAGCTTGAGTGCTGTACATCTTTACTCAAATGGCAGCACTCCTCACCTAAAAGAATAAGCTACCTCACTTCCTACCCCTTTTCGGGGTGTTGCTTAGGACTGTTTTTATTATGATCTTAATGTTGTCTTTTCACTAAACTACCAAGCCCAAGTCGTGCAAAGACCTAATAGATACACCGTCTCTATTCACGCTCCTTCAGAAAATAGGAGTAATTCTAACATTAGCATTCCGTCTCATTTATTTATTATTACGAAAATTCTGACTGGCATGGTTTCAACGAATCCCATAGTTGATAGATTGATTGCTGGCACTTCGTCTTCATTTCTATAAACCTAGATCTGGATTAAGGTGGAAATGTGTGCTGGCATCACCTCGGGTTTTCAACTTCACGGTAGAGATACCACAGTCGATATTTACGTGTGTACTGCTGCCGTTACGAATTAAGGATGCTACTAATATAGATTTTAAGGGGAGAGGATTCATTTGCAAGACTGCTGCTGCTTTCTGTTGGCGGCTAGTTATACTACTCAGTGCAACATTCTATTCTCGAGAATGAGATGAGGCGCGTGTTTTATCAACGGAACGGTAGTACCACGCACTTTTCCTTGTTCTTATAATGGTTGAGAATGGTTTGGCTTAGGTCAGCTAGAATGGTACATATAGTTATTCCAGCTGAATTCAATCATGGCTGTAGTAATTAAGTAGTAGTTAGTAAAAAACTAATAGTCGTCTTTATTCACCGAATTCCAGGAAAGTAAGGTTTGACTACATTTTAAGTATTGTGGATAGGCAATTGTTTTTAAAGTTTACTATTTTTAATATTTTGTGGCGGGGTTTGTATGCAATAAATTGAAAGTGATAAATAGGAAAATTTGTTATACGAGTATTTGCCATCGATAACAACATCCTGACTCGTACTCTCTAGTACCACGTAGAAATATGATTCTATTAAGCGATGATCCACCGAAAAAACCTGGCCCTTTATATGTGGCTTGCAACAAATTCAAACCAATATTTTATTTATATTTTATGAAAAGAGCTAAAGGTTGCTTTTTGCCGCTTTATTTTGATTGTAAACGACGAAATTATACAATTCTTCATCCTGAATTCAAATTAGAAAAACTGAAGCAAACTCCTCGATTCGCGTATGATCTTCGAAATAAGATTATACAATTTTTAAATGCCTTTAATAAAATTTACGCGCCAAGAAAAAAACTCATGTCCATAACACCTGAAACATGTTGGCACGTTAAACAAGAAGGGAACTTATCTCTTAATGATAAAACAATTTAAAAAAAAACTTAAAAAAATAAAAGTAAAAAAATAAATCAAATCAAATAAACAAACAACACGAAAAAGGCTGATTTAGTTTTCATAATGAAATTGTAAAATTATATATTAAATATAAAAAAACAAATGTTTATATATGACAAATAAATTTAAATAAAAAAAACGAAATGTTTTCTCTATTAAAACATCATATCAAACTGAAAAATAAAAATCGAAACGACAATTTTCATTTTTAGTGTATTCATGTAAAAAAACACCAAACGAAACAATAAAATTTCATGTTGCAATCGAAATACAATCGAAACTAAAAGCAAACAAAAGTAATGCACTTTTTACCCTACGAAATTCTACCTGCAATCATTTGATAAATTGTTTTATAATTTCGATTTATTTAAATTTTATTTCGAATATCGAATCAAACATTTAAATAAAATATTTATTAAAAATCATTTCGACAAACAAAATTTAACCAAAATTTCTAATGAACAATTAGTAAAACAAATGGTAAAAATATTAAAAAAAAAAAACAAAAATCACTGCCAAAACTTAATATATTATTTTAACTTTTATTTATATTTAAAAAAAAACACAAAAACGAAAAATTGGAATGAAAACAATTCAACACACTTTAAGAAAGTGAATGTTGTAAATGAAAATAAGCAAATTTCAATTTTGTTATCGACGATATGAAATATAAACAATTATTAAAATATCATTAAAACATGAAATGATAGAAATCAAAGAAACAAACAAAATTAGTTATGATTATGTAACTATCTATTATTATTATGTCTTTATAATGTATAAACAAAACAAAAAAAAATTCTATATACAAATATAATTGCGTAATTATTATTATTATTAAATATTTAGAAATGATTATTCTATTAATGTTATTAGTATTTGAAGAAAACACACAACCGGAAATAACATTTTATTATACTTCTTATAATTGAACATAAAAACAAACAATCACAGCAGCAACATCAAACATACTCTTAAATAATAACAATAAAAAAACGAAACACAAATTTATTTATGTCCGGAAAAAAATCACTTTTCTTTTTTGAAAATTTCATATTTGGCAAAATAATCTCGATTCAAGGTGAAAAAAAAGCCGAGAACCACTTTTTTTCAGTGAAAAAGATAATTTTTATTGTACACAGAGTGGATTGACGCTGGAAAGTTGAAGTATAATTTTGTTACGGAATTTTTGAAAATTACTTTATAGTATCTTCGTATTTTTCTTTTGATAGAAATTGGTTTTGGGGCTTCTAGTACCTTAATTCTGTCAAAAAAAAATATATTTTAAAGACAACGCTTTACAACAAATCAGTGACGTACTCAAAAGGATCAGACCTCCCCGCACCCTCCCCCAACTAATGAAAGGACCTGTACCAAATCATGCATTATAAATTTCTGTCCCAATTCAATTTTGGTTGATGTCTTGGCTTAACTTGACTAGTTTTACGACAGTTGACGAAGACAACGAGAACATAGGCTTAAAAACATGATTTATTGAATAAAAAAAACGTTTAATTTTTTTTTCTGAGAATATAAAAAAAAAATTCAAGAGAATTTGAATGCAAACATCGTCTTCGTTCTTGTAGGAAAATTGTGTAATGATTTGAATTATCCTAATAAACCGTAAGAAAGATATTACTATCTGTTTCAATAGTCAGCTGTTGTTATATCGTGCATTGTGAATTTCTCTCTTTCTCTTTTTATTTCTCTTCCCCAGTTAAATTTTGGTTGGTATCTTCGCATAAATTGACTTACGACAGCCGACAAAGTTAACGAGAGAAAAAACTCAAGCATGTTTTATTGGATAAAAAATTTTTTTTAATCTTTTTTGCTATAAACCAAAGCTGTTTTTCGATCTGTTTTTGCTTGGACAAGAATGTTTTCATGGTCTCTATGTGGATAAGATCAAAATCAAAATCATCACAGAATGTTTCGGTGTCATGCCTTTAGCTTAACGTCTTCTTTTTTCAGCGTAACATTCTTAGTGGTGTCCTTTCGGGAAGAAACATAGTCTGCAGATAATATTTTGAAAGGCTTTTTTTCACAGTATACCAAGCCCTCGAAGCCACTTTTCCAGAGACGATACTTTTGGGGGTATAAACCCACCCTTGTCCTACTTTCGTTCTTTGGAGCCAACCCGAATAAACGAAATTTTGCAGATATTTGATGATTTTGCCCTTTAATTTTTCTCGTTTTCGTGTGAAACCTCTGTATTATGAGACTAGTCTAGAATCGGAAATATGTTGGCTTTTTTGATATTTAAAAGAAGGACATTGCTCCTCTTCATCGCCCTAGCCATAATTTTGAGTCACTAAGTTTTATAATACCTCTTGAAGACAGCATAGAAAGGACATTTTCTGTGTGACTTTCAGCTTCAGATCATTTTTTTAGTGTTCATCCCGTACCAAGATGGTGATAATATTCTCCCCATATCTTTCTAAGTTCTATTGTTTCAGGAACCTTCTTTTATTCATCAAGTTAGTGGTACTTGTGAGCTGTAATTTCAATAGTGTGATGTATTTTTCCATAGTTTTGTTGTTATTTCTTATCATGTTCTCACAAAATTTCCATACCAATCAGAGAACCATTTGTGTACTACTGTTTTAACTGTTGATTTGAATCGCACTATAGAAGACTATCTTCTATTTTAATCGGTATTTTTAATGGAATGTAATCTAATATCCACTCTTATTCGGCTCCAATGACGCTGTAGCTCAAGTAAGACCCTTTGTTTTTTTTCTTCTACTTTCGTCCGATCCGAAACTTCTCTCACAATTCCGTAACATTAATTTTTCTGGGCCTATATCCCAAAATTTCCACTCGGTTTACACTAAAATTCTCGAAATACGAAACAAAATTGAGACAAGACACATTTCTTTTAAGTAATCTAAATGGTGCATACTTTTTATCTTAACGAAGTAATTTATATAAAATAACAAATAAATACAATAAAATGCAAATCGACAAGCAAATTATTAAGTAAATAAAATAAAATTAAACAGTTTTGTTTTTGTTCAAATCAGAGTAAATTTAAAACTAAGATCAATGTTTCTATTAAAAGCGAAAAAAAATAGAGAAAATAATTGTGATGATAGGAATCGTTACTGATTTGGCTCTAAAATCATCCATAGAAAATGCAGAAAATATTAAGGAACATGAAAAAAATAAGAAAACTCAATGAAAATGCCATTTGATATTATAAGTGACGGTGAAATTTTACAGTGCAGAGTTTTTGTCAACTTTGTGGATTGATTTCGGTTTGATTTCAATAAATTTCCAAATATGGTCGAAGATAAAATATTTTAAATATTTATTTTCGGAATCTGTTTTTATTTTTATTTTTTTATTTATTATCCCATACAGATATGCAAACAAGCGCACAGTTTTATGACCTAGAAAAGCATAAACTGAATATCAACATATTTTACAACGAGACCACCAATCCATGTTATAGAAATAATTAAAAGACTGATACAGTATGGGCTGCAATAATCAGGTTTCAATCTAGTTAAAACAAATAAAAATTAAAAATAAATAATTATGGAAAATTCATCTTGAAAAAAAAATAACAATAATATTAATATCGCAAACATATCTGTATAATCCACAAATTGAAACAATGCGCTGTAAAATATCTCTTGGCCAGTAATGAAATAAAATGAAACGAAATAGAGAAAATAAAACTGAAAGTCTGAATAAAGTTACCATTACTTTTATAATAGCAAAATCTATTTAAGAAATAAGTAAATTAAAACAGAGCCGGGTATGCTGAATCACAACAAACTCAAATCGAACATTTTAGAGCCAAACTAGTACAAGAAATCACAGCGTGCAAATCTTTTACCGAATTGGAAACATTTAAATCGACTAGTAATACAAATTGACTGACGCATTTTATATTTTAAACACAATCGAAAATAAAGTAAAAGTAATTGATAAAAATTAAATCGGATAATCATCAAGCGTAAAATTTAATAAAATTAAATTATAAATACAAAAGTCGTGCTTTCATGCTTCTCATAACAATAATTTTTTTTACATAAAATTGGAATAAATACTGACTTCGAAATTTTGTATTGTACTAGATTAAAAAAAAAACAATTGAAATATTATTAACTCAAGTTTCAATCGAAAACTTAACTTTACAAAATAAAAGAAAATTATCTTTAGAGAAAATCAAACAAATTATAAAATCACTGAAGCATTAAATGAAGACTTGAAAACAAATGATTTTGCCTATCGTTGTACAAAATTCCGATGAAATATTTAAAAATAAAAATAAATAATAAAAAATTGTAAAACCTAAATGTTTAACTTACTATTAAATAGTGTTGATATTCAAATTAAAACGATTTAAAAATATATTTATGTGACATAAATTTGATAATTGACGTCAAATAGAAAATCATACGAAAGAACGAAGAAAATAAACAAAAAAAACCCAATTAATTTTAAAACCATAATTATTATAAAACTTTACGAATGTTGTCATTTTAATATTTCTAGTTTTAACAAACAACAAACAAAAAAAAGGCAAACGTTATAAAAGTAAAATACGATTAAATAAACAAGAAAATAATTTAGCTTGTAAACAAAAACGACGTGAATGACAGAAAACACCATAATCGATGATAAGATACATAATATAACTTGATGTTTTTTAATAATAATATAATTATACAAACAAATAACAATTTACAGACAATTTTCTTCGTATTTATATAATTAAAAAAAATCCCAAAACATAAATCTATTATCTATATTATAATTAAAAATAAAAATCGCAGTGTTGCATTGTATATTTTTATTTCAATATTAATTTGCTCTGTTTTTATTATCTTCTCCCATTTTATTATTTAAATATCGAACTTCTATAATAGCAAAAAAATATCCGATACAATTTTAAAGTAAAGAATACAACAAAATACAGCCCAACAACAAATCTTAATACTGTTGAAGTAAATGTAAAATTCTGAAATAAACAAATAAAAAAAAACAATATTGTAATCATAACTAAAAAGAATTCTATATATAAAAATAAATAAATAAAAAAATGAGTGAACAAACCCGAAAAATATATATTTATTACATACATTATATACAAATGGATCTCCTTATACAATAAAATACAATATATTATATATATATATATAAAATAAAATGATGTGAAAATAAAATCGAATGATTTTATTGTAATAAATTGAAATAACAATTAAAATACAACAAAAAAAGAAGGAAGAAAAATGTAATATTATAAAATAAAAATTAAAATTGAAGTAAAAAACAAATAATAATAATAATAATATATATTTATCAGTCAAACTGTATACATGTGTTCCACAACTTCAAAAGAGAAATAAAACAAAACAAAAATAACAATTAAATTATAAATAAAAAAGAAGAACATAAAATAAAAACAATACAAAAACGATATCTAAAATCTTAGATGTATTTGTACAATTAAGAAGTTAATATTTTAAAAGTAACAGATTACAAATAAAAAAAAAATATTTTGTTTTTTTTTTCGCTTCTAACAGAATGTTGTCATTGAATTAAGAAAAATATATTATATATAATGATGAATGATAGCGATAATGCAATGTGTTTAATTTGGTCGATTTGGTAGAAGTAATTTTTGGTTTTCAGAGCCCGATGTGTTGAGAAAAGGTAAAAAATGAGCAATTGGTTCGAAGGTTAATAGAGGTATAAAATGGCGGATCAGAAACGTAATATGGCAATATTAGACATCTGGCAACAACTCTCCATTTTTACATTTGTCAAGTTTTTTCGGCGTCATTTACTTTTTTGTCCGTGAAAATGTCGAAGTTTGCGCCAAATAAGCCGCATTTTCGGGAAGTTTTGCTTTTTTGTTAGAATTCGAAAAAGTCTGCGGCTGGGGCGCGTTGAATGATTACAGAAATTTATGGTGAATCTTCTATTAGCGAATCAACGTGTCGCGAATGGTTTCATCGCTACAAAATGGGTGATTTTGGCGTGGAAGACAAGAAGCGTTCCGGCCGGCCAAAAAATTTCGAAGACGCAGAATTGAAGGCTTTACTGGACGAAGATGCATGTCAATCGCAACAAAGTCTTGCGGATTCATTGGACGTGACTGAACAAGCCATTGCACTTCGTCTGAAAGCCTTGGGAATGATGCAAAAACAAGGAAAATGGGTACCGTACGAATTGAAGCCAAGAAACGTCGAACGACGTTTTTTCACGTGCGAACAGCTTCTCCAACGGCAGAACAAGAAAAATTTTTGCACTGTATCGTGACTGGCGATGAAAAGTGGATACACGACGACAACCCGAAGCGCCAAAAATCGTGGGTATACCCTGGCCATGCATCAACATCGACGGCAAAGCCGAATAACCATGGTTCCAAACTCATGCAATGTATTTGGTGAGATCAGCTCGGCGTGGTGTATTATGAGCTGCTGCAACCAAGGACCTCTTTATCGAAGACAACTAATGCGTTTAAGCCGAGCATTGAAAGAAAAACGGCTGCAATCTGAGCAGAGATATGACAAAGTGATTCTACTACACGACAACGCTCGACCACATGTTGCTCAGGTTGTGAAAACCTACCTGGAAACACTGAAATGGGATGCCCTACCCCGCCCGCTGTATTCACCAGACATCGCCCCTTCCGACTACCACCTATTCTGATCGATGGCTCATTGCCTGGCTGAGCAGCACTTCCGTACTTACGAAGATGCCAAAAATTGGACGTGGAGTTTTTTCAACGCGGAATTCGTATGCTTCCAGAAAGATGGGCAAAGGTTGTGGCAAGCGGTTAAAGTCGAGGTGCGAAAGAGTGCCGTAGCTACTGAAATCCTTAAAACACCTTAATAACGATTTGTGGCCATGGTCCGGGACAAAATCAAAAGATAGCATTCAAATTGCGATATCAAAATTCATTGAAGTTTCCCGACTCGTCTCCGATCGAAATTACTTATTTCCAACTAATCCAAAATCGTAATTTAATTTCACCTGTGAATTGTTGCCAACTTCATTTGATCAATCCTAGATTTCCAAAACGGTTCCAATTAAATGCCAAAAACAAGATCGAAATTCGAAAAGACCGCAAAGAAAAGTGAATTTTGAAAATTTTCAAATTCAGTCGACTGCTGCAATTGTATCTGCACATCGAGTCTCATAGCACCAAATTAAGAACAATTCGACTTCAAATGTGAGGCACTCACTCGGTAAAAACCAATTCGATATCTCATCAGACCAAAGAGATATGGTAAAATTCGTGAAAACGTATAAAAACCCCTTACTCGCCTTTAAGATCTGAATATTTAAAATATCCTGAATTTAAATTTTAAGTTATTATATAAAGGTCATGAAAGCAAAAAAAAATTTATATGGAATCAAACCTAAGAGATATGGCGGAATTCGTGAAAACGCATGCAACCACTGAATTAATCCAGAAGGTTGTTCTTAGGCAATTGTTTATAAAACGTATTGAAATTAATTGGAATTCTATATTTCAGCAGACCTAAGAGACATGGAGGAATTTTTTAAGAAACTGAGTTCAGTACAGAAATCGACTTGTCAACCACCTGGCCAAACGACCAGAGTGATCAAAACAGCATCCAATCATTCACCAAGTACAAAAAATTAATTGAGTTGCTCAATTTCTAAATAATATATGAACTGTTTGAGTTCCCCAAATCATCACTTGCCATTATTTCGGATGAGCTTCTGGTGGGGATGGCCCACTCTGGTTCTAACCGCCTCAATTCGATATCTCATCCCAACTAAGAGATATTACAGAATTCGTGTAAACGTATAAAACCCAGTTACACCTTCATAAATTAAAAGTAAAAAAAACAAGCAGAAAAATAATTTGTATAACGCTACACACAAAGGAATGCGATACCCATTAGATCTGTGGAGGAAGTCGTTAAAACATATGAAAAACAATTCCCTGTATCAACACACCCACGAGATATGTCAGAATTCGTGTAATCGTATACAATCCATTTACACTCTCTTATGGGTTGAATGTAAAAAATCCAGAAAATAATGTTTACGCGACTACATAGAAACCGGGGGAAGTAAAAAGGAATGAAATATCATATCCGACCTATGAGTTATGGCGGAATTCGTGAAAATGCATACAGCCACTGATTCAATCCTGAAGACTGTTCTTAGGCAATTATTTAGAAAACGCATTGAAGTTAAAAGGAATCCGATATCTGACCAGACCTAACAGACATGAAGGAAGTCGTTAAACATATAAAGAACAATTCGATAGCTCATCCCACCTAAGAGATATGTCGAAATTCGTGTAAACGTTTACAACCAACTTCACCTTCATAGAGTTGAATGTGAAATAAACAGAAAAATAATTTGTATAAGACCACATGCAAATCCGTGGAAGTCAAAAGGAATATGATACCCTATCAGACCTGTGGAGGAAGTCGTTAAAACATAAAAAAATAACAATTCTCTGTCTCATCACACCCACGAGATATGTCAGAATTCGTGTAATAATATACAAATACATTTACACTCTCGTTGGGTTGAATGTAAGAAAGTCTAGAAAATAATGTTTACGCGACTACATAGAAACCAGTGGAAGTAAAAAGGAATGGTGTACCACATCCGACCCAAGAGAAATTGCGGAATTCGTGAAAACGTATACACCATCTTAGTGGTTGAGTATTGAAAAATTCTGAAATTGATTTAGGATAAATTAAATGAAACTAATTTTATTGCTATACAATCTCCTATTTCAAATTACTAGCATACTTTCGGATTGCTCGAAGCATTGTTTCCGCTTGCGAATTATTCGATTCCCTTAAAATCGAAATAATATCGCCAATGCCATTTGGTGGACGTCCTTGCTCAACTTCCGCAATTATCGTGTACAGTGATCCGGCACATGCTCCTCGTTTTCCTTCCCAATGTTCGGGACTCGGGTCCAGCTTTTCGAGCATATCGAAGGCCTTAGCAGCAATCCAAAACTCTTCGCATTTGTAACAATCGTTCGCAATCAACTGTAAAAGTAGAAACGCTTCCGAGTTCGTATCGCGTGAAACGAATAAGTTCCATGCCTGAAATGCAATCAAAATTGATTCCTGAATGCACCAGATTTGGGCGGGATATCGTTACCTGTTCGGGATGTCCGGCTTGAATATGACACCTGGCCAAAAGCATACAGTATGTGTGCTGGTTGTGAATTTCCGGATCGTTTATTTGCATAAATAGCTCCTCAGCTTCCTTGTAGTAGCCCGTCGCTGCCTTGGCCTGGGCGTAATTGTAATTGAAAATGTCGTCGTTTACAAAGTAGCTGCGAATCGAATTCAAATAGACCAGGACCTCTTCGAACTGACCGTACAGAAAGAAAGCCGAAGCCATGCTCTGTCGACCTGGGATTGTATCGCATTCGGATGCCGAGCTACCGACCAGGTGGAGATTCTGTTGAGCTGTTTTGATGTGTTCCTTCTAAAAATTGGTGAGATTTAGTTGAGACAATGGTCCGAATTAAAAACATACGGAACCAAGTTGTTGTCCCAGTGCAGCATGTACCACTCCTTTCAGGATGTATTCATGTGGTACGGTCGGTTGTACTTCCTTCATTAAACTATGCGCCTCCTGAATGTTGCCCCGTTTCAAGTAGAAAATGGCCAAATTCAGTCGGGCCTCCGGAATAATGTCCAAAAGAGACGGGAACACTTGCAGCGCTCCTTCGCCATTTCGGAACACAACTAAGTTATGTCGAATCAAATCGGCTCCAAATGTTCCATTCTCTGTGATATTTTTGATCTCTTGTTCAGCGACGCGTCCATTGAACAGCCGAAAACGATTGCAAGCCTTCAAGTTAATCGAGATCGTACTATCAGAATGGCGGTTCAGGTACACGTCCAGGACTTCTTGCGACATATCGTAGTAGTCGAGTTTGTAGAAGCACAGCGCCAGGTAGACATTTAAGGCCAGAAAGTCCCTATTTGAGGTAGAATTATGGCGGTTATCATCGAATTTCAATGGATTCCTCCACCACCATACTTATTGTCCAGTAGAATCCTCTTGTATATATCAATCGCTTCCTGATAATGTGCCCGCAAATAATGCAAACATGCAAGCGATAGTTGATCCTCAACAACATCCCGAAGAGATTCGTGCAGCTCCATCAACTGGTCCTCATTGTTCAGCTTGTGGGCAAGATGAAATAGCAAACGGACTTTTAGCGGAGTATTGGGAATCAGTTCCATCAATAATTGCGCTTCTTCGTACATCCCTAGAAACAAACTTAAATTTGAAGAGGTTCCAAATGGAAGCTGTGGTTTTTCGTACCCAAATAAAACATACAGACAGCTGTATTTAGTGTAATATCACTGATAGTTGGGTCGACCTTTTTGATAGTCTGGTATTGATCCAACGCCTTCTGATAGTCACCCAAGTGAAAACTACAGAAAGCCATCCATTGTTCGCGGAGAATCTTTTGACTGTTATCTTCGTCAGACATAAACTAAAATTTCAAAATAAAAATTACAAACAATACTTTGAGTTCAAAAGCTGCCCGGGAAATCATTTTTACTTCTAGATAAGCCCGGGCTCCACTGTAGTCCCTTTCGATTATGAAGTCCTCAAAAGTGGGCAGGTTCTTCTTTATTGTGCCACTGGCGACGTGCCTTGAATTGGCCGAATCGGTTTTACCACGTGATAAAATC
This sequence comes from Beris morrisii, assembly GCA_951812415.1. NCBI lineage: Eukaryota > Metazoa > Arthropoda > Insecta > Diptera > Stratiomyidae > Beris > Beris morrisii. The sequence goes on from OX638312.1 coordinate 131,052,600, forward strand.
TAAAGTTTTATTAATTTGTTAGTTTTTTGCATTATTTTAAAGAAATTGAACGAAAATAATGCGTACTCCTTACCATTGTGAACGGTGTCCTAGAGGGAATTTGTTTGGAAATTCGTTGCTAAGGAGTTGCTAGGTGATTTCCGAAAAGGATTTTCTTCATTGCAGTGAGTTATTCTTCTGGTCTATTCAAAATCCCGATAGGTAAAATAAATTTAATATTTTAATTCAAACTCAGTGGACTTCGGATTACTCTCTCTTGCCATCGATCCCGACCCTCGTCCCATTTTCTGTATTATTTTGATATAATAAAGTATTCTGATCGATTTAGAGAACCAAATTTTCAACCCTGAAAAAATTTTTCAGGACTTGTAGACCCCCGTCTGTACGGGGCTCGTATCTCCCAAGCCCTTTGACCTATTAAGTTCAAAACTTTTTTTAGTGGGTAGACTTGGTGGACCTCTTTAAGTGGCCACTTTTTGTGGAGTAGGGGTGTGTGTCATATGAACATTTATCATAATGGCCTTCAAATGCCGAAACATTGATCACCAACGGTCTCATCTAAGTATTCTTCACATTGTCCAGCTTATTTTCTCATCGATAGTTAATCCTAAATACGTCCTTATCTATTGGGAAGAGGAACATAGTCTTAGAGCTACAAGGACAAGTCTGTCTAAGGAAAAGATCAACGCAGACATTTTTTTTTAGATTTTCCGATAGAGTGGTTCCAATCGTAGCATAGTGGTCGTTCAAAAGATTTGCAATGACTGTGCGATCTCTAACGGTTCCAGAAGTCGTGTCCTATTTATTTATTCCATTCTTGATATCGGTACTGCTCTCTACGCTTGCAAAAAGATGTTCTGGAAAAAGTGGGGGGTTCAGCCAGGGATAGCTCACTGGATGTACACGGCCATGGTCAGGCCCATCCTAACCTATGGAATTTTAGTGTGGTGGGTAGCGCTGGAGAAGTCCACCTACCACAAAAACCCACCAAGGTTCAACGTCTAGTTTTCACAGGAGCAACGTACTTAGCACTACACCTACAGCGGCATTAGAGATGATTCTGCATCTTATACCGCAGGAAGAGTGTAGCAGCAAAAAGTGACGTGCGACTAAGAGAGTCAGGAAACTGGGTACCCAGACCTGCGGGTCACGCTAGCTTTTTCAGTAATGAGGTCGATTGAGGACATTAAGCAAGCTACCAGCGTTGTCGCACGTCATTAATTAAAAGGACCACATTTTCACAAAAATGGTATAATATGGAAAATGAAGGACCGTAGAATTTATTCAAAAAATATATGTGTATTTAAAAAATCCTAAAAATTTATAGAACCACAAAATAGAACCATGAGCTAGTCGTACTTCCCAGCAGGCAAAGTTGCGTATACTATACGTCAAAAGTAGTTCGGTAAAAAGCCGTATATAACCCAGGTCTGGTTGCTGGGTAGTTTAATAGAACACCATACGAACTAAAATTTTGACAAAAGTTGTATTTTAAAATATGGTCTTTTTCATAAAAAAAAGTACCATCGGACCAATTGGGAAAAAAAAGGACCAACATTAGACCAAACGGACCAAATATGGCTACGCTGCAAGCTACCGATGTGACGGCCATATCGGAGGTTTACACGAGGTGGTCGAGCCTCACATCGTGTCTCGTGGCCAGGCAACTTGGTCCTGCGAGCAGGACAAAGTTTCTCCTACTCGGAGATAGGAATACTCTTCGTGTCCTGATTGGTGTACTGACGGGCCATTGCCTTATCGGCCAGCACGCCAGAAGACTAGGTGTTGTAGACATTGCAGATCTGTGCCGCAGCTGTAGTGAACCCGATGCCGAGGAAAGTATTTTCCACATGCTTTTGCGAATACTCTGATATGGCTTTGAGGCGGGAACGCTGCGTCATGGACTTGGAGGCATTCGCAAACATAAAGCTAGATAATCTGCTGCAGTTTATCATACTGTCAGGGTGGTTCACCTGAAATGGTATTGGGCACACGGGAATTTCTCTACCCGTACATGTGGAATCACAACGGATCCATTGGCGGTCTATGTGTTTGGCCACCCATCTTACTAAACCAAACCAGAATGTTATTTTTGATCCATGTACTATTTCTTGTTCGTCTAGTTTTTATAGTTGTAGCTGTAGACTTTGCTGATTTTTATTGCGTTTATAATAAAAAATATAATGAAGAAAAACTCCTTATTGATAATCTTTATGCGATTTTTCGCCATTTTTGCCTTGTTAATACGGACATCCTTAATGGTTAGTATGATCACCCTGTGGTCCAGATCTGTTCAATCGTCCAGAGCAAGATCGATAGAGTTTCCAATCTGACAGCAATTAGTCGAAACATGGTCCAACAGAGTGGAAGTGCGTGCATTGCACCTTGTTGGTAAGTTGCTAAGGGCTAGCATTTCGATATAATTTTGTAACGTCAAGTCAACGTGTAGTATGTTAATATTTGTGTCCTCTATAGAGAGAAGTTTAGCGTACTTAGAGAATAAGGAGTCTAGATCATCATCATCATCATCAATGGCGCGACAGCCCAAATCGGGCCAGGGCCTACAGGATACATTGTCTGAAGTCATCTCGGTTCAGCGCCCGCGTCTTCCAATTTGTGCATCTAAGAAGCGATCTGCAATCTCGTATCAGTCCTCGTATCTTTTCCGCGGTTTTCCCACCGGTCGTTTGCCCTGAGCTCTACCTTTCAGTGTGCGTTTGGGAATTCTTCCGTCGTCCATTCGCTCCACTTCGAAGAATTCGTCGTTCAAAGGCGTCTATTGATTTTTCAGACGCTTGGGTGAGAGTCCACGTTTCGCCTGCATATAGTACGAGTAGCAGGTCTTATTATGGTCTTGTATATGCGAAGTTTGCTCAGCCTGTGCACTTTTTTCGATTTTAAGATCATGAGAACCGTGAAATACGCCTTATTTGCTAGTGTTGTTTTACTTCGACCCGTTCGATGCCGTCTATTACAAGGTGTGATCCCAAGATCAGTTGGCGCGTTTCTTCTTGTTTGGGTCATGAACTTGGTCTTATTCTCATTGACCCTTAACCCGACATCCTTTGCCGCTGAGTCTAGACAGTGGAAGACTTCCTTCGCGTCTGGAACAGATCTGGCCATGATGTTTATGTCGTCCACGTACACCACTAGTTGAGTGGACTTGATTAGTAGGGTACTTCTGGTATCAACGGGTACCTTTCTGATGATATATTCCAGGGCGAGATTGAAGAGCATGGGAGCGAGTCCATCTCCCTGCTTCAGGCCGGATTCTGTTCGGAAGCCTTGGGTAAGCTCGTTTTGTATCCTTACTTGGGAATTCAGTGTCAGTCATGGTCATTTTTGTTAATTGGATGAGTTTTGATGGGATTCCGAAGTCAAGTATTATTTTATATAGTACATTACGATCTATACTATCGTATGCCTGTTGGAAGTCCACGAAGATCTGGTGCACGTCAATGTTATACTCCCAGCATTTTTCTAGCACTTGTTTGACTGAGAATATCTGGTCAATAGTAGGAGTCTAGATAGTCAATGAAAATGTCCGTTGGTTCGTTAGGGACCCTAAACCAAACAACCCAAATCCTGGATACGCTGTATCCTTAATTCGAAAATATGATTTTAAGTCCGAATTCCATCGAAGCAGGAACTAAGCTCTTCAATTAAAAAAGATTAACTGTTCTAAGGGGTTAACTAACTTCAAGTCCAGTAAACATTTTTTTATCGCGTTATCAAAATGAGATTAAAAACAACCCACCACTTAAAAAATTTACTTCCGCAACCAAAAACTCAAACCCATGAACATCACGACGATAATACAGTTCGAGATTCGCGCACTTCTTATCCCGTGCACACTCCGAAAAATAAAAAAATCCCCCCACAAAAATTGACTCATTGCTGTCAAACTGTCACAGTGTCGCTGACTTGCATTCGAATTATCATGTCGTGATTTTCTCCACTTCTTCTCTCTGTTTATATACAAAATTACTGAATTAAATTTCGTTCGTTCGCGTGAAAACTGTCTTCAAAATGAACGACATTTTTATGCTATCGGGTTTTGTGGATCTATCGCCGGACATACGAGAGCCGCTGAAGCAAACGCTGCGAATTAAAGTGAGTAGTGCGTCGTACTTCCGATTGGATTTTCCACCAAGAGCTAGCCCGTGCGCAAAAATAACGTTAATTTTCCTTTTCGTTTCGCAGTACACATGCTTCGATGCATCGCAGAATTTTGTGATATTCGGCGCGACATCGGGCAGCCTCTACCTGTACAGTCGCAATCCGTGCAAATTTCTCCATCTGATCCCGAACAAGCATGGCCCCGTCGAGATTCTATCGATTTCTTCGAACGAAAAATATGTCGCATTTGCGACCGCCAAGGGCGTTATTTGCGTTTACGTTATCAATTTGTCGCCGAATTCAGCGCCGCAAGTGATCACAACGAATGTCGGCGATTCGACGACGGTCACCTGTTTGCATTGGAGCGCCGATCAGCGCCAGTTCTACTACGGATCGAAGGCGGGTGAAGTGCATCTCGTTACCCTGACATTTTTTATGGTTTGTCGCGCTGACCCGGAAATTGAAGCTTTGCGATTAACGTGACCATTTTCTTTACAGGGTAGAAGCTTACTCAGCATATCAGTTCACCCGATTCTTTTCTTGGAGTCGCCTATCGTTCAAATCACCGACTTCGAGTCGCTGCTGCTCGTCTCGAATTACTCTAAGTGCATTTTGTGTAACACTGAATACGAGGAGTTCAAACAGGTAAGCGATAGTTCTTCTCCGGCTCTAATCTAGGGCCGATTCGTTGGTGTCGCAACCGATGAGACGACAGAGGTCTTAACCGAGATAAACGATAGCATGCGTATTTACTCGGATGCTAATTATAAATCTTGGAAAGTCTGGGGCAAGTACTCGCGGTAATGCACATCTTTGGAATTCACGAGAGTACAGAAGTAGCGACGGGTGGAAATTTCAATGTAGCATTGCCTTGGGTATTTTGATAAGCTACCGTTTGTTTAAGATAAAGCCGGCATGTTTATGGCTTAATTTTAACACAGTTGGGAAATTCCATGAATTACATATTTATTTCAGTTAAATTTCCGGAATCCACTGGCGATTATGTGAATTGTCAATATTTTTTCTTCCATCTCCTGGTTGAAATTCTCTCCATCAGCTTAAAAGTAGTTGCACTTTGGTCAAAGCCCTTCACATTCTGTTCTAACTTTCGTCCTTTTCTGGAGAGTTTTCTTTGAAGAAACAGATCGAACGTATTACAGACCTAAAGCGGTCACAGGAACTGCTATTAGTCGCAAGGCAATCTTTTGGACGACCACCAATACTGGTTTCCGCCGTGAAGATCTGCTAGCCTACTTTACAAGGAAGACCATAAAGGAAGGCATGTGTCATTCATTCCTTCGCGTGTTACAAATCATATCCAAAATCCTTTATAAAACTTAAAGTAATTATATCCTGGCTGCATGGAGAAGAGGACACAATACACTTTGGCCCCATTAGGCTAACAACTTTTCTAATGAAGCCGCCAAAGATCTAAATAAAATGCAGCAATTTGTTTTGAACGGAGGCCAAGGAGTAATAATCGAAGATAAGTTGATAGGATTCAGTGCGCCAGGCCCGTGCGCACCGTGGTGGGGGTTCAACCCCCCCTCCTTTATTGTTCTATTTCGAAAAAAATGTTGATGTATATTTTCGAGGAGGACTATCATACGCAACTTTGGGTCCAATGCTCTTCCATTCTGAAAACCGGTAGATGTTAATTGTTAAATTCAAACGTTAGCAGGTAGTGTGACCATTTTCCAATGACGATTTCTATAGAAAGCATCAGTTTTCGATCGACCTTGGCCACAAAAAAACATTTCAAAATGTGTACCACGTATGCATCACGTTACGAATCCGTGTTCGTGTTTAGCATCCAAAAGGACCAAAAATGACCCTCTGCGAAGTACAGTGGGTAAAAAAAGTCTGCGTACAAGGGCGAAAAGAGTGAAAAAACCAAAGAAAATTGCACTTAAACCAACAAATCCAGCTTGAATTTATTTTTATTTCTATCAGCTAATGATACTCTCTCAAGATACGAATACTTAAAAAAATATAGTATGCTCTTCATAGTTATAAAAAATAAAAAGTAATTATAATCCGAACTTTATATCAAAAAAATCTACGTACAGATTGAAAATATGTGTAACAAAATCAATGAGATCTCTTAATTTCATCTTTTTATATTGAAATGTAATTCACTGTAATTATACCGTTATTACGGATGAGTTGTGAAATCAGCCAGTTCATTTAGTTGAAGTTACGCGCCGAATTAGTCAACTGGATTTCATTTAATAAAACATGTCGCGGAAAAGTTGTGAAATTGCGTTAGAGATGCGGCAAATAACAATAAAACTTCATAATGAGAATAAAACATTACGGGAAATCGGTAATATAATTGCAAGGTCCCATTCCAGCATACAAAAAGTGGTTAATAATTTTAAATCCACTGGCACTTTGAAGACGAAGCCGCGATCAGGTCGTCCGAAAAAGTTGAGTGATCGTGCAGAGCGCCGAATAGTGGCCAAAGTGAAGGCTGCTCCAACAACTAGTGCTCCTACGATTGCCGATGATTTATGGAAAAATGATGGAAGAAATGTGACTCCGCAAACTGTTCGCAATATTTTAAGGAAAGCGGGTTTACATGGGCGCGTCGCAAGGCGGAAACCATATATTTCACCAATTAACAGGAAAAAAAGACTGTCCTTTGCTAGAGAGCATTTGGGAAAACCGGCTGAGTTTTGGAATGATATGCTTTTCAGTGATGAAAGCAAGTTTATTTTTTTAGAACAATAACAATTGAACAGAAAATCTTTTCCAATTATACAATTGCCACGAATTACAAACAAAATATTTTACATGTAAATAAAATAAAATAAAAAATAAAATAAAAAAAATATAAAAGTACTAATATAATAACGACAATGAAAGAAGTATAAGAAATTTAAATAATGGATTATGTATCAGAAGAACGAAAAAGAGTGACCTTTAAGTACACTTTGAATGAGTTTAAGGTAAAGCTATGAAAACTAAGGCAATACAAATTAAGGGAGCGAGGTAATCGAATTAGAGGAGAGTAGTAGAAGCAATTAATATTGGCTTGAGGTACTGTAAAGATGTCGTGACATCTAGTATTGTAGTCAATATTTCGCAGCCTGAGCGTATCCTTGAGATTCGTACTGAAAACAAAAACAACTTTATACAAAAATACCATATCCAAGTATAATCTTCTGTCCTTCATGCAAGATATGCCAAGTAATTCGAGACGAGTTTCATAAGATATATCATGAAAGCCAAGTCATTTTGTAGGAGGAGGCAATCAGATTGTGATTTTATTTCCCGGAAAACCTTTAAGTCATCAGCATGCATTAAATGCTTTGACTGAAATTCAGAAAGAAGATCATTAACAAATAGTATAAACAAAAGTGGGCCCAAAGTAGAACCCTGAGGAACACCAGATGGAGCCAGGTAGGGCGTTGAAATAGATCCAGTGAAGATGACCATTTGCTTACGATCATTTAAATATGATTGGAACCAGGGGCCTTATTACTGAATACGATACGATCAAAATCAATCGTAAATTCTAAATTTGACATTACTGAATACGATCTTACAATAAATCGTAAATTTGTACGATACGATTGAAATTGATCGTAGATCGTAGATTCCTAAATACGATTTTTTAACAAATCGTTAAGTTTCGGTCGTAATATTTTACGTTCGCTGTCGACCGGTCGTAAGTCTCATATACTTTTAAGAGCAAAATTCACACACTTTTAATGGCAGCACTGTTTGTCCCTTACGATCGTATTCAGTAATACCAAAGTAAAATCGTATCGTAAATTTAAATCGTAAATATTTTTGATCGTATCGTATTCAGTAATAAGGCCCCTGATAAGAAGCCCTGTACTTAGGCCAAAAGAATTCAGTTTCCGTAGAAGAATGGAGTGATCAACAGTATCAAATGCCCTTGAGAAATCTGTATAAATCGTGTGAACATCATAATGGTTCTCTAGGGAGTGAGCTACAGAGTTGGTGAATGACACCAAATTTGTTTCAGTAGCCTTTAAAAAATCCATGCTGGTTAATTGATACACAGTCACGAAGCTGAGAAAAGACATGTTCATGAATAAGTTTCTCAAAAATTTTTGAAAAACAGTTAATAATACATTTTGGTCGATAGTTTTCGGCTTTATGTTTCTCTCCTTTTTTAAAAATGGGAATGACATGCGAATTTTTCCAAACATTGGGAAAAAATGCCTTCACGAATGGAAGACGTACAAAAATTTGACAATGGTTCGTCAAGAACATGGCCCAACTTTTTCACAAAGATATTGGGAATATTATCCGGACCAGCGCTGACATTACTGTCTAAAGAATTGATGGTAATGATGACATCCTGCACGCTGAATACTGGTATCACATTGTTCTGATCTGCTATTGTGTTAGGAAGGCAAGGAGTTAGCGAAGACGTATAAACAGATTGGAAGTATTGAGAGAATAGCTCCACAATGTCACTAGGAGTGGATGCAGTAGCCCCCGAGTAGTTATGCTTAAAGGAGTTGTCCGTGTAGCACGAGAAGCATTGATATATTTCCAGAAGGGTTTATCATTACCAATGAGAAGCGAAGAATTAAGGTGGTCCACATAAAGGCGAAAACTTAAAAGTTCAATCAGTTCAAAAGTTCAATCTATTTTGCTCGGATGGCCGCACCATGGTTTGGAGAAAACCCAATCAAGAGATGAATATAAAAAATTTGTGTCCAACTATCAAACATGGAGGTGGACATGTGATGGTTTGGGGCAGCATGGCGTCATCTGGCGTTGGAAACGTGCATTTTATAGATGTTAGATGTTAGGGCTCAGCAGCAGATACTATTTTCAACAAGACAACGATCCCAAGCATAGTGCACATATTGTAAGGGAGTGGTTACTGTATAATGTACTCAAACAACTACACCCACCTCCACAATCACCAGATTAAAATCCCATAGAGCATTTATGGGAATTATTAGATAGGCGCTTGCGAAAACATACCATAACTTCTCTGAGTAGTTTAAGAGCTATTTTGCAAGAAGAATGGGATAAAATAACTGTTAACGAAAATTCAAACTTAGTAAAAAGTATGAATAATAGACTAAAGGAAGTTATGAAATGTAAAGGATTTCCAACTAGATATTAAATAATATAATTCATTGATTTTTCAAACATTTTGTCAATCTGTACGCAGACTTTTTTGAGAGAAAGTTCGGATTATAATTACTTTTTATTTTTTATAACTATGAAAGACATTATATTTTTAATAATGGAATTTTTTCATGGTAAGCTATCATAGAAGCAAATTTGAAGAAATTTTGTTTGTTTTCCGGCGTCAGTGGAGTGAAACCCCAACACGAAATCCTCGACTGTTGATTAATCACTGTCCATGAGGACATGACAGTTGGAAAACCTTCACTGGATAGGCTTGAACGTAATTTTTTAAGTCGAAGCTTTTTTTCTGTGCGACCTTTCTACTTGGCGTACCAGCACAACAAAACTCATTCAGCGGACTACTAAATATTTGGTAATGTCGCACGTTTAGGGCTCTTTTTCTGAACGGAGATTTGATACTTGTTTTTGTTGTTATTTGGTGTGGGGGAAGACACGCAGCAAAGCAGCGCATCTTGAGCATTCTAGCCAACATGGCCCCCCAGTCTCTACCCGAACTTTTTCGTCCTGTGCACTTACTTGTACATTTTTAAAGACAATTTTAACGCTTCCAAAATGGTCAAAATACACCAGAAGGTCAAATACGGTTTATAAGGAAAAATTCAAATTGAATACTACAATAGGACAACGATCCAAAACATCGAAGTCATCTTTGTACTGCGTGGAACCAATATTGCCGTCTTTTTTACTCCTCGTTACCGATATCCGATAGTTGACTACTAAATTCCCTGCATTACTAATAAAGTAACCACGCTGCATACCTATGGGAAAATTGTATGATGCAGAACACCACCTAAAATTTTTTCCGAAGCTGGATGGGTGTAAGATAGTGAATTAAGGTAGCGCTTTCTTGCAGGGACGATGACGTACTAGATTGACCGTCACGTTCATCAGATTCAAATCTCGTAGGAAATGGTTGTTGTTGAAGATCAAGCTTCGACATATTTGGACCCCCCCCCCCCCCCACATAACAAAATGCTGCACAGGGGCCTGAAAACACAGTTTCGAACTTTATCTCAAATATTGCAGATAATTTGTCTGTTGGTTCAGATGGGATCCTTCCAAGCGTGCTAAAACGATGTAGCTCTTCTCTAACATCATCCTTGTGTTATTTATTGAATTCTTCTCTTCGTTCCGAGGTATTTCCCAGTTCATGAAAATATTCTAATATTAAGCTGTTATTTAAAAAAAGAAAGAAGGGATGTACGAAATTATTGGCCTCTCGCCAACCTGACTTGTATTTCGAAGTTGTTCGAGGCTATAGTTTGTATTGTAATTTTTCGAAATGTAACTAATGCTGCTTATTGTTCTCCCCTTCAGAGTGACTTACAACGTTTCTATGATTAGTGCACACTAAATTGTATGTCTTTGAAAAAGAAAGTTATATTATCATTGTATCATTCTCTAGGAAAAAGGCTCCAGTTAAATGTGATTATAGTTTAGAAGGAAACCCATTACATAGTAAAAGATTTAGGTGTATATTTTAATTCCGAAGTTACTTTTAACGACCATTTTGACTATATTGTCGATAAGTCTAACTCCGTCTGGCGCTTGTGAAGATGGTCCAAGGATTTCAATGATCTGCATATTACAACAATGTTGTACTGAACTTTTTCCCGTTCTATTTTGGAATATGCCTGCCCGGTATAGGCTCCATACTATGAGGCTCATAAAACAAGAATCGAGTCGGTTCAGAGAGGATTCTTGCGATTCGCAATCAAAGGTAGTCCTTGCCAAGAGCCACTGCATCTGCCTCCTTACCACGAGTGTCTTAAACTCCTACCTATGGAGACACTTTATGATGGACGATGAATGTCTATCATGACTTTAAATAAAAATCCATAAATAATAAAAGAACGGAAATTAGTAAATATCGTTGAAAACCAAAAAATTGAATTTATATTTATTTCAGATTGGAAATCGCCCTCGTGACGGCTACTATGGCGCCTGTTTTGCAATCTCACCGAACGAAAATCTTTTCGCATCACGAATTTATTGTGCCCGACCGGGATCTCGACTATGGGAAGTCGATCTCGAGGGCAACGTAATACAAACGCATCAATTCAAAGAAGCATTGGCATGTCCACCGACTAAAATGATAAAAACGAACGATCTACTTCAGCAATGCTACAACGAAAATGAAGACAACTCGGTCGAATATCCACCGCAAAATTTACAATTTTCAAAATTACAAACGATCTTTACCGAATTTATTTTAACACATACCGAAACCGGTCTGTACATTTTCGATCCGCGTACATCATCAGTTGTTCTATGGTGTAACGAATTCGAACGGATCAATGATTGTAAGATCATCGGTAATACTATTCTGATTTTTACGAATTCCGGATCTCTCTTCACGCTCCAATTGAACACTCTTCAGTTTCACGCGATGGGTCTGCTTCAGCGCAACAATTTACTTGAATGCGCGAAATTTTTGAAAACAAACCTGAAATATTTCGCGGAGAAAGCCAAAGAACAGTACGACTTGCACGTATTGAATGAAATCAAAGCGTATCTGATATCAAATAATCAATATGAAATGTTAAATGATTTGTCCGTGATCTTCGACAGTATTAATCAGAACGAGAACGATATTATGACGACGGCCAAACGGACCGGAGCAAAATCGAAACGATTGAACAATGGCATTTACATGCTGGAAAATTCGTTTTGCGAAAATTTAAAAATGAAATCGAACACAGACAAGCAATTCAAAGATGCTCTACTCACGGTAACGGGGAAATTCGGTAAGAATATCATCAAATATAAATTCAATATATTCGCCGAAGATCAAAAGAATCTGGTCAACGAGCTGATCCCAAACGAACGGAAAAATCCGTTTAAAGAGATCAACGAACAGTTCGAGAACGACGAAGATATCGTATGCAATAGGACACGTGACATGCGAAAAACGCAAAAGTCGATTGCTTCGATCGACGAACCGATCCTGTCCGACGAACAAAAAAACATACACAATCTCTTTATGATATTTAAATCAGCGAAAATCAGTAATGTGAATTTCTTAGATCGTTACAGTCTGGTTTTCGATAATTACGATTCGCGCGAAATAATCGATTTGCTCGAGAAACTAAAACAGGTAATGATTGAGAATGGCGATAGCGAATTGGACGCAATGAAGAACTGCTACGAAATGTATTTCAATTATCTGAATCCGGAAATTATTTGGGAAATCGACGACATATCCAGAGAGTACATAATCAATGGCTTCATAGTTGTTAACACAGTCGAATTGTTGCGATGCCATCACTGTGAGTTCCCCATCGAATTCACCGAAGCCTGTCGTTTTCATAAGCTCGGCGAAATTCTAATGAAATTCCTGTGGTCGCGTAACGAACAAAAACGTTGTCTGGACATTCTAAAATCCGTTCCATCCATCATTGATATTATTTGTCGATTTTACATTCAGGAAAATCAACTCGATAAAGTTATCGCGATCGTAATGAACTACGGCGATGCAAATCTGTTTCGCGAGGCCGGCAAATCATTCGATAGCGTCGCGTGGAACAAGTGTTTCGAAACGTTTGCGGCTCTACAAATGGGCCAAATGAATTGTTTAAATTGTGATAGTGAAGTAATGGACGCAATCGAATTGGATACCGGTCGACTTTTCGATTGGAATTGTTTTGTAAATGTTGCCCTACAGTATAATAAGTCGCTAGATATTTTAAATTTAATTGTAAAATATTCGAAATTCATTCCGAACAATGCAATTGAGCGGTCGTTCTTTATCAAATGCTTACTGAATTAGAAGATGTCGGGACGGCGTGATTTTTAATGGATTCGCTCAAATCGTTTTGATGATAAATTTTTGATGTAAATAAATTATTAAGTTGGCAGCTTGAAATGAAAATGTGAAGAAAAGGTGTCTTCCAAGCCGAGATTCTTTCTACATTTCATTGTGCTTCCAAAATTTCGTTGCTTTCGCAATTGTTTGAGCGAAATTCTTTGTCTTTAGCAAAACTTGTAAGCCAAACTAGATGACTATTGTATTAAATTCCATTTACTAAAGTTATAAAATTATTTATTGTGATCGAAATGTTTTTTGTACTCTATCGTATAATTATTTTACAAACTCCAGTTAATGAGTTAATATGTAACTTTCGTGATTATTGTTTGATGGTTTTCCACTTATTTACAAAATACAATTCAAATTTAATTGAAATCTTAATGCGTTTTATTTCAATAATTCGAGAAGTGTTTGAATTCTGATTATATCTCGGCTTAGAGCGTTATTAATACAGTGTTTAGCAAATCACGAGATTGTACAGACCTCGGTAGGCTCCTAAAAGAAATTACGATCTTCGATAAAAGTTGGATATTTTTTGTAATAACATTTTTGCTAATCCAATAACTACATTCAACTGAGACGTGCAGCTCCTAGAATGGAACAACTGTATGGGGTTAAACAACAAAGTCGAAAAAAATTCAAGTCTCCATTCATCTATTTGTGATCAATAGCTAACTGATGCAACCCTTCAGAGCACAAACTGCGGAGCATCAGGAAACCGCAAGAACCTTTTATGTAGCGTATAAGCAAGCATTGTTTTCGTTTGATTTTTGATATCAGTCTGCCTGGAAAAATGCACAGTTATCGGTACTAGGTGAAGGCATTGCATGACCCTCGATGGGACATAGAACAGCAACGGAACTCCTCTTCAAGACACGCAAGAACTTAATCGAAGTCGTAAGTCATCTTATTGACCCCGCTGATTTTTAAATATCTTGTGTTTCTATCCAAATTACGGATTTATGAATTAGTCTTGAAAAGAATTACGTAGTTCTAATCAAGTTTGTTAATGAGTGGAATCGCCCCAATTTCAATTTGTTGTACTCAGAAATGCTCAAAACAACTGAAGGAAACGACAAGGTAATGGATTCAGTGGGCCAGTTTCTCCTACGGTTGAACTCGCGACTATATTGGAGTTCATTACTCCTACCTGATCCAAAAAATCGCTGACTTACCGGGTGATTGAAAATTTTGGAATGTTTCCCAGGAGGTCATGAGAGATCGAGAATATGGTAAATTTGCTCAGTTTTGGAATAATATAAATAAATTGAAGCAGACATCAAAGATTCTTTAGACGCGCGAACACATTGATGCTTGAAAGCCAAAAAGGGGTAAGGAAAAATTTTTGTGAAATTGAGTTTGATGCAATGTTTTTATTTATTCTGTGGCTCTGTTTTATCAACGCCGCCTCTATTTTATTCAATGATCTTTTTACTCTCAATATAATTCATTGTTTTACAGGTGGTTCCCTTAATTACACTTTGAGTTTTGAGTCAGTTACAACGGTATGGTATGGTTTGGTATAAGGGGTGGTGATATGCTATCATTCTCCTTCACTTAGACGTTATTCTCCGTCCATTGTGCTCCCCGTTTGAGTATAAAAACTCCTGGAACCTAAAACCATATACTACATTTTATAAAGTTTGCTGTGTTGCATAGCTTTCCCTTATCGATATCACCGAGGTCATCGAGGAAATAAGCGCCGAGGTTCCGTCTTCTCATTTTCGATAGGACCGGACACTCGCATAGGACGTGGAAGATTGACTCCTCCACTTCTGGGTCACCGCAGCTACGACAGAGATCATTTGCCTCGGCACCCAGTCGTTTAGCGTGTCTACCGATCAGGCAGTGCCCTGTGAGCACTCAGATTAGTGTGCTTGCATCCTTCCTGCTCAGGCTCAGGATATACTTGCTTTTCCCGTGATCATATTCAGGCCAAAGAGTTCTTGATATTAAGCATGTAGTTAGGTTTGACCATCTATTGCCTGCCCGCTGCAAGCATAGTGAGTCGATAGACTGATTTATGGATCCGATGGGAATAGCAATGTGCTGGTCCACCACTAGTAGGCTTAGGCTGGAGCATGCTCAAGCGAGTTCATCAGCTTGCTCATTCCCCTGGATTCCACAGTGGCCTGGCACCCAGCCGAGGGTAATTTTGTGCCGTGTGCCGATAGTGTTAAGAATACCACGACATTGTCTAACTAGTTTTGATCGTGTTGTGTTCGAGCTAAGGGCCTTAATGGCTGCTTGGCTGTCAATGCAAATAGTGATGTCTTCTGTTGCATTCACCTTCGCTTCAAAAATTTTGCATGCCTGAAGTATTGCAAAGATTTCCGCTTGAAATACACTGACATGATCCGGTAGCCTGAAGGACTCGTGAATATCGAATTCCTGTGAGAATACCTCCGCGCCTGTACCAGAAATCATTTTCGAACCGTCGGTGAATACCATTGTCATGTTGTCTAGGTTGCGTTCTGCATTCCAGTCGTCCCTGTGTGGGATTTTAACAGAAAATTCCCTACTGAAATCTAATTCTAGCATAATGTAGCCCGTTTCCCTATTCATATCACACTCCAAGAAGTCATTGAGTATGGTACTGTGACCAGCAGGTCGAGTTCTTCAGTAACCTAACTCTTTGAGTCTAAGAGCGCCTTTTTCAGCTATGCTTTTGATGTGCATGTCCATTGGCAGCAGGTGGAGGATAGTTTTCAGTGCTGCCGTAAGTGTGGTTCTGAGGGTGCTAGTGACCCCAATGCATGCCAAGCGCTGTACTTTTGTCAGCTTGCTTAGATACGTGGACTTTCTAGTCGCCTCCCTCCACATTATCGCGCCATAGCTTAAGATTGGTCTTAGGTTAGGTTAGGTTGAGAAGGGTGGACTAAAGCAATGTGCCCCAGTCCATCACGAGAGATCACTGTGGATCCATTGTGGTCCCCTCGTATAAGATTGGTCTTATTATGGCTGTGTACATCCAGTGTACTAGTTTTGGTTGAAGACCCCACCTGTTTCCGAACATCTTTCCGCATGCGTAAAATGCGCAATACGCTTTTTTAACGCGTTCTTCCAGATTCAGTTTCCAGCTGAGTTTCTTGTCTAGAACAACCTCGAGATATTTAGCGCTGTCGGAAAGATGAAGCTTGTCGCTTCCCATTTTTGGTAACGCAAAATCTGGGATTTCGTACTTCTTCGTGAAGAGGACCAGCACAGTTTTAGAGGGGAAAATTTTTGGGGGTGTGGGTGCCGAGGGTGATGGTGAAAGGGGGTAGAAAGGAAAACATTTTGATTTTCATTTCTCAAAAACCGTAATGAATAGAAAGCTAAAAATTTATAGAACCACTGAAGGGACACCCTAGAAAAATAAAATTTTTAATAAGGGTAGCAAGATACAGGGGTGTGGAGAGGTTATATCTCAGAAACGGCTTATGCTAGAAAGTTGAAACTTAGTACATATATGTAGATGCGCTACTAGAGCAATCAAAGCAAAAAAAATTTGCCAACAGTCTGGGTTTTATATGTGGCAGCGGCGTAAGTATTCTAGCGCGACCCCATTCTACCAATTTTTTTAGGTTTTCAGTCACATAGTAACCTACACCGCATCAATCTTAAGCGCGTTCCGAATTACTACCCGAAAAATAATAATGTTGCTCCCAGACTGTTGGCAGATTTTTAGATTGGCTTAGTCTTCGGATTGACTTAGACTTCAGATTGACTTAGTCTTCAGATTGACTTAATCTTAGTCTTTAGATGACTTAGGCTTAGTCTTTAGATTTGCTTAGTCTTAGTCTTTGGATTGACTTCTTCTCAGTCTTTAGATTGACTTAGTCTTAGTCTTTAGATTGATTTAGTCTTAGTCCTTAGATTGATTTAATATTAGTCTTTAGATTGACTTAGTCTTCTTTGGAGTCAAACAATTTGCCTCTGTCCATAACTTCGACTGCCAATTTCATTCCTAGCTATGAAGCGACGAATAAAATCGGTTTGATTCTTACTTCGATGATTTCCGAATGCAATTTTGGTCCATTGTCTTTGTATGAATTAGTCTTTCATCGGAATTACCTACGTTTCCAGCCAGCTGTATCTTAAAATTTTAATTTAACAAGCCTTTTTTATTATTTTAATATAATATCATATCTTCCTAGATATTGCAAAACTGGTTGATCCATTCCATCTTGATTTGACTTTTAGAAGGAAGTGAGAGGATATCTCGCGCTGCGAAATATGAAGAATTTCCGAGCTAATTCCTCCTCCCGCTTTTTATTTTAATTTGATATAGTCAAGAACACAATTCAGACAACCTCTCTCGACACTGTTTTACGAGTCAGGAGAAAGTGGTAGTAGAATATGAGCCCTTGATCGCTGCTTGGCTATCAGTGAGTTTGTCGCTATGATATTGAGTCCTGATGTACCATTCGACAGTCCATCCGGCTCCTCAGCATCTACGCCTGAAAACGTCTAGTACTCGATAAGGCTTCGCGACAGTATTTGTAACTCGGAGTCCACTTTTAACTGAACCGCTTTTTCATTTCACCGAAAGACCTTAGCGAAATCATTCTTGAAGTTCAGTTTTGCGATCATGTAGTTGGTCGGTATTTTAATTAATTGAGGTCCGTTCCTGCGATGTTCAGTTACGTTCTAACTGGAACTTTAACTGACAGATTTTCATACAAAACTTCCGGTTAAAGTTCCAGTTAGAGTTTAACTGAAGATCGTAATAATGGCCCTAAATAAATTTAAATTTCCTTTGGCTCTAACGTGTTACCGGGACCATCTGCTGTAACATGCCAACTACGAGATTCTTTGAGTCTGACAGCGCTATACAACGCTATTCTTTTTGTATGTAGGTCCGTAGGTCATAGGAGGAACAGCACGTTCAGAACGAAAGATTGCTCCTGCAGTATCAACAGTTGCATCTCTTTGAACTCTACTGAGTTTGTTTATGTTGTACCTTCTTACTCAAAGCTGGTCACCAGGCTAAGGCTGGCGATCTGAAGCTGTGTAAAATCACAAAACTATTCTTGGTTTAAGTACTCACTTCCTTCCGAAGGTCCTTCCTTAACTGCTTCCTCATCTAGTTTCGAAACTTCGTAGGCCAGTATTTTGATACAGCTATAAAGAGGCGAGGCTCGAACACTTCCCTGCAGGAAAAATAGGCATGATTCAGAACAGAATCAGCTATTGTTTTGCAATGCTGTCTCAGCTATAATTTATACCTGACCGTTCCATGATTTTATTCGCGATTTGTGCACAAAACCACAATCCGTTTATTTTACTTCCGTCAACTTGAAGCTCTTGATGACTTTGAAAGGAACCGGAACAATCGCCAACCTTCCCTAGACCTCGGCTGCTCCGTAGCACCTTGAATAGAAATTTGGAAATTATTTTTGTTATTCCATGTGCGGGACAGAGACAACCGTAGGTCTCCAAAAAAAATTGACATTTTCCCCGTGCGAACGTTTAGCGAGTTTTTGTTATTACTCATAGAAAATAAATTTCGCAGCGTTTTCGACGCGAATTTCACTCGAAAAACGTCCAGCCCGATAATATGCATCAATCGGAAAAGTTCTGAACAAGTTTAAGGCCATAAACAAGTTTTTATTTAGCGAATTGCGCTTGAATATTCCAGTTTGACAGCTAAAAGATGGCGGAACGTCAACTGAACTTGACAGGTATTCTGGCCGTGAACAAAAAAAAAATTTTTTTTTTCATTTTCGCGACGCAGCGTTTCTATTTTTAATTGCACTTCATTCACCGTGACATTGTCGTTTTTTTTCAGGACGGCCAAGATATCCGCCCGGTAATTTGGGCCTGAATAATTTACATCAGGCGAATAACAGCGTTGAGATTCCGGGCCAGCGAAGGCGACAGTTGACTTTGAGCCTCCAGGATGCCCCGAAACCGTCACCACTGCTGCCGGAAAGAACGCGCGAACGAATCAAAATCCAAGCGTCCGGACGACTACAACTCGGCTCGCAAGGCATGTTCGAGTTCACGTCCGAGGACATGCAAGATTTGGGCGAGATTGGCCGCGGCGCCTTCGGTGCCGTGAACAAAATGGTCTTTAGGGTGAACCAAATGGTCATGGCTGTGAAGCGAATTCGATCGACGGTCGACGAGAAGGAGCAGAAGCAACTTCTGATGGATCTCGAGGTCGTCATGAAGTCGAACGACTGCAATTTCATCGTACAGTTCTACGGAGCACTGTTCAAGGAGGGCGACTGCTGGATTTGCATGGAACTGATGGACACATCGCTCGATAAATTCTACAAGTACATCTACGAGCGCAAGGATCAACGCATTCCCGAATCGATCTTGGCTAAAATTACGGTGGCCACGGTACACGCTCTCAACTATCTGAAAGAGAAGCTGAAAATCATTCACCGCGACGTGAAACCGAGCAACATTTTGCTGCACCGGCGCGGCGACATAAAACTCTGTGATTTCGGTATTTCCGGACAGTTGGTCGATTCGATAGCGAAAACAAAGGATGCCGGATGCCGGCCGTATATGGCGGTAGGTTTTTTTTAGTTTGCTATCAGACGGTTTGTGTTCTTAACGATTTAAAATTCTGCTCAGCCCGAACGTATCGATCCGGAGCGCGCGAAGGGCTACGACGTGCGGAGCGATATTTGGTCGCTGGGAATCACAATGATGGAGGTGGCAACCGGGAGCTTCCCGTATCGAAGATGGGATTCGGTTTTTGAACAACTGTGCCAAGTATGGGCGGGTTTTGTTTACGGCCTTGGCGATTTTTTAATTTTGTTCTCGTTTTAGGTTGTGCAAGGCGACCCGCCTCGGCTTAGTACGTCTTACAACGGAATGGAATTCTCAACCGAATTCGTTGAATTTGTGAATACGTGGTAAGTTGGTTTTTTTTCTCTTTGTGGAGGTGAATAAAAAAATTAATTACCTCGATAACGCGAAAAATAAAAATAAAAAATTTCCCATACCGGGAATCGAACCCGGGCCTTCTGGGTGAAAGCCAGATATCCTAGCCACTAGACCATATGGGATATTATAGTTTACCTGTCCATTGACTTACAGTTACCGTTACGCAAAACCTTACAAATGCTGTGAATCATCGAGTAAACCAGTTTCATGACTCAATTCTCTTTTGGATCTTTTATACGTTTCAGGGGTCATAAAAGAATAAAAATTCGACGACGCGACTGATACCCATTAAAACAAACACAAATAACAATTGAAGTCAGTGTGCGTGGCTACTGTGACGCACATTTGGAGATTTAAATCGGGCAGTTAAAACAGACTACCGAAGAAGAAGCCTCCTAGGTGAGCCGATAGAGCCCGATAGGTGCAGAAAAGATGGAGCTTCTGCAAATAATCTTTGCTTTTTATCATGCCTGCCTATGGGGCAATGTCCGGTCAGGACAGCTATTGTGGTGCTGATAGTCATCCTTTTAAGAAAAAGCATCATATTTGAGCGTTTTAGGTTTTCTTTGTGCCAGATTTGTTTAACAGTGTGGTACGTAGTGCTATTTCTACACAAAAGTGCTATATCCTACTCATCATGTTAAAAATTTGGATTGAAGAAAATAGATATATTAATATTAATAATATTAAGAAAAAAAAATAACCGACGACTGGCGCAAGAGCATTACGAGTATATGTCCAATCTATAAGAAAGGAGATAAACTGCGATGTGAAAATTACAGAGGCATATCATTGTTGTGTACATCCTTCAAAATACTGACGAGAGTGATTCAGAAACGACTAAAGCCATATACAGAAAGTATTATCGGCGAATACCAATGTGGTTTCAGAACCGGCCGATCTACTATTGACCAGAAATTCTCAGTCAAACAAGTGCTAGAAAAATGCTGGGAGTATAACACTGAAGCCCACCAGATCTTCGTGGACTTCCAACAGGCATACAATAGTGTTGCGAGCTAGGGGTTCGCCGGGATTTCAAGTAAAACACAATTCGGTAAAAATAAAAAATAAGTGATTATTTATTAATCGCACTTTAAATTCACAGAATTATAATCGCACAATAATTCGCACTGTATGGCAATACCGCCCGCTTATACCATATATCGCTTGACTCGTTCACTTTCGTTCTCTCTCAACACGGTCGCGTGTACCCGCTGGCTGTCACAGTCGACGTAATCAGAATTACTGTGTCTTCGCTGAACGCTTCACCTGCTTATATACTACCCGGTTGCAGTCTAGGATGTACTTGAACGTTCGTTCAGTTGTGGAATCTTCTCGAAAGCTTCAGAGCCTTCGATTTCGATAAGAAGAGAGATACAATCGTGTTGTTTCGCCTTATCTTCAGCTAGGTTTCTGATTGGGTTATTTTGCAACTAGGTATTCGGTTGTTGTTGTTTTCATTATGTGAAATGATCGAGTTGTACGGTTGTGCGGTTGCCAGGCTTACACGTAACAATAGTATAGATCGGAATGTACTATATAAGATAATGCTTGACTTCGGAATTCCATCAAAACTCATCCGATTAACCAAAATGACCGTGACTGACACTGAATCCCCAGTAAGGATACAAAACGATCTTACTAAAAGCTTCCGAACAGAATCTGGTCTGAAGCAGGGAGATGGGCTCGCTCCCATCTTTTTCAATCTCGCCCTGGAATATGTCATCAGAAAGGTACCCGTACCAGAAGTACCATACTAATCAATGTAATGTAATTAGTGGCGTACGCGGATGATATAAACTCATGGCCAGATCTGGTCCAGACGCCAAGGAAGTCTTCCACTGTCTAGACTCAGCGGCAAAGGATGTCGGGTTAAGGGTCAATGAGAATAAGACCAAGTTCATGACCCAAACAAGAAGAAACGCGCCAACTAGACAAACTATGACCATGGGGGATTACAACCTCGAGAATGTGGATCATTTCTCATACTTGGAATCACACCTTGTAATAGATGGCAACGAACGGGACGAAGTAAAACAACGGATCACACTAGCAAATAAGGCGTATTTCACGGTTCTCCCGATCTTAAAATCGAAAAAAGTGCACAGGCAGAGCAAACTTCGCATATACAAGACCGTAATCAGACCTGTGCTACTATATGCAAGCGAAAAGTGGACTCTCACCCAAGCGTCTGAAAAATCAATAGACGCTTTTGAACGACGGATTCTTCGAAGAATTTTGGGACCAGTAAGAGAAGGCACTGAATGGCGTATCCGGTACAACAACGAGTTGTATAACATCTAGCATTTTTTGCTATAATCATCCCAGCCGCATCGACCCTTATAAAATTTCGTAAGCTACAATGGGCAGGTCATGTGGAGTGAATGGACGACGGAAGAATTCCCAAACGCACACTGAAAGGTAGAGCTCAGGGTAAACGACCGATGGGAAAACCGCGGAAAAGATACGAGGACTCAGTTGACACAGATTGCTGATCGCTTCTTAGATGCACAAACTGGAGGACGCGGGCGCTGAACCTATATGACTTCAGACAATTTATCCTGCAGACCCTGGCTATCGCGCCATTGATGATGATGACGTGCTATTTGCCCATCTTAAATTGGTTTTACTTTATTATTTTTTAATAGTAAAGTATTGTGATCGACCTGAAATTTCAAAAAAATTTGCTACCCTGAAATTTTGTATTTACACGTTTTAGGACTAGTAAACACCAAAAAAGCAAAAAAAAAAAAATTTCCATCTGTCCGCCGTATACGCCGTACGCCGTCTGCCGTACGCAAAATCGTTTGAAGGCGCGTAGCTCCCAAACCCGTTGAAGATTGAATTGAAATTTTTATGGTGGGTAGATTGGGTAAACTCCTACGACTGGTATCTTTTGGGGTGGTGGGGGTGTTAGGGGAGGATGAGGGGGGAGCGTTTTAGACGAAAAATGTTGGTTTCTAGATCTCAGGAACCATTTATGCTAGGAGGCTGAAACATGAAACATATGTAGTACTATGATAGTGGACTCATTTGCAAAAAAATTATCGATAAGGGTTGAGGGGTGTAGAAGTGGGGGGAAAAACAAAGAGTCCAAAACGCTAGAAAGCCGGAATTTTTCTAGTTGGGTCCAACTTGAGCAGTAATTTATACGGCATTGTGTGTAGGGTATTACCGCACCTGCTGAGTTCATCAGCCATGCAGCTACCTGGAACATCCCTAGCATTCTGGTCAAGTGAATATTAAAGTTTTCTGCCATCTCAGTGAGAAATGACCGAGATTCCGCGGCAACCTTTGATGTAGTGCCCGATTGCAAGGATCTTATTGCCGCTTGGCTGTTTGTCAAAACGCTAATATCCTTGATGAATATTTTTTTGTAATTGCTGAATGTGTGTCCGGGGCACACTTTCTTGGCCCGAAGAACTGGAGACTGTACAGTTTCTTAGCTGAACGAAATGTAAACATATATGAACATACCTGAAATTGGGCTCAACTTCCTCAATCAGTTCAGCACAAAATGACACACTTACCTAAATAAATGAAATAAAAAGAATATTTAATTTATTAAAATATATTAAGCTTCGTCAGAAAGACATTACAAATGTCCGGAAAGCAGATTGAGACGTTCATATTTAGTGTATCGGAGAAAACACCTCCACCTACGTATCACTATCTCGCATTTCTTCTGGGTTGGGATAATGGCTTGGAAGTTTTGGTCAAAAACAAAACTGGGAAGATTGTGTAGTCAGTGTTTTCGGAAATGTTCTTTAAATCATTGAAGATTGTCGAGTGGCCGGCTAGTAAGCTAGTTCATTACATGGAGGCTCCAAGTCAGATGGGTGCCAAAGATGTCTAGAATTGGGTACTAGATGGAACAGTTCAGCCAGTGCTGCGGAAGCGGGTGGTTCTCAAAGTTCGCTGATAAATATGCATACCGATCTCGGTATCTCTTCCAAAGAGATCCGATTTACGGTTCTTTAAGCACCCATCAGACATTTTACACCATACGGTAGTATAGTTCTGATGACGGACACGAAAAGTCAATGAATTATTCTAGGTTGCATAACCTATTTTGATCAAATGACCTTTTTACACGAGTAGAGACCGAACGTGTGTGTTGAGTTTCTATTATAGTTTCCTATCTAAAATTGTTCCATCCAGAGAGAGAGAGAGGAAACGATAAGCATTTTTTATACTCAACCCACATTCGGCTGCCTATTTAGAGGATATAGAGATAGCGTTTTGCATAATCTCACTCAGCGTGTTCTTTCGCGAGACAGCAACAGCAATGTCATCTACATAAGTGATCACTTTACTGCTTGCCCTTTTTATGTTAAATAGCAGTTTTTTAACCACTAAATACCCAAGAAAAGGGGAGAGGGAGAGTCCAGCTTGTGGGGTAGCAAAAAAATAGTAAAAATAAATTGTTCATAGAAGTAAAAGCCAATTTGATATCTGATCAGACTTAAGAGATGTGGTTGAATTCAGGAAAAACGTGTACAACCCCAATATAGTACTTAGGGGTTGAACATCAAAAACTTGATTTTTAGGCGATTATATGAAAAGCCCACGGAAGTAGAAACCAATTCGATAGGTATTCTATCAGACCCATGTTATGGTGGAATTCGTAAAACTTTGTACGATTCCTTTACAACAGCATAAAGATGAATATCAAGGACAACACACATTCAAAACTTAGTACCTTTTATTGAAGTATTAAGACCGGCGAGACTTCTTAAGGAACTTATTCTATCTATGTCTATCTCTCTTTTTACCTGCGGAGCCAGACAACTCTATACAAAATAAGGCTACTAGAGGAGGTTTTAAACAAAAGTGTTAAATCGGTATACAGCCAACAATTATCAACATCAAGCACAGAACTTTATGAGATAAGAGAAAAATGAACATTTAGGGTATAATAGCAGTAGAAGGAGGTAAATACATTCAAGCCATTAAGAAACAGCAAAGGTAGTCATCAACAAACCTAACATCCAGCAGTGAGATACACCTCTGCAACACTCGGACTGCAGAAAATCTAAGAGTATTGCTCGCGCGGACAGAATCGAATATGAAGGGGTCGAATAACGGTCGCCATTTATTGGTACAACGATCGATTTAAGGTGCTACACAAAAAACTAAGGAGTTGTGACAATACAAGTTGAAATTAGGTGAATTTTGAAACTAACACTAGCATTTACCGAGCTCCCATTTTTTGCTATAATTACTTTTTTTACCTAGCTATTATTTTGATAAATCAACTTATTGCTTTCTATTTATTTATCATTGTATTTATTAGTGATATACGATCCTTTTCTTCACTTTATTTATTCCCTAAAATTTTATTTTTATTCAACTATATTTTTATCTACAGGGTGAACGGAAAGTAAGGTATCACCTTAATGGGAAAAAGACTTAAAATCCAATCTGTTTCTTATTGGCTTTAGACAAATTAGAATGATTTTTCTTGAAAACATTGTATAATAGGAGAATACTTGAAGAATCAATTTATTCTTTTAAAACCTTGGAATCTATTCGTTTATCGACTTACTTATCTTATTAACCAACGCCTTCAGATGAGTAAGTAAATAAATTAAAGCTCTGATCGAAGTAAATAAATTAAAGCTCTGATCGATTAAGGATACTGAAATAAGCTGGCAACTTGGTGTTCCAAGGAAGGCTGCCAGAATATGGTCAGGAAGGACAGTGAAGGTTTTTCAATTTTGATGTTCTTTCAATGACCATAACCAGGGCAGCGATCTACCTATACAAGAATTTAATGTGGAGGTCTTCAAATATAACTCATCTGACGCCGAAAAACAAAATTCTTAAATAAATTCTATATTGAAAGTTCAATTCGGAATGAAGAAATTTTTCGAAATCATTTGATAAACTGAACTAAATTTTCTAATCTTATCCTATTCCATGGCGCGACAGCTGAAATTCGGCTTTGGTCTCTTCGATAATATTTTTTCTGTCTTTAGTGCAACCAGTTAATGTGATATCCCGTCGCTCTAATCGCGTCGCTTTGATAGTCTACTTTCTAATTTCGTCGCGCATGTAACACGATTTTGACACTTGCGTCGGTGGTATTTCGAATTTTTTACAAACAATACACGACAACTGGCTAATAAATTTCGGAAAATGAATTCCTATACAGTAAACAGGCAATACGTTTGCAGGCTGCGAACAGAATATCTCAGTATTTGAGAATATAAATTAGAAGTGGCGCGAAGTAATTCAGTTCGTTCACTATAACTTGTGTCGCGATATAGCGCGCGCGATGCGATTGTGACACTGCGCGCGTTGCGTCGTGTAATTCTAACTTAAGTTCCTGTTTTTTTGACTTTGTGTTCAATAGACACAATCGGACTTATTCTTTTCATTTTGATTTATCATTTATACAAGGACTAAGCACTTTATTTACTTATATTTTCAGTTTAATTAAAGATGAAAGTGAACGTCCAAAATATAGTAAACTATTACAACTGCCATTTATTCAACGGGGTGAACGAAGTCATACCGATGTTGCTGCATATGTTGGAAATGTTTTGGAACAAATGGAACAAGACGGCATTACACAATTTACAACAAATCAACCGGCCGAAAGTTAATAGCAACCCTAAATCGTAAATTGAATGATAAACTAAAAGAAGGCGACAAATATTTAAAACGATAAAAAGAGAACATTTTCTCGATTTTTTTTTTCTTAATTACAAACACACGTTTTTTTGTATCGATTTGTCGATTATGATTAGGGAGAAAGTATCTAATTGAGTCAAACTTATTGTTGCTAGTTTCATGAAATAATAATAATTAAATATATAAGTATAAATATTTAATTATTGTTATCAATATGGTAATGATGATTATCCAATATGCCTCTTTCGAGTATGACGTATTTAAAATAAATAAAATCCTTAGATCTTAAAACATATAAATGATAAAGAAAATACCTTTTATGGCGCATAAATGAGAAAGTATGTTTGTGAGAGATTGTATTGTTGACAATTAACTACTATTAGATTTTCATATGCAATAAATTACACGAGAATATGAAAAAAAATAAAATAAATTAAAAAAAATTGTAAAAATAAAACAAACAAAAATGCTGTATATTTTTTTTTTTGCAAACATTTTTAGGCATAAATATTTTTTAATTAGATATTATTTCATATATTTGTAAATATATGTATACAAGAGAACAACAAGAAGTAACTCTTTTCTCAAAATGCAATCCAAATGCGTATTTTTACATTGAAACAAGGCTTTCTTTTTCAGCTGTGTTATCAAATGATTTTGATACAACTGTAAAAAGTTGTCACAACATTTCCATATTAGTATTATTTTTGTTTGGTTCCTGTTGGGTTTTTGTTTTGGTGATTATATTTTAATTTTTCTTTTGATTTGAAATCAATCCGTCCTGATATATTTATATAAATTCTGTTTCCCATATTTAACAGCAATATTTTGTGGAAAGATTAACTTGCCGTCTTATAAAGAGAATTTGTTTGAATGTTTGTGTTTGAGGTGGGTCTAATATGTGCGGATGTGTTTTCCTTTTTACGGTTGTAGTCGATAGTTTAAACTACAAGTTTGTTTAATTTCTATCGGAGGTAATGTATCAATTTCAATTGTTAACCAGTTCGAAATAGAAACAAATGCATTTAAATTGTCGTTTATTTAAAAATAGTTGCATATTAGCGAAATAATAAGGAAGGGGGTGAAGTAAATCTAAAATATAATTTGTGCCTGTATTAAGAATCCCGTTGACAATTCAAAATATTAAAAAAAAAATAAAATAAAATGCAAGAAATAATAAATTTATAAAATGATAAAAAAAAAACTTTAGTAAGAAATACAAATATTTTTTAGACATAATATTATAAGCTTATAGAAATCTTGTGATGTTAAACACCAACCATTTGTACATAAACAAAAGGATATATTATAAAAATAAAGATTTTTTTGTAATATTATTAAAAAAAACCACACAACCACAACTACAATAACTACTAAATAAACAACATGAAAAAATAATATCGTTTTCAATCCCGTTGTAAATAATCAATTACCATTTAATCATTTATAAAGTATCAACTTAATAAGATTGCTTATCCCAATGTTCTCAGGACTTTTTCTTTAGTAACAAAAAAAGAAAAGAACGAAAAACAAAAACAAATCTGTAAAGTAATCCTGAAATTGTCGAAACAAAAACTTATTGTAGCTTTAGAAAACAGAGAAACTCTCAAAATTAGTATATTTTGCTAATCAAATCGCGCTTTATTAATTGTATGAGTGCAAAATAAAAATGTAGCTTTGAAAAATATTCATGCAATGCCGAGCTTATTATTCTATTTTTTTTATTATTATTATTTCTGTTCCACACTTA
Organism: Beris morrisii; assembly: GCA_951812415.1. Taxonomy (NCBI): domain Eukaryota; kingdom Metazoa; phylum Arthropoda; class Insecta; order Diptera; family Stratiomyidae; genus Beris; species Beris morrisii. Next base: position 131,080,952 of record OX638312.1, read on the forward strand.
CACACTATATAATCAGCACTATTCTTATTAGCACACTCTGTCTCAAATTCGATTAGAAAGAAAAACGCAGATATCCTATTGTAGAAAAAAAAACTTAATTCGATAATTTTAACAGAAATTAAATTGAATACGTCCAAGTAAGTCAGTTTCTTATTATACACACACACAAATACAAAATATTGCATGCGTTAGTTATTCTCTAAAAAAAACGTAATATTAAGCTTAAAACGAATATTGCAGTGATATATGCGACCGGATTGGCTTTGTTATGAAAAATCATTTTTATAATAATAGAAAAAAAAACTATCAATGAATTATCGTGTGAATATACTGGCGAAATCTACTCTTATTATATCACCGCACTAAATTTGTGATTGCACGCCACTGCTCCTATCAACTATACTCTTTTTTCTTATCTAGAATAATTTCCGTTTTAACAACCATAATTATTCTTGCTATTGTTTCTTAATGTTGTTTTTCATTTCGAGTGTAAGAGCAGAGGGTCTATTGAATTGCATTAAATTACTGAACCAATTGCAATTTATCAACTTTTTCACATAATCAACAAGAAAATTAAAATAATTAAAAAAAAAACATTTAAAAGTCGTTCAGACAATAACCACAAATTTAGAAAGTAAAAGTTAATTAAAATTTCTATTTTTTCCATTTGTTGTCGAAAATAAAATTTTATTTCGATTCCGTTGTTTGAAATAGAATCATACTTTGTATCAAATTTATTTGATAATTTTTGAAACACAATTTCAAACGAATAACAGTTGATTTTTCTTTTGTTTTTGTGCCACAAGTAAATCAATTCGTGGAGTTAATTAACAAAGAAAATGAAAATAATAGAAGATTCCACAGGCAAATGTAATTGTTTTAAATTTGTGTAAATTTTAGTTAACGTTAATATATTATAGGAAAATAGATGAAAATTTGGTGTTTTCTTTTGTACGAATGTGTTTATATTGAGGTTTACAATGTATCAAATATACTCGTTTATACCTATTCGGTTTGAGAAGCCTACTTTGTGCCATATCAACCTCCCCTCCTCTCCCAAGCATTTTATTCTGAAATTTATTTATATTCGAGTACCACTGTTCGCTGCAACTTTCAACAATTTCGTTTGCAATATTTATCTTGAAAAATATTTTCTACTTGTTTTCTAAATAGGACACTAGTAAATATATACAGAAGAACCTGAAGAAGTGACCACCTTCCTATCTTGACCACTTGCCTAAAGTTGCCAGTTTTTTACGGTCCCGATGTAAATCAGAAACGAATTTTATTTAATAAATTATTTTTATAATCTGACCAATCGAATAAAGTGACCAATTTTGCAGTCCCTTGGGTGGTCACTATATAGAGGTTCTACTGTATATAAGAATTCAAAGTTTCAACTTTCTACCACAATAACTCGCCACGCAGTGTTCTTAAGGTTGAGACCATGTGAGCAACCAATGATCCTATAAAGGATGTTCCAATTCATTATCGCGGAGTTTTATCTGAAGATAATAAAAACACTCACCATATTTAAACAAAATGTTTTCTTTAAAAAAATAACTAGTTGCAACGTTGAAAACTGAATTTGCCATGAGCATAACTTTGACTTTACAAACAAATGTCTGAAACTTGCTGACGTCTATAAAACGAAAATTTCAGTCAACAGTTTATATTTTATTTTATTTTTTTCTTAACAAAAATTTATAGCAGATACTTAAGATTTTCAACTCTTGTTAAGCGAGTTGTACTTTTGGTAGTATTTATTTTTAAAAATTTTCCCCGGAAATATTTTCCAAAACTTTTTCCATTTTTTTCAGGTAAGTTTTTGAATTTCCGTTACGAAATTGAAATGGAGTCGATATCGAGTTCTGCGTTAGAATGCGAATGCGAAATAAATGATAGGCCCGTAGATTTTCTAGGTGATTCACTTTGTAAAAGTTCTCCATCAAATGTTCGTGATATCATTAAGAAATATGAACCAGATCGCGAACTTGTTAAACAATCGGGATCTTTAGGATTGATGTCGAATCAAGGGAGTCGGAGTAGTATGAGACCGGTAAATCGACTTGTGTTTGAAGAGTCGCAAGTAACTGCAATGCAAGCTGTAACACAGCAACATGTAACAAAGCCGGATTTTATGAGGTACGAACATATTAAAAAAAAATTTATTCAATTTTCAACACAATTTGATCAAATCATAAGGTCTTTTGACAAACCTAGAGCAGTTATTAATAATGGGAGCCTTGGTACACTATCGAAAAAATCGAATATCCCGAGCATAACGAAACGCTCGCTATCGGATGTGAGACCTGAGAATCCCCTATCTGAGAATACTTATCAAAGTAAAACTACGATCATTAAAACCTCGGAAGGTATCTGTAATAGAACATTTTAAATTATGCGTTATGAATTGACAAATTTTTAATAGGTGTGCGAATAACAACGGACATTCATTTTAATACGAGCAATGGCCAAGCACCAGACCAATGGATTGGACGTAGAATCGATACAGATCTTCCGCACAGTAAAATTTTATTAGAATTTGAATCGAAAAATGGCAATTTGGCAAAGTAGGGTTGAGTCAAAGAACGGTTTCTGATCAACAAAATTAAAAAAAAAAATCTGATAAATTCAACAAAATTATAAAATTCAAGCTAATAAAAAAATTATATAGTAAAATTTCTGAAAATATTTACGGTTTAATTTTTCCGCTTTTGTTTAAATTTTGGGAGTGGAATTAAAAATAAAAAAATCTTCCCGGCAAACAGCTGCTGGTAATCTTATAAGCGATATCCTCATGATATCCTAGTTATCGCCATCTATCGCTTACAAGCAATAATAAAAATAATTGGTCGTATTTTTATCGCAAATTATACTATTATATCACGGGCGATAGAAGTATCGTGGTCAAGATACCATCAATGATACTTCATCATGATATCTCTATCGTGCGCGATATCATAATGTCGCTTGCGATACAATTTTTACGTAAAACGTTCAATTATAAAAAAGATATAAATATATCTTAGAAATTAAAATACCGCTGATTATCTTCATTGTCTCTTGTAAGCGATAGAAAGCCATAACTGGGATATCATAAGAATATCGCTTGTAAGATTAACAGGAATTATTTCTCTTCGGTCAGAATCAAGAAAAAGGGAATAATCAATACTATTATATTCAATAAAGTATAATTATATAAATCAATTTGATCAATTTTGCAAATTTAGTAAATACGTAAGCAACCCCTTCACACTCCCCTGGGGGTTGAATTTTGAAATTGGTTTTTAGGCCATTTCATGAAATCCCAATAATCAATTGTATATCTCATCAGAACTAAGGGATGGCAAAATTGTGAAAATGTATGCAACCCCTTTAACCACTTGGGGGTTGGATATCCACAAATTCTGAAAGAAGTTTTTAGATAAAAATAAAGAAAGCCCAAGAGAACAGAAATAAAAACCAATTCGATCACTCCTAAAGGATATGACGGAATTCGTGAAATCGTGTTGAATACTTTTATACCCTCACAGAAGTTGAAAAAGGAAAAAACTTAAAAATGGGTTTTAGGCGATTATAAAACAAATCCGTGGAAGTGAAAAGTTATTCGATATCCAATCAGACCTGAAGGATATGCTGAAATCGTGAAAATGTATGCAATCCCTTCAGGGGTGGAATTTCGAAAAATTCTGAAAGCATTTATATGAAGAATCCGTAGAATAAAAACTAATTCAATATATTTAGAAGACCTAAGATATGTGAAGAAATTCGTAAATATATATGAACCGCACCTTCCGTACGCAAATGATTATTTGAAAATTTTTTTTATATTTAAATTACCTTTCTAGTATATTTACATATACTCACCAAGTTTCAACTTTCTAGCATAAGCCGTTCTATAGATAGAAAAAACACCGCCCACCCCCCATACACATATAAAAAATTAAATGATGTTCAACATGCCACAATTATAGTTCCATTCAAAGTCCCAGTTTCAGCTATCTATCATTTTGGGTTCTTGAGATATGAAAATTGAAACTTTTTTTTTCATCCTTCCACACCATCACCTCCTACATCGACAACCCTAAAAAAAATTTCTGCTCGGAGTCTATTAGGTATACTTCTCGTAAAAGTTGATTTTTTAGAAAAATTCTTATTCTCCCCCATTTTCATGCTAAACGGCCACCTTAAAAAATTTTATTTTCAGCAAACTCCATTTGTCGACTTGTACATATATACAAACCATATTTCATTTTTCTACCGCAATTGCTTTGTAAGATATCGTAGTCTAAAGTTTTTCACCCCCATCATCGTACGCCAATGACCTCTCTTACAATTTTTTCCCCCGTCTATTCTCCTAGTGTTCCTATAAACGGTAATTAAGTTTCAATTTCGTGACATAAACCGTTTAGGATATGTGTATTTTAGATTATCTCAATCTCGGCTTTCGAGCGTTTTAGTAATTTGTGCGCTGATAAGCTATTCTAATTTTTATGTTCACACTAAAACCATGCGTGTACTACAGAAATTTGATTTGTTGGGATTGTTGTCGATTGGTGATCTGCCTGCAAAATCATTTTCCATTTTGATCGCACTATACTGCCATGATGTTGCTTATGCTAATTCACACCTAGTGTGTATACCTGGCTTTCTTTTCTTGGTTACTGTAGAGTGGTTCCTAGGTGAGAACCCTGTTTGGTCACAGCTTTGATACCTTGCCTGGCCTATCGATGATTTTGCAGCCGCTATAAGTTTATAATTTTGTGCAGTTTAATGGATTATAATTGATAGAGCTAATATGGCAATAGATCGCCTTAGTAAACTATTCGCATTTTTACGCACTATAACCATTTCTTCACACTGTAATAGTGTACAAATTCCGCATCAGAATAGCAATGAGGCAGTGAAACAGAATAAAGTCTTAGACAAAGAATTGGAACCCCTTCCTCGTTTAATGAAGTTAATGCAACACTTTGATCGTCTAAGAATACGGTGATGAATCGAGTCATCTTCGAATGTAGTTTCCGTTGTGTCTTCAAACAATGAATACGACGCATCTGTAAGGAATTTGATTTTATGATCTACTAACCATGTACCGTGTAGTACAAAGATCCATTTCAGACATACCTGGATACCTGCATAATATAGCAGAAATCATACAGGGAAGTTACAAAACTGCCTTATCCAAGGACAGATCGCGTGAGAAGCAAGCTAACAAGTGCAGTAGCGTCGAGTTTTCGGAGACCACAACGGTTTTAAAAGATACTATGCTCAATTTTGTAAGATTTTTAAGTTAAGGTGTGAAAATGAATGAATAGAAGAGGGCACGCTAGTACACATGCTGGGAACTGGGTGTCGTCGTCTAAAGTATTTTGCCATTATGTTGGGTTATCTTCCTCAAATTGTTTTCGTGCTTTTTATGCATTGCTTCACCTTGAGGCCAGAGAAAAAAAAACTACACAAAATTCTCGACATTTCTTAACAATACGAAGAGTATTGCTTTCACTTTCAACTTCGATCAAGTGGCAAAATACAGTAACCACTGGCCAGTAGGTCGAGGTACATTAATACTATACTTAGAAATAAGGGCCTTTTGTCAAGATGATACGCACAGACAGCTTCAAGTGCACTACTTAAAGAAGTACACTTTGTCAATTCGCTCGGTGTACGTGGATTAAAGCGGTTCATAACCTTTATGCCAGTTAAAAACGTCACGTTCATGTCCAATAGTATTGCTACTGAAGTCATGTTTGTCTACCTTTTGTCGAAGCTGTTTTCTTTACAAAAGCATTTATGCTAATTGCATTAGTCAGTCTTGTTAGCTATACACCAGACGAGTTTCTTCCCTTTTAAAGATACCGCAAATATTATTGTAAACTATTCGGCTACATTTACGAAAAACTAACAAATCTGAAGGTCATTCAATTGTAGCTGAAGTCAGGTGTGTAAGGATTAGTCAAGACAATTTTAAGCCATCCATAAATGGAATCAGATTAACAAAATGTTATTGTACTCGTAAATGATGTTAAGTGATATTAGCGCGAACTTTTAAATTTGTCATTACGACGTTTATGTAGGCATAACTATGTTTTTCTGCTGTTTTGGTTTCAGAATTATTTTTATATTTAGAAGATAAGTGTTCTAGTGGGTGGGTCGATTTTCAATATTCGCGGGTGTACAGGGTGGTAAAGAAAAGTCTTTGCTTCATCTATCCTCATTCACATGAACTGTTATATCTTCAAAACTAATAATAACAATTCAACAGACTTATTTTTTGGGGAACCAAATTACCTTTTATTTGATGTAAGTGTCGATGGTGTAGTTATACCCGAGCTTGAGAAATTTACTTTAAAATACAAATTTTTCCTATGGTGAGACTAAAAATTCTTTGATCAATGTGATTTTTCTCAGAAAACCTCATTAATAAAATGTTGTTTTAATTTAATTTTGTATGTGCCATATTACTATGTTATTGCTGTATGGCAGATACTCGAAGAAGTAAAGGAATTTTACTGACTAATGAACTGAAACCTCATTTTCGCTCAAAACTAATTTGTACAAAATTTCAAGTTCGTGGCTAACCGATTTCTAGAGTTATGATGAGTTCCGTAAATTAAGTGGAAATTTTTTAAAGGATTTTTGAATGGGAATTACTCGAAGGACGCATGGGAATTTTTTTATATTCATTCCCTTAACTACAATTATTCGATAACTAACGTATGGGTCATTCCATCAAGAATCGCCAAAGTTGTGACCTTACCATCGCCGATTTTTTTGAAAATATTTTTACTTGAAGAATTTTTTTGTTTCTATCTAATTTTTTTTGTTAGTTTAGTATGTTAAAGTTTTCGCAAAAATGGTGTCCGAGTCAATTTTGAAAATTCATATCTCTGGTAATTTTTAAAATAAAAATTATTTTAAAGGGTGAGGTTCCCGCAATATAAAAAAAATACGAATAAAAATTATACTTGAAATTTTTTTATATTTTATATGTTATACTGTTTTACAAAACATACCAAAAAATTAACTTGGGATCTGAATCGGGGTCAAAAAAATCGAAGAATATCAGTGCTTCTCAATTACTTTATAGAAAAAGGGTCATTGCATCTAGAATCGCCAAAAGTGTGACCTTACCATCGCCGATTCTTTTGAAAATTTATGTACTCAAAGAATTAGTAAAAAAAATATAATTTCAATTTTTTGTTCCTATCTCATTTTTTTGTTAGCTGTAGTATTGTTGCGAGCTAGGGGTTCGCCGGGATTTCAAGTAAAACACAATTCGGTTAAAATAAAAATAAGTGATAATTTATTTAATCGCACTTTAATTCTATTCGCACAATAATTCGCACTATATGGCAATACCGCCCGCTTATTTATTTCGCTTGATTCGATCACACGCAATCGATCGCTTTCCACCAATACGGTCGCGTATACACGCTGGCTGTCACAGTCGACGTAATCAAAATTACTATGTCCTCGCTGAAAGCTTCACCTGCTTTTATACTATCCGGTTGCAGTCTAGGATGTACTTGAATCTTCGTTCAGTGGTGTATGTAGAAGGTTCTAGTGAGCTTGAGATCTTTCCATTCGAGCACATTCGATTAGAGTGGAGGTATAATCGTATTGCTCCGCGCTCCTTATATGCTTCAACTAGTCATTTGATTGGGTTACTTTGCAGCTTAGGTATTCGGTTGTTGCTGTTCCCTATTCCTAATCGATCGAGTTGCGCGGTGGCCAGGCTTACACGTAACAGTATGTTAAAGATTTCGCAAAAATGGTGTCCGAGTCCTCTTTGAAAATTCATATCTCTGGTAATTTTTATCCTAGAATAATAAAATTGGACTTATTTTAAAGGGGGAGGTTTTCGCAATATAAAAAAATACGAATAAAAATTATCCTTGATCGTCTCAATTATGTTATAATTGTAATTTTTCTATAACATAATTGAGAAGCACTGATGTTCTTCGATTTTTTTGACCCCGATCCCATTCAGATCCCAAGCTAATTTTTCGGTATGTTTTGTAAAACAATATAACCTATAAAATATAAAAATAAAAAAAAAAACGCATTTTGAGATATTCAAGGATAAAGGACAAAATCGTTATCCTTGAAAAAAAATTTCAGGGATAATTTTTATTTGTATTTTCTTTATATTATTTTTTATATTATTATATTCTAGGATAAAAATTACCAGAGATATGAATTTTCAAAGAGGACTCGGACACCATTTTTGCGAAAACTTTAACATACTATAAACAACAAAACCACAATGAGATAGAAACAAAAAATTGAAAGCGTATTTTTTTTTTCACTAATTCTTCGAGTACATAATTTTCAAAAGAATCGGCGATGGTAAGGTCACAAATTTCATAATTTTTGGCGATTCTTGATGGAATTACACGTGTAAAAAGTCGTAGCTTAATGCGTTTCAAAGTCATTGGCCAATATTATTGAACACGTGTCTTAAGGACTTTTTGTATTACAGCAACCCGAAGGCGAAGGACTTACAAATTCGACCAAACGTCCAGATTCAAAATTTCAAGATTTCTTGTTCAAAACGTTCTTGAGTAATCGTGCGCACGGACAGACAGACGGACGGACAGATGGGCAGGCGGACGGACGGACAGACGAACAGATGGACAGACGGACGGACGGACGTCAGGCGGATTTGAAATTCTGACCACAAATGAACAATAAAAGATAGAGGCTCTCCAAATGTATTTCAAAGTTTTTTGTTTGTATAAAATTTGAACTTTGGGTAATGCATATCTACAACAAACTGCTATATGCAATCCTGGCTATATCCACGCACCAACTGTTGAAAAGTGGCTACATTTCTAGTACAGCATGTACAATGCAATTATTGAAAAGTAAGTACCTACATCATCACACAGATAGTGTATTAAATTGTTCTTAAAACAAAAGATTTAAGCGAGTAACCCTATCAGCTATTGTACTTGGCACAGAAAATACCAACCTTAATGTTGTTTATTTGAAACAAAATTAAAAGCGGAAGACATTTGGTTTAAGTAGGAGGCTAACCAAATAGTTATCAATCATATACATACATATACACGGAACACGGAGTTCGGATTGATAACTATTTAGTTAGCCTCCTACTTAAACCAAATGTCTTCCACCTTTAATTTTGTTTCAAATAACCAACATTAAGGTTGGTATTTTCTGTGCCAAGTACAATTAGTTTCATTTAGTTCCATTTAATTGTCATACTAAGTTAAACTTATTTAATCCAAGCTCAGCAATGAACAGAAATTAAATTATGTTGTACAATTAAATTTTCGGAACTGTTAAACAATTTCCTAAACGACTCATTATAGTTGAATACTGTTTAGGTCAGTAGCAAAGTAATTTTCTACTAATCAACTCGACTTTGTTATTATTTTGTAAGAGATAATTAAAATCACTTCTTAATCGAACAAATTAAAATTATAGTATTGGCACCGATTTAAAGGTCAAGTACAAAATGCGGAGATCAGCCTTAGCCCTAGACAGATTTAATGTAATAATTGAAATGCAATCACCAATCAGCATTGGTTTCAGTAGGTTCGTCTAACAATGAACTGCTGCACGTAGTACGTGTCACGAAAGTCACGTCGAGACCTCTTCAAAAGAATTCAAAACATTTCGACACGTTCGACAGTATCCGAGCTTCTTTTCAGGTGTCACTCAAATCAGATCGGCGACACCTTAATCGCCATACAATACATGACCTTGACGCCACACTATCTACCACATTGCTACCAGAGGACGAACATCTCACGATCGATTTGTCTTTGAAATTGAACACTTTCACCTGAACAAAATTTTAAAATCTTTTCGATTTTGGAAGAATTTGATCTTGTGATCACACAGCAATAAAACAGGCGTGTTTTTATTTTGTTCAAAAGCAATCGCATTATTTACGTTCACATGTCACACATATGGTTGAGCTAATGGCTGGTCTAGAAGACACCAGGCAACCAAATCTTGTTTGGCAATTCTTGCGATAATTCATCACGTGCCTCTTGGAAAGTTCATTCCAAATCAGAGGAATGTTGAACTATTGCTGGAATATTTTACTGAATGCTAAAAGTCAAAGCGAGGCATTAAGGTGCCCGTAAAAACAAGATCAGTTATTAGTAAGACGACAATAGAACGGAGCTAGTTTCCATTCAATTCAAATTGGAATATGCAGTAGGTACGGTACTGACTATTTTAATCAAGTTTTATAGGTAAATTTACGTAATTGTTAGCTAGGGAGCGAGCATCTTCAAGGTGCATTTCCATTTCAAAATTGGAAATACTTTGTTAAACATAATAGTAATAACATTCAAAATATACATTCCTTTTTTGTAAGACGATTGGATAGTTTGTATAGAGTTCTGATCTTTAGTAGATCAAGGAAAGGACCCGAATGAGGGACGAACCTTTAGCTCAATACACAATAGTCTTGGCGAAAATCAAATGTACTTAGGCATTCCCAAAGCACCGCCTTAATCTGAGGTGTAGAAAGAAAAAAACAATTTGATATCTTATCTGGCCTATTGGATTTGGACAAATCTCGAGATTTTGGCAAAACCTATAAAAATCTTCTAGATTTTTGTGCTCTTTTTAAAATCTTCCTTAGAGACTAGAGTTTGTGGTAGGTCGCTTACAAATTCAGAAATGTAAATAAAATTCTCTTCAGAGCGAAGCAGACTCTTTTCAAGATTTCGAAATCTAGTTGACGAAATCAGTAATTCTACCGATTTAAATAAACCGATATTTTAAATTTAATTTTTGTATAATAGAACAATGACAGGGTCTTAAATTCACTTTATTAAAAAGTGGTGAAAATTAAAAAAAAATAATATAAAAAAAGAAAAAAATAGTAATTCATATAAATGAGAGAATAATATAAAAATAAAAGAGTGTGAGAGAGATATATAGTGGCGTGACGTTATATTTGAACTAGGGGAAGCAACTGGTTAATATCTAAAATATACTATTATTATGTTTTCTACAAATTTACTGAACCCCTCTCGTTAGGAATCAGGAACGGGTACGTGAGATTAAGTGATGTATTGTGTTTTATCAGCATTTTAATTCCCATGCTAAAATGTGCCGAAGAAAATGGTTAAAACTTGAATTTTTTTCGCAATTTATGCGATTTAGAAAAAGTACATTATAGATATTTTCAGCCAAATGTAAGGGAAGCAATGCTTCCCTTGCTGCCATGGACGCCACGCCACTGGAGAGATACAGAACGAAAGAGAAAAAAAGAAATTAAAAAGAGAGTTATTGTATGTATTATAATTTTCCTTGAATTTATGTTTGAATAAAAAAACAAACTTATCACAAAATTTAAAAAAAAGTGGCCTTGGTACTTGTTAATTTAAAAATAAACAAATCATTAATATAAAAGTAAAAAGCTTAGTTTTGATTTTGTTTTTTATTCAATAAATTTGCATTTTATTTAATAAATTTAATAAAATCAAATGACTTTATTATATATACTTACATGAAGGATTTTTCCGCACGTCAGCCATTGCATAGAGCTCGTATAAAATCAGTTTTCACTGTGAAGGCGAGGACAATAAAGCATTGCCAAGTATAAAAGTTATTGATATAAATTTTTTTGAATTTGTCAAGTGTACAAATTTCAAATACTTTTATTCTTGGCAATATTTCGCGGTACTACACAGTAGTTTGCTCTCACACACATTCGCTAGGAATTAAAATCAGTAGTCCTCGCCTTCACAGTTAAAACTGATTTAATTCGAGCTCATCATCATTGCATGAAAGAGTAATGGCTGTTGCGCTGCAAAATTTTTAAGAGATACATGAAGAAGGTAGAACTTTCTAAATTATAATTGAATAAAGTGTTGAATTAAAATGTTTATACTCTAGATGGAATCTGAGAGTATTTATAAGTTTAATCCAGATCAAAAGTTTGTAACGCATAGAACCAAGCCTCGGACGGAAAAAAGTTATATATTATTTATTGTTTATTTGTGGCCAAAAACTCCAAATCCGCTTGACCTACGTTCGTCCGTCCGCCCGTCTGTCCGTTAGCACGATAAATCAAGAACGTCTTGCCCTAGGATCTTGAAATTTTGAATCTAGATGTTTGGTTGAATTTGTAAGGCTAAGTTCGTTAACGGGCAAAATCGTCCTACTCCTTCGGGTAGCTGCCATATGAAATGTCCTTAAAATACGTGTTCAAGAATATCGACCAATAACTTCGGAACGCCTGAAGCTTTGACTTTGAAATTTTGTATAGGTTTGTTTTCCAATAGTTGGAGCTAAATGTGTGATTATGAAGAAAATACTATTAGTTCTTCGTGTAGCTGCCATACAAATATCCTGCCAAAATGTCTTCACTTAATTTATGTAACTCACTATAATTCAAGTAATCGTTTAGATATGAATTCGGAATTTTGTACAAATTAGTTTTGAGTGAAAACGAAGTTCGAGTTTATTAGTCAGCGCACAATCCTTTTACTCCTTCTGGTAGCTTCCATACAAAAAATCCTGAAGTCACATGTTCAACAATATTTCCCGATAACTTTTAAACGCTTCAAGCTAGGAATTTGAAATTTTGTACACGTTTATTTTAAAATGGTTCCAACGAAAATCGAGTGAGTCCTTCCCGCACCTCCCATGTTAAAGTTCTTGAAAAGGGATAATTCTTTTTTCAGAGACTCACCCAGTTCAAGGTATGAAATTAAACACTGACGAAATTGTCTTTTAGTTTCGGGTAGCAGCCAAATAGGAGTCTTTAATAAAGAACATACTACATGCACACACTTTATTCTACTTTATCCCCAACTGCAATATAAATCGGAGTTCAGTATTTCATCTAGAGTATCATACGATTGGCTTGCAGCCGATCGTGCCTGCAGTATGTTTTTGAAGAGTTTCGCTTTGAGGAATTAGGGTTGATATTCCCACTCCTGATGGTACCAATCTATCCCCGAAAAAACAATGTTAAGGAGATTTGTAGATTTTTTAGATCGGACGAAGGGACGAGCGCGATGCCCAAAATTCGATCAGTGAAATTTTATCGATTTCGGGATCGATTGGATTGAACAAATTTGAAATTATTTACGTCCCCTGATTTTTTTTTTAAATTAGTAATTACACGTGTGTCTCCCATTTATTGCGCACGCTATCCACATAAATTGATTTGTGAAAAATGCATTCGAAGTCACAGGCACAGCTAGTAGAAAAGAATAAATCATGCACAAATAAACTTAAGTCCGTGATTAAACACCGCATGCAGTCAAAATACCGACTGGCGTTATATATAAAATCCATAAAAACAATATAGACATTCGATACCTACAAATCGAAAGACAAATTGCCTTGTTATTGAGGTATCGTAATTAATATGATAATCCAGCAACAAGAAGCCTTCCGTACGTTACGAAATCGTCTGCGAACCTTTACTGCAAAGGTCTTTCTCATTACAGTACTCACGTACTCTTGACTTAAGGTGCATATAACCATCCAGCATTAAATTACAAGATGTTATTGTTACTACGATGCCCAACTGTCGAGGCGGTCATTTAATTCCTTCTGGATATGCAACCCATAGGTAAAGGTAATGTTATTCCCAAAAACATTGATGCAATATAAATCAACTTTCCGAAGTGCGACGTAACTCACGGTATTGAGTTTTGCTTGGTGTTGTGTGGGACATAATTTAAAGTCTTTCTCAGCTTGATAACAATGTTTATATTTTTATTACAAAATTTTGGTATACACTTCAGTTTCGAATTGGACAAAGATGCGACTCAATTTCGAATGGTTTTATTAGTTTTCTAATGATCTGGATTATACAATGGTCCATTGCTTAAGACTTGAATTAAAGCAAATGAATAGAAACTTAATTTGACCTTATTCGTTTTGAAGAAGCTCTGAAAAGAGAATAGTCTGTAGTTTGTATAGGTTAGGATAGGTTAGGTAACCTAACCTAAACGTAGTTTGTATAACATCATTCAAATTTAGGGCTTTAGAATGAGTATATTTTTTTTACTATTTTTTTCAAATGCGCCAATCTTTAATCAATTATTTATTGCCTTGTCATTTCCACACATTCCGACTAATTCCAATGTGCGAAAATAGCAATAAATTACCGATTAAACGGGCTTAACAATTTATTTGTATTAATAAATTCATCTCGCATCTGTCTGCGCTCTGCTAAGCCATAATCACGAATAGAACGACTTCTTTTATTGATTATTAATTTTAGAATCCTTGAATGCGGTCATTGATAACTTCCTAGTCAATTTTCTCGTGAATAATAGTCACACGAAATCGATGATTTAAAGTTCTACTCAATTCAATAATTCGACAAAAAACCGATTGTCGAAGAAAATGCTTATAGAATTCAGTTGACATAGACAAATACCAAAGAATGCTATTCCGTCAAGGCTGTCAACAACTTCAATAGTTTTAATCTACGACATCAATAAAAATAGCTGGTGATTGGTGTTTTACAATTTCTTAACAAACTGCAAGAAAAATGGAAGAACCATCGTTGGATAGCACAACTTCTTCAGAAGTTCCACTCTCAACAGTTGTACGCGATACCCTAGAAAGAAGTGGCGAATTGTATAAAATTCGCGCTTTGATTCAATCAAAAGTTCTGGATATTGTTCGTGGCGGTGATAATTCATCAATCACCAATCCACCAAGTGATCGCCGCGGTTCTGCATGTGATGTTCTGAATAAGTTAATTCTGGAGTATTTCCATTGGGCGGGATTTATTTATTCGGCCGATATGTTGGCCAGCGAATCGGGAATAGATCATCAGCCGCCGTCCAGATTAAATTTGGAGAGTTTTGTAGGCGATTATAAGAAGGATTCGCCGATTTTGATTAGTTTAGTTGGTCAAATGATGAATTCGTCTGGTGGTCAATGTTAATTTTTTTTGGAAATTATATTCTATTAAAATTGTGTGTTCAAGTCTTGAATTTGTATGTAGTTGGCAATTTCAGAAAGCAGTGGGAAACAAGATTAGCCAATTATAAAAAATGGCGCCCAACGTGGGGTTCGAACCCATTAATTGATTAGGATTCGTATGTTATGTCAAAAAACTTTTTACTTACAGTGAAGTGAACATGAGTATAGCGATGAAGGAAAAGTACCGATCGATATTTTACTTACTACAAATTTCAACCTATTGGAAAACTGCTGTGAAATAGAACCCTAGAAGAACTAAGTTTTTGAAATCATGAGCACAAATATGTACAGTGAAAATATCTTTAGGGAATCAATAATAGCATTGATTGAATCATGTTCTATCGCTTTGGGCGCTGTTATTTGTACTCCCTCACATTTTAAACCAAATGCTGAATGTTGCATACAACCATAGAGATATAAATACTGGAGACAACAACTCGCAGTTTTTGTATGAAGCATTTTGAAGAATTTTGAAGCCGATTAAACGTTTTTGTATGGAGCGTTTGATGCCAGGTGGCAGTGAAATGCAAATAGTGGTGTTACGACCCTTTATCTTGAATAAAAGTAACCTAGTATTCAAATGGTTGGTGTTTTTCGTGTTCAAGACCGGAGTATAATATAAATGTAGTAAGATGCTAATAATAGCATAGTGTTTATTGCCGGTCCTTTGCGTGAAATCGTCCGGCTTCAAAACAGTCGCTGCTCGTCATCTCCAGTACATATATCTTTATGCATACAAACCATATAAAGTATTTTATTATCCAACTTGTCATGCCAAAGACACTAGTGTTCCTAAAGAAAAATTACATTTTACTTTATTATTTTCAGATTAAACTTTAGAGCTACTACGTTGTAAAAAACAAGGTGCATATATTTTTCACGAATTCCGCCATATAATTAAGGTCTAATAATATCTAATTGGTTTTACCATAGATCTTCAGACTATTTATGCTTCTAATATCTTAAAATTATTTTCGAATTATTTTCTAATTTAACCACCTAGGAGATGAAAAGGGTTTGAAAATATTTTCATCAAAACGTATGCCTACTGAGATATGTAATTGATTTTTTCTTCTACGGACTTCAAAAATAAACGCCTAAAAAGAATTCTGCGACTTTTTTTTATATATTAAACATCCGCGAAATAAAAGGGGGCTAAATATTCATGAATTCCATCTCGTTCTTACGATCGATTAAAATCATACTAAGATATCTAATTGACTTCTTCTTCTACAGGCTTCAAGTATAAATGTCTAAAAAGAATTCAGGAATTGTTCTTAAAAATATTTAACATCCCCAGAATGAAAAGGGGATCACGAATTCTATCTCGTTTTTACGGTCGATTAAAAATCAAAATGGTTTTTGATTCAATGGTATTTTTTTCCAATAATGCCTAAAAATAGTTTTCGCCATTTTCGATATATCACCCTAAAAGTGATGGAAATGGTTGAAATATGATTTCACGAATGATGCCATAACTCGTATGTTGGATGAGTTATTGAATTGGGTTTACTTGAAAGGGTTCTTTCTATAAAGGCCTAAAACTGTTTTTCGTAATTTTTTCATAATGTATTACTCAATAATAATATTGGAATAAAATTTGACGCCCTAGCTTGACGTATGGTCGATGAGTTCGCATTGGGTTTACCTCGACGGGTTCTTTCTACAATCGTAGAAAAAACAGGTTTACGAATTTTCGAGTTTTTACTCAAAATGGGAACAAAATGGATAGAATATGGTTTCACGAATTCTCAGTTATTGCTTGGTTTTTACTTCTGCGTTTTGCAAAACGTCCTTAAACAAACGCCTAAAATTGATTACTTTTATGCCTCTTCATATAAACGCCTAAAATATATTTTCGGGATTTTTTTCTTTACCCTAGAGAATAAAAAGAGTTTAATATATTATATTTCATGAAATTATCTCTTAAGCCCAAAGTGGTGAAAGAGGGTTTGAAAATAAAATGTTACATGGTGTAGTAGTACAAACTTCATGACCATAATTAGGAGCATTTGCTAGGATATTGATTAAAAATCGTCGATTTTAAGTAAGTAATTGTTTAATGTGATTTTGGAAACTCAATTTTCGAATACGTTATTTCGAATAAGGGATTTTGTGACATTGATGAAAGCGATTTCATGAATTATTATCAGTACTATGCAAGGCCGCATCTTTTCAAATACAGATCACATACTGTGAAATCTGAAACCAGAGCCCAACTCCGCCTAGTGTAAATGAATTAGATATTTGATTAAAAAACAAATTCCTTCAAAGGCCGAACTAAATTATTACATAGTCTTTTACAAAAAACTTCCTTATTTTGTCCATAAAATACCTACATTTAAACCTACGCAATATTTAAAAAAAAATACACGCTGAATTTCAAATCCGATTAACCTCGATCATTAATCTTCATAATACCTACAATATTTTTTACAAAACCAATTTTCTTTCGTAGTAAAATAAAACGTTGGGCTTTGCTTTAGTCTATTTATAAAAAAAAATACAGAATTAAACATTTAAAAATGAAATAAACCCGGAAGAAAATCGACGAGAATATTCTCACCTGGACTTTGAAATGTAGCGCGAGTTCAAGGTGTCATTAGCATAGCGAATAATTGCACAACTAACAGAGCGTGCCAGCATTTAATCAGTTCGAACCGCGACATAATTCCAACTTAATTTTCCAAAGGTGTTGTATCAAATTGCAAAAATCTTCCACATTTAAACTGCACCTTTCTGCTTCAAGTTCTTAGAGGTATCCATCTCGTGATCTCGCACATACCATAAAATAGCGCATTATATTCTGAATCTTGCTAATTACGATAGAATTTTAATTCGAGTTTTTTAATCGTTCGAATCTCATCGTGTGATTCTTTTGTTGTATGGCATTTAGGACCTAAGAATTCTTATTCTTTTTCTTATTTTTTTTTTCAAATTAGAATAATAAACAAATAAAACGGAATAGTTCAGAAGCGTTAATAGTTTGCGTGGAATGTAGTTTATGTAATTATTACGCAGGCAGGACCAGAAGAAGATGTTGATGCTATTCAAATCGATCATTCCCATGACCTTCACGCCACCCATAAATCACAATTTTTTTCGAATAATAAATAAACACCTAAATAAAATTATGTATGAATGTATGCTCGATGACTAATGTGCTTACGAGCCGTTAGTGACATATCTTTAACTATGCAAATCTTATAAGAAGCTCACAATTTCATCATTTCAAATATTTTCGTGCTCGTAAATTGTTACGAACAAATTGTTTTGCAGAAAATTACAAGATTTTTGAGCTAAAAATTTTAAAAGAAAAATAATTTAAAAAACCTGTTTCGTCTGTGTAAAATTGCGAGAGAACTGGTATGGCGCCATGTCAAGAATAAACCTACATACTTCTATGTACTTCCTTGTTCCAGTTTCTTAATTTTATTTTTAATTGATTGATTAGTGCTGAATTACATATCCTTCAATTGGTTGATGAACTTAATTGCGAAAGAAAAAGTTAACTATGACGACTAAAGTGGATTTTATAACAAATTGTTGTTTACCAATTAATTACAATTTTTGGCTTGGTTTTATTTACATTATTCGTAAATTTCGAAGTTTCCTTACACAATATTTGAAATATAGGTATCGTCTCCACCTGAGCTTACGACTTATTTACGCGTATTTCATTAAACCACCTCAAGTTTCTTAATGTTTGAATTAGTGACGGACTTTTTTTACAATACATATCTGGGCGAAATTTCTGGAGTCTGAGGAACTTATTAAATTTTTCAAGGAATCTTCATTTTATTCTACGATTGATCGATCAATTTCTGTTTCCCGATCGTGCACTTTACTATATCAGTAATTAATTAGTATTATTAATTTTAAGAAGCTAACTAAAATAATTCATTTTGAAATAGAAATATATTTCTTCAGCTTAATGCAAAAATAATTGAATGTAAGACATAAAAATATGTTCATACATTTTTTTTAAACATTTATAATTTTTTCACGTGAATAATTATAATATTTTCTGCCTCTTGGATTTTTTTCAAGTAAATTGAATTTGCATTAAAAATATTGTAACTAACAATATTTTGAGGTATTTGTTTTTGCTAGAAAAATCACCCGAAAGAATTTTTTTTACTTAACCGAAGTCGAATCTCTTTCATTGAATTTCATTCCATTAAGTACTTTTTTAGTGATAATATTTATTCACTTTTGTTACTTCTGAAATATTTCAGTCATACCATGTCAGGCAGTGACAATAAAATTAGAAGAATTCTCGAATGCTTTTTTTTTGTTTTAACTTTTTATATTTTTTCAATTTTACTATAAAGAAGACACCATACACAAAGATAATAGCGAACGTATTGTAAATAGTTACCAATTTGAAAATAGTTTCTAGCTTCAATATCTTTACTTCAGTTCATTGATTTCCATTGCTTTGTTAACCGGTTAAGCGGCGAATGAAAATTCGGTCGATATGTTCGACTGTATGTAGACAGTAATAAAATTCGATATTTTTTATGATTCAATCGCTTTAAGTAGTCGGGTTTCGTCCAGATAAAGAGTAATTATCCATTTGTAACACATTATTGTTAATATCATTGGGTGAGTTTAAGACCATCAATGAATTGTAATTTCGGTATCACTTAAACATCCATTCAAGGTTATTTACCTAAATACTATAAAATTAATATTCACATCTTCCCACCAACAACTTTATTTCATAGTGCCACGCAACTGTTTCTAAATTGTTCATTATATGCGATTAAAAATAATTTGTATGGAAATATGGTGCAGATTAATTGGCGATCATTGTCACCAACATAAATGTTCCGCATATTTTCCAGATTTGATTAAAAAAAAAATACCACAAACTGGTATCAAATTACTCAAAACAGGTCGTTACTATAAAAATAAATACTTCGTCTTCGAAGACGAATGATAAGATCACATGTGATGCACGCAGAGGGAACTGGGTTGGAATTTTTATTTGCCTACTTTTTTCGATCGAAACTAATAAATTAGTTTAGTTATTGTTGATGTTACCTTCAGCATACCAAAATTTGTCACATTTCTCTTGATTTTAATGTTAAAAAAAAGTTGATTTTTTTCGTTGAAGTTAGAATGGTAGCGGTACACTACATCACATGGTATAATAAAATATTATGGAATTTGTTAAGACTGGCCTTTACATTCACTACGCACTCTTTGTGCATCTTATTTTAGATCTTCTAAAATACAGCCTTTAGCTGTTCAAAATATCGACTTTATTAACTTCCTACACGAATCATGTAATAATTAAAAGGTATCGGGAGTCATATGAAAAGATAACATTCAAAAGTTGTGCCCAGGCCGTTGATCAATTTTTTGTTTTTGTTTTATTTTTTAAATTCAATGAAAACAAACCCTTTGTATAAAGAACCAATAAAGAATTATCTTCGGAGAGTTCCATATTGAAAAATAATGTAACCGCTTTAAAGGCGATTGTATAAATAGCTCAGAAAAATAAAAACCTATAATGGATATCCCATTGGACCTAAAATTTAAAAATTTAAACGAGTTAAGTAAAAGCTAATGATTCCATACTGATCACGGAATACATAAGAACATATATACCACCTTTACAGCTTCTTAGTGGTTCAATATAGAAAAATTCGCGATTAAATAGAAAGCCCATTAAGGGGGTCCTCCCGTGTGAAGGGTCTTTTTTTACGCTTTTTTGGAAATTTGTTTTAGAGAACTAAATAAAGATATACAACTGTGAAATCTTTACCACATATTAATGAACATTTTGAGCACTCCTTACATTTTTTCAGCCTGAGGTACATGGAAACTTAGCCACTCATTTTCAAACCTTTTTTTCGGTTACCACGATTGCGGCGTTCTGCTTATCTCAAATAAAAAAATCAAGCGGCATTTTCATCTGTTAAGTCTGAACTAGTTTTGGAACTAGGATTATCAAAAAATATTGAAAGGTTAATTGTTGGCAACTTGTTGAACTCTTATCGTCAATTTTGGTGTTTATTTTTATGACTTCTTCAGTACGACCAACAAAACGGCTTGATGAATCACAATTATTCTAGTTTGCAAATCGTCTACATGAGTACTGAATAAGTTTACCAAATTTCAAAGGAATTCGTTCGATAGATTTCGAGATATCGTGTCTACCGATTTGAAAAATAGCGTTTTGAGAAAAACGCAACTGAACTAACCATCATATTCGAAACAACA
This sequence comes from Beris morrisii, assembly GCA_951812415.1. Taxonomy (NCBI): domain Eukaryota; kingdom Metazoa; phylum Arthropoda; class Insecta; order Diptera; family Stratiomyidae; genus Beris; species Beris morrisii. The sequence goes on from OX638312.1 coordinate 131,102,138, forward strand.
AAGGAGTTTAGAGAATATAACGGCTTGTTACTTCCGAACGGCTTGTAACTTCCGAACGGCTTCGAATATCGGAATATCACTTCGCCCACATATTCTACACTATATTTAGATGCAATTTATGCAAAAAAAAATCGATTTTTTTAAAAACGAATTCAATATCTAATAACACCTAAAAGATTTATCGTAATTCGTAAAAACGAACCTTACACTCACTTGGAGTTGAATATAGAAGTATGCAAAAATCAGTTTCAAGACGATTGTATAAATAATCACAAAGAAGTAAAATCGAATTCGATGTCGCATTAGGCCTAAGAGATATGCCGAAATTCGTAAAATCGTCCACAAATACAAATACTACAGAGTTTGAATAATAAAATCTTCTGCAATAAATGCCAATCCAAAGATCACGCTGAAGTAAAATTCGATATCTCGGCAGACCTAAGAGTTATGATGAAATTCGTGAAAATGTATGCTTCATAGACTTCTGTACGCTACCGTAAATGGATTTTTTTCGATTAAATTACATACCAAGTTTTAATAAATTAAATTATTTACCAAGTTTCACCTTTTTAACATAAGTTGCTGGGTCATTCTATCAAGAATCGACCACAGATGTGACCAGTATCGCCTCTTTGAAAATTCATATCTCTGTTTTAATGGTATAATAATGAATCAGGGCTTATTTTAAAGGGAAAGATTACCATAGTATAAGAAAAAACAAATAAAAATTATCTCTGCAATATTTTTGCGAGGATAACGATATCGTATTTTATCCTTGAATTTCTCAAAAACCCATTCTTTATTTTTTTTATATTTTGTTTTATACTGTTTTTCAAATCAAATCAAAAACTCAATTTGGGATCTCAAACGAAACGAGATCAAAAAATCGACGAACGTTAGTGACTATCAACTATTTCACATAAAATTTACAATTACATACTTTAATTACTAAAGGTGCTCTTATACGAGCGATTAAAATTGCTCAATTTGCAGCAATATTATTCAATTTTGAAGTCACGGAAATATGAAGCGACACACAACAACAATAGCAACAGGCGATGTGGATCAACTTCTCATCTACTCGTTGCTGAATTGTGATGGCCGCTATTGACCATTATCTAGCAATTCGAGAATAAGGGCTTACACGACCAATTCAGTCTATGAACAACTTGAAAGCAAACTTGATAAACAAATCTAAAACTTAAAATAGAACTTGCAAATATTTGAATTTCAAGCCATTATAACATGAAACTTGACAAATAAATGCAAAACTCAAAACAAAACTTGACAATTAAATCACCGAACGAGAACAATAGCTCGGAATTTTCCAAGTTGGTGGAAATACAGCAACTATAGGGCGAGCAATACCAGCAATCTGTGAAAACATTGCCACATTGCCGAAATATTGCCGCAACTAGCATGTTATTGCCCTGTATTGCCCTGTAAAATCGCTCCACTAGTTTTGGCAATAGTCGTCGGGCAATCAATTGCTTGAAAAATTGCTCGTGTCAGAGCACCTTTAGTCGTAAGTCACAAGGATCTTAATTTCGTGATGCAGATATACATATGGGCAGTTCCTAAAATCATATACTAAAGCAAGTATACTTCTCTAATAAATTAGTGTGGGTGGGGGGGCTCCTTCTAAAAATTTACTTCCACCATAACCCCATTGTACACTTATGTACAGAAACCAAATTTTAACTTTGATTCAAGACTTCTCACCTTCCACCCCCATGCGCCACCTCTTAAAAATTTAATTTTAAATAAAGTTCTCTTGTATGCTTACAAACAATGAGCAAGTTTCAACCTTGTGGCATGTACTGTTCACGAGATATCAATTTTAGACTCTAGCTTGCAAGCGTTTGAAATGCATTCTTTAATCCCCCATTTCCGTACCCCTCCAACTAACTAGACAATTTTTTTTGTAAATGCATCCACTATCGTTGCTCTTTCCAGAATTTCAATGTTTAAATTCTTAACCCAAGCGGTTCCTGAAATATGAAAGTCAAAATTTGTTGTCCAAAACTCTTCTCCTTCCAAAGTCACTACCTAATAAACCCACCAAAAAAATATGAACTCAATATTTTAACAGGTTTGTGAGTTACGAACCTTCAAATGCTTTTGCCTACGGCGGACAGACGGACTTTGTTTTCTTTTTTTGGTGTCTACGAGCACTGAAATGTTTGTGTTTTGAAGCAGCAAGTTTTTATTTAATTAAGTTCGATCCCAATTCTTTATTATTAAAAAAGAATTAAGTAAAATTCATCATCTGAAAAGGATCAGACATTCGGCAAAAACTGTAGTAGCGAGTTTATTGGATTGCATCTAGTAATGCGATTTTCGTAATTGTGTTGGAAGTTTGAGGACACAAAAACACAAAAAAAAATTGTTAAATTTTATGCATGGCTTACGTTGCAAAGTTGAAACTTTTATCTTGTATCTATATATTCTAATATTTCTAAAATTGTATAATATATTTTTCTAAAGGTCCACACAGTTTGGGCGAATATCAAAAACTGTTTTTGTCTCTCTAGTTTACGACAGGAGGAGCTATTACTTAAGACTAAGCAATTGAGTGTAACATGTGAATTGAGGGTTGGATTTTTCTTTTTTATTTAATTCCAGGTCGATCACAATATGTAATATAATTAATAAAAATAATTGTCTTCCCACTTCCTGTCCAATATTATCCAATAATTCAATAAAAGGTGTGCAGAGATCGGCCTGTCATATAATCAGATAAACATTCAATAAGATTTTCTTACTATATTCTTCACATACAAGTATCATCGGAAGTACTTCGATGATTTAATTGTAATAAGTTCATTAAATTTGTCTATAAGTGAGTAACTTTCCAAGTTTGTTATGAAAAACTTGAAAACCACTTCCGCCTATTAGTTACAAAAGTTTAAATCACATTTTTTTCTTATTTTGGTTATGGCAAATAAGAGAGAAATGAATACAAATATTTACTTGTTGGACATTTCAACAACAATGTACTTACATCAAGTGCACTATGAAGAGTTCGACTATGGTTTTGAACTTTCGTTACAGTTTCAAGTTAACACTCGTACGGTCTTATATGGAACTTATCTATCCACTAAAAGCGATGTACTTGAACTTCTTGTAAAGAAATCGAGATACAAATATTAAAAGAAAAAAAAAGTTATTAAAAAGCGGGTGCACAAATTTCAATGTTTGTGTGACTACTTTAATTAAAATGCTAAATGAATGAGACGCCTTTTAGTTTCCTTGTATAAACTTCAGTTTCTTTAAGAAAAAAATGGGTGGACAATATTCACGGAGAGAGTTTAGTGTGTGGGCTGTGAGTATGCATAACCCCAAGTTTCGTAATTGTTGTCACATCTCATTATAAACAATACGCATTTATAGTATATTTTTTTATATATAATTTTTGTTCATGTCTTTTTTTTTAACAAAAATGTCGATTATACACATTTATTCTAGTTAGGCGCAAAAAATGCACCACCAGTTTTTCTTAATCTCCTTTTTATTGTATGCGATTATAGCCGTGTCGAAGAACAAATGCTTATTTTAAGGAAATGACCAAATCGAAAAATTGCTCTACCATATTGAAGAAGTAATCAACCTTGAGCTATTCCTTTATCGTATTTTTACCTATCGTTAAAAATTTTTGTCAATATTTTTGCAGATATGTAGCCCACATCGCACATGCCATTTTTGATATGCACGTTTTTTTTCTTTCATGAATTCGCATCCAGTTTATCAACATACTCAAAATCACATGATGATATGTGGAAAAAAAAATGCTTGCTCATTATGTTAATGACGGAAAGATGAAATTAGAAGTGGTTTGGTATTTGTGTTCGTTTTTAATTGAATTTAATTCTGTTTTTTGACTTTTATCGACAAGTGATTAGATATGGAAAAAGATTTTAAGCGATAAAATAACGATATGTGAAAATTGTAAAAACAATAAATACATTTTTTTTGCATTTTTCAAGGTTAAATTCGCGAAAAACTAACAGACCGGCTAGACCTACATCTAGATAAATTACTTGCCGACGTTAAAGAATTATTATAAGTCCCAATACGATTAACTTTGTAAATGGATTCGTAGAACTCGCCGCAATATTTCAGTAAATACACACCTTCGAGAAAATAACACCCATGAGAGTCGATTAATCTTTTGAATTATGCAATTGCAGGCTTTTATTGTCTTACAACAAATGACCACATTTCCGCTGTTGTTATGTGTAAGGTGGTTGGTCTGTTGTAATAAATAAAAGCTGAAGAAAACCGATCTGATAACTTAAATAAAAGAATTAATAAATATAAATCTAGTCACAGGTTTCTTTGTGGGTTACCGGCAGTGTTAAAGAAGACCCGACTAATATGCGATTTGCTAATTTTAATAGATGAAATTCATTAATGTAGTAGTATCCGCCCACTAATTAATTGTTTCTTGCCATTGATAGAAAATTTGCCAAAAAACCGAATGGATCTTAAATTTTAATATTCATACTATGGATGATGTAGGATGAAAGGAAGACGTAATTAAATTACATATTCTTGAATAAAGCACCACTTTATTATTAAAAAAAAAATTAAGTCACAATAGCCAATCGTGTGATTCTCTAGATTTTTTTAATAGGGATTAAAATCATAATAATACTCAATGGCTTGAAACAAAGTTGTCTCAAATCGGAGTCTTCGGCGCTTTGCTCCTGGAGTGTTTCAGTAGTCCTCCTTAAAGATTTTTCACCGCAAAACTACAAAAAAATATGACGAAGGTTATAAAAACGCATTTGTGAAAATTGACTTTAAGCGATTAGGTTTTTTATAGCCTACGAAGTAAAAATTCACATTTTACCTAAGAAATATGTAAGAAATCAAAAATGTGAACGTAGGTACACAGTTAAATTTTTTTACAACATGCCAAAAGCCCCAAAGTAGACTATTCGAATTTCGGTATATTATGTATAGTGCACTTAAAGCCAGGCGCGTAGCGTGAAACTTCGTAGGGCTGGCGCAATAACACGATCATGAAATTCCGTAAATTCTATCACCATAAACACGTAGTTTTCATTCAGATATAAAATTTCAATTGCTAAATTCTAGGAATTAATCAAAAAATTCTGCGAAATTTAGTAATCGTATCGTTGCGCTAGCCCTACGAAGATTCACGCTACGCGCCTGCTAAAAGCCCATAGAAGTAAAAGACGAATTTGCTGTCTTATCAGAATTAAGAGATATGACGAATTGTTAAAACGTATACAAAGCAACTTGATATCTCCTGAGACACGAGGGATTTTGAAAAATTTGTGAAAACGTAAGCAAACCCTTTACACCCTCTTGGTTCTTGAAATTTGGAAAATTATTAAATTGGTTTTTAGGTCATTACATCAAATGCCGTAATAACCAATTTTATATCTCATCAGAACTAAGGGATGACAAAAATTGTGAAATGGGTTTGTAGGCGATTATATAAAAAATTTGTGGAAGTGAAAAGCGATCTAATATCTCATCAAACCTAAGAAATATGTCGAAGCTTTGAAAATCATACAACCCCCTTACACCCCTTAGGATTGAATATCTAAAAATACTGAAATTGACTTTTTGGCGCTTATATGGGAAACCTTAGGAAGTAAAAATGAATTCGATATATCATCAGATATGCAACCTCCTTACCCCCACTTGGGGGTTGAATATCTAAAAATCCTGAAAGTAGTTAATAGATAAATATGAAGACAACACGAGAAAGTAAAAACCAATTCAACTTCTTATCACTTCTAAAAGATATGACGGAATTCGTGAAAACGTGTTCAAACCTTTTATACCCTCTTAGGGGCTGAAAAAGGAAAAAACTTAAATGCGAGTTTTAGGCGATTATTACGCAAGCCCTTGAAAGTAAAAAGATATTCGATATTTGATCAGACCGGAGGGATATGGCAGAATTCGTGAAAAAGTATAGAACCACCTTTCCACCACCTTAGGGATCGAATTTCAAAAAATCCTGAGAGCACTTTCTAGGTATTTATATGAAGAAGTCGCAGAATAAAAATGAATTGAATATTTGTGAAGAACTAATAGATATGACGAAAACCATGAAAATATGTGCATTCAGTTTTCATTGATAATTTTTTTCGCCCCCTTCCGAACACCAATGGATATTTGAAATTTTTTTCAATAATTATAAAGCTTACAAGTTTATATCCCAATGACCGCTTGTATTGTTTTTAATTCTTTTCCTAAATTCTTTAATTAGATAACTAACTTGAAAAACGTATCTGAAAGTTCTTCCAAATGACAATAAGTCGTTGTCCCAAGTGAAAGTTATTTGATGAAGTTAATTTCTACTTATAATTTTTACTATTTAAACGCCACTATCACACTTGATCCGTCAGTCACGAATGCACCGCGATTCCCACACCAATGTGTGCTATGTATTTAAAAGAATTTCTGACAACCATTTTTGTCAATTTAATATAATAAATCGTTTTGTAAATATAACAAAATTTTGCAGTTGACTTTTTTGGTCACTCTGACAAAACTTTCATTAAAAGCCGTTTCAAAGACAACATTTAATACTTCTTTCAATACAATAAAACATTTGTTTATTTGATAAAAATATTTTTTAATATGAAAGAGCGGACATTGTAAGTTTGTCATTTCGATAATACATGTTTTGTTATAATAAAAAACCGAACTGAAATTTTGCCGAATTTTTGTCAATTTGACAAAAATTTTTGAAACTGAATATTTTGATTTGTTTTGCTGACATATTATTATCAATATGACAAAGCGGCACTGTTGAAATGCAACAAATACTTTTTGTCAATTTTACGTATACTAAGGATTTTTCTTTGAATGCACGATATCGTAATCCAAAGTAGCGAATTTTGCTCCATATCCCAAGAGCTCTTCCACGTATTTTCTTTAAAGATTCGCTTTAAATAGATTGGATTGAACCTAATAATTTCTTCATCAATGGTTGACTAGCCTTAAATCACTCAAGAAGAATAAAGTCTCAGTAAAGTTTTAGTGTAGTCATGATGACGTCCGTTCTGCAGTTTTGTCGTCATAAGACCCAGAGTTGTATTATTGTAGATTTAGTTCCAACTAGTTGGAATGAAGTTATTATTAATTATATTTTGTAGGTGAGAATGGAATTTAGCAACTTATTTGACGACTTCTTACCTAAGCTTTCATATTGCTTATACAGAGTAACATACGATTTATATACGTACACTAACGTTCTCGTCATATGTCGAGTAATAGTGACTACTTTGTAACTAGGTTTATGACATTAAAGTAGCTACTGTCGGTATTCAAAGTTGCAAGAACTTCACGCAAGCTTATTTAAAGACCACGAAGACGCAATATCCATATGGGCCGGCGTTTATTCTATATCTCTATATTCACTTCACTAGTGTATAACGAAATCGATTTTTAAATAATAAATCGCTTAGTAAGGGCTCATTCTTAATTCTTTAAGTTGTTGACCACTAAGTGAAAAATATAAATTTTGGGTTTTTCCTGGCTACCCACATGTGTTGATTATGGTTTTAGTGCTGATCCCTCTAATTCACCTTACATACGTCTCTGATTATGTTGCAATAATTTCGAAATAAAAATTGTTTTATTTTATTTTCTATGAAATTATGATATGGCTTTGTCTTACATTTAACTTTTATTTTCTTACAAACAAGCATGTAAGCATTTAAAATTTTTTTATTGTACTATCCACGAACTATAACCTGGAATCGTGATATTCGCGACACTCTAAGAAAGCGTTAATCCGCGTATCAATAAACCATTAGTTCATTGGTTTTGTAAACCACAAAGAAGAGAATATACGAGACTGCAATTTCATAATGTCGTATGTAACGCCTCGTGTTGTTTCACCGCTTCGAATGACCAATTTGTTTCAATGAATTACATTATGCATTATGTGGATAAATACTACACCTGGCAAGATGACTGGCACCTTTCGAAATTTTATGCAGTCAATAAGATGCGAAAATCAGCTTTCTGCGAAATGTACACATCGAAGTAATAACAAGGCTGTAAAAAAAAATCTTTGCAGATATTTTCAATTCTTTGCCGCCCTCATGCGATCTACATAAATCGCAGCGCTCTAACGAAATAATGCAAAACGTCTCGAAGACGTTAGGCATGATTGCACGGTTCTTTGGACACAAGATTTCCGCCATATGTTTGTGTAGCGGGCCTACCTTCCTTGTTGTGGATATGTCGAGCATATGTTGTGATTCCATCGGAAATCTCACTTAGCAAAGTGGTAACTGGTGGTAACTGTTCGTCTGCAGAGGAACAGATTGTCGAGTTTGTGCAACACACTGTGGTTGGAGTTAAAGAGATCATCAAGCGTTTTTGTTCGATTCGCTATTGTTGTATACGCTGGAAGACTTGGATCTTCAACGCGTGAATATTTTGCAATATTGTCGCTGATTATCCAGTCTAGGGAGTTTCGCGAATTTCTAAGAGTAATGAAGGAAAACAGACGTTGTCAGCGGTATGACAAGTTTGACATGGAAATGAACGCTACGTCTATTCTTTCATAGTGAAAAATATGGATCTAGTGCAAATTCAAGAGGATAATTGTCTTCAATTTATCTACTAGGAGGCTACACGGAATGCAGTTCGGTTAGCGTAGAGATCTTTCAGATTGGTTGCATGAATTTTCTATTATGATCGGAATATGGATGATGCATAACAAGAGACGAATAATTTAACTTGTAAATCATAATTAGTATTTACCGTAGAGGTACATTGTTGCAAGTTATACGAAATATTTCTATAATTGCGGTGTTAGACACGAGAGTCTTTTTTCTCTACATCAAATGATATTCGATTATTTCTTTAACTTCGTTTATGTAATTGTTGAATTTGTTGGATGTTGTACAAAAAATGTAGTGAACATAAAAAGCGGCGGTAGACAATACTGTAACTGCGTCGTTGCTGTGCAATTTTTTACGGCAGTGCCGATGAACAGAATGCAAGACCACCGAATACTTCACTCGGGTGAAGACAAAAAAGCGTCGAGAAAGAAGAAGAAGAAAAGAAAGGATTCGAGAGTGGTAATGGTTAAAAATGGAATTTAAAGTTTTTTGTTCTTAGAAAAGATGATAAAGCCTTAGGGATTTAAAAGTTTAAGATTTAAGTTTGGCTTCTTACCGAAATAAGATCGGGTTTCTCCTAAAGAGTGTGTTTGCTAGTTCTTTTCTTAAGCATGTTGAACTGAAATTAAATGGTTAGCTTTTCAACTGTGGCGGACAGTGCGGTCCCAGTTGTCGTCAGTGGAATGGCAAACGAGGAAGAAGCATAGAAACTCTTAATGTATGTTGTGTGCTAATGCAATATAATGCAGCGTTTTACCTAAAATATAGTCTTGTGAGCACGCGTATCTCTTCCCCGTACATGTGGGATCACAACAGACCTATTGGCGGGCTATGTGTTTGACCGCTTCAGCGGCCACCTACCGTACCTAGCCAAACCTACATATGAACCGTTTATTTTGAAAGTGGTATAAGTCCATTTTTCTTCTTTTTCTTTGATTTTGTTTATAAAAAAATAATAAAGAAATATAAAATTTTATTTATCGAGCAATTTTAAAGTGATAAAAGCATATGCATGTTTTCAAATACTTACTGTAAATTGTTTATAAATAAAATGAAATAAAATGGAGCAATTTTAAATTGATCAAAGTTAATTATGTGATATCTCAATTTTTAATGGACTTATACCACTTTCAAAATAAACGGTTCATATAACTAAATAAAGACATGAGAGACGTTATGCTACAATCTCAAAATTTTGATTATACTTTAGTGTTTTTGTTCAGTTTATGTTTATCTAATTACTTGTGTATTTAGTGGGTACTGAAGGAAACAGAATTTTACTTACAAAGGACATATCTTTCATTAAAAAAAGTTTGTTAATAAATAACACCTTCATCTACTGCAGGAAAAAAAGCAAAACTGTATGGTTAGTAAAAGGATATTCACCAATCGGTATATATCGAATATCATTGACATTCTAGGCTCCGTAATTATGACTTCAAAATGAATGACTAATTTTTTTTTAAAGCAGTTAATTTCATTCATTCATTATTTTAATTTTTTCCCAATGCATGTAATCGAAAGGCTGAAAACTCAAACATTTCTATGGAACTTGGTTTTCCAACCCCTACCCTTATTTTTATATCAACAAAATTTTTACTAGTAAAAAAGGGATGAAGAAATAAATTAGCCATAAAAACTGTATTTTTACTGGAATAATTTTTTAAAATCATAGTTCAAGTAGTATTCGGTTTTACCGATTTGATATATATATGAATGGGTCCATGCTGAAAGATCATCAGAACAATTTTGTAAGCTGTTGAGAAAACAAAAAAAAAAACCGCCTGTAGACAACAGTTAAGTTAAATTCATAACAATACTCTACCGAATCAATAAAAGAGGTTATTTATAACTCATATAATAATATCTTACAAATTTATCTATGCCACGCAAATTTCGACGAATTTTGGCTGATGCCCTTTTAGCATGGATCGACTTAGCCAGAATAACTTGGTAGGCTTACTCATCATTCTAAAATCCATATCTTCTGAACGATTAATGTCAGACAGTTGACACTTTGTGGTTAACTTAAGAAATACTAGGAGATTAGAAAAGGGTTACCATTTTTAAGGGTGGTGGGTGGTAAGGTGTGAAAAACTATGGATTACAATATCTTCTGACTCAATTGCACCAGGAAGATAAGAATTTGTTTGTGTATATAGAATTATAAGTCGATTCTACAGAATATAAAATTTTTGAGAGGAAGCGGAGGGAGAGCAATATTGAAAAAAAAAAAATTTTTTTTTATCTCAAGAACTGTACTAGATATAATCTTGAAAATTTTACAGGAGTTAGGAAAAATTGGTGTGTGTGTGGGTGGGTGGAAAGGGGTAGAAATGAAAAAATTCTGATTTTTATTTCTCGAAAGCCGCAAAAGATAGAAAGCTAAAAATTGACATCTATATAGAGCTACTATAGAGACATCCCAAGAATTTTAAATAGCGGTAGCAAGGAACGGGGGTGGGGTTGGTTTTGCATATCTCATAAATGGCTTATGCTAGAAAGTCGAAAATTAGTACCTATATGTAGATGTATGTGCTACTATATTAATTAATGATAAGATTTGCCGGACCTCTAAAACTTCAAAACTAGTGAAATCGCAATTTCGATAAAAGTTGGAGTGATAGCCTTTTAGCATGAGCCCATTCATATGTAATAAAAGATAAAAATTTAGATTCTTAGTGCAATAAAAGACACAAAAGACAATAAAACTATAACACAGTATACTGTAAGTCATTAAAAACAGATCGATCCAAAATTTTCAATTTAAAAAATATAATCACCTGTTCTCAGAACCAAAAAGTTAAGGGGAATATAACTTCTTATTACATTTTAACAAAATCAAAATTTTAATCTACTTCACTGTTAGTTGAATAGGGGCATAAATAAGTAAAAACAGACAGTAGTGGAATCAAGGGTGGATTTATTGGTCTTTATCCCTACCCTTAGGAAGTTTTATAGTTCATTTGAATTAAAGCCTAGCATTTTTCATAAATCCACTTTTATTTGTACATAAAAAAACACTTCATTTTAATTTTTTTCGTTACAAAATAAATCCACATTTGTTTCCACCATTATCTTTGTTTCTTTATATTTGTACATATTGTTGCCGCGATTTCAAGTAAAACACAATTCTTTAGAAATTAAAAGAAATAGTAATGTGTTATGATTCGTAATCAATAATCGCACTAATAATCGAGCTACTGGTAACGCAGCCCAAATTTATAAACTACTTGATCCCTGTAGTGGAAACTATTTTTGGCAGCAAACTCTGTCATTCTTACATACTGCATGTGTTGAGTCTAGAGCTTTCCCTAATATTCGGTGGGGTGTGTGGAGTGGAGTTTTCGAGAGGGCTGGAGAACATACGAGGAAAGAGCGAGTAGAAGGGTGTTCGAGAAGTATACAAAAGTTTCCCCATTGGATATTGGGAGGAGTGTATTTCGCACTGAAAACTGATGCCATTGGGTTGTGCGGGTTTCCGGGGTACACGTAACAATATACATATTTCCAAACACTAAATCGTTGAGGCAATTTTCAATCGTATAATTTCTGAAATCGTTTTGCTTCTGCTTTGCTTACGAGAATAGTTAGATAATCAACGGGAATAGTTGCCAATAATGTCATAAAAATTACAAGAAATATTTTATTTTGTATTGTTTAGTATATCATCAGTCTGTGAAGATCATTGCGCGTAATGCTTGAGTGGAAAATAACGTAACGACGGGTAGTATTTTTTTTGTCACAGCAAATTCAAGCTGTATCAGTATGTCAAGTTAAAATTTTCACTGGAAAAACCACTTTAAAAACTTTGTTGCAGTTTGTCCGAAAACGAGCTCATTCGTAAACTAGTTCGAGTTTTTCAAGTAAGTTCACTTATATACAACTCGTTTTCGCGCATTAATTGGGAATAAAATATTACTTATTAACTTTTTTTTTTATTCAGTAAGCCAGATTAGAGCTGCACATGGCTCCTATTGTTGTTGTATTGCTTGCAACCCTAACATGAAAAAATCGGAAGAATACGCCAATCTTTGTTTATTTATTTTTATGGCATTGCTCATATTAAGGCCAAGTTCAAGGCATTTCTGAATACAATGGCACTAAAAAGTATGCTGACATGATCTTACTAGCAGTCTTCTATAAAAACTCGAATCAATAAGACGACATGAAGTGGTCTCTACTTTAAGATTGATATAACAATCAGACGTAAAAAATAAATTTGTAACATTAAAACAAAATCGGTTTGCTTGGTATATGAAACATATATTCCGACAAACCGGAAAAGTCTCCAATTTTAGTTATAAGAAGTTATGTTATAAATTTTTTTTAATATAAGCATAAATAAATCATTAATTATAATGATATATAGCCATATTGGTAAAAATGCACATAAAATAATAACACAAACCAAATTCCGATAAACTGTCCTCTGATATGATTTAATATTTTTTTATGGTGATGAATTGCCAAGGAGTTGAACGGATTGAATCGTTCATCAACTTCACTTCTAAGGTAAACGAATTCAAATCCAGGGTTTTGTCACGAAGATTAATGATTTCACCTGTTTATAGGTACGGGTGTTAATAGCCATCTTCTCTGATTTATTCACAGAGTAAAAGAAGCGATCAGTAATATCCTAATGTGGTGTTAAAGGCTGCAATAGACAGTTTGATAGCCACATGCAAATTTGTTTGCTGTGACATTAATTTCGGGTTTTTTGTGCTCTTTGTACAACAGTTGTAAACAAAGATTGCGCAAATCACTCAACGCGTAATTTACAACAATGAGGATCATTGTAACTCAAAGACGATTTCTAGGCGCTAAGCATGGTGCTGAAAATAAAAATAGAAATGCCCCTAGGAAATAAAACTGGTCGAAGAGCAGCTAGTTTTTCGTCTTAAGAATAATTGTTCAGCTACTTATCAGATTATTTACAATCAATTCTTAATGCATAAATTAGGAAAATTGATTATCATTGACAACGTGCACAAGGTTTGTGTTTTTATCGTTGTCGAAAGTTGTAGCTTGTCTTTGAAAGTTTCGATTAAATGATATTTTTGGCAGCTTTTTTTGGAGGCCGTGAATGACAGAAACAAACAGTTCAATGTGTAGCAATGATCTATTTGCAATCAGATTAAATCCGGTATGTTGACCAGTGTACGCATGACTTAAAAAACTGTTGAATTCATTTTGTATTATATTTGAAAAAAAAGCGACTTGAAAAATGAAAAAAAAAGAATCGTTATTATCCGGAAAACCATAGAGAGAAATTTTCCCTTAAAGCATTTAACGTCATAAGTCCTAAAATAGCTCAATAAGTACAAGTGTGGACAAGATGTTACCTCCCTCATAATACTGAATTGAAAGGCAATATTGCAAGAGTTTGGCATCACAGTCTTGACTTTTTCTTCAATTTCAGTGCTTTGATTTTGAGTTACATTAGACAAAACTACCCCATTCTGTTTCTTAAACAGTACCCGCAGGGCGCAATTCAATTACACAGGTTCTTCTTTTTAGTTCCGTATGACCCTTTCTTCTAATAACACTATTTTATAATAAGTGTTGCTACTTCGAATAAAGTTTTGCAACTTTCTTTAGGTTCAATCCTATGCATTTTCTTAATGAGAGCATATACTTCATAATGTCTTTAATTTTAACTACAAAGCCGATGAAAGTTCGATTGAAGAAGTTACGATAAGCAATTAGCTCATGATATACCAACTCGAGATATTTCTTTGAATATTATTTTAGAAGAAAACTCCTTTTTCAGTAAAAGTTTTTAGCCGATCATACCCTCAATGTAGTGTTGCTTAAACATCGATAGTCTAGCGATAGTATCCATAGTTTTGTACTATCGAAACATCGGTAGGTTTTAAAAACTATCGATAACTATCGAGGCAATTGGCATAAAGATGATAAACAGCATTATTCGTACGTCGTACCCATGCATCCCTTTAAGGGCCAAATGCAAAACATGCGAAAACAGATGAATGTGTGTTTTTGGAATGAGTGTACCACTGAATTCAGATTGCGTAAACATGACTTTATAAAAAAAAAGGAATACAAACACTCCGGCAATACCAGTAACCTCGGCGATCATCTAAATCGAAAGCATAATAATATTATGGGTTCTAACAACACTGACAATACTGGCGAAGAAGAAGTTGATGTAGCATCGCCTAACATAAAGCCAAGGTAGTCAGTAAAAAATTATTTCCTAGAGACCAAATTTATGATGAAAAATCTACAATCAAACGAAATCTTGACAACTTATCCGATGAAATGCAGCAGATATGTTGCCCTACAGAACCTCAGATCACAAAGGATTTAAAAGATTTGTCAACGGGTTAAATGCTGAATATGAATTGCCCGATAGAAATACCCTCAAACATAAGCTAATTCCAGAGTACTATAACGATACCCAAAATAAACTAAAATTGGCGCTATCAAATTGTACTGATGTAAGCTTAACAGCAGATTTGAGGACAAGTACTTCTAATGAGGGAATTCTGGCTATCACTTGCCACTTCATCCAAGACGAAAAATTTATTTTTCCTTTGCTGAAAGTACATAAAATTGCAGGTCATCACACAGCAGAAGTAATAGCAAAGGTAAATCACTTGCTATCTTAAAATATGTTTTTATTGCTCTTGTTAGCTATTACATATTACCATATTCCTTAATTTCACTTCCAGGCTATTAACGAAATTTTATTAGAATACAGTATACGAGATAAGATTGTCGCCTTAGTTACAGACAACGCCGCCAGTATTAAGAAGACAGCAGCAATTTTAAAAATTCGGCATTTGCCTTGCTTTGCACATAGTCTCTACTTGACAGTGCAGGCTTCGTTCAAAGATAAAACATTTTCCGAAATTTTATCTAAATATAAATCCATTGTGAGTTTTTTTTTCCGAAGCAGCACATAAGCAAGTGATATTTTGCGTAGTACTCAAAAAAGACTCAATAAAATGGAGCTTAAGCTGATCCAGGAAGTAGCGATTCGTTAAAATAGCTCATATTATATTGTTACATGTAAGCCTGGCAACCGCGCAACCGTGCAACTCGATCGTTTCACATAATGAAAACAACAACAACAACCGAATACCTAGTTGCAAAATAACCCAATCAGAAACCTAGCTGAAGATAAGGCGAAACAACACGATTGTATCTCTCTTCTTATCGAATGCTCTCCAATGTACTAGAATCCAATTAGAATCAAAGTCGAAAGATCTCAAGCTCACTTGAACCTTCTACATACACCACTGAACGAAGATCAAAATCGAAAGCTCTAAAGCTTTCTAGAACAATCCACACGCATCGAACATTCAAGTACATCGTAGACTGCAACCGGCTAGTATATAAGCAGGTGAAGCTCTCAGCGAAGACACAGTAATTTTTATTACGTCGACTGTGACAGCCAGCGTGTATACGCGACCGTGTTGAGAGAGAACGAAAGTGAACGAGTCAAGCGATATATGGTATAAGCGGCCGGTATTGTCATACAGTGCGAATTATTATGCGAATAGAATTTAAAGTGCGATTAATAAATAATCACTTATTTTTATTTTAACCGAATTGTGTTTTACTTGAAATCCCGGGGTGCCATGAATGAATGTCCAAGGGAACCGCCTTCACTCAACGCAGAAAATTTCAATGCTATAGAAGAAATATTAGCTCTTCTTGAGCCATTTGATACTGCAACAACCAATATTTCCGGCGAGAAATATGTAAATTCTTCAATGATAATTCCACTTACTCGAGAAATTACTTTTAAATTGGCCAGCTTTGAGGGAAAATTAAAAACGGCACAAGGGAAAGAAGTTCGCCAGTTAGTAATAAGTTCAGTTAAGGAACGGCTGCAGCCATATACCATAAGAACTGTATCCATTCTTGGAACCTTATTAGACCCAAGATTTAAAGAGAATGGGTTCAACACTTCTCAAGATGCCGATAGTGCTATACAGTTGCTGGAAAAATAATACGCGTCTTTTATTGGATCCAGGCAAACCATCGCGGAAGCTCCACTTCTCAACTTCCTACATCTACTGAACAAAGCAAATTAGATGAATTACTTTTCATACCAAATAGTCAATCACGTTCGGTATCGACTGCAGTAACTGATGCTATGATAGACTTCCGCCAATATACAATAACAAACGCTGCAATATTTTGGAATATTGGGAAAATCAACAAATATGCTCCGAGAATTCTCAAAGCAATATTTATGTATTCCAGCTACGTCAGTTCCCGGGAAAGAACATTTTCCAAAGCTGGTGATATAATGACTGCGAAACGCAATAGACTTAAAGATTAAAATCTAAATACCTTGCTTTTCCTAAACCAAAATACGAGTATAAGTATGTTTGATTGAATTTAAATTTGCATATGTATGTACATATATCTTGTTTTTGAAAACTATCAATTTTTCCTGCATATAACTAATAAATAATATCCTTGCAATCATTTTTTTTATTATTTATGCTTTTGTTAGTATTTTTGTATTGTTTAAAATAAAATGACCATACTGTTGAAATTCTAAATAATCTTTGATTAAGGAATACTCTCCTGCACTTCTGATAGTATCGATGGTTTAGTGTAAAAATATTGATACTATCGAAATCCGACACTATCGATGTTTAAGCAACACTACCTCAATGGATTAATTTTGCTTTGCATTTAACGCAATTTCACGTTTCCACGTAGCTAAGGGAATTTCACACGATACGTAGAAGATACCTTTGAACTTCTATGGCTTGCAGCTCAAATGGAGGATGATACTAACATCAATTACTTTAGGTGTATCATCATCATGAATGGCGCAACAGCCCAAATCGGGCCCTGCTCTCCTGTAGGTTTCTGGACAGTGGTCTTTTTGCGGTGATGCGTTGTCGGGGTAGGAGTTTTCAGCTAACTATGACATGTTGGAGTTCTCCTAGCTATGCTGCGAGTTCAACTATGTCATACTTTTTGCCTACTTACTGAGACGCACAGGTGTTACTGGCCATTCAGGTTAACTCCATGTTCCCTCTTACTTTCTCAACCGGGCTTGGGACCGGCTATGGCGGAGTTAGGTGTATTGTTGAAATACACGGAAACAATTTACAATGCATATTTTCCACTTCAAAATGGGATTGCATCTAATGGTGAAAAACGTCATGTTTATGGCAAATTATTCCTTTTTGAACAGGTAATAATAACATAGTATATGGGAAAAGAACAATTGGTCCTTAAAATATTATTTAAATCCTATATATACAGGATTTTTCCCTAACTATATTCTAATTTGCGAAATATTCCAAGGGTAGTATTATCAATAGGATATTTTCCCTGACCTTATAGCTAATAGTTTGTTTTATTATAATGAGAAGTTTCCTATATGTCAGGGAATATTCGCTATTTGATGTAAGTGCAAATTTATTTTCATTGGCTTACAGTGGAATAAAATATTGAATAACTTAGGTATTGAAATCTTTGTTCTTATTAATTCAATATACTAAGCTTAAATTTAAAACCAAATGAATATCATATTGTGTACATTAGGTGTATTTTTGCGGATTTATCCAGATTAGAGTAGTGATTAAAATTTACATTGGAGAAATCAAGAAAATTGCTGTTTTTGTTATTTTTTATTGCTTTTCTCTGTAGATAGTAGGAATCACAAAAACAGCAATGTTGTTGTTATTTTGTATATAAATTTTCTAACCTACTCTGTTCTGGATAAGTGCGCAAAAAACACACCTATTTTATGGAAAAGACACATGGAAAAGTTTTGGTTAAACACTAATCAAAATTTCGGTATATTTTATTAGTAATAGTACCAACACTAAATCGAATTGTGTGTGTTTTCAGAACTGGGATCGCAGTTTTATAGGAAATAATATACTGACAGTAAGTCCATCAATCAGCAAAACCGATCAATTCTTTTATAATACGTTTTTGTTTGTTACTGTAATTCTCCGAAAAATTTAACGATATCCAATGTTCAATGTAAAAATTGTATTCCACACTAGGTCAAATTCCTATGGACATAGGAAAATTTGCCACGTACATA
The DNA here is from genome assembly GCA_951812415.1 of Beris morrisii. NCBI lineage: Eukaryota > Metazoa > Arthropoda > Insecta > Diptera > Stratiomyidae > Beris > Beris morrisii. The sequence continues at coordinate 131,120,819 of OX638312.1, forward strand.
TGGATATTTCAGTTATGTATTTCAACTGACGCTGGACGCGTTCAGCACAGTTTCAGTTTGTGTAGTTCATCAGTGCGCAGTGCATCACTAAAATGCGTATGAAAAAAAGTTTAAATAACATTAAGAAGAATAATAAAAACGTGGTAAGGGATTTAAGATAAACAAAGTGTATACGATTGTTGACATTAAAAATGGAGGAAAATTTCATCCTTGAGATTTTAGTACAATAGGGGGGGGGGGGGCTTGCCCAATTAATTTCCGCATTTGCCGGTAAGTCAATGCAATAGGAAAATATCTGCCAATAGTCTGGGAACAACATTATTATTTCTTGGAGCAAAAGTCCGGAACGCGTTGCTGGGATGTGGTCACAAATCAATAGGATACTTCACTAATCACGGAGACTCTTAAGGAGAAGCAAAAAATTCTGTGTCATACCAACCAAACTCTTCAGCCCATTGTAATTTTCGTGGGTGATACATTCGGTAATTATCCATTTATCTAAGATACCCATTTTAACTATTTATAACAAAATTTTAATTTTTTTCAGCTGATATAACATATGCCTACGTTCTTGTTGATGAAACTATCTACCATTTTGATAGTTCACTTAAAGCAGTGGATGAATGTTTTATTTAATTGAATAATTTTTTTTTATAATAAAAGAACGAGTTTATTTTAAACTATATCAATATGTGTTCGTTATTTTATTACGTAAGCAGTTATTATTTATCGAAAAAATTTCAGGTAGTTTGAAATTATACAATTTGTTGTCATCGAAGAAGAGCTCTGTTTTAAAATGTTCCAAAACGCTATTTTTCAGTGCAATTCTTGCTTTAAAAAATAGGGAAATCTACAAGAATTTAAAGAAATTGCGCCAATTAATAAAGGATTTTTTACTATTTTTTATTTTTAGCACTATCACATTGTGATTAACCCTTTGATCAGCATAGAAAAAAATCCATTTTCAAAGGAATATTAGCACTACGAATCAGAGAAAATACTATTATAACATTGGAATTTGTCCACTTTTTTCCATGATTTTTCTCCTACATAAAATACAGTAATTTTTCCCATTAAATGTTATAAACCCAAATCATGCGATGTAAATAGGAAGAATCATATAAAAAAAAAAGGAAATTACCAATAATTTTTTTTCGTGTATAAATAAGGCTTTGTTTGCAATGATATTGAAAGTTATAATTATATGAAGGAACTTAAATAAAAATACAAATTAATAAAATAAATTAGATAAATAAGATAAGGTCTACGTTGTTATAATACCAACACCAGATACAAATTTTGTATTCCGATAAGAAAACTCTGCGCACGTCACTGAAGGTAACTACCAATACATACCTCTTGGTCGTGATAGGATTGTCGTACAATATTCTATGCTCGAGAGTGATGAAATTTGGAGTTTTTCAAACAGAAAGGTAGTTTAATATTGATAATACGAAATGTAATTGCCATATACATTTTTTTAATTGAAGGGAATGCCTTTTTGTTTGATTCACTCATGTGAGGTGAGTGCCTTTGATTAAAGCAGAGACCAAAGTCCCTACACACTTCTGAGTTTTGACTGAGTGCAAACACTTAAATTCGCCAATGTGCTAGTAAATTTGTGAATATCGAAATTTAAAAAAAAAAAATATTCTTCAAACTGGTAACCTGAAAACCATAAAGTCAGTAAATAATGAGGGCTGTTTGTTTTATTGCACAATGTTATGCACCACTTATCTTTAACTTCAGCACGTCAATTCTAAAGATCGTTAAAATTATTACCCAAACATAACACAACGAATTATAAAAACTTCAAATAAAAAAAACCCCCAATAAATCTGATGAATATGTCGATTAAATCACTTGTCGAAGCCAATAAGTGTGTGTAGTACTGACTAGTATAGCTATGATCTAATAAATTTTTTTTGATCAAAAATAATCATCATAATACCAATTTCCACTTCATTACACCGATAAATTTTGCAAATTACGTTTATCATGTCAAGTAATAGCCTGAAGGTGAAACTCTTAAGAAATAAATAGATGCGAACGAGTGTGATTAAAATAATAAAAAAAAATTTTATCTAAAGTTTGCTCACCCGACGAAATCATCAAATTCGATTTGTCTTACTGTTTTTCATAAATTCGATAAGAGCAAATAACCTTAGGCAATTAAATTTCAAGTAGTAAAATTTATTGAACATTGAATGAATTATAACCAATTTGTAATGTAAATAACTACGAGTACTCAGTCAGGAAGGAGAAGATTTGTAATCACATACAAATTCCCCGATGTTTTTAATAAAAAAGGTTTTTCTTTTTGCTTTTTTTGCAGCTTGACCTTATTGCGCTTTGATTTCAAACAGATTGACATTGCTACCTCACAATATCATTTAAGTATTATATTATAATTTATACATTCTGTATTAAAAATTTCTTAAGTTTAAGTTCAAGCGCAACCTTAAGCATAATTATACTATTGAAATTAAAATTTTTGGCGCCTTTTTTCGCATTTTTGACCGCAACAAGAATTCTTGTGGTCAGGTTGTTTCGAACTATGATTGATATTTTGAAGGTTAATTGGGTCAAAACACAATTGAACGTCTCTTTGGAAGACATGGGGTTTTTTTTTTGCTGGCAGATACTTGGAACAAGTTAATTTTGTTGATGTGAAAACACACACTTAATTTCTTTTCATTAATTCAAACCATCATCTTATTTAAATTCATATTCGGTTTCGCGTAAATAGAAAACGTATGAAGAAAAACGAAAGACTTAAGACAGAAACCTCATTTTCAATAAAACAAATTCAAATAGAAATTAGATTCTTTTTGGATATTTTGAAGGGATCTTTTCGAAATTAATTTGCTTGTATTATTGGGTGACGAATGGTATATGAAAATGATATTTATATCACACGATGTTTTGAAAGCCTTGACTGGAATCCTTGCAAGCGAAGTGAATTATTAGTTTAGCCGTGAGATTATTCTTCACCTTAATTTCCAAACGTTAAACCGCCCTCTTTGCGTGAAGGTACTTTTTAATTAGTAAATTTATTCCAAGTGTTCATCATATTGAGTATGTTGGTTAATTTTGAATAAAGATCATAGACATATGTGGGTAATTTGGTGCAATCAAGGTTTCGGCAATCATTTTCCGAAATTCTTTTATATTATGATTTGAGTACAATTGATTGCTCAATGAGTCTAGTTCACTTTCAAGAAAAGTGTCTCAATTACAGAGTTGACTGCAAGATTGATAAATTATAAGCTTCATCAACTTGATGGAAGTTGTGCCTATTAGTGTTACTTTGATGACAAGCGGTATTTCTATTGTTCACAAATTAATTTAATTAGACAGGTAGCCTTCTAAATTAGCAATTATGTGTAAGAGGCTAATGGTCTTGTGAATATTATCGACATTGAAATATTTTTTATTTGGCTCTTTGGACTAGTTCCAGCTAATAAAGAGGAAAAGTTGTTACGTGTGTACATGCAGCAGGATGTCAATTATATAAACCTGACATATGCTCCTTACTACATACATACGGTCAGAGACGAATGGAAAGGTCTAAAAGAAAGACAAATCCATTGTCTTAAAAATTTGAAGGTTTTACGTGACTTTAACTTAGTATTTTGCTGTCTAACTCTATTCATGGGATTAGATGCAACTAAAACTGTTGAAAAAAAACCTATTATCCTTCGAATTGAAATTGTACTTTCTGTTACTATATCCTACCCTATGAAATTAAGTTTCATTATTTTGAAGAATATTCTGGCTGAGAATTTGTTTGTTGATGTAAGGGATTGAAGACAAGTATGAACGCTTCAGGAGGTAGTTAATAAAGGGTGTCCAAAATTAACGCAAGATTTGAATTTGCCGCCATTTGTGCAGTAAATTGTTGGCAACCCAGAAAAAAAAAACAATTTGACAGCTGAGAGTTTAGGGTTAGTAAAAATGGAGCGTTACACGATACAACAACGTGTTTTCATTATTGAACAATATCTCAAAAATAATAAAAGTTTGGCGGCCACAGTTCGAAAATTTCATATAAAATATGGTCGGAATAGTGTTTTAACTTCGTCAACTGTAAAAAGATTAATTGAAAAATTCAGGGAGACTGGATCAGTTGGAGACGCTAAACACACTGGTCGTCCAAAAACAAGCCGTTCAAATGTCAATATCGAAGCAGTTCGTGAGAGTTTTGGTGAAAATCCCAGAACATCAATTCGGCGCCGTGGACAAGAATTGCGAATTTCAAGAAGCTCTTTACAGCGTATACTCACAAAAGATCTACGTTTGTTAATCGCCCAATGGATCCACAGTGATCTCTCGTGATGGACTGGGGCACATTGCTTTGGTCCACCCTTCTCAACCTAACCTAACCTAATCGCCAAAATTGCCGAGTTTGGGTTCGGAGAACCCACATGTGATTGTCGAAAAACAAATGCATCCACAACATGTCACTGTTTGGTTCGGACTTTGGGCTGGAGGCATCATTGGACCATACTTTTTTGAAAATGAGGCTGGTCAAGCAGTGACTGTTACAGGTGCTCGATATCCCGACATGATAACACAGTTCTTTCTGCCGAAATTGGATGATATTGATGTGGCCAATATGTGGTTTCAACAAGACGGTGCCACATGCCATATATCCCGTGAAACAATTCAATTACTGCATGAGACATCTCCTGGTCATGGACTGTCTCGTTTCGGTGATCAGAGTTGGCCCCCTAGATCGTGTGATTTAACACCATTAGATTTCTTTTAATGTGGTTATTTGAAGTCTATGAAGGTCTATGTCAATAAGCCTACAACCACCCGTGCCTTACAGGAGGAAATTAAACGCTGCATCAACGAAATTCAGCCATCTTTATGCAAAGCGGTCATGGAAAATTTCGACAAAAAAATGCGCATGTGCCAGCAAAGCCGTGGATTTGCCCGATGTGTTATTCCATAAATAACCCTATCCTATGTACTTTATGATTCAAGAAAAAAATAACAATCTAAAGACTAAAACTGTGTTTTCTATTTAATTCAAATCTTGCGATAATTTTGGGACATCTTTTATATGCGGTAGAAAATGAAAAAAAACCCCAAGCCCCTCGTCTGGATTTAGAGGGCTGTACTTTGAATGACTTTATCTTTCTTAGAAATTCAGAATCTTATATATACTACAACGATTTAAACCAAACTTCTATTTCTGAATCACTGACGATTCATCTGGGCGAAGGGTATGTAAATTCACTTAGTATGATTCTTATGTGAATCATTGACCAGTCTGGTTGGATCAATTTAATCAATCATTCAATTTTTGGTCTGTACATGAATCATCTAGGTGGCTAGTATATGAAGTATCTATTTTAGTGGCACCGTATTTGCAGTTTATCTAAAAACAATGTTTTTGCATGCTATTCTTTATTTCAAATTTAAATTTTCTTTACCAAAAGTGAATATTTTTAATTTTTTTTTGTGAGCTATGAGCACAAAATTCTATTTTGATTAATCTTCGGTGAATATTTACCAAATTATTTGAGTTTGGGTTGAACCTCGTACGTGCCTCCAAGATAGAATTTCTGTATGCATCACTTTTCGATTTTCGAGAAGAACTATTTTGTCGTGGGTTTCTCCAGACCCAGTTTGCCAAATCGTAAAATTGATTGATAATCCAATTGACTTCAAAATAAATTTTTATTGAAGATCATGTGACTTAAGGTTCTGAAAAAACACTTTCTAAAAAAAATTTTAATTATCAGATTTTACGAGAATCACATGCCGGGAATTTAAAGTTGACATGCATCTGATGTTGTTGAGAGATGCTATTAAGAGATAGAGAAAAAAAAGAACAATAATTTTATTTTATAATTAAATCGCATAAGAAGCCATCTCTTTTACTTATCTAAGCTATGCAACATTTAATCGAAAAACACTTTCATTTCACATGTGTGCTAATTAAACGAATTTCCGGATAGCATTCAGTAACAATCCAAACTATAAATTCGTTCAGTTCTGATTTTTTTCACTATTCCATTGCATTATTGTAACGAATGTGAAAGTGACTTACAGCGCGTTGTCAATTTGTAAAAAACTTTACATACTGCGGACTAGCGTAGCATACGAGCGATACGGACAATTGATTGGTTTGCTACCCATTCACCTAAAATATCCATTTTAAAATTGTGTGGCTGTAATACGAAAATATCGTGACTAGTGCAGTCATGCATTAAATTGTCCCTTGCACTTGATTGTATAATGTACAGACGACCTCTTAAAAAGATTTATGCTAAGTCGGCAACTTAAATGGGCAAATTTCAATCTAGGATTCGTTTCGTGAGTCCGTTTCCATTATACGGAGATGTTATCAGTCCATTGTATTCGTGTATGGATATTGCGCCTACACATCTTCCGTATATAAGTCTACCTTATGAGGTGTCATCCAAGTGGTCCTACATATTGTTTGTGGCTTTCTTAAGCGAATAGCTTTTAGCTAACTCAAGACTAAAGTCGATTTGGACATGGATGTAATCTGTAAATTTGTATTCCGTTTCGGTGCAATTTTCAGTAATTGCTTTCTCCAAATTTGGCCTTTATTATCAGCTTTTGATATAGTAGTTTGAAATGGATACAAATTAAGCCATCTGTTCTCAAATTAGGATGTTGTAGTCCATAAATATTGTCGGGAATCAAAATGATTTATGACAGCATTTAATTTTGATTGTATATTCATTAATTTTGCTACTTCTAGAGAATTTTGATTTTTAATCAGTAGGAGTTTAGCTGGAACTATAAATTTTAACGCCAGGTCATTAAACTGCTAAAGTGTGTAGTCTTGAGTGCTATGATTTTTATAGCTTAATAATTTAACAAAGATTGTATCAATTAGGGTGATAAAAAAAATTGAGAAAATTGTAACTGCAATATGTTAGCGCGATTGTGTCATGACGCCAAGTTCTCATTCTTAAGGTATAAACAGAAAAACGACTACAATGGCAGATGGCTTGCCTCTTCTTTTAAATAAATCGTTAAAATTTAACAGAATGAAATTTAAAAATCTGCCAACAGTCTGGGCGCAACTTTATTATTTTATGGGTAGAAGTCCGAAACGTGTTTAATGATGAGATGCTGACAACCTAAAAAATAACGTTCCAAATAGCCTCCTGGTTATTCCCTACTAGAGGTCTACCGATTCCAACTCCTGTAAAATTTTCAAGATCATATCTGATACGGTTTCTGAGATATAAAAATGACATTTTTTGAGAAATTGCTATCCCCCCACTTTCGTGCTCCACCTCCCCCCTCAAACAATTTACGTTCATTAGACTTCTCTTGTGATCCCATATACAGAAACTAAATTTTATCTTGCTGGTGTAATTGGTTCGGAAGATATTGTAATCCAAAGTCCAAGGTAGCAAATTTTTTTGAAATTTCAGGTCGATCACAATACTTTAATATTAAAAAATAATAAAGTAAAACAGTTATATTGCAAACAAAAACGGAAATTTTGATAGTTATATTTCACGAGGATGACGTATTTCTTTCGAACGTACGCCATACTTGTGTAGTCCTTCACAAAAATTGATTTGAATCAAATAGTAAGATTATTAAATTTCTGTTACTACACAGTACAATTTTTTGTAAAAATTACTATCCTTAAAGCAGTAAAACATTCTGCATTGATGTAGTAAATTTACGAATTTTCATTAAATTAAACAAAATTGAGAGTAATTCTTAAAACTGCGTATTTTTACACATTTAATTCATAAATTTACTGACTTGGTAGTAATATTGCAACACCGCTAGAAATTTTCTACATTTGATGTGTAAAATTGATCATAGTGTATAAAATTACGCATTTTGTATGTAATTTTGATACTTCAAGCGTAGTAATTTGTTTTTTGTGCTATGTATTAACATGACCGCTTCGTTGTTTAATTCACTTGTTTCGTGGTTTTGTGTAAGGCGTGATTTAAAATTTAAAAAGAAAATAATGTTGATAAAGTGTGAAGTTTGTGGCCTTACAACAAATAAATTAGATTTATATAATAAACATGTATAGTGTTTTATACTTTCTACCCTTTTTTACCTATATCCTGGTTTTTTTCCCAATTATCATGTGTTAATTGATCTCATTGAATTTTTACAATTGTCAATTGCTGTGTCTCTTGCCCATCAAAATACGTCTGGGAATTCATCTGCCGATCATTCGCTTGAATCTTAATCACTTATATTATCAATAAATTAATAATAATAATAAGCAAACATAAACATGTCACATTTTTGTAGTACTATGGTAGTACATATTAGATTTTCCACACCGTGTGTAATCTTACACACATTTTTAGTGTCTGATTTCCACACTTGTGAAACTATGAGGTTTCAACTTTGTAGCGTAAGCCGTTCTATAGATAGGAAAAACATCCCCCACCCCCGTATCATACTACCCCTATAAAAAATTATATTTTTTCCCACATGCTACTACTATAGCTCTATCTAAATACTAAGTTTCAGCTTTATATCATTATAGGTTCTCGAGATATAAAAATCGGAACCTTTTCGTTTTCACCCTCCCCCACCCACCATCACTATCAATAATTTTTTTTCTGCTAGGAGTCTATTAGTTCTACTTCTGGTAAAAATTTTAGTCATCTGTTTTACACGGTTCTTGAGACATGTGACGTGATTTTTTTGAAAAATCGTATCCCCTCCACTTTCATGCTCCACCGCACCCTTAAAAATTTGTACTTTCATCAAACTTCATTTGTCAACCTTTATACCCAAACCGAATTTTTTTTGTCTAGTGCAATTGGTTCGTGAGATATCGTAATCCAAAGTTTTTCACTCCCACTCCCGTACGCCACTGTCCATACTCATAGATCTATTCTCCTAAAATATCTACAGATATTTATTAAGTTTTAATTTTATGACGTTAACCGTTTAGGAGATATGGATTTTAGAATGTGTCGATCTCGACTTTTTTGCATTTCGGACGCGGTATTTTGCCTCCCACTCGCACACCCCTTCACCCATATTGACAATTTTTATGCAAATGGTTGCACTATCAAACCTCTATATAAATTCCAAGTTTCAGTTTCCTAGCATAAGCGGTTGCTGAGATCTAAAAACAAAAATTTTCCGACTAAAACGCTTCCCCGTCCTCTCCCCTCACACCCCCACCGCTTAGAATGTGGTCACTTCAAGAAGCCTACCCAGTCTATTTATAAAAAAAATCAATTTAATATCTCATACCGTTCGAGAGCTACGAGCCTTCAAACGACTTAGCGTACGGCGTACGGCGGACAGACGGACTGATTTTTTTTTGCTTTTTTCGTGTCTACTAGTCATGAAACGTAAAAAAAAAAATTTCAGAGTAGCACATTTTTTTTTATCTCAATTTATCACAATACTGTATTATTAGAAAATAATAAAGTGAAACCGCAGGAGTGCGTAATTAAATTTGACAATAGTAATTTTACTGCTCTCAGAGTAGGCACTAAATTGCCTACTCTAAGGGCCATTATTACGATCTTCAGTTAAACTCTTACCGGAACTTTAACTGGAAGTTTTGTATGAAAATCTGTCAGTTAAAGTTCCAGTTAGAACGTAACTGAACATCGTACACTCCGCGACAAAACTTTAAGACAGGGTTCAATTTTTGGCTTAGTTTTCAAATAAAATATTTTTTATTTAATTTTCGTGATTCATATTTATTAAAAATATGTCTTAACTACATTTGTTAAATAAAAATGGAATAAAATTAATTTTTAATGCTTTAAAGAAATATAAACTTTAAATTGTCAGTATTTCGGTGCGACAAAACTATAAGACACAATGAATAAATTATCAAGAAAATAGTTCAAAATAGCAAACTTAATGAAATTTTCATTCTTTAATAATTAGTTGAAGCTCCGTTATTTTTATAACTTCTCTCATTCTTTTTGGCAAGGATTTAAATAATTTTTTGATCGTTTTTTGGCTTAAGAGCCTCCATTGGTCCAAAATACACGATTTTAAGTCTTCTATTGAATGAAATTGACGGCCTTCTGAATAAACTGCACGTGCTAAGATCCCCCAACAATTTTCGATTATATTTAGGTCGGGGGATCTTGCTGGCCAAGGAAGAGTTTGTATTCCATTGGCCTCAAAGTAGTTTTTTACAGTACGGGCCGTGTGAACTGAGGCATTGTCCTGTTGAAAAATAAAGTTTTCTGACGCAATTTGCGTTCCAAATTGAGCTAACTGTTCACTAATTACGTTCAAGTACGCTTCACTATTGATTTTACCTGGAACAAATACTAAATCGCTCTTTCCATTATATCCAATAGATGCCCAGACCATAACACCGCCACCTCCCATCTGTCTTTTCTGCAAAAAAAGTCGATGTTTGCGTAGGTCGTGAAAATAATAGTTCAAGCCATCAGGCCATCTAAATTAAAACGCTTTTCATCAGAAAAAATAACTTTTCGCCAGGGTTTTTTCCACTGAAGTCGTTGTTCCGCAAAATCCAATCGCGCTTTTTTATGGGCAGCAGTCAAAGGGGGCTTTTTGACTAATTTTCGTCGTTTCAAGGTGGGGGGCTTCTTTTATAATCCTTTCAACATTTCGGATATTCGTGGTTACTCCTGCTTTTGCGGCGATTTGACGCGCTGTTGAAGAAGAATTTGACGCCTCCTTTAAAATACGCCGCTTTTCTCGAACTGTTGTTACACTTGGTCGGCCTCCAGGATTCTGTTTAGTATAATTTTCTTTATTTTTTAAATAATTGCTAACAGCGCAGCGACTTCTATTCAATAATTTAGCAATTTTACTAATTGATTCATTTTTCTCCTTCAATTTATTAATACTGTCTATTTCACTGCTATTTAACTTTTTTCCTCTCGGCATGTTCACAACTCAACACAAATAACTTCAAATATCTATCAAAAACAAAACTCTCAATCACACAAAGTACTATCCGCGTCGAACACCTCGAAATAACTGCAGAATTACACATTTACTTCTGCCTGTCTTATAGTTTTGTCGCACCGAAATACAGACAATTTAAAGTTTATATTCCTTTAAAGCATTCAAAATTAATTTTATTCCATTTTTATTTGTCAAATGTAGTTAAGACATATTTCTAATAAATATGAATCACGAAAATTAAATAAAAAATATTTTATTTGAAAACTAAGCCAAAAATTGAACCCTGTCTTAAAGTTTTGTCGCGGAGTGTAGAAACGGGCCTAAGAATAGTAAAATTTCTTTACTGTGTACTTTTATAATCTAATACCATTCGAAACAGATTTTATTAACAAAAACTACAAGACTTCAGAGTACATTTTATTCTAATGTGGTAACAAGAATTTAACTTTTAGAAATTTTATAATTTTATTGTCGCATTTAAAGCCAAATATGATTTAAAAACTCACGGATTTTTGTGATATTTGTAGAATATTTTAAATTTTACAGAAACGATATTTTAAATAGTGAGCGTACGGTAACGCTGTTGTCAAAATTGGGCATAGTTTTAAATTTTCCACAACATAGCATTTAATCATATAAATTAAATTTGGAAATTTTGATATGTTTAGACATTCGACATTATCTTTTTCCTGCATTTCACTTTTTGATAATTTTATTTTTGGGCATTTTTATTCGTAACATTGTAAGCTAAGCCCTATGAAGTAATCGATCTTGCACAATTGAGTCTTGGGAATTTTATTAAAATTATGTGGATTTAGGTTTAGTCTTGCTCTTGCTCTTTATGCGAGACCAACTCCGATTTAACCCAACACTATGCAATACCTTAGCCGAATAATAAATTTTTTCCAGTAAATGTCCTTTTATAGACATAAGTTTTCACATTTAATTAAGCATAAACACTCTGATTGCTACTGATTTTCGACTTAAATTCAATCTCATTAATATTTCTTTGTTTCTTTTTTTCTACTACTTCTATTTTTAATTGGTTCGAGTGATGGCCAAGAGTTTATATTAAATTTTCGAAAAAATAAAATACGATACCTACACTTTAAAAAAAAAACAAAATTTGAATAGAATCTGTAGTTTCCCATTTATGAACTAATTGGCATATCATGAAAGAGTGATAAAATTCGACTCTTTTTGAATTAGCAGTTAAACTTTAAAAACTTTCATATTGTTTCATTCATTGTAAGATAATACTATAAACGATCTAGAAAAAATAGGTTCGAGTCAAGGCTGCAACTATAGAAAAGTAAAGTTTAATTTTAAACGGAAGATTTATTAAAGGATATCCATTTCTTGACATGGATTTTACATTAAAAATTGCGTAACAATATGAAACATTTTGTAATCGTTAACAGTCGAGTGGTTTGATAGAATCCAAATTGTAGTCTTATTGCTAAGTGTCTTTTGCTGAATTAGTTTAAATTTTTAATTCAAAACCTTATATGGGAATATTTTAGATAGCTAATGTGGTTTTAATATTATATGCTCTGAAGAAGAATATCAGCAATCATGGATGACTATGTCTTCTGATTTGACTGATTTCTTGGAAATCATGATGAATATGACAATCGACTATCGGTTTCTTTAAAGGAAGCTCTAATCCAGTTTCTAAATTAGGCATCAGAAGCTTAAATTGCTTTTGCTTCCTCCATACTGTCGATAATTTTCATGTTCCCAAGAAGTTAACCTACGCACAGCCGCAATCATTCACGTGACAGGATTTCATTTGTGTCTTTTCTTAATATTTTAAAGAATCAATTCGTAGCTAGTGACTAACAAGACTATCGCCAACATTTAGATATTACATTTTAACAAATGTGTTTACTAGAAAGTCCACTCAAGTTGTGGGAGTGCGAAGAGCATGTGACTCGATTTTTATTCGTGCCTGGAAACAGAATTTCAAAGTTCATGAGAAACAATTTTAAAGCGACTTTATTTTGATATATTGCAGATTTAGAGGCAGCTAAACATGTTTCGATAGAGTAAGTTTTTGTGGATGTATTATTGGAGTTAATGACTTTTTGTACTCTACCTATAGATCAGTGGTAGTAAACTAAAGTATATTCAATTTTCGACTTACGAGAGTTAATTAATTAATTGTCATGTCCTCAAGGACTGTGATTAATCAACAGTCGGGGCTTTCGTGTTGAGGTTTCACTCCACTGACGCCGGAAAACAAGAACAATTTCTTCAAATTTGCTTCTACGGTAGCATACCATGAAAAAATTCCATTATTAATAATTAAGACTAATTAAAGGAATATGTCGCATGCAATTTTGTCTGAAGCAGCAAAAACTCGTCAACATTCAGCTATATTCTAATGCAATTTTCAAAGCTTATCCAGTATTCATTTCTAGGTCACATTTCCCGCACTTCTCGGTATAGGTTTCTACGAAAATCGAACTGAAGAGTTATTAATGCCACTGTAATATACGAAAATTCTGGCTACTGTGAACTGTGAAATTTAATTCCTCGCTATATTTTGTTCTATGGTTTAGTACTAAAAATTTACTTAAATTCGTTTCTTGAAATGCGTGAAAATTTTTTAAATTCAGTTGTTGGTTCCATTCCAAAACTTATTTTCTTACAGTAAGAAAATTTTTTCTACATAGAAGTATATACAAACGTACTAAGTTTCAACTTTGTAGGGGAAGCCGATCCTGAGATATTAGAAATCTTTGAACTTGGTTTGAATGGACACAAATGCATCTTGCTATCCTTTGGGTAAGTTTAACAGGCTACATTCTTCATAAAAATCTTACATATTATAAATATAATATAAAAGACATTTCTATTAAAATCACACTTTTTCGCCCATGATCAGTTACCACACAAAGTACTCGTTCGACAAACCACCTTTCACACTAACAATAATCAAAATGGCATAATCATTATCAGCGATTTATCGCTAAATACCAAAAAATTAGCGAATATCCAATAATTAAATGAATTGTAATTAGGTACACTGTCTAATTTCTTTCATTGTATTTCAAAAGTACACATGTGATTGAAGTTTTCCGCCATTGCAAAATTTATAAAAATACGTTTAATTAAAGTAAAAAAAAGATGATTATATAAATTCGATTGAAATGTTCAGTTGCGGCATTTGACTTTTAATGGAAAACAAATTATTTATAAATTAGTTACCGTTCTTAGAAATAAAGCAAAAAATTATTTTGATTATTCAAGTTGGATGATTGCGGAAGGCACAAAGTATTTTGTTTGTTTACAATTGGCAAATTTAATTGACTTTTAATTTCTTTTCAGAACGAGCAAACTAGTTTTTAATACGACATTAAGTAGATTCTGAGTAACGTGACGTTAGAATCAAAAACGGAGCCACCCAATTAGGGGGGAGGGTGGGGTGTTTATCTCGTTACTGAAGTAAAGGGGATAAGAAATATTTAAATTGCAATTATTAGAACCAAATTCAAACCAATTTAAATTTTCGTGTTTGTGTTTGACACAAGGAATTCCTCTGACGTCGAAAAACAACCAAAAAATTCTTAAAATTACAAACATAAACATAAACATATTAAGGGGGAATCTCCTTTACATGGTCTAAAAATACATGATTTTCACGAATTATTTTCACAGGTATAATAACTCGAAACGCTTTGAAATTTTTATGAGAATTTAATGAACAATTCAAGAGCACATTGTAATTTTTTCACATTAAAAAATCGATATTTAATTTAAAAATGGATGCCATGTTAATGTCGCCTCGTTTATAGCTGCGTACACTCTAGCGTCCTTAATTTTGATCTAAAACAAAAAATCAAAAAGTTTTTGTAAAGTTTATGATACTCGTACTAGCTTCTATATGATGTCGAGTTTTTTTTTAAAAGAAAAGATTGAAACTGCATGTTTTTACACAGTTTTAAATTTAAAGTGCATTTTTCGCAAAAAAAATCTACTTTAAAATACGAAAAAAATATGTTAAAAATTTTTTTTTCAAAAAACATTTAACGTCATCAAATAGAGAATTTAATTATCTATAAAATGATCCATCATAAAGCCAAATCGGTTTAGTAGAATTTTCTCAATCGTGTATGCAAAATCAAAAAATGATGTTTCGAGAAAAACATGTTTAAAGTTTTGTAAACATAAAAAATACTATGTACTCGTCACCCGACCCCTCCGCCTTATGAGCTGTAACTCGTAAATACTGCAGATCTCGACTTGAATTTTTTTCAGAGAATAATCTGGAATAGTTTAGCAATCGATTAAGACTATTTCCAAAAAATCAATTTTTTTAACCCGATAAAGGAGGCTAAAAGGACGTAGGTACGTACTTTAGTGCCATTTTAAAACTTTATGGGTCTTCGAAATGTATTTCATTACTTCGGTAACGCCGGGAAAATTCGAAAGGACAATTCTCATTTAGAAATAGATTTCAATATTTTGATTATCGCCAAATTGGTATTAATGGAAGCCAAAATCAGTTTTCAGAGAGACCCACAACAGTTCAATATCCAATAAGAACAGTGTAGTTAGTTCTACATTCTTCTTGTGTATTCTACACATACCATCGAACCTACTCGAGATTTTGCGATGCAGAACATATGCCATATGAATACGTTCTTAAATACAATGATCAATTTTTAAGTTTATAAAAATTTCCTTATAATATGTTACATGTTTATAATTTTAATTTTTCTCTAATTTATTTTATACAGTTCTAATAAATAATAATATTTTCAAAACCTTTTCATAAGAGGTAAAGATTTTTGAATGGAGGCTACTCAATGAAAAATTCCTGCTGTTCCAAATTTTGAAACCTTAAAGAAGTCACCGTATTTAAAATCTCCCATAATTTTCTTTTATTATTATAATTTATTATTTAAGTTATTGCAGAATGAGTTTATCCACAAGTTTTTAGGAGTTCTGTATAGAAGATTTTCAAGGACTAGATCAAATTTGATAATTAATACCCACACTTAAACCATATTTTTGCTTTAAGCTCCAGTTAATTTATTTTATTATTTATATTTTATTTTATTATTTATATTTTATTTTATTATTTTATTTCAGCTTCGACTTTCGACTTATTTCAATTTCGACCCTATCATTTTTCATGAGGCTCAGTCGAATAAAATTCAAAAATTTGTTTTTTAGTCTAAGGTAGACAATTGGGTCATTCCATCAAGAATCGCCAAAAATGACGAAATTTGTGACCTTACCATCTCCGATTCTTTTGAAAATTTTGTACTTGAAGAACTAGTGAAAAAAATAATCGAAATTAAATTTTTTGTTTTTATTTTCTTATCATTTTTTTTGTTAGTTATAGTATGTTAAAGTTTTCGCAAAAATGGTGTCCGAATCAGCTTTGAAAATTCATATCTCTGGTAATTTTTATCCTAGAACAATAAAATAGGGCTTATTTTAAAGGGGAGGATTGTCGCAATATAAAATACTTTGTTATTAAAAAATAATAAAGTAAAAATACGAATAAAAATTATCCTTGGAGGTTTTTTTTTCAAGGATAATGATTTTGTCCTTTATCCTTGAATATCTCTTATGGCTTCGAGGTTGGCAGTCCTTAGTTTAGCGAATGCAAGGGTTTATTTTTTGAAGTACATTCGTATGGTAATAGGATAGTAAGTATTTATTCCCGGACCATTGGTATTGCGGAGCTTCGAAAGGATAAATCGAATGACTGTCATACTAAAAGGAAACCAACCCGTGAGATTCCACTATAGAAAAGTAGCTAAGTACTAGAAGTAGTGTCTTAATACAACTTCTTTGTGTTCCCGTACTTTCAAAAGGTGAACAATTTTAGTTAATAAAATTTTAAATTCTTACAAAATTTACAAGTTTTCTGTTAGTCGCCTAATTAATGTAACTATTTATTTTAAGAAGTTATTGTGGCTTCCGAAGGACAAATGCAAAATTTTTTTTTACTGAATGATCCACTTATAATTTGTTCTTTGAGATAAATGCATAAGCTTTTCAATTATTATTATATTGAATATTTACTTTATTATTTTCATATTATTGTTACCGATTTTTAAAAAGAATATCCTTATTTCTTATTTCCATGATTTAACCAAAAAAAACAAAGTTTTCTTGCTCTGTGATTATGAGAGGTGAGGATGGGCGCGGATGAAAAACAAATCATACTTTGTATTAATGCTATTTTTATTTTCATATCCAAAAAAGATAATATTCTATGCTAGAGAATGTCAGACACGTTGTTACGGCAATATTCAATCTGGTTAGATTGTGTGCTTGTGTTACATTTTTGTCGAAATTCTCAATATTGTTAATTTCTTTTTGCGATAGGAACCTGTAACACTAAGATCCTAAACTTGTTTTCTTATTTCTTTTTAGATTCTTATTGTACATTCTTGGTCCTAATTTCTTCTATTCATAAAATTAATCTGAATTAAATGGTAATTTCATTACACATAAATGACAAAAAGGCCGTCAAACACGTTCTTGGTGATGTACCTAAAACACGTACCTTAAAAGACCAGTTTTTGGAGAAAATTCCCATCTTGAAACAGAAAAGGAATGAATCAAAAGATGTTTTCTGAAAAATAATAGTAAAAACGACGCTGGTATCCATAAATGGAGTAGCGGTGATATAATCTCATTTACAGAGGCATACACACATCGCAATCAAGCCAGTTGCTTTATGATATTGAGAGCTAACTAAGGTGACCTTTCGATTTTAAATATTCATCGCAAATGTGGAAAATTAATAAGCAGAAATTATAGCATCTGTATAAAATAGTAATTATTAAAACAACCTACTTGTATTGTCGTGGTGAAAAGATAAACTAAAGGAAGCCATTGAAAAGTTTTCAAACACTTTCCTACATTACGTAAAAATAAGAAACGGTCCCAAGAATTGTGTAGGGGTCGTTGTCGAATGGAAGGTCTGGGGCTCATACATGATCTTCAAGAACGGAACTTTCATTGTAAAATTTAAAACAATTGGTTAAAAAAAAAAAATTATAATTTAACTACAACAGAAGGCCAGTAAACAGTGCGCCCACCCAATGACCAAACGATGCAGACTTTACATACCATTTCACGTGCTCTAGGTAGGAAAATGTCCGTACCGCCAAGCCGCACAGATTCAGTTCTTGGAAGATCATTGATCAAGTAACATCCACCTTAATACCCAGGTGAATCGTCTCATACCTGGTCTATTCAAATACCGAAACCGAAAGCTTTTCTTTCGTCTTTCGAACTATTTTGTCGTACGGTTGTAGAGTCGTCGCTATTTTGTGGCCTAAGGTGAAGCAGTTTTCCTTGAATTTGCACTGGTGCATCTGTTACTTCGGCGACTAAAACTTATAATCGCATAGCTCGTACGGATCATGCAAAACGTGTCTTATAAGCCGAACTAAGATCTTGTAAGATTTTCTGACCGAAAACTTTTAATCAGTCGCGATCTGTTCGGTGTCGTCTTAAGATCATTACAATACAAAGATCGTGTGAAGGTTTTTATTTTGCCGATTAATCGTATTTCGTGTATTTTGATCGGATTTTGTTAATTGTTTCAAAGCGTGATTTCTTCCGTACAGCGAATCGATCGGTTCGAATTGATCTCGTCTTTCGACGTTCAATGAAAGTAACTCCAGTTGAATTTATTTACCTCCGCAGTAGAGTTATGTGAGTTATTATTTTTTTCGGAGTCGTACAATCAAAGAAAATATTTTTCCTTACTATATTAGTCTTGGTGTTGTTAGTAAGATTTAAAAAAAAAAATCAATTGATAAGAAGTAACAACAATTCGAAAGCATTGTCGTAGTCGCGTCGTGCTCTTATTGTGATGCAAAAAAGTTTAAAGTTTGTGTGATCAATTTGACATTTTGTGAAACAGGTTGTTTTTATCGGTGCTCTATTGAAGCTGCACAACTACGAAACCGTTTCTTGGTTTTCTGCTGCAGTTTATTGATTATATTTCTAGTCAAACTATGTAAGTTTTCAATATTATCTGACGATCGATCTATTCGATTTGTGATTTAATAATGCATATGTTGGACATGAATTTAATGGAAGTTTGATAATAAATTTCGTATGAAATGGGTCAAAGCTGCTGTTTAGTAATTGCAATAGATTAACATAACAATAATCTTTGTTATATTTTAAAGGCCATCTGAATTTGAAGAAGATGTTAACAAAATATTTGCGAAAAACATGAAATCAGTGGATAGTGTATAATTGCAATAGTTTTTTTTTGAAAGATTGTAGTTTTATGTTTTACATGGGTAAAGTTTAAAGGAATGTAGAAACGTTGAATGGAAATGTTAAGAATAATTGAGTAGTAGAGTGGAAGAGTTGCCTAAGCCACATTGAAATTTTTCAGTTTGACCACAATAACCATATCTTTGTATTCCAAACTAATTTAGTTACCATATTATCAGTATACATTGCTTGACAGTATAACAAAATAAAAATTATTTATTTTTGAAAGTAATTTTTCAAATTACGTCTAAGTTTAGAGTCCTATATCTCATTTCGCAGTAATTGTGGGTTAGGCAACTCAATTAGAGTTTAAAATTTATGAGAAACACACAAAGTACATCAAAAAATTTTATACCAGCAGTCTTAATAGAAGATTTACTCCTGCATTTAGAAATGTAAAAAGAATAGAAAAAGGATATAGATATATTGAAATGGCTCCATTAGATTCTTGAACAAATAAAAAGTTGAAATTTACTTTTCAGTCGAATTCCAAAGATTAATATTTGAATAATAGAAGCGAATTATAAGGACTAAATACGCTCATCAAATTTGCAATGAAAAAAAAAATAATTAAAATTGAGCTAATTATAATAAAAAGAAGTATCACAAGGATTTCTTTTTGTTTAGAAAAGTGGAACTCAAGCAAATAAGATCTCATTTACCTGTACCTTTATTATATTCTATATGTGACCTATAGAAGCAAAACAGGACTTTTCCATTGGAATAGATTAAGGAAAAAAACCCCTAAAGTAGTATAGGCTACAATTTTTTTTTTTGTTAATTTTTCTTAAAATTTTCAACATTACGTTGTGATTTCTCTGAAAAAATAAAGAAAAAAGATTGAATGAAATTTAAAATACTTTATTATTAAAATAATAAAGTAAAATAAAATACTTAGTCAAAAATTTTATATTTTTACGTATTCGGGGTAAAAAAGTCCGACCGCTCGCCGTGTACTTCGTATAACACAAGAACTCTTCGAAATATGATCTTCAAATTTTCACAGTGCTCCTATAATTGGGGATGAACTTTTGAGGTAAGGATTAAAGTAAAAATTTCAGAATCTTAAAGAAAATTACCAATAAGATATTTGGAACTTTAAGTGGATTTCGGACTTCCACTCAAAACATAAAGTTGTGCCCAGACTGTTGGCAGATTATTTTTTTTACTTTCATCGCCATAATATTTATAATCCTTATAATTATATTGATGAAGGGACTATAGTGTGATAGTGCTAATTATTGTCGTCTGTGTTCTAGAAATTAAGTTTTCAAGAAAGATAATTTTCAAGGAATTATGACTGTATTCCTAGGGATGTAATTGTAGGAATAAGTACATTGTTGAATTGCAGTACGGGAATGTTATATATTTTGAGGTATTGTAGTCGGATGCATTGTAGAAGAACAGCTAAGCGCGAATGCAGAAAAATATTTTGGGGGAGTTTCAGAAAAATATAATAAAATCAAGGGCGATATTTCATTAGCCAGATTTAAGAATCTGGAAAGCTGAGTCCAACCGGTTTCCATGAATGTACAAGAAGCTTATATTTTGAGAAATAATAATGTTCAACCCCGGAATCCTACCGCCCATATACGAGCGGGCGTGAGAACAGTACAACTTCCTGGTAGGAATACTACTGACTCCTATTGCTGTTTGAAAAACGCACAAAAGAACCCAGTATTTAGTGGTAAATTCTATACATATATTTTCTATGAATAATCAATTATTAAAAAAATTAAGTAAATTAATTTAATTCATATGAAGTTCTTTCACAAATTAAAAAAAAATACAGTAATTTATAATATTAAAATCAAGATGGTTTTTGTAATTACACTACCTTTCTTTCGATTTAACTAATGAATGCATTTTTTTTCTGGTAATTATTAGACGCCATTATTCGAAAAGATATACATTTTGCAGTGGCGTCTCGTTAATCGTTCGTAGGGTATTCGCTAAAAGGTGATCATGAAATTCAACGAATATAATTAAAAAATAGAATTTCGCTCCATAAATTCCAAGAAGTTGTCAAGTTGTTGCTTACCCTACAAAAGATTCCATTGTTCCAATACTCAGTTTCGTCAACGTTTACATCTATGATGACGTTACGTAGAGACATTGCTATTGCAATAGTTTATAAAAAGTTGAGCTAATCCATTCAAACAGTCATATATCAAAGTCAAAGTTTAAATATAGTAATGCAAGTCTTCGCTTGGTTTAGGCAAACTTCATTCGAATTCGCAAAGAAATTCTGTATACGTCGTATTTGTAGAAGAAAAATTAAAATTTACCTTTTTTTAAGGGTAAAATATGTTTAAATTTAAATTTTCTCGTTAACGTTGTCAGCTGTCGTAAAAGTATAGTCAAGTTAAGCTTAGTGTCTTCATTTAACTGGACTCAATCAAAATTTAATTGGGATAATAATTTCGTATTTATGATGCCGTAAAATGTTATAACGAGATTTAGACTTAGACAAAGATGACTACTGGAATAGGTTCTTAGTAGACCAGTCAAATTCGGAATTTAACCCGGAGAGGAATTTTATTTAATTCCGTCCAGTTCGAATAGCTTGGAATGCTAAAGAAAAAATTCATTTTGCTCTAAATGAAATCATTTTGTAAACAACGAAAATGTTCATTTCTGGTTATTCCCAAATACATCAAAAACTGAACAAGATACGACAACAAAATTGAAACCATGGAATTAAGTCAATAAAATAATCTCGAGAATAGTGTAAACATGTTTACAATATTTACAAAATCATTTTTTTATTCAAAAATGAATTTTCAATTTCTGAAAACACCGTAGCTCCAAAATTGTCAAGCCTTTTAAAATGAACTTAGAAATCTACAAAAAATCGCCCACACGTGAGAACAGAATTCATTACCATTAATTTCTTAGAGCTTTTTTTCTATCTTTAGTTCCAATTAAAAAAATATAATTTGATTTTTCGCAATAATTTTAGTTTTTTCCTTTTTTGAACCCATTTGCGATAAATGAAATTGTAAGTATTTTTGCACTGAGACATTTTTGAGGAAAAAAAAATCCCTTTCAGTTTTCTTCTTTGAGCGAACCCATATTTTTTTATCAAACTTAGTCATGAACACAATAATCGGATATTTATTTTTGCTTAAAATGGTATATCAATTTTGCTGAAAAAAACTAAAATCTGTTATTGTCGTTCTTAAAAAACCTTTTGTTTTTTTACAGGCATTTTTTTTTATTTATGGTAGTTATGTATCTGGGAAAAAATACTTACAACTTTCTGTATCTAAATAATTCTGACACATTTTTTCTAACAAGTTTCACTAACTATAAAATTTAATCATTTTACTAAAATTCTTATAAAACAGGAATGCACTGAAAAAGACAAAATTTTTTACTCTGCAAAATTTATTAATTTATTGTTTAGTTTGTTGTTTAATGAATTACATAACAAGTTATGCGAAATTTACACAAAAGAATGTAACCAGTTTTTAACCCATTGTAGAATTAATAAGATAAAATCGTTAGCTTGTTATTTGAACAGTTATTCGTAGTTATATTAAAAATGTTGTTGATGGATTAAAATCTATTATTAAAATCTAGTATTACGAGTTTAATGGAACGCGTTATTTAGAGAATGTGTTCTTATTTTTATTTATTAATTAAATTGAAAGTAGTTTTGTAATAAAATAATGGGTTAGGCCCATAGTATAATCAATGAAGCGTTACATTAAAAAACGGCAAATTTTTGTTTTGATCTAATCCTTGCAACTGCTGCATATCATGTAAAATGTAATTATTTGTCAACATCCTTGGGAAGTGCGATGCAGCATTTTCACAAGGATTTATTTTAGATTTACTGCAAGTAGCAAAATCTGTTGCATACTGCTGAGCATTAAATTGCTTGGGTGCTAATCTGCTTTCAGAGCTGCGTTGGATTATGTCTTTAGATAGATTTGAATATTTTTCGAAGTAAAAACGTTAAAAGTCTGTATTTTTAAAAAGAGAAACCCTTTAGCAAACTAGTTATGATTAGCCTACTTGAAGAGTACTTCCACTTTTTCTATACTTACTCGTACATTGAAGATAAGTGCGAATAAGTGGAGCATCATATGATGAAGACTCTCATCACAGATATAGCTAGTAACGAAAAATGTTCATAATATAAAAAACTAATTAGCAAAGTCGATATGGAGACCTGTTGACCTTTCTGACCGTGCAAATCTATCTTAGTACTTATTTATGCCTTTTGAGAGGCATAACTTATTGTACTTGATGTTTCTAAAGTATTAGATTGAATATACGCTATACTACGCTTTAAATTAAAAGCCTTTAGTCTTCATGGTCTTATTGATTTGGAAGTTTTTTTGTGAATAATTTTGAATATCATTAATCGCTTCTTTCCTGAATCTCATAAATGCTGGAGTACTTCAAGGTTCTGCTCTTTTCCCTGCATTTTTCTTTTCAAATAGGTTATTGATGCTTGGATTTCTTGTACACTAGGAATCCATTCTATTGTCGAGGACAAAACCTTCGTTTTTTATTATTATTATTTTCCTCACTCACCTAAGTAAAGATCCTCACCACATCAAGGGAAAAGTGTTGTAGATTTATTTCATTTAACTCTGAAATCGGTTAAATTCTCCTTGATTTGCTATTTGAGTTATAAAGAGTAAAAATCAAATTAAAATTTTATTACCATCTTGAATATAACATCCATATTTAAGCGAGGAGTGCAAAAATAAACTTGGAATATTTTTAGGATCTTGCTTATATTATAACACTGCAAAACGGTCTTAAATTAAAAAATTAATCAAAAAAAAAATCGAGTTAAAGAAAATTCGAGTTGAGGAATTTATTCATAAGCATTATAAAATCAAACATAAAGAAGAAAATAAATTTTTAGCAATATAGAAAAAAATCGAGGTCTAGAAAAATTCGATGTATGGAATATCGATATATCGCTATATTTGCTTACATTAGTGACCGCATTTTTGATGAAATTCCTGTACACGTAACGTTTTTATTGCACATTCAATGGTCAGCTTATCGCACAACAAATTAAAAAAATAATATCTGAAAGGTGAAGACTTTCGGTTGTCGATGATGTTTCTCTCCCATTACGAGACCCTTTATTTTGCCAACAAACACAATGTTGCGATATCCGTAATCTGCAATGGAATTGTCCGCCAATTATGTGTAACAATTATTAAGTCTCAATTATGCACAAATTATTTATTCCTCGAGTACACTTAAGCGAAGCATTCTGCACTTGACTTTTACTTCTGAAAATCAACGACAAATTGTTAAATTATATTAGGTAATATTTGAGCAGAGCTAAGTAACAGAAAAAGGTGGAACATATAAAAGTGCCAAAACAACTGTTTCTATTCCACATAATTAGGTACAGCGTGATATAAAAATTTAAAATGTGTTATGCATATTTTTTTTAAAGCAGATAGTTACATACATAAATCGATCTAATTTAGTAAAAGAGATTCATGCCCTGTGGAAGTCCAAGTATAAGCAAAAAATGTGTCTAGCCTCAAATTTGCAACGACAGTGCGTGTCGATTTAAAAACCCAAGGAGACTAATTAATTTGGGAAGAAATCCATGGAGTGCCAAACAACAGCTTAATACCAGGATCTCTTGTTTTGGTAGTCACAAAGGAACTCTAGAAATGAACTATTAACTCTAAAGTATAGCCTTGATAGTCTGCCTCTTGATAACTAGATACACACTGTAACTCGCCGTTTTCGACTGGTTCTCTCGAGTACAGCAGTCTGCATCCCTCCACTGTTATTCATATGTCATTCTTCCTTTTATCGCAAGTAAGCCCTGTAAATCGCCGCATCCACTAATTCGACATATTCATTATTCCGGCGCATCCACCAATCCGCCGCACCCACTAATCCGCAGCACCCACTAATCAGCCGTATCCACTAATCCGCCGGATGCACTAATCCGCCGCGTGTTATATTTTCATCGTGGCGGATTAGCATGTTTGAACTGCATTTAGGAAATGGAACTATTTTTCAGGACTCAATTGACGACTAGCACTCCTTTTTACCGAGCGCAAATCAAAATACTCTCCGTTTTTTACATTTCAGACTGATGAGCTGACCGGGTACGAGTCGGACTACGAGTAACCGTACTTAGTTTGATTATTCAGCTCTTATGTTCAATATAATAGTTAGATTTTTTTTGCGTAGTTTTTTATTAATAAAGACTGAATAAATTATTAGGTAACTAACATACTGTGTTACAAAAGTTGTGTTTCCTTGAAACCTTAAAGAACACTTCACCATCTCGTTATACGAGTGTCGTCGTATTGTGGCGAAGAAGTGCATGTAGTGACAAAAATTCTGTCATCAGTCTGGGCATAACTTTATTATTTTCCAAGTTTCAGCCTCCTAGCGTAAGCGGTTGCTGAGATCTAGAAACCAAAATTTTTCATCTAAAACGCACACCTCCTCCCCCTTCCCCTCACACCTCAACCCTACAAAAAAGATATCACTTGCAGGGGTTTACTAAATATACCCACCATACAAATTTCAACTTAATATCTCAACGGGTTTGTAAGCTACGCACCTTCAAACGGTTTTGCGGACGGCAGACAGACATTTTGTTTTTTTTGAGTTTTCTAGTCCTAAAACGTGAAAATACAAATTTTTTTAAATTTCAGTTCGATCACACTACTCTATTATTAAAAAATAATAATGTAAAAATATGCCAAGTATACAGGGTGTAACTAGTACTGAGGTTCAAACGAAAATGGGAGATAAAGGAACTTGTCCTGAGTAGAAAATCGTTCTACACATACTCCCGTTTTTGTACCGTAAAGGAGATAGCGCGATTTTAAGGACGAAGGATTTTCATCGTACCTGTGATCACTGTTTGATCTCTAACTTCTGCTGTACTTAGCGTAACGTAATAATTCTGGGCTCGTTGGAAAGGACACAAATTCTTCTTATGCGATTATAAAAAAATTAAGTTCGCAATAAATAATAATAACAATAATCTTCAATTTTATTTCACTTTACTCACTAGTATTAAATTACTATCAGTACTTAATTTTTAAGAGAGAAGAAAACCATTAAATTACTGGTCTTCAGTTGCCTTAATCGCCTGCCACTTGTCTTCGACTTCATTATGCAATAAAAAATATTTCATGACATCTTTTTATAAACGCAATTACTATTAACACTAGCATGTTATAAGCGTTTATGATCAGTGACATGTAATCAATATAATTGCTATGTTTGAGCTACTGCGAAAATAACTAAATTATGATTTTTTCATTACAAATGAAATGTAAGTAAAATATGAAAAATTCGGATGTGGGTCATTCCATCAAGAATCGCCAAAGTTGTGACCTTACCATCTCCGATTTTTTTGAAAGTTTTTGTACTTGAAGAACTAGTGAAAAAAATTCTTGAAATTAAATTTTTTGTTTCTATCTTATTTTTACTTTATTATTTTTTAATAATAAAGTATTTTTGTTAGTTATAGTATGTTAAAGTTTTCGCAAAAATGATGTCCGAGTTCTCTTTGAAAATTCATATCTCTGGTAATTTTTATCCTAGAATAATAAAATAGAGCTTATTTTAAAGGGCGTTACTACTTTATTATTCTAGGATAAAAATTACCAGAGATATGAATTTTCAAATAGGACTCGGCACCATTTTTGCGAAAACTTTAACATACTATAACTAACAAAAAAAAAATTAAATAGAAACAAAAAACAAAAATTGAATTTCAATTATTTTTTTCCCTAGTTCTTCAAGTAGAAAAATTCTCAAAAGAATCGGAGATGGTAAGGTCACAAATTTCGTCATTTTTGGCGATTCCTGATGGAATGACCCATATGGAGGGGAGAAGGCACTGAAAGACAATAAACAACGATAGGTATTTCGTTTAACACTAACATTCTACGTGCTGTAATTCCACATACGTACCACCAGGCTGATTCGGAAAAAAATATATTTGAGTGTACGACCGAAAGGAGTTTCATGGCGCTTACTAAAGAGCATGTACTGTGCTCGGCTCAACGAATACATATCTCGGGAGAGTTTTTTGACTTTGTCGACACTCGATCTTCCTTCATCCTCACTTTGATGCGATTCCATTCGATATATACCTACGTGTGTACTACTGCGGCTATTGAAAATCCCTTACAATGTATAATGTTCGTGTAATATTCAATATTGAAAAATATTTGGCCAGGATAAAACCGAAAAATCTTCTCAAAAATTCTTTGGTGATATTTGATTAGAACAAATTTGGATTTTTTTTTTAAAATATCTTTCCACTTCCAATTTAACTCAATGTATTTATTTACTAATCCAATTTGTTGTACCGACTTGTATCCAAATCGATGAAAAATTAATTCAATCGGCAAATGTTATCGTTTATTTCCCCTACAGCTTATCACATTTCTATAGATTCTTAATTAAGTTAAATTTCATTCATTGTCGGAAGTAAACAATTTTATAATATTTTCTTAGCTTTTGCATACTCCTGAAATATGTTAATTTACTTGCGGCTTGTTTTATAGAAATCAGAAAATATTTAAAATTAATCGTGTGTTTATTTGTTCATATTTCTGGCGATGATGAATTTAATTTCCATACAAGCACAATTATTAAATTATTATGTTTATTAATGCGTCATAATTTATAATGGAAAGTCTTTGGGATTCCATTTAGTATGTATATTAGAAATCAATAAACATTTCACCTTTGCTATTTCAATATACATTAGTTTAATAAATCTTATTCAAAAAAGTAAAATTCTAAGGAAAATAGTAAAATACAGTAAGAAATTTTGTAAAATTTAAAAAGACAAAAGATTTTTATGTCGATTTAATTATTAAAATTATTGCTGTTCTTGATTTAATATTATGCTTTTGGTAAATTTAATCAGTTCACACGTGACACAGGCCTCGGATCTCTTCGTTTTTGTTTGATTTCGAAAATTTGCAGACTTCTATCGATTCTTAAATATTTGTTTTTTGGCAGCGATATGTAACTTTCCAATAAAAGAAAATTTATATTTTTCCCTTTCTATAAAACTTTCTTTTGAAAACATTTATATTATATTAATATTTATTTCCATTGTTTTTTGTGCTTATTTTTTTTTGTTATTATTACATATAATTAATATTTATGAATCACAGTCTCAACTGTTTTATTTTGTTTTTGTTCTATAACTAATTTTTGTTCACCTCTATTTTGCGCATAAACATAATCTTCTTTAGAATAGTTTGTTAAACAATTCCTTTGTAGTTTGAGGATTGTTTCTGCTTTTCGAAATAGAAAAGAAACAAATTTTTCGGCTTTTCGGACACGGTTGAGTCCTTTGATAATTAAAATATCTGATTTTCTTAATTTCTATTCAGTTTCTGACAGTAAGATTTTTTTTTAAATAGAAATAAATAAACTTCCTTTTTATTTAATACATAACCACTATTACAACATTGCCTTTTTCTTTGTTCCAATATTGCGAAGTTACTAAAATAATCATTACATCTTTATCTTTTTCCTATTTCACCTTGTAATATCGTGTTTATCCAATGTTTTTATCTAGCGTTGTAACTATTAAAATCACACCTTAAATAGAGACATTGTAGATATTCGCAACTTTTATTTGTTAAAGCACGACATTTTCATATTTCGGAGAGAAAACGTAGACTGATTTCTCAACTGAAATTTCCGATTGTAATTGTATCAAAACGCGATGTGATAATTAGCTAAAAGTGACTTTAAGCTATTCATCGTCGTGATTTTTTTTGAATTTGTGCACGATATTTATTATATCTGTAAAGATAAAACCAAAAATGGTACTTCAAGATAACTAAAAATTTTCGTAAAATTTAGATTTATAATTTTTGTGTTAACGTGATCAAGAAATGTCACACTTGTTCTTTATACTATAAATTGTGTGATACACTCAGTCCGAATGTTCGCTGAAAAACCCCATCGTGAATCACTAACGATTCATTTAGGCGAAATATATGTTTTCATGTAAATTCACTTACGTTTCATTGTTGAATCACTGAGTGCTTGTTTTTGTTAATTTTATGTGAATTACGTTGATGATGAACCGTAAATGAATCATCCAGGTGGCTCATACGTAAATCATCTAGATACACTTTTGCAAGAGCATTAGATATTCATTTAAAATTGAAGTTTTTTTAGTGAAGTGCTTTTTCGTAAAAAAATTTTCTATTTGCCTGTCATGAAACTTGGACAAGTTGCTTGGGTAACGTTAAGCAACTTTATCGCCTAACTTATGACTGAAATAAATCCTTGATTGTATGGCAAAGAGTTTTTTCGCACCTAAAACCAGATTGTCGAGAATTTGATAATTTATTTATTTCAATTTTTCCCTGAACTTAAAACAATAACGAGCGTAAAAAAAGTCACGCGGCTAAAGACGGAAAGTTTGGATAGAAGTTGATAAGGTGGTTTAGTTGTTGATTTCGTTGACATATGCAAATGTGTGCAATAATCGACTGATATAATATTACGGAAGCTAATGTATCTGTATGCATTCGTCGGGTTTATGTTAATTTGAAATTAATTTGGAATCAAGAGTTCCTCCTTAACTTTCTCCGGACATAGGGTAGGAACAGTTCTTCTGAGGAGGCAATGCTTTTCCCGTAAAGATATAGGAGTTGTAGCACTAAAAAAGTTTATAACTTATTAAGTTTTTGAAATGGAACGCTTTGGCTAGTGTTAAGCAATACAAAAGGAACCATTTAGGGTATGGCAAATGGAAAACATTCAGCGGAAGTTTTTAAAAATATTTAAGTCCTAAGAAGGGTAGTGGTTAGAACCAAGTGGTTTTGTTTTTGTTCAACGATGATCAAACTTTCTAAATGTGGGTATCGTTGACCTGAACGTACGATGGTTTGGAATTTTTTGGACACTCACTTATGAAAATGTAAAAAAAGACGAAAGTTAACCTACTCTTTCGCAATGGTTTGCTAACTAATTGAAAAATTTTACATACGTCTTTTTGTCAATTGTTAGTGGAATGAATCCGAAATCACCGTACGTTTTATAATAAAACTTTAGTTCATTTTTTTAATGATCAACATTTTTCCACCCATTTGGAAAATTCCATACAAAGTTTATACAAAATGTTACTGTTGGTTTTCACAAGTTTGCAGTTTCATGAATAAATAAAAGATATAACGAAATTCGTGAAAATTTGGAAAACCACCTTTTTATGCATTTTATTAACTCCACCTTTGTATGCCAATGAAAATCTGACATACATATACGTACTAAGTTTGTGAGATACAAAAAACCACTTTAACCCCGTACCTTTCCACCCCTATCAAACATTTTTCTGGGAACCTTCTGTAGTAGCTCCATATAGCCGTCCATTTTTAGCTTTCTAACACTTGCGGTTTTTGAGAAATATAACACAGAAGACAGTTATTACTCCACTTGTAATCCTATAGGTATACACAAACCATTTTTATTTTCCTGGTACAATTGCTTCAGACGGTATTTTAATTCAATTTTTTAAACTCACCCCCTCCCTCCCCTAAACCCACTTCCTCCTTCCAAACTTTAGTCATTGTCTAGACTCCTGGCATCCCTTAAGACAACTGATATGGATTTAAGAGCGATTCGATTCCTGCTTTCGAGCATTTCGGATGCATTCTGCCAAATCCCACACACCCACACCCCTCAACCCTTATAAACCATTCTTTTGCAAATGGGTCCACTATCATAGTTCTACATAAATTCCAAATTTCAGCATTCTAGCATAAGCGGTTCCTGCGATTTAGAAACCAAAATTGTGCGGCTAAAAAACTCCTCCCAACTCCACCATCGCCCCTAAGTTCTACTCGAATGGCCACGCGCATTCAAACGCTTTTTTGTATGGCGTCTATGGCGGACAGACGGACATTTTTTTTGCTTTTTTGAGCTAAAACCTAAAACGTGTAAAAAAAAAATTTCAGGGTAGCAAATTTTTTGAAGTAGAGAAAATGAAACTACTTAGTCGAGTATCTTTTTGCAAGTCTTATTGAAAATTCGTGCATCAGTCCAATTGAACGCATGAAAAAAGAATGTGCGTTTAGCTTAAAATTTCGTTTCCATTTATTTAAATCTACAAGGTTATAAGTTTATTACTTGGTAAAATCAATTTATACCATATTGAAGTCTTTTGTGTGCACTCGAGTGAAGTATTTGATCGTACTTTTCATTTCGTGCATGGACGGTCCAATATTAGTAGCTTGCATACAAATGTCCTTTAAAAAATTTCAGATGTTGAAACTATAACGACATGACTGTATTAGATATTATATCAATAATTTGTCTCTTCTCGGAACAAAACGATAAAATATATTCAAATTTTCGTTGAACACGATCAGGCAATATATTTTGTTATTACATTCGAGTACATTTATGTTGAATGCCAATGTGTTACTCAATTTCACTAAATCTCAACTAAATAATAAGTATATGTTATCAAGTACTTCTTCAAGATGACTAAAAAGAGTAGCGATGCAATATTTACTTCAAATTACATACCGCAAAATTTTTCATCATAACAGATTTATCTCCAAGTCTCATTTCTTACACATTCGAGTTTATGGAAAAAATCAACAGCAAGTAGACAAATCTTAAATAAGGAAATAAACCTATTCCATCTCATTAAAAGCAAAATATGATATAACATTGAAAAGTGTCGTAATTTTTACCTTACCTGCTCCAGTTAACCTACTCGTCTGCTTTCATTAAACCGCTGAAATTCCTTGTGAACTTCAAAGAAACGGCGATGCGAATATTGAAAAATTTAAGCAATGCTATAATTGCTGCGTCTAATGGAAGTAATCACTTTCACTTTTCTTGAGTTTTTTTTCAAATCGTTAAATATTTTGTCAACAATCTTAGGTGGGTCAATTTTGATAATAGTGTGAATGAAGTCAACAAAGTATTAAAAAAAATCTTTAAGCTGGACCGACTACACATTTCCATTTTAAATGAGCGCTGAAGATGTGTTGAATCTCATTAGTGCCAGGTGGGCTTCCTACCTACGTAGGTAATCTAATAAGCATAATTTCCTTCTGAGGCACGATTCAGTTTATTTCTTTATATGATCTTTGTGTTTATTATAAATTACGAGCTTCTTTTGAAATCGGTAAAACAATAAGAAGAAATCAATGCGGTGATTCGTTGTTTAACTTTGCTTCCAAATAAAAATTCCGGAATTTTAAAATTTACAATTTAATTGCTTAAAATTTAATGGACTAATCGATTAATTTATTTTATTGACTAGATACGGCCAGGGCCCAGCTAGTTTTTATAATTTATCTAAAAAAAAATTTGCATTGAACTTAGTAGGCGCCAGGCGGTATGTTAACAACATAAAGTTTATAACTTTTCGAATGGTGTCATGTTGAAACGGTCTAAATAAATCGTGTGAAAATTGTTTTTATTAATTTTAACGGTTTGCCTCTTAATAATTCACAGATGGAAGTAACGAAAGTTTTGAACTTGACATTGTAAATTGGACCCGCTTATCTTGCATAATCTTAACACCAAATATAATTACTGTAATTTAAAATTAATCAGCTTGAATTTTTAATTTTAACAATACAGTAAAAATTTTCTGCTTCGAATTCTAGGATAAAACGAAAAAAATCGACCGTAGAGATATTTAAATTGAAGAAAAAACATTTTTCCGTTCTTTTACTTAAAAATTAACAAAATTCAGTAAATATAATAATCGTGCATTTTCATATAGTAAAATTTTTAAATTTGTTTATTATCCACTTAGATAAAAATGACTCGGCTTTAAAATTGGCCACTCAATTGCTTCATCAGAACTTGAACTATTGCTTCATTTGTGGTCAAATTCATTCAGTGGTATTTCAATTTTATTCAAATTTTACTGGATTTTAAATCGTAATATGAAACCTATTGCAATTATCTTTTTTTATTTTTTCATTGTGGTGAAACATGATACCACGATCTATTAATTTTCATGTATCAATTATCTGTTTCGTAATAGATAATAAGAAAAATTTCTTTTTATAAAAATCATGCCATAGAAAAAGGATTTGTTATAAAGATCTTGTTTTAGATTTATATGAGATTTAAATGACCATAAAAAAAATTCTTTATGAAGAGAAATTGGTTTAATCAAAATTTCGTTATAAAGGGACTTCGTTATGGAGAAGTTTATCATATAGATAAAATGCAACTGTTATAAGATGAGTTTTCGAATTAGAAATATGAAAACTCGGACTTCGGTACTGCGGCGCCATTCCTCCAGAACTTTTTTATCCTTTTAATAAGCCTTTAAATTTTTGGTATTATAATTTACTGGATATATTAGTTTTTATCATTTTGAATGACTTTAATTAACGTTTTTAACTCCGAAATTTCATCTAATCACTGACTGAAGAACTATAATTTTGTACTTTCGCGTTTTTGGACAGTGGACAAAAGGCAAAAAATTCCGGCGTTCGCCGTATAAATTTTATACAGATCTTATACGCCGAGTTTTTGATTGGAAAAAAAGGGGAAGTCTTGACCGAAAATTTCAAATTCGATACCTTAATATTAGTTATGGAGGAAAATATTCTGAAAATATAATTTTTGACGAGGGGAGTATGGTACGGCTCAAAGTGGACAGACATATTTATTTCTCAAGAACCACTTAAACCAAAAATTTGAAATCTCTAAATTAACGTAGTTATAAAATCAAAAATTTTTGGGTAAACAATTTTTTGAAATCTTTTAGCGGGGAATAGGATGATGTTGAAAATCAGTATTTCGGACAATGTTCCTTATTATGTATTATATTTTACCCTTTCAGCTATTTTCTCTTAAGTTTTATTATCGGTAGGTTATGTGGTATTCTCTTTGGATGAATATTCCTGTGGTGGAAGATCTTAAACCGTAATATTTAGGGGTTTTTTTTTTACAGAAACGGCTTACAATAAAGCGTCGAAACAAAAAAAATGTTGTACTGAAATAAAAAATTAGTCGAATATTAAAAAAAATCGCACAGTTTGGGTACAACTTTTATTTTTCTGAATAATGTTCGAGACGCAGTCAAAGTCAAAATGTAGCACTGGTTGTTTTCGGGTAGACACCATAAAAAATGAGACTGTTTGGAAAGATAATTTCTTAAGATTCTCATATTTTTGTAAAATTTTCTTTCATATAATTTTACAAACGCGTTGTAGATATTTTCAAGTAATAAGTAATTGTTTGCAAGTGAATTTTCATTCAAAATATTTGAATTCCAAAATCAGATGAAATACTTAGGAAAAATAATGTAGAGTTAAAAAATTATGAAAAGAAATTTTAAAAAGACTTATAATAGTGGAATTACAAGTTTTCAGAGTAGAAGTAATTTTTACAATTTTGAGAGTAGTTTAACACAATAAAGCGTAGGAGAAAGTGCGCCAAAGTAAGCCCGCTAAGGTTTGTACCGAGATTCTGTAAAATGGGTAAAAGTTATAAAATCCTTTTCTCGCAAAATCGATAGCTTAGGATGTTAGTTTAATCATATATTCGTGAAGTTAAATTATTGGTGCTGATAAAAAAAGATATCTACTCCTTTCTATATAGACTTCAAACTGCCCACTTTGCCCACTACTGGGGTAAAGTGATCTCTTCCAAGGGGTATAGTAATTTCACCAAAAACTGGAGCGAAAGAATATGGATCAATTAAGACAAACAACATGATTTTAAAAAATTCAAACGAAATTAAGTGTGTTGAGAGTGAACTCTGCTTTGAAGAGTAGCCCTGGGAACACCAAAATATTTACTGGCTTTCTTTTGGTCCATTTTTTACAGCAACAGAAGCTATTGCATTTTTCATCGCAACTTCAGTAAACGATTGTTGTATGTTCTAGCCATGCTAAAATTATTACTTTTAATTGTCAAATAAATTTATATTGGTATGGGGTAAAATGTGGTCGGGGCTCACTTTGCCCCGAATGAACGCTAAACAGCAAGCATCTGCTAAAATTTATATATTTTTTAAATAATGATCAAAGCTTACTTTTCAAGTTTCACAATCCGTACGCCGATCTCAAGGATACTGTTCTAAAAAATTTTCACTCGCTAACAATTCTTTTCAATGCAATTATTAAACACTCATATTTACATCAGACGGTACCAAAATCGTAATATGAGAAAAATTCTAGGAACTGTAATTAAAGTGGATTTCATTTTTAGTGCAGTTGTATAAGTTATTGTTCTAAGAGATGTCACTATTGCAAATTAGAAATTTTAAAGGGGCTCACTTTTCCCTGCTAGCCCACTTTGCCTTACTCTCCCCTATATTTGAAATTGGAATTGAATTGCATATGCAGTCCAACTGAACTCATGTTTAGACATCCTGCGAAAACTACAATTTTCTTGAACAATAAATTAATTTCGGTTCAGATCACTTTCCTATTCAAGAATATCGTCCTTAAAATATTGACATTAAGAAATTAAGCGCCAGAGAATCAGTATCTGATTTCTCTAATCAGAACTTATGTATATTTAAATACTTTCTTGTCTAGACCATTCCGTATTATAGCACATTAATCAATCAGATGGTATTCGACTAATTTGTTAATGTTTTTACTTTTCAGCTTGGAATTTAGTAAGCACACGGTATCATCTAACTTTGTATGATGACATCACGGCTGATACTACATACGGCTTTAATAGCTTGGACCTATTCCATGATCTACATTTTTGCTCAGGCAAACGAAGAGGTAAGTGAAATTCGATCAAAATTACAATATACAATAATTTTTTTAAGTCTATCGAAACTTAATCTGTAACAGCTAGCTATTGCGTAAGTTTTATGTAAAATAGCAAAAAAAAAATTAAATTTGAAGAAATTCTAGATGTTTTTGAGGCATTGATTTTCACGTGGGCAGCTGGAATGTCGCTTGGCCTTGTATGGTATTTGATGATTTTCTGGTCATGTGATTTAATGACTGCTATAAAGTACGTCAAAGACTGTCTTAATAAACTTTTGAGTTGTGAATTCAGAACACTTTCGGCTGATTTATGAAAAGTTTTTCATATGTGTCATACTTACATGCAGATTGTACGAGATTGCTAAGATATCATGGTTCAAGGTTTGTTTGTGATCCTCAAAATTTCATCAACAAATTTTGATTAGTTTTTTGTTTTTTGAATCTTGTTATTTTCAGACGTTAGTAACGTACATTTTAATTTACTTTCATGTAAGCCATATACACGGAGAATGCTTTCCAACCAAAATACATTTTTTTAGCAACTATTTGGAATATTAACTTCTTTTAATATTTGCATTGAGGGGGATTTGGGGCCCAGGAGCTTTTGAAGGGATTGCTATGGACCCATATGGTGACTAGTGAGGGTGGCGGTTCTTAGCGCTGCACTTTCTCCTGAACTGAACTGAATAGTACTGAATATTTGCAATCATTACTTACATTTTATTTGTTTATCCTTATGAGGTAGTTATTGCCTCAATGACACCCATTTATTTCTGACGAGAATAAGTCCATTGAATTCAATGCGCCAATTACAGTTGAAGATCATTAAACCGCTCAGGGTTGGACTTAATTTAAAAAAAAAAAAAATTATATCCTATGAAAGAAGAAGGCAGTAAAATAATTGTTATATGCAATTATTATTAAATTTACTAATTACATGCGCTGCATATTCATGGAAATCGTAAACTAGAAGCTTACGTTCAAGAAGAAATATTTTACTATCAAAATATGCCAGATAATCTGCGAAGATTGGAAAACATTTAAATTAAAAACTGATGTGTAATTTCTTGATATCCGTCCCGGAAACAATAAATTCGACAAAAACCTGGAAATTAAAGTGTGAAAGAAGTGTGTCGATTGAAAATCGAAAAGGATTACGTGGGAAATTATCGAATAACTAGCGTTGTAATTGAATTATAAGCGTGCCGTAATTGATGAAGATGAACGAGAAGCAAGCTGCGAACATAAACATATATGGAGAAGTTTATTATCAAAATTGGCCGGAAAATTTCTTGAAAGTTGAATTGAATAACAGGAACTGAAAAGAAGGTGATCGTTCGAGAGGAAATGAAAAAGAAGCAACCTTATTATTTTTAAAGTTACCTTTTTTTGGTATCGTTTGAATCTATTGTTAATTAAGCTGTAATTATGAAAATTAAACGTGAAGTGAGAAAAATGGACTTTTATACAATTTCATCCACGATGATAATGAAAATTTCACATACAATTTCAAAGCAGTTGCATTGAGGTGATTTATTTTTATCTGATTTTCGAAAAAACATCGTATTCACTTAAAAACAAATAATGTTCCTTTTGCAGACAATTTTACTATTAGTTTTGGTGGGCTCGTGCCAAAAATATCTAATGATTTTGATCGCACTATAAATAGCTACTATTCAGAGACATACTGATTGTGTTTCGTGAATCTTCTAATTCTTCAGGTGATGAGTGAGAGGTCCATTCATCTATAAGATACACTCTTTTAAGATTTTTTTTTAAAATTAATGCTGAATTTTTGAAAAGAACTCAACTAGCAAAATCTGTAATTAATTTTATTCTATTGATGAAAAATTGAATGTAAATTAAGATCCTATTCATAAACAATTGAATTCGCTCGGATAACCCGCTAGTTATGTCGCTATGTCATTAAAAATAATATTGAAAATTGGGTGCTTAGCTTTAGAATTAGTTAGCTTTAGAGTAAGTTAACTTTAGGATTAGGTTAGGATTGAATAAAGAGGTTTTTAGTCACAATTTTTGCTCAAAATTTAAATAATCAATGAATACACTTATTACTGCAATTAGCTGATTAATTTAAGTATATAGTTGTAAAAGTTTATCTTGTTCTCTAAAATAAAACATGAATTGTAACACAATTGTAAACGAAACTAGTGAATAAATTTATATATCTATCTATCTAAGTTAAGATCCTAAATCAATGGAAATTTCAAAGCAATCTGCCAAATTTATTTGAAGAAAAAATATGTATTTGTACTGGAAACAAAATTGTTCAGAAAATGGAACGATAGATGGACAGAAATTGGACAACAAAAACGAATAATCTACAAATTTTTATTTAATTTATATTTAAATATCTGCCGATTTTTTTTTTATTTTTTTTATTTATTCTTTTGGGTAGAAGTCCGGAATGTGTTTTATGCTGAGATGCGGTGTAGGTTACTATGAGACTGATAACCTAAAAAAATAACGATTCCAATTGCCTCCTGGTTATTCTTTAGGTTGTCTGCATCTAATCATAAAATGCGTTCCGGACTTCTACCCAAAAAATAATGAAGTTGCGCCCAGACTGTAGGTAGATTTTTATTATTATTTTTTTAATTTTAAGGAGACATTAAGGATAAAATATCGACATAATCTATTAGTGGTTGAACATAAAAAATTCTGAAAATGCTTTGTGGGTGATTATATAGAAAGCCCTTAAAAATGATTTGATCAAACCTAAGTTATATATCGGAATTCGTAAAAACGTACACAATCATTTTACACGCTCTTAGGAATTGAATATCGGAAAATCCTGAAATTAATTTTAAGATCATTGTAAATAAAGCCAATAGAAGTAAAAGCGACCTAAGACCTAAGAAATCTATCGGAATTTGTAAAAATGTGGAGAAACCTCTTTTGTCCAAAATTTTTTTTTACCCCACCTCCGTGCGCCAATGAAAACTTGAATTTTTTTTCTTTAATTACCCTTGTAGAACATCTACATATACGTCCTAAGTTTTAACTTTCTACCATAAAACGTTGATGAGATACAAAGAACGACCTTCATCCTCGTACCTTATTACCCCCATCAAAAATCAAATTTATTTTAAAAGCTCCCCTTATCTCCCAACTCAGACCCCCACCCCATCAAAAGTTACCACTTGTAAAGATTCATCCAATCTATCCACCAAAACTTAAAATTTTTGGGGCTTACTAGTCCTAAAGCGTGAAAATAAAAAATTTTAGGACAGTCAATTTTTTTGAAATTTCAGCTCGATCAGAATACTTTATTATTAAAAAACTACGATCACGTTTGTATGGTTCTATACGAGGGCGGATTGATAATGACGTGCAAAAATTGAGAAAACATAATTTTATCCGGAAAAATTTATTTTATTTTTCAACGTAGTCTCCTTTTAGCTCGATACACTTAGTCCAGCGTTTTTCCAATTTTTTGATCCCTTCCAAATAATATGATTTGTCCAACCCTTCAAAATAGGCGTTGGTTTCACTTATGACGTCAGTATTCGTGGTAAATCTCTTTCCAGCAAGCCATTTTTCAAGTCTGGAAATAATAAAAAGTCGCAGGGTGCCAAATCTGGAGAATACGGTGGATGAGGGAGCAATTCGTACCGTAATTCAAACAGTTTTGCCGTTGCAACAACGGACGTGTGAAACAACACTATTTTCTTCGCCAAATGAAGCCGTTTTGCCTTGATTTCAGCATCCAATCGAACCAATAACTTAGAATAATATGCTCCCTTCCTCCAAGTAGTCGGTGAATATCATTCCATTGGAATCCCAAAAAACTGTCGCCATAACCTTTCTAGCCGATAGAACGGTTTTGCCTCCTTGAACCGACATCCTTCCATTGTTTTGACTGTTGTTTGGTTTCTGGAGTGTAGTGGTGAATCCATGCTTCATCAACAGTTACGAATCAACGAAAAAATTTATTTGTAGTACGTTAAAACAGTTGCAAACCGTGCTGCGAAGTTGTCACACGATTGCGTTTTTAGTCGATTGTGAGCAAACGCGGCAGCCATTTTGCGGATAGCTTTCTCATGTCCAAATGGTTTTTCAAAATATTCCAAACACGTTCAAATGAGATGCTTACTACGTTAACTATCTCACGCACTTTTACTCGACGATCTTCTATCACGATATCATGGATTTTATCGATCATTTCTGGCGTGGTGACCTCATTTGGACGACCTGGACTTGGTGTGGTTTGTGTGCTCGTACGACCAGAATTGAATTCAGAAAACCATTTGTAAATCATTCGGATCGATGGTGCAGAGTCCCCATAATGCTTATCTCATTTTTCTTTGGTTACTTTAGCTGTTTTCCCTTTTAAAAAATTGTGTTTAATCCAGACACGAAATTCACTTTTATCCATTTTCAACAATTTTTGTAAGTCGACTTGCTTAGACGGCTGCTTCTCGAAAACTAAACTAAGGCTTAAACTTTGCAGGTAATCTATTTAAGGATGGTACAGGTAAAAAAAAATAACGAATTCCTTACCTGCCCACTCCTTCTTGATTTTTGCACGTCATTATCAATCCGCCCTAGTACTATCAAAACTGCAAAGCCAGCGGTTTCCTATCTTGCTCCCGTTTGTTTCCCCCGTTGCTTCCGTTGTTCCCGTTGCTTCCGTTCCTCCTGTTGCTTCCGTTGTTCTCGTTGCTTCCGTTACTCCCGTTGCTTCCGTTGCTCCCGTTGCTCCCGTTGTTCGATTTTGTCAGACGTGCACACTGAAAACACACAAACTGTCACTAAACTATGTGAAACTCATTTGATTGTGTCGCTCGCCACCTATTGGAGAATAGTTTTACTACATATATACATACATCCTTTTTAATATATAATATGTAGATAGTTTTTCGTAAATATCTCGACTCCACAGCCACCTACCGGGTCCAAATTTTCTTAACGAATTTATTTTTATTTAAGTAATATATATTGTGAATTTCAGCCAAATCGTACCACAAATACTAAAAATCGAAATATCTCGACTGCAGTGCCACCTACGACCTACCGGTAGGAAAAGGAATAGCTACCTTCCTGCAGACCATACTAACATATTGTCCGGACATGGTGTTAATGGGTCTAGCGGTTCTCGAGTTTTAGACATACGCACCCCGAACGAACATTTTTATATATTAAGATAATAAAGTAAAATTAATTTATAAAATTTTTCAAAATTAAATTCAACACAATTTTCATTATTTTAATGTTTTTCGATAAGTAAAGCTAATGCAAATACAAAGTAGTTTATGTATTGGATTAAGATTCCCTGGTTTCCTTTTAAATAACAAAATCGACCAATAAAGATTTCTTTTGATACGGAAGATGATGTAAGGTATCATAGTAGTTAACTTCAGTATCATTCATATTTGTTTAAGTGTATCAAATTTTTTAAAATCGGTTGACCTTTTTTGACGACGAATTTTCAGCAGATTTATTTATATGATTCAAGATATAAATTCGTTTGAAATGGAGCTAAATCTAAAGATCAAAAACTAAAAATTAATAATTTAAATAAATTTTCTATTATAATAATTTAGTGCAATGTATGTGCAATATTTATTTCTTGATGTTAATCACATAACATTTTCATAACTCACATGCTTACATTATTTTTATGTGAATATTTATTTTGAAAAGTTCGCCGTCTCTAAAACGATATCAACGACAATCTGAGAAATTATTCTTGAAAGTGATCAAAGCTCATTTCATGTCGAGATTACAAAAATGTGATAAATTTTATTAGCTAAAAGCATGTAGCAAAACTCCGTTAAAAATTATCTGCCGCTGAATTTCATTAATTTACAAATTTTAGTTTTATTTTATTCATTAGGTCACATGATGCATTAATCGCGATTTTTCATCTTCTCGCATGGGGGACTACCTCGTAGAAAATCTATCGTGTGCCTCACCTCGTCAACGTTCAGCTTACCTTTTTGCGATACCTGAGCAAGTTCGGCGTCTTTAAGTGTAAGAGGCGGATAAAAGTCATCGAATCTTTTCTCATTTCGTGCAGTTTAGCGCAATTTAATCGGAATTCCGTGGCACTGCTTCAGCAATTTTGTGCATTAATTTGAGACGAATATTTTGATTTTCGGGGTCAGGAGTAATACACACAAGATGCCCGCCGAGAGTTTTAAGTTGGATGCGCTTTGCGATGCTCTTCGGCGGCTCTATGAAATGTCTTGGCGATGAACGTCTTTCGTAATACGGTGACAAAGTATTATTGCTGCTAACGATGAGGGAATTCGCTTAATGCGATTTCAATGGAGCTGATGAACCGATCCATATTCGGTATATCGAGTTATGAACAACAATTTAGTTTGGTTTTCAACAATATACGCCAATTTTGAACTGTGTGTGTTAGTACAGTAGGTGGCTTTTTCATCACCAACTAGGTTAATGGAGTGCCTTCGGTTTTGTGATCACCTAGACGTTGTTGTATTTGCTGCGAAAAATTATGCTGGTATTTAAGTACTTGACCCATTGCATTTAATATGTTTGATGATTCGCAAGAGACCTACGGTGACGTTGATTACTTTTTTGATTCACGGTTCGCACTTTATGGCTAACTACAAACCTTGAAGATGTCTTAAGCACGCAGGTCTTAGAACTACCGTGAGATCATTTACTTAATCGAGTATTAATCTTGTTTTATGTTGTCATAGTTAATCGCATTTTGTACGGCAGTGATTACAACTGATTCTCAATGTCATCGAAAAGGTGTTATTGCTTACATATTACCTATTTGCCGGCTCGACGGACCAAATGTTTCAATTAAAACAATTGATATGGATAGGGTTACACTTTATTTAATTTGGAAACCTATTTGTACAATGTTTCTTTCTTATCCTATCTCGTTTTATGTTGACTTAGTTAATCGCATTTTGTATGGCTGTGATTACAACCGCATGTCAATGTCATCGAAAAGGTGTTATTGCTTACCTACATATTACCTATTTGTCGTTCGTGAGGGAGACGCAGAAGTTTGGGAACTGGAGAACTCGAGTACAAAGGGTCCATCTTTGCCTGAGTGCTTAAGATGCGCTGCTTTGCTGTGTGTCTTCCCCGCATCAAACAACAATAACCTATTAACTGGCTCGACGGACCAAATGTTTCAATTAAAAGAATTAATGTTGACATGATTAGACTTATAAATTTTTTTTTGGAACGACTACGAATTTAAAGGTTGATTAGTTCTGATGTGTTCGTCCAATAATGAGATTAATAGTTAGGAACAAACTTGTACAATTATTGTATGCAAATATCAAAAAATCTCGACAAATACCGCAAGAAGTAAGGTTTTCGCAATTGTTGTGAAATCCGTCGAAATATCATGAGATAGAACTAGCTAAACTGAAAGTTACCAAACATTTTTAGTTGAAAAAATCCTAGGAGTTTACCATCAACGTGCACCAGATTTGTATACATTGACAAATACATATGTTGTGCTTAGCGATGATTGATGCAAAATATCAAATCAGAATATAAAGCAAATATATGCGCTACATTAATTTGTTAAAAATTCCGATTGACTCCACAAGAATGTTGCTATTTAAGTTCAGTCAAATAGTTGTGTATATGCCTCTTACGTGCAACCACAGAAAACGAGATATGACACTGATTGACG
This sequence comes from Beris morrisii, assembly GCA_951812415.1. NCBI lineage: Eukaryota > Metazoa > Arthropoda > Insecta > Diptera > Stratiomyidae > Beris > Beris morrisii. Next base: position 131,164,370 of record OX638312.1, read on the forward strand.
GCGGTCTAAATCATGGTTTTCTGCCTTTTCCGGAAGCCTACTAATAATTTACCCTCGTTATTGTAAATCATTCAGAAGTCAGAACAATTATTATAAAGGTGAATTTGAATATCCTCTTGAATGAACTGGTTATGGCTTCAATTGTTGTGGGAAAGTTTGAGTTACTCGCAGTAGCTTGGATCGTACTTTGCAGTTCTTTAATTGATTTAATTCCATCCAGATGAATTTTAATGCGTCAAACTTGATTTTTGTTGATTTTGTTGATTCATGAAAAAACATCGGTTTTTATGCCATTCTGATTTCAGTATCGAGTTTGCTGTATTGATATTGATGCCTAACTTTCCGTTTGTTCAAATAATTCGTCTCATAACTAATTTCTATGGATGAAGGTGGTGGAGTATAATTATAGGTATTCCGAATATCATGTGTCAGCTCTGGTGACTTCTTAGATTCGTTAGTATACCACAAGTATATTTTTTTTTAACGAGGAATAAAAGCATCGAAAGCCTAAGGCAGTGCAGTACTTTAACCCGCCAGATATCTTTTTTAAAAAAATTTTCAATTCATTTTCATTTTCTCTTGTTAAATTCGTCAGCTGTCGTAAAATAAGCCAAGACATCAATCAAAATTTTATTGAGACAGAAATTTCTTTTGAATGACGTCAAAAACTGTTATGACTAGACGTAGATCAAGCTGAATATTGGATCAGGTCTAAAATGTATACAAATGTTAGTATACTGCAGGTTTAAATCCAAACGAAACAATATGGCTGTCGTAGCGTATGTTCCCATGGCGCATGTTATGAATTTTGTCCAGTTTCTTCCTGGATATTACTCTGTTGTTATCGTAGGTCTTACAATAAGTGTGAAGATTCATAAAACTGTTCTGGGTTTCGGTCGCCATATTTTGTATATGACTTCTCTATTCATGAGTGGTTTTATCAGATACTTTGTAAAGTCCTTTTTCCCATGGAAGTTTCTGATCCAGATCCTGGTCATTCTAAGTATTTTAGGTCTTGACTTTTAGGTCGTTACCCAGGCATTAGAGTTATGTGTTCCGAGTGCTTGCTGTACCTCGCATTTTAATTAAACAATTAAAATTGGAAGCAGCAAGGTCTATAGAACGGTAATATCATGTCTCCCTGCATTGACCCTTATTGTGTCAGTTTTCAAGGATATGTGTATTTCCCGTAAGGGTACCGCCGTTTGAGTCAACACGAAAACCTCGTTCCTTCTGTAGCAAGACCGGTCAACTCCTGCCTATTTGAAGGATAGTGCAATCTCTTCGCTTTGGTCACAAGTCAACTGTTAGGAAGTGCTATGTAAACCTGGCTACCTCGTTCCCTGTGATAGATTCACTACATCCTAGGAAGTGGATACCCATTCTCCATAGTTCCTAATAGTCCTGTTTCTTGCTCTTGGCATCTGACATTATTCGTGAGATCAGGCGTGAGGCTAGTGTTTCTTGATTCCGAATCCTCTGCAGTTAAAAGCCAGTAACTTGTAAACCTGGCTCTTTTTATATGTGCCGGAGCAAAGGTGAAATATAACCTGTGCTACAGTATAAGTGGTTCGTATTGCCCTTTTGATGTTTGTTTAGATAATCCTTTATTCTTTTTAAATCTGCAATTGAATCTTCGAACTTGCTTCATACTCGCGTCGTACTATCGTTGGTGGATCCTTCAATACCATAATTGGGTTGGTAAACAGTGAAGCGATGAATTATTTATTACTGTTTTATCTAGCCTAATCCTTGGCCTCAAAAATATCAAAAGTCGCCGTAGAATGTCGATCATCACTTAAAGAGATGGCAGAACAGTTCAATAGTCTTCTGTGCTGGGTACCAGAACACAGGTATATTCCAAGGAATTGTATGGCTGACGAACTCGCTCGGCGCGCTACTACCCTTCAGATTATGCCGGAACACCGAAATCTGGGTGTGCCTCTCTCTACATGTAAACTGCAACTCAAGATGGGCAGACGGTATTACGTGTTACGAGACAGATCTGGCCGAAGCTGGATCCAAAACGGTCTAAAAGGCTGACTTTTCTCAAAAGGGCAAATATCAGCACCACAGTCGGTGTCCTGACCGGACACTGTTTTATAGGTCGGCATGCTAAAAGACTCGGCCTCTTTTCGAACGACTTCTGTAGAAGCTGCCTGGATGAGGAGGAGGTGGAGGAGACAGTCCTTCATCTTCTCTGTACCTGTCCAGCTCTATCCGCACTTCTTCAACAGCTTAGTGACCTTGCCGCAACGGAGGTCGTGAGAATCCAACGCTTCACTGCAAGCTCTAAATGGTTTGACGAGTAGGACCGGATTCGATGATCCTGTGGACCTTTTTAGTTCTAAGTGTGTCCGTGTTCTCACGGGCACCACGCGTACCTACCTACCTACCTACCTCTATCTAGCCTGAACCTATGTCCAATCGTGGACATTGACGTAAGCTCCATCTGCATCCAAGAAACCACTCACCACAAATTGTTTCCACTAACTATTGTGAAACTGATCTCTATTGTCCCATTTCAAGTCTTTTAAAGATTTCTCCCATGGTTTTAAATAGAAATGAAGTTCTAGGACAGTACGTGTGTGGTTTATCACTCAAAATTGTTCCAGCTTTAGGCATGTACATCAACCTATCCTTTCCTCACAGTTTGGAATACAACCGAGATTTGTCAAACTGTGAAGTAATTTCTTGGGGAATTACTGTGGATACTTTAGTTGAGGTCATGTTTTAAACGCTACTGAAGAGTGGCTTGGTTACGATTGGCAGTGGTGACCTCAAAATGTGTATTTCTTTCAAAGTATCGATTTTAACAAAACACCCTTTCTACTTTTCTAACGCTTAGAAAACTGTTGCACTTAAAGTGAAACAATGTTGCTACCGATCGAAATTACGTAAACTCCTTCGATTGATTTTTTCGCTTCACTACCAAATTTCATGCACTTCAATAGGCCAGGCCAGACCACCTCTAATAATGCGCACGGATGTAACACCATAAACCCAATGTGTTCAAAGAGAGCGAGTGAAAGTGAAAGCAAGGACGTCTACTAATCTGCAGTAACTCGACTATTCGATTATTGAACTCTGGAAAGTAGTAACAAAAGCAAAAAAAAAAGAAACACCAACTTCAACCAGACCAAAAACAATTATTAATAATTAATTTAGAGGCAGCACGTACAAGACCCAATTCCTGTTGTTTCACTTTCGTTAATCTGCGACGAATGGGTTTTTTCTTTTCTTTGCTTTCCATTCGATTGTAACTTTGTGTTTAGTGCTTCTTGACTTCCTCATTTAGCATAGTCTTAAAAATTATTAGCAGATTTTCATATTTTTTTTAAATCTTGTGGTAGAAATAAACGGTCATTAAATGGACTGCTTCTTTATTCATAGAAGTACAAGTGCTTAAGTAAAGATAATTATAATGTCTGTTATTCGAGTAATGAATAAATTGCAATTTTTATGGGCTTATTGCATTGAATTGCATAGACGCAACTTTTACATAATCGGAAACCACAAGAGGACGTAAAATACGAAAAAAATTTTTAAGTGTCGGCTGTAGAAGTTGCTCCCAAGATTTCTTAAAAACTGAAAGAGCTGCGTCTTTAATGAACATCAAACTATGACCGAAGTGGAAAAAACTAGGCGCAACTTAATTTTTATAGGCACAATTGATATGGGTGGGGAGGTGAAGTGGGCAGTTTGTGGTTTTAAGTCCGTTGAAATACCCTTTATTACATTGCTACTTACAGCTAAGTTCTAGTGGCCCCGGTAGCTTAGTGTGAGCGTGCTAATTTCTCATCGCAGAAGTAATTGGTTCGAATCCTAATTTTCCTTTGTTTCAACAATTCTCTAAAACTAGCATTTCCAATTATCCTTCCGACATAAAATCTGATTTTTTTCCATTCCACCCCCTATAACCATCATCTCCGGTACACCACCCCCAGCATTTTTTTTGTACTAGAGGTCTATTGGGCCATAAGATCATAATTGGTATGGTTTTTCAAATATAAAATTTTTTTTCTATGCCAAAAAGCTTTCATTCAATTGACTGCACTAGGAAATGTACACAATATACTCAAACCAAATTTTTTAATCCTTATACAATTGGTTCGGAAGATATTGTAATCCAAAATTTTTCAACCCTTCACCAACCCAATCCACCCCCACATCAGCGCTGCCGAACTTGCTACTATAGTAGTATTTTACTACTATTTCAAGCCCGTACTACTTATACTAATCAAATTTCAATTATGCTACCCGGATGAAAAAAATTATTTATAATTATTTATAATTATTTGTGTTTTTTTTTTGTAAGAAGATCCCCAAAATACACTTCCCCAAAAAAGGTTCTCTTCCATCTGTATGATTGGCTGGCAACTCTAATCTTTATAACTATTGTAAATTGAATTCTTGCCTGCATTGATTGTCGCTTTTACTTTACTCCACAATGGTGTATGTCTATATGTGTAGTTTGGAAGAGCACTATACGTATAGTTTGGTAGAGCACAAGACGTAGAATCATCGCGGCGATTCTACGTATAATATTTTAGGTGCTTATACGTAACATACCTACGTTCTTTGTACGTACAAAATTCACTCCATTTCTACGAGTGGTGCAACGTATTTGCTCGCGCATTTTTTTTTATTTCCGCCTTTTACATAGAGAAATGAAGGATTTGAAATTTGACTTATGAAGTCCTGCGCTGAACCAGCTGCAAAATTTCGAATCCTTCTATTCTAAATGAAGTAAGAATAATGGGTATGCAAAATATACCTGAAATCTGACTTTAAAAATACGATGGCAACTCCAAACTCGAATTTGCAAATTTGTCGAAAAGTGGTAACCGTCGAAAACTTTGATTTTTAAGTACAAAAAGTAATAAGCATCACGGCTGTCTTATTTTACAACCCAATAAAGTAGAGTATTAAAACTTATATTTACTCAGCCGTCAAAAATAAATATTAATAATCCAATACATAGGGGTATTCTCAGATAAACTGGGAGAACTCCTAAAATATCGAGAAACCAACATTTATTTCTGAGGACTGACAAAGTTTTTGGGTACTCCTATAAATTTTTTTAAAAAGCACTTACTATGTTTTGAAATGAGATAGCCGATTAAGTCAAGATAAAGTCTCATTTTTTATATTCAAAATATGTAGTTATTCAAAAATTTCATATCTTTATTTAGATTTTAAAAGAACATTTTTTTGTTTTGAACTAACTTTAGAATATGTATATGTGTATGAATTGTTGTACATCGTTATATTTATATTTATTTATGCAGTTGGGACAAAAAGTAATATATTTTTATTGAATATTTGATAATTTAAAGAATTTTTAGTTTTCTTAGGAAATTATAATTTATATAAAATGAGAAGACTGATTTTTTTACGCCTTAACTTGATGGAATATGAATAGTTTTGTGGGGCTATTTTGAATGCAACTGGAATTTGTTTTTAATTTTAATTTTTTTCAATGAAAGATGAATACTGTTACTTTATTTTTTTAATAATAAAGTATTTTTTTCTGATATATTCATAATTTGTATGATTAATTTCATTTTATTTTGTTTAGTTATAACGAAACTGAGTCCGTTTTTATAATAATTTAATCACAAAAAATAAAAAGCAATTAGTAAAAACGAAATGTTGTATGTGTTTATGCATTTCAAAAGTTTTGACCGCTGCTACTCTTCGCATCCAAATACTAGTCAAAACATGTAAATTTTGCTACCCTAAAAAACTGCAAAACGACAGCATTGCCCCACACCACACCTCCCCTCTTCAAAATATTAGTCTTTGATGAGGCTCCAAGTATACCTTAAGCTAACCACAAAGTTTCAACCTCCTGACATCAACCGTTCAGAAGATATGAATTTTAGAATGTCTCAATTCCTTCTACGGCGGACAGACGAACATTTCTTACTTTTTTGGGGTTTAAAATACTGAAAATACAAAATGTCACTGCAGTAAATTTTTTGAGTATTTGAACACAATACTTTATTACTAAAAAATAATACAGTAAAATTGGTACCGGAGATTTTGTATTTTCATCTTAGGACTAGTAAGCTCTAAAAATTTCCGTCTGTCCGCCGTATACGCTGTACACAAACGCGTTTGGAGGCGCATAGCGCACAAATCCGTTGAGGCAATCAGTTCAAATTTTGTTGGGGCGTAGATTGGATGAATTCCACTAGGCTGTGAGTTTTTGGTTAGTGTGGACGGAGGTGAAAGTAGCATTGTCGACAAAACAATTTGGTTTCTATATCTCAGGACCTATGAGAGGTTGAAACTGCGAATTTATATAGAACTACTCTTATGAAAAAATAATAGAGTGAAAATTCCAATCCAGATTACGATTTCACTTCAAGTTCATGCTTCCAATAGTGTCGCGATATACAAAATAATCTAAGATCTACTTTGAAAAATAAAACAGTAACAATTAATTTAACTATAAGAAAAATTTAGGTTAAGGTTATGATGTGTGCTCTATAAACTAGGTGATGAGTGATAAAATGGTCTTATAGTATCACGATCTAGAGGCCACATAATTCGATTCAGTCATATTCGTGTTAAAAATTGGTAAAACATTAAAACTGTTAAAATAGTAGGTGGATTTGAAATTCGTGGTCAGCTCAGGTGAAACTGTTCATTGACCAACGTAAAAAAGCCGATCTCCAAAAATCATTAATTATTCATAAAATACCTTTCGGCAAATTGACATTGAAATTTTGACTATTCGATTTGATCAGACGATTAATTTTTATACGAAATGACTCCGGAAATGTAACAATTTAAAGAAATAAGAAATTTGTTCGCATCAGGTGAAATCATAGCGTTGGTGTTCAGTAGTTGCTCGAATATGACAAGTACTACAGTCTTGTATTGTATATTCGAGTATCTAATTATCGAACGACAAAGTGTATGACGGTCTATGCGAACCCTCAACTTATTCTTTTTTTAATTTTCATTTCTTTTAATTAACCTTAGTCACCAGTAGATTTCCTAACGTCTTAATATTTGCTTCCTCGCCATAATCGACATTGTGTCATCTTTGATATTCTATCTGACGACATATGGGATGTAACATATCCAAATGGCGGCAGATCCCCCCCCCCTCACTTTTTCGCGTTATTTATTGAAGAAAATCGAAGCTTCACGAAATACTGACGAAAGATCTCAAAGGTAAGTGCTGGGGCGAGCTAAGGTCTGATGTACAGTACTGTTCGGCACTAAAGTAGAACAGTTTTTTATAAAATCTGTCAAGAATTTTGGAGCAACTTTATTATTTTTTGGATAGAAATCCCAGACTGTTGGCCAATTTTTTGAGTAGCTGGTAATCTCACCTTTATTTTGATATGGGATATGTTACTATTCGATAAATCGGTTTTTCGGAAAATTAATTTTTTAAAAAAAAAATAGGAAAAAGCGCAAAGGATCCGATTACCAACTTTCCTCAAAAAGCTAAAAACTCAAAATTCTTTGATTTAAGCGAGAAAACGCAAAAAACAACATCAAACCGAATTTCTGGTTCTCCGGGCTCCACATTTTATCCAATTTTCACTCTGTTTCATTTTGATGAATATCGAAAATCCTTAAATTAATTTTTAGATCAATATATATAAAGCCTATTGAAGTAAAAGCAAATCCGATCTAATTAAACCTAATAGATTTGTCGGAATCGTGAAAACTTACACCCCCAGGGGGTGATCTTACCTTTATTTTGATATGCGGTACGTGACCCCCTTAGGGTTGAATATCCAAGAACCCTGAAATCAATTTTTTGGCGATTAAATAGGATGCCTTAGGAAGTAAAAATTCGATATCTTATCAGATCTAAGAAATAGGAATTTGTGATAAAATGTGCAACCCCCTTACACCCACTTGGGGGTTGAATATCCAAAAATCCCGAAAAGAGTTTTCAGATAAATATAAAAAAATGCCGAGTAATTTAAAACCAATTCGATATCTTATCACTACTAAGAGATATGAATTCTTGAAAACGTGTTTAACCCCTTTATACCTTCTTAGTGGCTGAAAACTGAAAAAACTTGAAAATAAGTTTTACGCGATCATAAAAAGAGCCCGTGGAAATGAAAAGTTATTCGATAACAAATCAGACCTGAGCGATACGGTTGAAATCGAAAAATGTATACAACCCCCTCATGGTCGAATTTCGAAAAATACTGAAAACACTTTCTAAGCATTTATGTGAAGAATTCGGTGAATAAAAATCAATTCAATAATTCAGAGATGAGATGAGAAGAGATGTGAAGAAATTTGTGGAAATATATGCATTCCATTTTTACAGCTCACTTTTCGTACGCAATGGATGTTTGGAATTTTTTTATATAAAACACTTTTCGAGTAGATCTATGTACATATACCAAGTTTCAACTTTCTAGCATAAGCCGTTCTATACACAGGAAAAATGCCCCCCAACCCTACCATTATAAAAAATTATACTTTTTCAATATGCCCCTACTATGCATAGCTCTATCTAAATTTGAAGTTTCACCTATTCATCAACATGGATTCTCGAGATATAAAAATCAAAACTAGTTCCTTTTTACCCTCTTCCACCCTCACATCACAGAATTTTTTTCCTGATAGAGAGTTCTACTAGGTCTACTTCCCGTTTCCCATTCAAAGACGAAACAGCTTCTTCGGACCTAGTCCAACACGGTTTTAAACTGGCTTCTCCACTGAAGGTTTTTCAACTGTCATGTCCTCAATGGCATTAGCCAGGACAGCGATTGGTTCCAGTCGGGCTTTCATGTTGGTGTTTCACACCAGCAACTCCTCTGACTCCGAAAAACAACCAAAAAAATTTTTAAAATAGAATTTTCAAATCAGTATAAATCACAACTTCGCACTTATTTAAATAAGGAGTCCGATTGTATACTTCAGCTTAGGCCTTGCAATAAAGCCAATTCTCGAAAAGAAATAGGATCAAGTTTTCAAAAGTAACCATAAAACTATAATTAGCATCACAATATCCTTGATAATTTCGATTATGTTAAGTGTGTTATACCTACTAGAGAACTCTAAACCACTATTTTAAGTATAATTTTATCTTTTTCCGCTTGTTCGTAACGACAATAAGTCATCACTTGCGCGACGTGCGTATTATTTTCGCAAAAGATATAAATTTCGTAAATTATTGAATTTTTTATCTACTCTGAATGGGCCGGGCCGGACAGGTCGATTACGCAACGCAAACGCATTCTCCAAGAATAAACTTGACGCGTTATAAACCTTAGTTGCTATATTTCGATGGCGAAAGTATAAATTCGAAATTTATTAATTTCTGAATGTTGTAGGAGGTTTTAGGAGGCCACAGTGATGATCTTACACCTACACAGGCCTAGTGATTTGCTTGAATAATAAATCGATTTCGAACAATCGGTTTGTTATTTTGGAGACAGTAAGCTGTTATGAGGTTTCAAAACGCTTAGTAATATATCCGACAAGAAAAGTAAGGTTTTTTTAACTTGATTAATTGTACAAGAAAAGTATTAAAGTCCGATTTATAGTCACGCCAATATTGTTGTATCTTGAGCACCTCTATGCGGCTTACACAGATATTCGTTTCATGTGTAATTTACACAGGCCGGTTTCCTTTCGTTGCCGAGTACATTATGTCGGTGTAACTGATTTGTTGCATTGTTTATATTACCCATTAAAATTAACATTACAATTCAAGATTTATTGTGTTCGATGTACCGCCATTTTCGTCTGAAGATGCATCCAGCAATAATTTAAAGCTATTTGAAATTATCTAACAACATTGAAAGGAAATTATGATTAATGCGTGATAATTTCAGATTATGTAGGTACTGTGAGAATTTAAAAAAAAAATTATTACTGAAAATGATGGTATGCCATTAATTTGTTATCAGACCTTGTTTTACGGTTTGAAGTTCTACGAAATATTTAATTGGAAACAGGAAAGGGAACAACATAAAAAATATTACGCTTAGTTTCGGAAGAAGCCAATAGGGAAGTGAAACATTAAAAAATTAACCATATCAAATCAGACTAAAATAAATAATTTTAGCTGATTTTAGCTTTATTAGGTAGTTTGATTATAGCAACATAGTTTTTTTTTGAGAAAAACACAAGTTTTGGAAAAAAAATCAAAATTTGTATCTTATTCCGGTTATTATCCTGGCATTTGTCTTTATTTTAACATTTTTAATGTATTTTTGCGTATTTTTGTGTAGCAACAGTTTACATCTCAGCATTATACGCCCTTCCACCAAAAAATAATAAAATTGCGCCCATATTATTGTAAAATATCGATATAACCCATTAGGGGTAATATATATATAAATATAAAAAAACTGAAATCGATTCTTATGCGATTTGATAGAAGGCCCGTTAAAGTAAAAAAGCAATTCGACGTTCAATTAGACCTAAGAGATATGTCGGAATTCGTAAAAACCTACAAAATCAGTTAACCCCGCCTTAGGAGTTGAATATCACAGAGTCGTTAAATTAATTTTTAGGGTGCTACGCAGTAAACAATTTTTACTACTCTTAGAGTAAGCAATTTAGTGCCTACTGAGAGAGCAGTAAAATTACTATTGTCAAATTTAATTACGCACTCTTGTGATTTTTACTATTAAGGCGGAAATTCACACACAAGTCTGGAAATCAATCCCTAAAAATGCGCGTAGAATTACAAACGGTGTGTAAAAACTAATATGTACTACAAAAATGTGACATGTTTATGTTTGCTTATTATTATTATTAATTCAATGATGATATAAATGTATAAGCTTCAAGCGAATGATCGGCAGATAAATTCCCAGACGTATTTTGAAGGGCAAAGGACACAGCAATCGACAATTCAATGAGATCATTCAACACATGATATTTGGAGAAAAGCCCAAAGAAAGTATAAAACATACATTATACATGTTTATTATATAAAATATAATATATGTATAATAATATATAATTTATAAAATAAATATATATAATATATAATTTATTTGTTTTAAAGCCACGAACTTCACACTTTATAAACATTATTTTCTTTTTAAATTTTAAATCACGCCTTATACAAAACCACGAAACAAGTGAATTAAACAACGAAGCGGTCTAGTTAATACAATCATAAAAAACAAATTAATACACTTGAATTATCAAAATTACATGCAAAATGCGTAAATTTATACACAATGACAAATTACTACGCATAGAGTATCAAAATTACATGCAAAATGTGTAATTTTATACACAATGATCAACTTTACACATTAAATGTGGAAAATTGCATGCGGTGTTGCAATATTACTACCCAGTTAGTAAATTTATGAATTAGATTTGTGGAAATACGCAGTTTTAAGAATTACTCTCAATTTTGTTAAATTTAATGATAATTCGTAAATTTACTACATCAATGCGGAATATTTTTCTGCTAAGGTTAGTAATTTTCACAAAATTTTTTACTGTTGTTATTTAAAGTCTGTAGAAGTAAAAGGCTATTCGATATCGAAGTAAACCTACGAAATATGTCAGAATTTGTAAACACCGTATACAACTTACTTTCTTTAGACCCACTTACGAGTTGAATATCGAAAAATCCGTTGAAGCGAAATTAATTCAATGTCTTGACAGACCTAAGAGATTTGACAGTATTCGTGAAAATGTATATACATTATTTTTAATTAATTTAACTTTTGTGGCATGCACCGTTCAGGAGACATATATTTTAAAATTCTCTGTAGCTGCTTTCGAGAGTTAGGTTAGGTTAGATTAAGAAGGGTAGGCTGAAGCATGTGTGCCACACCCCATCACGAAAGATCACTGTGGATCCACTGTGTTCCCCTCGTATAAACCGGGATCTAGACTATTGATTCTAAATATTGCTCTTCTTTATGAAGAGAGAGTTTTGCACCTTTCCATTACCATGCGTCTTCACGCATTTTCATAATTTTTCGTGAATGCTCCCACTGTCAAAGGTTTGTATAAGTTTCAACTTTCTAGCAAAGTCTGTTACTGGAATATTGAAACGAACATTTTTCGCCTAAAACCATCCTTTTATCCTCACAACTCTACCCCTAAAATTTGGCCACTTAAAGGGTTTCTTCCAATTTACCGCCTAAGCAAATTTGAACTTAGGAGTTCGAAGGGTTTGCGAGATACGACCCTTTAAACGAATTTGCGTATTGCGTACTGCGATCGGCGTATACGGCGACAAACGGACTTTTTTTTGATTTTCTGTTTTGTGGCCTTAAAGCCCTAAAACGTAACAATTAAAAAAAAAAAAATTTTCGTCGTTAATTTTTAAAAATTAATACAGTAGGATTACATTTGCTGGACCACGCATTTTTTTAGCATTTACTGGAAGTCTTGCCTTAAGTAAAGGACGATATTGCCTTTCTTAATTTTGAACTTTGATGTAGATAAGTCTAAAGGTATTTAAAATTTAATGTAAATCAAGTTATGAGGAACTAACGTGCAGATAAAAAATGATTTACAGATTAATTTACATAATAAATTATTTTGTTTCTTATTTAATAAGAATTTATTCCAACATCAAAATGATAAATATGTTTCGGAAGTTGTCAGAATCTAATCTTTAATAAATTTTTTAAAGGTAGTATAACTCTGGCGACTATAAACTTTCTAACTAATGTTCGGTGTTACTAAGCATTAGGCTTCGATTACAATATTTGATTAAAAACATTACCGCACTGAAAATTAAGTAAGACGTTGTACTTATTCAATTCGATATGAAGAAAATTTAATGCGTGCATATAATGAAGGTGATATCGATCCCGACCCAACTGTATTGCAAACGAATTAAGTCGTTTTTACTTAATTTCAATATTAAATCAGACAGAAACATGTTTTATGCTGATGATTCTGTGATAGTAAAATTCAAATATGGATATGAAAAGCCTTACAACATTCGCTGCTGTAATGAAAAATCTTGTTAATTTTTTTTTTAGTTTATGTAGAAATAGCTGACGATTACCAAAAGACATTAAATCGATGTTACTTAGTTATGTAATAATGCGTACAAGATTGGGATAAAATACCGAATATTGGGGAATGCAGAAACGGCATGATGTTATACGATCTTTTGATGCTATTTGAATCCACAAAAAAGAATCAGAAATCGAGAAGTTACAATATCGCTGAGGGCTTTTAATTAAAAATTATCAAATCATGACATAAAAGTTATGCAATAATTTTCATTGTTTTAAACTATGTCAGTCGTTTGTGCAGTACCTAGTAATTTTTGCTAAAATTCCTTACGTCACACCCTTCAGTTTCAATTTTAACTACTCTTTATTAAAGTAACAATAGGCTAAGCAGACCACGCTCAAATAGTAACAATCTTTTTGTTTTTTTTTTGATCCGTTCGGAATCTCCTCTCTGTCAAGTTAAATTTTTCGATTATTTTGAAACGAATTTTACAATGCAAATTTTTTACCATTTTCTTTTCCACTGGAACACAAAATGTAACATGATCATTGTGATGGGCAGCAATGAATAAAATTAAGAAGTTTTCAATAATAGTCTCGATTCAGTAGCAAAACCTACCGCTGAATAGCTAAGATTATCAATCACCATAAGACGACGGTGAGATATAGTCAAAAATCGTCATGCAACCGATTTTTGACTAAATCTTGTCGTATTTTTATGGTGATTGATAGTTTTTGCTACCGACTTTGTTAATCATATGTCGAACGTTAAAAAATCGACAAGGAAGTTAAATTGTAAGCGACAAGAAGCCAAAAGAAAATTGATCGCTGCCTTATGCAATAACTGAGGCGACATTGATTGATGCTCATCTAGATACCGCCACGAATAATCACTTGGATTAGCACCTCGACATTGATGGCTTAATGAGGTGTCTAATTAACTGGAGATCATGTCGAAAAAAATTTGTCTGAAAATATTTGATTCATTGTTCTTTTTCGTTCCTGAAAAGACGACATGGAAACAATTGAGAAATGGTGTAATAGTTTTTACGGACATTTACGAAATTGGTACCTAAAACCCCTTGACATGAATGCTTTTTCAATGTCGTGTTGATGATCAACAATCATTACATGGAAATTTATTGAAGAACGCCTAGGAATAATAAATGGCTGATTATTCTAACTATTCAAGAAGAACATTCTAAATAGATTCTGGATCGATAGAAGAAATTTGTAGGTATATCAAATAGATTTACAGTCACGTAAGGAAACCATAAAACTTCTATAGTGGTGGCAAGATCAAAATCAACTCTTATAGCGATCGTACAATCCCGACAGGCGTACCACAACAATCCAGTCTTAGTCCAACGCTTTTTAATGTAACTATATGACTGATATTCAATACCATCTGAATTGAGATTTAGCTATGTACGCCGATGACACTGTAATTCTACACTGACAATTTATCTGGCAATGGCAATGGCAACGGCATTATTGCCATACACAAATTGACAGTGTAGATGCACCAAACGCATATGGCAATATTGCTCTCAGCATTTCCATGGCAATCATTGCCATGGCAATTTTGAGGATAATATTGCCAGAACACGAATCGTTTGACAGAAGTTAACGTCGCTTGTCAACAGGTAGACTTAGGTTTTTTTGATTTGATCGCAAAATTATGTTGACTCATTTGGACTAAAGAAAAAACTATTGAATTAAACAATAGTTTTCGAAGTTATGATTGCTTTGCTTCACAACTTGACACTCCGAATTCACTCGCTCAAATGAAAATTGCGTGGCAATCAAATGCCCACTCATTGCGATTTTACATTTAACTCAATGGCAATATTGCCATTGTCATTGCCAGATAAATTGTCAGTGTTGACGCAGGATTAACTGGGCACAATAAAATTTTTTCGACAAAAAAATAACGTTTTTACAACAAATTTGATTAAAAATCTTCAAAACTATCCACACTTTGTACGCATTAAAAAATAGAAAATCGATTCTCACCGTCGGAAACTACTTCTTGAGTTCTCTAGTTCATAGTTCACAAAGTTAGACTAGTCTCAATTAGCTTTTGTGTCTTTTTCTTTTTCCTTATTTTCATTTATTACATTATTATTTTTACTTTATTATTTTTTAATATTAAAGTATTGTGGTTGACCTGAAATTTAAAAAAAAATTTGTTACCTTGAAATTTTGTATTTGCACGTTTTAGGACTAGTAAACCCCCAAACAGCAAAACAAATAATGTCCGTCTGTCCGTCCGCCGTACGCCGTACGCAAAACCGTTTGAAGGTGTGTAGCTCTCAAACCCCTTGAGATATAAAGTTAAAATTTTTATGATAGGTAGAATGGGTCAACCCCTACGAGTGGTATCTTTTGAATAGGTGGGGGTGTGAGGGGGAGGAGGGGGCAGCGTTTTAGACGAAAAATTTTGGTTTCTAGATCTCAGAAACCGCTTATGCTAGAAGGCTGAAAGTTGGAACTTAGATAGTACTATGATAGTGGACCCATTAGCAATAAAATGGTTGATAGGAGTCGAGGGGTGTGCGAGTGGTGGGGAGGGGAGGAAAACAATGCGTCCAAAACGCTTGAAAGCTGGGATTAAAACATTCTAAAGTTCATAATTTCTGAATGATTGATGCTAAACGGCTGAATCTTTGTTGTTGTCTTACGAGATACTAGGGGATTAGAAAAGGGTTACAATTTTTAAGGGGGGGTGGTGAGGTATTGGGACGAGGAATGAATTACAATATCGAATGAATGAATTACATTATCGGAACATAAAATTTGGTTTCTGTACATATAATTTTTGAGGGTGATGGTGAAGCGCGGAAGTGGGGAGACAGTCATTTCTTAAAAAATTAAATTTTTATATCTCAAGAACCGTATCAGATATGATCTTGAAAATTATGCAGGAGTTAGGACCAGTAGACATCTAGCGGAGAAAATGTTGAGGGTGTAGGTGTAGGGAGTGATGGTGGGAGGGGGGAAATGAAAAAATTCTGATTTTATTTTCTCCAAAGCCGCAAAGGACCGAAAGCTAAAAATTGAAAACTGTATAGAGCTTCCATAGAGACATTCCAGAAAAATGGTGGTTCTTAATATCTCAGAAACGGCTTATGCTAGAAAGCTGAACCTTAGTACCTAAATATATGTAGATGTGCTACTAGAGTGATTAAAACTAAAAATAAAATCGGCCAACAGTCTGGGCGCAACTTTATTATTTTATGGGTAGAAGTCCGAAACGTGTTTAATGCTGAGATGCGGTGTAGGTGACTATGGGACTGACAACCTAAGTAATAACCAGGAGCCTATTTGGAATGTTATTTTTTAGCTTGTCGGTCGCATAGTAACTGTAATATAGTGTAAACCACCCCATTATACATGAAGTTAGTTAAGTTAAGTGTTATTGTACTAGAATAAAGAGACACTCGGAGACAGTTGTAAAATAGCCTAGGATCGGCCTTCTGGTTTTGGAGCTGGACCCGAGCAGTCGCATTTTACGAAGAACGGTCTTTTATTATAACGTCCACGAATAACACATGGCGCAGCCGGTAAAAGAAATTCTACATAAAAGAATAGCTGTTACATAAATGGTAAGAGTGAAACTAGATAAATCCGCAGTGGAAAAATTAAAGAAACGACCGGGAAGACCGCGCAAAAATATAACTGTGTACGAAAAAATTATTGGAAAAATGGAATACATTAAGCAAGTGCCTAATTTGGAGCTTAGCGGGAATATTTCGGAAAATTGGCGCGTATTTTATCAAAATTTCAAAATTCTTGCGACAGCTATTGAACTAAATAAAAAATCGGAACCTGTGAAAATCGCAATTTTTTTGAATACCATCGGACCAGAAGCCGTGGAATTATACAGTTCCTTCCAATTAACGGAAGAGGAAAAAACTAAATATGACAGCGTCGTAAAGGCGTTCGAAGATTTTTGTGAGCCTAAATCAAACGAAGTGTACCAATCCTTTGTTTTCCATACAAGAGACCAGCAACGTGAAGAGCCATTCGACAACTTTTTAGTATCAATCAAAAAGTTAGTGAAGGCATGCAAGTTTACAGAAGAGGATCGGATGCTGCGAGATCGTATTGTGCTAGGTACTTGTGACAAATCTCTACAAAAAAAATTACTACAAGATGAGCAGTTAACCTTAAACAAAGCAGTTAACCTGGCACGACTAGCGGAAACGAGTACACAACAGGCAACTGCAATCCAACATAAGGCTGGTGTAGTTGAAGCGGTAGCTTCGACGTCGAGAAACCGTGACTTCAGTCAACAGAAGATAAGTAGCAAAAAGGATCATAATTTTAAAAACACTAAAAGCATAAAAATTTATAATTCAAGTAATAATTGTTCTTTTTGTAACCTTAGACACAAGAAAGGAGCTTGTCCAGCATATGGAAAAAAGTGTAAGAGCTGCGGGAATTCAAACCACTTCGCAGCAGTATGTAAGACTCGGAAGATTCGGGAGCTATCCGGACTGACAGAAAACGAGGATTTTTCCATAAATGCGGTAAATAAAAATATAGTTCCATCAGTTCAAAATGATTCTTGGTATCAAGAAATATTAATTAATAATAGAAACGTAAGATTTAAATTGGATACCGGTGCCGAGGTTAACGTGTTACCAATGGGTATAGTGAGAAAGTTAAAGAATATAGAAATTGTGAAAACAAATAAGAAATTACAAGCTTATGGTGGCTCTAACATAAAAGTTTTAGGTGTCATAGAATGCCAGTGCAAAGTGAAGGATAAAGAAATTACACAAAGGTTTTTCGTGTCTGATACCGAATCGAATTGCGCGATATTAGGGTTGGATAGTTGCTTACAACTAAAATTAATAAAACGAGTGAATGAAATCACAAATAGTGAAAAAGATGAGTTTGTCAGAAAAAACAGAAATATTTTTGAGGGACTTGGGTGTTTTATCGAAAATTTTAACATTGAAATAGAAAATAATGTGCGAGGGTCAGTAAAACCAGCTAGGAGAATACCCCATGCTCTTATTACTCCGGTAAAAACTGAACTGGATAATATGGTAGCTAGGGATATTATCGAAAAAGTGGAAGAACCCTCAGATTGGGTGTCGAATCTAGTTATAGTTGAAAAAAAGAATAAACAGATTAGGTTATGTCTGGATCCAAAAGAGTTAAATAAGGTTATGAAGGAAAAAACTCATTTGATACCATCCTTTGAAGAAATCATAGGAAATTTAGGAAATAAATCGGTGTTCACAGTACTTGATTTGAAGGATGGATATTGGCAAATTAAGCTCAATCCTGAGTCGAGTAGTTTGTGCACATTTAGCACACCTCATGGGTGTTATCGTTATAAACGATTGCCCTTCGGAATTAAAGTAGCACCTGAAATTTTTCAAAAGTTGAACGAGAAAAATTTTGAGGGTATCGCAGGTGTAGTAATTTATATCGATGATATACTAATTGCTGCACGATCATATGAGGAACATGATAGAATTTTGAATGAAGTGGTTCAAAGAGCAAAAGAACGTAACATTAAATTTAATGTAAATAAGTTGCAATATAGAGTGAAGGAAGTTGCGTTTCTTGGACACATATTATCCGGTGAGGGAGTTAGATGCGATCCAGAACGCATTAAGGCAATAAATGCTATAGAACCACCAAATAATAAGAAGGAATTGCAAGTGTTGTTGGGAATGGTAAACTACGTACGAAGTTTTATACCGAATTTGTCGGAAATTTCGCAGCCATTGAGGGAATTATTGAAAAAGAATATTTTATTTCAATGGATGCCCACGCATCAATTATGTTTAGAGAACATTAAAAAAGAAATAATGAATTCTTCAACATTGCAAATATTCAAACCAGAAAATTACTATGGATATAGCATTCGCTGACAACAAGGACTACCTAGTTGTGTCAGATTTTTACACTAGATTTTTAGATATTATACCGTTGAGAAATAAAACAGCACCAGAAATAATTCTTAAATTAAAAAATAATAGTTTTGCAGTACATGGAATACCGAGGGAAATAGTTGCGGATAACATGCCGTTCAATTCATTCAATTTTAGACAGTTTTGCAACAGTTTTGATATCAAATTAACTACCACAAGTCCCAACTACCCTCAAGCCAACGGATTAGCCGAAAAATCTGTACAAATTGCAAAAAATTTGCTAAAAAAATGTAAAGAGAAGAAGTCTGAATTGTGGTTAGCGTTACTCGAATATAGAAATACCCCTTTGAAAGAAATTAATGCATCTCCGTCAGAACTTTTGATGAGTAGAAAAACTAGGACATTGATACCAGGAAAGTTGAGTTTATATCAGCCAAATGCTGTACCTAAAATAAATAGCAATATAAACAATAAAAATAAAGTACAGAAATATTACTACGATAAAAATGTTAGGGTGACAACAGATAAATTTAAAGAGGGGGATAGAGTATGGTATAGGAACAAATCACAATGGCAGGCGGCAACAATAACCTCAGCAGCGGGAACACCGCGATCGTACTGGATAACATTAGATTCAGATGGAACTGTATTGCGACGTAATAGTCAAGTACTGAGAAGACGGATTTGAATTCCCTAGGCTTAAGATTTTTGATAATCATAATGTTAACTGATAAATTTTAAATTAAAGTTTCATGGACGATAATTTACTCACAATGAATTTAAATTTACATTATAAACATTACGAAATAAATTTAATACTAAGATAATAAAAGGGGGAGGTGTAATATAGTGTAAACCACCCCATTATACATGAAGTTAGTTAAGTTAAGTGTTATTGTACTAGAATAAAGAGACACTCGGAGACAGTTGTAAAATAGCCTAGGATCGGCCTTCTGGTTTTGGAGCTGGACCCGAGCAGTCGCATTTTACGAAGAACGGTCTTTTATTATAACGTCCACGAATAACACAGTAACCTACACCGCATCTTAGCATTAAACACGTTTCGGACTTCTACCCATAAAATAAAAAAGCTGCGTTCGGACTGTTGGCCAATTTTTTAATAATAACGTATGGTGATTGACCTCCAATTTAAAAAAAAAATTGCTATATTAAAAAGTACGTCAGTCCTCCGTATACACCGCCCGTCGCGTCGTACGCAAACTCATTTGAAGACTCGTAGATCACAAACCCGTTGAGATATTAAGACATTTTTTTTATTGAGTAGATTGGGTGGATCCTTTTAAGTGGTGGCTTCTTGGGTAGTGTGGTATGAGGGTGAAATTGTAGGTGTATATATATGTATTATATGTATTTTTCTCAAGAACAACTTACTGTAGGAAGTTGAAATTTGGAATTTATGTAGAGCTATGATAGTGGAGCCAGTTTCAAAAAATTGTCGGCTTCGGTGGAGGAGTACGGGACTGGGGAACAAGACAATGCAGTAATCGATTCCATCTAAAATTCAGATATTCTGAACGGTCTATGCCACAAAATTTAAAATCAATGTTTGTTTGTGGGAATACTAAAGGTGGTGGCGAGTGAGGGTGGGCTATGAAAAGTTGAATCAATTACGCTAGAAAGTGTACAAGGTGATTGTGGGGAATGTAAATTTGTTGGAAGTAGGGGGTAATAATTGTCCAAGAAAACTATGTTTCATATATCTAGAAGGGTTTCAGATGTGATCTTGAAATATAAACAGAAGTTAGGCCCAATAGACCCTAAGCAGGGAAAAAATTATAGAAGGTGGGTTTTAAGTGATGAGTTAAAAAAGCAAAATTTTGTATATCTCTGGAACCGTTAAGGATTGAAAATTTGAAGCTGACATCAATATAAAGCAAAGGAAGTTGCATGCTTCAAAAATCCAAGGTACGGTATGTTTTTTGTATCTTAAGGATGGCTTATGCTAGAAAGTTGACGCTTTGTACCTATATGTGGATGTAGAAAGAAATATATACCGCTTTTTTCGTCTTAGACCCTCTCTGAACACCTGCTCACACCCACATTCCCAAAATGCTCATCCTTGGCAATCACACAGTCTACCTCTTGTGAAAATAGACGGTAATATCTAGGGCTCTGAAGCCTTGTGACGCAGTTTTCATACGGTAGACGATGCGGCGTATACGGCGTATAGACAGACATTTTTCCTCTTAAACGTAAAAAAAAGAAAAAAGCAATTTTCATGGTGAACATAACTCTTAATATTAAAAAACTAATAAAGTAATTTATACACAGGTAGCCAATATTGTACTTTACTCTCGACCCATAAATTAAGTACATTTACAATAGCTGTGCAGTTTAACAATTAATTATGCTTTTATGCTGGCCATTGTAAGTATGTGACACACATTGTCCAAATAAACCATCGTCTTCTTGATCGTCAATTATTCGTGCATATTAGTACAGTATTGTATGGACCGTAAAATTTACTGATATTTTCTATTCTTTTACAATTCCACAAAAACTCCTTTCACAAGCTAATTGAAATTCTCCTGTGCACCAATCAATTAGTAAACAATTGTATAACATTTGCGGCATAGGTAAAACATTTTCAGGATAGGCAAAAATATTATGCATAGTACTTCAAACGGAGACCTTTACAAAAACGACCTCACCAGAATTTATTTCTAAATTACCAGCCAATTGCATAACAAAAACGGGGAAGTGATTATTCTTTTTGCTTAAAATTGCAATTTATCAAATAAAATTTTCTGTCTGGTCCGCTAGAGTGTGCAAAAAAAGCTTATTGGACATGTACGCTTTCATTTGATTTAGCATTAAAATTGCAACATACTTTTTTCAAATAGTATTTTCATTATATCGGTGCTTAGGAAGATAAAAGGTGTGAAATATGTCCGCGTCTGGAGTAAGCCAAATTATTGTGTTATTTGTAAATCGGCTATTGTCATGGTACGGCAAGGTAAAAAACCCAGTCCATTGTGATAACTGTCGATAGTCGAATTATTTGCTTTTTCCTAAAGACCGAAATGAATGCATGACTTTCAATTAAAGAAAAACGCCCTCATACTTATTTCATTGAGTTTGCAAAGAAAGGTATCTAGGTAAATCGGTTATTGTCGAATTACATAAAAAGATGCTGTTTTCACGTCTTCAAAATTATCGAGAAAAAAAGTTTTGAGCGCGCAATTTAAAGTATTTAACCTTTGGTGTCATGTCCACAAAATATTAATTTTTTTTTGATTTATTTTACAGAACGTAAGTTGTCAATTTTACTTGCAAAGTTTGACCTCGTGAGCCTTAACTTTAATTTTATTTAATAAATCTTTGCATTCAAGTGTGACGTTAGTTTGAAGAAAGCAAAAGTTACTATCTAAATTTTACACAGCCGATTGTACTTGTGAGGACAAACTGTTGCAACTTTTTTCATCATCTCTAAATTTCTCGTGTTTTTTTCCTTGTAAAAATTAGATGTGTAATTGCCAAGACAAAAAAATTGGTAATGTAGAAATTCGTGAAAGTTGTACAGTCTGAGGACAATCACTTCTCAAGTGCCCTGAATTAAATAGTCAATAGTTTGAGGCCATGCTTCCAGCTCGAAATATATTTAGAATATAAAAGTTGAGTGATGTTTTGGAGCGTTGGAAATTACGATGTCCATTGTGTTCTTTATTAAAAAAAATTTCTTTTGGATTGACAAACTTAACGAAGTCATGAAAGTCTATAACCACTCTTTTTAAACTCCAGAATAATCGCTTGAATTTTAGTTTAGTATGTACCTAGTGTAGAAGATTAAGTTTTAATAAGGGGCTATCAAAATAATTTTAACCATGCTTTTAACAAACATTTAACTCAATATTCGAAAGAGTATCTAATGATAATTCAATCATGTTCTACATTTTAAAAGAATTTTTTTGACCAATTCATCCTTGGATTGGGTAGATGGATACGAGAGGATAAAAGTTGTGTTTTCACCATCCAGGAACCGTTTATGCTTGGGAGTTGAAACTTATATATTATATATTGAAATGTGGCAAAAGAGTAGAGAACATGGGGAATAGCAGGCAACCCACGTGTGGAGCAAAAAAAAGCTGCGGGATAGCTGGAATTCAATCCATCTTAAATCCAATTCTTCTGAACGGTTAATCCCAAAAATTTTAAACCTGATGGCATAGTTAAGTGAGCCTTGAATATGAATTAATTTTAGAGCACAGAATACCTTATCTCAAAAATCATGTATCATATTTTAAGAACTTTTTGAGATTAAGTAGATGGTACCCGCGATAAAGAGCGGAGAACTTTTTGGGCCGATTGAAGGTGAGCAAAGGATAAGAAAAGCATTCTGATTCTTAGAGCCGCGATAAATAAATGTCTGAGACTTGTTAAAATTGTAAAGAGTTACAACGTTTCTCCTATCTCGGAAAAAACTTGAGGAATGTTCGTATGTTAGAAAATAAATTTTAGTTTTCAGATTCGATATATAGCTTGAGATGAATGCAGTTCAATATATTTTCAAAATATTTTCAATTCGGCCATATTTAATAAAATATCGTATTGGTTTCTGCTTATACGGGCTGCAATTATACAAACGCACAAAAATTTCATTCGGAATTTTTCTATATTCAACTCCAAGTGCGTAGAAATGGGTTAAATACAGTTTACGAATTCCACCATTACTCTTAGGTCTAATACTTAAAACTTACACCTTAAGACTGTTAACAAAAATGCCTAAAAATGATGGAATACAATTTTTAATTTATAGTCTTGCAGTATCTGTTTTCAGTACTGAATGTTGTTGAAAAGAAAATCGAATTTCCGAATTTATTTATTTATCGTTTAATCTGGAGCAATTTTTTTTTGTCGATACTGGGCAGGTTTTGATAAAATTCTGTGGTTTAGTGCCGAAGTAGAACTCTTAGAAGTGCATTTATTGAAAGAAATTTCACATGTGTCCTGAAGCTAGAAAAAATATTTTTGGCTTTTCCTATTTACCAAATTATCTTAACTATCAAATGCTTCAAATTTAGCAGTTCTCATCATTTTTCAATAAAAAAAAATTGCTTTTAACTTGGCATTAGCGAATTCCGTAAGTCAGTATTGTACCAACACTATAGTTAGAATTGGAAATGTGCACATGAAAGTAGAATGTTTTCTAGTATAATATCCGGTACGGTATAGCCCAGGGTGTAAGATGTTGTTTTCAGATACATATAGGCCCAAGATCGAAATTACGAAATCACAAATTTTTCATCCATTATATACAAGTATAATTAAATAACTATTAAGTTATTCGCAAAAGTGGTAGTTCTGTAACAAGAAAAAATAATTTAAAAAAATAGTTGCTGTTAACTCACTACTTCATAACAGAAGTCGCTCAGTATTGGAAGTCGTCGGCCAGAGTACTGCATGTTTCAGTATTGAAAGGAGAAAGAGTTTCGCTCGAATACCGCTCGAGTACCGATCTGTTATGAGAGTTTGTCTTAAGATTTTGCTTTTAATTTCGACCCCTATGAATGTGGATAGGGGTTGAATATATTTTCACGCATTTCTCGATCTTGGTCGCATTGGGTCTTACATATAGTTGCTCTTTATACAATGGATAAAAGCATTTTTCAGTAGTTGAAAGAGGTTCAATATATGTTTACAAATTGCACTATAGTGGCTAGGTTGAATGAGCTATCGACTTGGTTTTGAACGGGCTTTTCGTTTTTTTTACAATTTTACTTTATTACTTTTTAATAATAAAGTATTTATATATATAAAGTGTAGCACAAATGATTAAATGTTGATATTTTTTTGTATTTCTGCACGCTCACTTTTTATGATGGGGGTCCTGTACACCCAGTCGAATGATTCAGACCAACAATTTTAAATTTTATATCTTACAAACCGTTGTTCCTAAGCAAATGAAGTGCAATGCTAGTAATGAAAAATTGTAATAACTTTTACTGCATGAAGTTTTCATCACAATGGCTTCAAAATTTGAAAAGATGTTATGTTTTATTGCTACTGCTTATCAATCTTAATCTTCAATTGAATAAAAAAAACTGTGTAAATACAAATTACCCAATGGCCCTAAAATTTGTCCAAATAAAATGAAATAAATTAGTAAATGATTTTAAGTGATCTTATCGATCATATAGAAACAAGAGGAGGTCAATAAAATAAACGCTATTATCCTTGACAAAAACAACGAATAAAAATGTTTGCCAATTTTCAATGCACAAATCTAAATTCAAGTGATCGATTGGATCAGTTGAATTTATCATTGTAACATTTATTTCTACAAGAAGAATTACCGATATATTTTATATGCTTCTTAAGCATATGTAGAAAGATATTCATCACTTGATATCGACATGTAATGGAAGATGATTGAGCGATTCCTTTTGCGGAACAAATAATTGCAGTTCTTACCTTGACCGTGTTATGTTGGTCTTTTATTGGTCACATTAAACTTTGATGAATGATTGAAGGAAAACAAGTTCTCGATTTTGTGAAGATAAACAATAAAACAGTGTTGTTGTTCAGTTTATACTAAATAATTAAAACTTTAATGTTCAGTTTATCCTGTATAATTACAACTTTATCAATTTATTGCTCTTGAATAGTGTACCCAACCCTTTGTAGTACTGGAACTCGAGACGGAATATTTGCATTTGTATTCAGCTTAGAAAATTAGTTTAAACCTTTTACGGTAATTCCCTCTCGGGTACACGCAGTAATTTCACTTCTTTTTCTTAATCGCTCTTCTTGTTAAAACAGTCGAAGTGAACAAACGTGCTTTTTTGCCAAAATTAAATTTATACTAAAAGTTAGAAAAGTTTTTTAGTTCGTTTGGTTTCGTTTGAAATTATTTCTAGCTCATCACCTTAACAGTTGTATTTTTGGTACTAAAAAATAAATGGAATAATTTTGTCATAATACTATATACCACGAATAATTTATAATAATATAAATTAGAAAATTCTTATCGGTGGAATATAGAAACTATTTAGGTAGGTACTTTCTACATGCCATTATAAAGTTTCAACTTTTTAGCGTAAAGTGTTTAAAGCGTTATAAAAAAAAACAAATTGTCTTGATCCTGGTACACGAGGTCTGAAGATTGGTTTTTGTGCAAATCCATTATTTTTTTCAAACTTCACTTGTACAGCATTGTTTTCATATATTCTATATAACTTTAGATCTAAAAAAAAAAATTAATCATTGCAACTTTGAAACCCCAATATCAATCAAAGGTACGACAACCACTCCAAGGGGATCCAAGTGGCATAAAAAAAGGAATTTTGTGTTTAGTTAATGTTTTTATTTCCGTAAAATGAAAAAAGATATAAATCTTGTTTAAGGTTCAGTTCGTATACAGAATTTAGTAAAGTAAAAGAATTTTAATTAAATAATTTAAAAGAACAAAGAAAAAATTAAATTTTTGAAGAAAAATGTAAGTAAAAAGCTATTAGGGTAGTTAGATCTCAGAACACAATTTGCCGGAATAAATTATATTTATTCTAAACATTACGACTAAAATCTAGAAAATAAAAATAAAGCGGTGGTTGTATAATTTCTTTTTTGACGAATAAACGCGTTACCCTCCCCCAGTCAAGAACAAATTTACTTTACGAACAACACTAATTCATTGGACTAGCTTTTATTATTGAAATTTTTCACGCGTAGTGCTTAATTGCCTAATAACACAAACAGCAGCCAAACAGCGTCTTCACCAGTCTTAGTATACGTGACATTCAAAACAGATTCAGCTAAGGACATTTTGGAGAATCCCGAATGAATAGGACGACGATTTTGATTAATTTTCATGTCGTCAATGGCAGTAAGCAGAGCTGCGATCGATTCCAGTCGGGTTTTCGTGTTGGTGATTTTCTAACAAAAGGGTGGCAATTTTTTGGAAATTTCAGGTCTATCACAAAACTTTATTATTAAAAAATGTATAAGAATATGTAAGTAGTTTTTAAACACTGTGCATATGGGCTTCTTTAAAAAAATAAAACAAAATCTCATGGATGTTTTAAGTTAATTTTGATCGGTGAATATGCATTTTATACTTTTGAAACCAGTTTAGCGGTCCTAACCGTTAGGTTGTTCCAGCGCTAACTATACTTTTATGATCAATAAGAAGACTCGTCCGATCTGGACGTTGGCTCGATTTCAACTAGTTTTATTTTACATTTCATACCTAAAACTAACGGACAAGGAATGATAGTAGCGGGTGGAATTCGAGAGCTCGTGATGCGACATTGATTTTATGTTCCTACATAATTGCTTAATTGTCCAAAACTATTTATTCTACAAAAGAAATATTGAAGAAAGTAATTCCGGCATTCAGACATTGAAATACAAAAAAGTTAATGACGTCTATGGTATATCCAAGTAAAAACCTTGTTCAATTTAAATTTAACGATTTTTTTTTTTTTAAATTTCTTTAATTTTCTCACAGAAATTCCAAACCTTTTATCTTAGATAAAACGAATGACGAAACCTTGTACCAGAATGCTTTCAAGATAAGAAATTCCGTAAAATAACAGGGCGTGGGTTTTTTTCTTTAAAATAATTAAAATGTAAATTAATTTTTTAACACCATTTGATTATCGATCTAGTTTTTATTAGATAATTACATATACACATATCTTTATTTATTAATTCATTTGATAATAAATTTAAAAAAAACTGCATAGATTCAATGATAGGCAAACAAATTAATTAAAATTATTATAAATCATAGGCGGTGTCGAGGAATCAATTCAAAATATTTAAACATGAATTTATACTGCTTCATTAATTTCTTATTATGAAGATCTCTTCGCAATGAAGATGAGCATCAATCAATTGAAATTGGAACCTAATATACAGAAATTAAAATTCTCGTTCGTTGCTCCAAACTGACTTTTGGCCCTACTGCGAATTATGTTGTAGACAAACCTCAATCTTGAAGGTTACGGTCGGACCAGATTTGAACTTCCGCACTAATCTTACTTAACTTTAATACGATTTTGAATGCCGATTAATGCGTTCACACGCAACGAATGCTACGATTTTATTTGCAAAAATTTTCTTGACTTGATTTTCAAGTGGAAATACTCGTACACATCTCTTTACCATGGAAGTAAGCAGCCTTCACCTTATGCAGGAAAAAATGTTGCATAACTTGTTAATAATAATTCGAAATACACACTATGCACATGTCTTGCTAGAAATCTATCGTCTTTTTCATAACGATTTTTTTTTATTGAAGAATGCTTTAATGTGTAAATAATTTTTTTAAATTAGATGATGATTTCCGATCTAGCTTTGAGAAACAAGCGCCACTACAAGAAAAGCGAAAATAGCCTTCGTTTGACGAATTAATTTTTTTTTAATTCTTGAACGTCATTGACTTTGATGAATATTTAGAATTTAGAATTATGTAGATTTTATGGCCTTCTTCCCGCAACTGTATGATTTGAATTTAAATATTGTTGTACATTTTCTTTGAACGTACGTTTTTGATTAGAGTTTCAAAGGTGTGTAGGCAGTAATTATTGAACTTTTTAAATATTTTAAGGGACGGGCATCAATAAATCTTTGTCATTAAACATTTTTTTCCGGTTTTTATTCTACGTGGATTTTTCATTTAATTGGACAATACTTCATATCAGCAATTGCTCGCTTTGTTTCCATGTCTCTGCGGTATGGTGATAAGCCTCAGTACTTATAACGTCAGGGACTATCGTTCGATTGCCGATCGAATTTTGAATAACTTTTTCGTCTTTTCTTAACTGAATTCTCGGTTCTCGTGTGACTTCATTTAGTATTTGTTTTAAATAGACCTACATGCACTTGTATACGATAAAAGAGTCATCAGTATGTTTAGACTTTATTTTCTGTAATGACTCAAACAAGAAGGCCCTCCTTTTACGGTATCGTGCTGATAAAAATCACAAGGAATGAACAACTTAAATATTTGTGTAAAATCACCGATAGCCTCGTCATTCCTTAAAAATTCTACCCAGCAATGCACCCATCAATTCATGAAAGTGTAAAGTAAAATTCCAATTGCCTTTTACAAAGTATGGAAAAGTTAATAACATTAGCATAAACAATTCTAACATGATCAACGAATTTCAATTATGTCATGTAAAATATCCGCAACTACTTCCCCATATCGTTTGACCATGACTAAGTACTTAGCAACTTTAACAATAACTTCGTGTTTTACTTTTGTGTGTTTTTCGCGCAACAAACCTGTCAAAAATGCCCGCCTTCAATTTTGATCAAAAAAAAGAACCCCAGTAACAATAAGATGTCTAAGTCGTTTATTTCAGATCTTCCTCCTTGAACTTCTCTCGGCAGGTTTAATATTTTGTCGTAAGTTATAATAAAACACTCCCTACGGGTTTGATTAGGTATACCCACAATTAACGACAATAGATCAGGTGGATGGATGCGCGGAAAGACGGTTGTTAGAATCAATCATCGGAAGAACACTGTTATTAAGCTAAGGAGTATGCTGCATTTAACCTGGTTGCTAAATCAAGGTGTAGGCTAAGAACTCTGTAGTGCTTAAGCTTTTAAGAATTGTAGTTAATTACACGATGCATACTAGTGAGAAGACACTCTGTTTTCTTAGTACGTACGAATCTTTTATGCTAATTGAGAAATTAAAAAAGGTGCAGTATTGGAGGTTAATTGAAATATTGAGGAGTCATTCTATAAACAATACTGTGATAGCTTAATACAATAAATCAATCTGTTAATGATTTTCTGGTTGCTTGATGTATGTTCCCTTTAGCTTTAAGATGGCACCACAGATTTTGATTAATTTGTGAACATATCTTGACATAGATTCTTAGTTCCTATTCTTTTTGATTCCTTTTATAGCGTAGAGTGCCCTACGTTCGGCATCACGGTGCACATTGGTCTTAACTTTTAAAATTTCTCCTTCTCAGTATTTTTTTGTTGGTCTTGATTATATTCTTTAAATAGGAAATGATGTTGTTTTTGATTTATTGGGGATATATTTCATTAATTTTGAACAAAGAGAATTGGCTCCGCCTTTCAAGTCGTGTGCCCTTCAGATTTACAGTTCCATTATCAAGAAACAAAGGGGTACAGTAATATATAAAGAATGAAATGAGTGACGATAATAAAGCTAATAAAAGTATTTGTACACCTACAAATCACAATTCTCTCAAAATTAATTTATTGTTGTTTGGAAATTTTTTATATAATCAAAACCTTGAATTGTTTACGGAGGATTACAGATACAAGTGGTATCTGAAAAAAGAAGTATAAAAGTGCGTTTCAGATAGATAGCATTTTGAAATTTTTTAGAGTAAACGTAGGTTTTTTTACTCTTTATCTCTTGACCGTGGAGTTCAATTTCATTATAAAACTGGGAGGAAATATTGTTTTTGAAATTATCTTTCAGTTCCTATGTGACTCCCTCTGGGACAATGATCTTCTGTGCGGTTCCATAAGCTTTATATTTTCTAATTAAACCGGGTATGAGAAACCCATGGCTAGAGGGAATTCGAAAGAACGAGCTGAAAATGAAGCTCCTGTATTATTTTGTTTGTCAAATTTTTAAAGGTCTTGCTCGCAAGTAATTAGCAACGTATTCTTCTGCCAAATGAAGGTATCTTTTCAAAAACTGTTGTGAGTTTTTTGTGTATTATTTTTCGTTCATCCGCTGTATGTTTGCACTGTAGCAACATACATTTTTGTTGTTATATCGGCCTTCAGATTTTTTATACGAATTAAACATCCCTTGAACAATTATTTCGCGTCAAAAACATCCTTGGAAGTGTATCACTGTAGATGAGTTTCTTTCAATCGCTAAATTTTTAAATCGCTAGCTAAACCATTACAACTCAATGGGAGATGATTAAAGCCAAAATTTTTCTCAATTTTCCGATGGTTTGTTGTAAAATTTCGTATTTCATCAGAAAATTTCTGCAACTTTATTTTATTAATTGAATTTTTAGAACTCCTGCAAGCTGCGAGCTAATCTGACAGTAATCGATGCTTGCGCTTTAGTATAAAAAAATCAGCTGACTTACTCGTATAAAGATCAGTTGATTTCTACACTCTAACAAATATTGGAATAAATTTACCATTATTATAGTTGGCAACTGCTTTCCATCGATAATAATGGTAAAATTACGTGCTGGTGAAATTAGATGGAAAATTACACAAATAAATTGTAATAATTACATAACATATGCGTAATCAATACACATCAGGGATGTAGTCATTGTACAATTGCTGCGTAATCAATAGACAAAAGTGTCGTAATTATTACACAGAGAATGCAATTATTACACACTTTTCGTGTAAAATTCCCATTTTGTTATAGGTAAAAATCCTCCATTTAATTCAGATTTATAATTATACTATAAAATCATAAAATAAAAACGCAATTTCACAATACATGTACTGTATTTAATTGAATTGAGTTGACAATGATAAAAAAACATATTACGGTTACTTTATTAAGTAAATTAACGACTTTCTTATATTGAAATAAAAATTAGTTGTGGAGAATTATGAAACGATATAATATATCGATGAAGTATTCATCATATTCTATGTATATGATTGTATATCACATATAACTACATTAAAATGGTACAATAAAAAATAATTCAAAGAAACTAACATAAAAAACTAATAATAATTAATTCAATTATGTACACATGTGTACATTAATAAGACAACAAGTTAATAATAATTCCAGTGAAGAGCGATAATATAAGCAAATAAATTCATTGACACGTATTTTGTAAATTATTATTTACGAGTATATTATAGTTTTTCCAATTTTTAATCATTTTGTTTATTTTATTAAAATTATTTCTATGTTTTTTTCTTCCTCGTCTATTTTCGCCGTAAAATCCAAAGCAAAAACGAAATAAAACTCCATCCTTTGAGATAATTGTTGCGGATAAATCATATTAAAAACATAGATAAAACAAAATATTATAGTAACTAAAAAGCAAAAACCATAAAGTAGTCTGATCACTGTAGAATATAAACTAGATTATAAGCTAAACACATAAAATATAAAAATAAAATCAAATCAAATAAATCAAATCAAAATATTATAGGTAGTAATAGTTTCGAAAAATTTTGCATTTTGGTATTTCGCTATCAATCTTTTTTCAATTCAATGATCTGATTTTCAGCATTTGGATGAAGTTCTGCGTCTGAAGCAAATTGAAAAAAAAAATTGTTAAACTTACATTACGTATACACTTGAACTTTTTGTAGGGTCTTACCAACTATTGCAAGCCATGGTGTAGTGGTTGGTTTTACAGCAGCATTATCATCAAATGACACACCAAACTGGAAAAAAATATCTTGCTCAGATTATTTCAAAGTCCATACATTCAAACATTTTTACCTCAAAACATTTAAAGAAAAGAGCAGCCTCTTCATCAAAATGGTGGTGGGCTACACTCCGTTAAAGTCGAAGACGTCTTTTTTGAGACTTTAAAAAATTCATAGATAGGACTAATTAAAAAAATTTTTGCACAAAAACATTTGGCTGATCTAATTTCTAACACCATTCAACAAACCTGACGACGTGAAGTGAAATGAAATGGTGAAAGAAATTCTCGGGTGCGACAAATAAGTTCCGAGACTCGAACCATATCTGAGTAACTAGTAGGACGATCCATGTGTACAGACCGGCGTTTGAAAGCTGTGACACTCCTCTTCCCGGTAATACCAATTTTGTTTAAATCGGTTGATAGATAGCAAATTTATGACAGTTCTCCCAAAACAACTTTTTTGTCGATGTTGAAATTGCTCATTACATTCTTCGATAGCAAAGGAATTGTCCACAGGGAATTCGTTCCAACTGGTCAAACAATTACTGGCGCATTTTATCTCGAAGTTTTGAAGCGTGTGACGGCCAGAATCCGTCGTATTCGACCCGAATATCGTGATCCAGAGAACTGGATAATGCACCGAGTCACACCTCACTCATTGTTCGTCAATTTTTGGCTCAGAATTAAGTCTGTGTGTTGAATCATCCACCGTATTCACCTGATTTGGCCACATGCGGTTTCTCTCTATTCCTGAAATTGAAATTGAAGTTGAAAGGATGCTTTTTAATGACATTTCGACCATCAAAACAGCTTCAACATGAGCACTAGAGGCAATTCCACAAAATGAGCTGGAACACGCATTTGAATCACTGTTGAATCGCTGTAACAAGTGTATTGAAACTGGAAGAGAATATTTTGAATAAAACAAATTAAAAATATTCAGATTTTTTCTTTAAATGATGTTTTTCATGACCAATCTCGAAACTTATTTGTCGTACTGTATATTACGCAGTATTTATAGTGAAATTACACTCAAGTCTGAATTTACATTATTAATGGTGTATTTTAATCATGACGCCTAATTTCACTCTTTTTATAGAGCAAATTAGATGTAATTATCCACCTTATTGTGTAATATTACCTATTTGTGCGCTAAAACACGATTATATTATTATTAGGTACAATTACATAGATTGTGTATTTTTCCACTTATTTTTGCTTTAAATACATTGTATTTTTACAAACTGTTCTTAGAGTGTAATTTAAATTAAACTAAATACAAACTAGCAATTTTGGGTATTCCCGTGTACAACTTTCCATAAATGAAAAATTATTTAAATCTAAATTTTACGGTTATGTCTATTGTCACTATAAAGCCATAAAAATATACAAATTAGGTACGTAATTAAGCAAGCAAATAAAAAATAGAATAAACTAAATTTATTGTCTACTCGGCCACTAACCACTATATTTTCTTATATTTCAGGTAAGCGAATAATTTTGCACTGAACTACAGTAGCGTGAGTTTTAAACTCTATGCATTTCAGTAAGTTTAATAGCTCCTAAGTATCACTATGATTTATTTCAATAAAATATGATCATCAAGGTCAAAATCCGTTCTATGAATATGACGAGTAAAAAAAACCGAACCACACCAAACAATGGAGATGTATCTCATTCACTACTTCTGCTTAAAATCCAATAACTTAAGACCTTGCTAACTAATTATACCAACAGTTGTTGTGATAAAGTGATTCTCTGATATATGATATTTTTTTGTTATCTAAATTAATGATCAATTACTCGTATTATAGCTAATTTAAACGAGCATGTGACTTGCGATTTTGTACAACAGATTTGTATATTATATTGCGTTGTATAAATAAATTTTAGCATAATGTGCATCTAAAGATCAAGATCGTTAAGGGAAAGATGAATTTTATTCAGAAATTTAGAACAACTTTAACAGATCAAGGATATTGAATTATTAATTGATTGTTGTTATTAATTACAAGTACTAATTTTCTCAAACAGTTAAGTTTTAACTATTATTCAATATTAATGATTAAGCAATTTTGATGTCGAGCTGTTAAATCTTGTTTGAAAGTCCATACAGAATTCTAAGAAAATAACCGTTCAAAAAAAAAAATCAAAATAACCATTCACTTTATTAAATGAAATTTCGTTCAAGAATTCAGTTGGGAAAAAAATTCAGCAAGGATAGACTTTAGTGACGCAGTTTATTTACTAGACTTAGTCTCAAAATTAGATTAAAAAAAAAAAATTCTCAGCGTTTTAACTATAGGCAGAGATTGATTATGCGGTGATAGAATCAAATTTTTGACATCTATGTATATTTCTTATAGAGATTTTCTGAAGAGAAGACGACTAACAATAATATTTTTAATAATGTTTACATTTTTGATTTTACTGGAATTTATCCTGACCGAAAGGAGTACGCCCAATTTTTCGTGAGCAGTTGAACTTAGTCAATGTTCCAAAGTTTGTAGTAGTGTTTGCATAGTAATTTCCCAACAAAAAGTTGTTTCATAATTTTTTCCTGTCAAGTAAAATATAGCTATCATAACTACGCAAGAAAACCGCATTTTTTTTTAATTATTCTCAAATTTAACAGTCAATGCTCTAGCTAAATGCAAATTTATATTTCGGGGACATAAATGGAAATTTTTTATTGATAAACTTTCATTCGTGTAATAGAAATTAAAATACCAATAAATTTCTAATTCAAATTAAAACATAAATTCAGATAAAGGTACAAATTCCATAAATTTCATTCAGGTAAAATGACATTTAAAGACATCATTTAGAAGTATTTAGGAGAAAAAAACTAAAAATACTTTAAATCTAATAGCTACCACACTTGAAACTGTGGAATTTTGTTGATACTAATCTTGTGAATGGAGCGCATAAGTTCAAGGCAGACATTCAAAGATCTTAAAATCCAGTTAACAAACATCCACTTGGCTCTTGGCTAACATTAGGATGATACTAACTCTAGCGATGAACTAATTAAGATGTATGATACTCCCATGATGGATTGTCTAAATCTGGATCACCTTGATTAAGAACAGTGAATAAATTTTTTTTCCGTTCTAGAAATAAAAAATGTTGTTCTTTATTTACATACCTACTAAATTTATTGCTGTGCATTGACATAGATAGTCCAGTTATATAATCGCCATAAGTTAGGGGTTTCTTGTGGTATTTCAGTGCTCTTTCCGAAAACTACAGTGCTAAAACAAGGTGAACCTGTTTTAATTAAGTTTTTTAAAGGTAAAATTTTTTTAATAATGGTACACACCCAACCAATTGTAAAACTCAAATGCATTAATTTTGTGGGATCTAGTGATCCAGCTTGATTTTCAGTAAGAAAAAACCGAAACCTGATGGAATTGCATAATTTAACAGATGCTTCACGGTAGGATTTTAGTGTGATTTATTGCAAAAAAAAATTAAATTTAAATTTGCAATAGTAAGCGTGAGGGTGGTGAAAGGATTTTATTTCGATCTGCATCTGTATCACGTGCTTCTGCATAACGTGGTGCACCATAAAAAAATATTTTGTTTACTAAATAGCAGCACTATAAAATTACCATAAGCAGTTATAAAGATTATAAGTGGCATTTGCGCATTTCATCCACTTCTCTCAAATCTTATATTTGTCTTATTTTGGGTTTTACGAGTCCAGAGTAATTTTGGATGCTCATACCACATATTTTCACGAATTTCGTCATATCTCTTAGGTCATCTGAAATATTGTATTAATTTTTATTCTACGTGTTCTTCACATAAATGCGTAGAAAGCGTTTTGAGAATGTGTTAAATTCGACCCGTAAGGGAGTGTAAAGGAATTATAGACATTTTCACAAATTCAGCCATATTCTTCAGGTCTGATTAGATATCGATAACTTTTCACTTCCGCGGGCTTGATATATTATCGCATAAAACTCGGTTTTTGGGTTTTTTCACTTTGAAACCCCTAAGTGTACCAGCAGCATGTTTTCATGAATTCCGTCATATCTGTTAGGAGTGATAAGACATCGACCTGCTTTTTACCTTCTCTGGCTTACTTTCTATTTGTCTGAAAACTCCTTTCAGGATTATTGAATATTCAACCCTCAAGGTGGTGTACAGGGGTTGCATACATTTTCCCAAATTTCTACATACTTCATAGATTTGATCAGATATCGAATTGATTTTTACTTCCTAAGGATTCCTATATAATCGATTTAAAAAAGGCTTTTGACACAGTGAATCATAACATTCTATTGGATAAGCTATAGAATATAGGTCTACGAAACAAGACATTTGCCTTGTTTAATTCATACTTGACAAATAGATCACAGCTAATTAAAATTTCCGACTCTGTCAGTCCTCCTCTACAGGTTATATGCGGTGTACCACAAGGTACAGTCTTAGGACCGTTACTTTTTCTTATTTATATGAATGACCCGTGTAAGTTAAATAAAAATCCACTTAACTGCCGCATAGTAGCATTTGCCGATGATACGTTGATACCTTAACAGAAATACAAAGCGTCCTTCACACATTATTTAATTGGCTTTGTGTCCATAAGCTATCCTTAAATACTGATTAAACTAAATACGTTTGTTTCGGAAGTAAACGGAGTTTGAGTAGTGACATGAAACTAGTTCTAAACCAGGTAACATTAACCAGGGTTGATGATATAAAATATCTGGGTATTGTAATAGACGGTAAGCATATAACATCTCTTTGCAGTAGACTAAGAAAAACAATATTTAAGCTATTGACCGTCCGTAACATTTTCGATTTTGAGCAAATAAAAATGGTTTATTTTGCAATCGTGCAGTCAATACTTCAATATGGAATTTTGGCGTGGGGTTCTGTTTACTCTGCAACTATGAAACCAATTAAAAAAATCTGCCAACAGTCTGGGCGCAACTTTATTATTTTTTGGGTAGAAGTTCGGAACGAGTTTAATTCTGAGATGCGGTGTAGGTTACTATGTGACTGAAAACCTAAAAAAAAGTTCGGGAAGCGGTTAAAATGGGGTCGCGCTAGAATACTTACGCCGCTGCCTCATATAACATATGAATTACATATTTGGGTCATACACCGGGACGAGATCTAGTCCTAGTATAATATCAGTTGTTACCGCATTAGAAGGTTTTTCGTGATTTGGTTTCGGGCCATTACATGAAATCGGAAATGCGTTTGAAGACGATTATATAAAAAGTCTGTGGAAGTGCAAACCAATCTAATATCTCATCAATCCTGAGATATATGTCGAAACCCATACGTCCTATTGGAGTTGAATAACAAACATCTTGAAATCAACGTTTTGACGATTATGTAAGAAGCCTTAGGAAGTAAAAATGAATTCGATATCTTATTAGAACTAAGAAATATGTAAGAATTTGTGAAAATATATTCTACACCCTTGCACCCACTTTGGGGTTGAATATCCAAAAATCCTGAAATAAGTTTTTAGATATATATAAAGAAAGCCAGAGGAAGTAAAAACCAATCCGATGTCTTATCACTACTAAGAGATATGACGGAATTCGTGAAAACGTGTTCAACCCATTTTTACACTCTTAGGGATTGAAAACGGAAAAAACTTGAAAACAAGTTTTAGGTTATTATTAAATAAGCCCGTGGAAGTGAAAAGTTATTCGATATCTAATCAGACCTGAGGGATACGGCTGAATTGGTGAAAATGTATACATCCCCTTTACATCACCTTGGGGGTCCAAATTTAAAAAATCCTGAAAATACTTTCTAGGTATTTATATGAAGAACCCGTGTAAAAAAAACTGAATTCAATATTTCGAAAGACCTAATAGATATGACGAAAATCGTGAAAATATATGCATTCCATTTTCACTGTTCATTTTTTTTGCCACACTTCCGAAGACCAATGGATATTTGAATTTTTTTTAATCAAAATTACTTTTCTAGTTGATTTACATATACGTACCGAATTTCAACTTTCTAGCATAAGCCGTTCTATAGTTAGGAAAAACACCCCCACCCCTGTACCATAGTACCCCTATAAAAAATTATATTTTTCCACCATGCTACTACTACAGTTCTATCTAAATACCAAGTTTCAGCTTTTCATTGTTATAGGTTCTCGAGATATAAAAATAGAAACTTTTTACTTTTCACCCTCCCCCACCCTCACTCTCTACACCCTCATCCATGAGGTCTATTAGGCCTACTTCTGGTAAAAATTGTAAGCATCTATCTTACACCGTTCTTGAGATATGAGACGTGATTTTTTAAAAAAATTCTTACCCCCTCCACTTCCATACTCCACCGCCCCCTTAAAAAATTTTACTTTCAACAAACCTTATTTGTCAACATTTATACTGAAACCAAATTTTATTTCTCTAGTACAATGCGTTCGTGAGATATCATAATCTGAAGTTTTTCAACCCCCACCCCCGTACGTCACTACCCCCTCTCAAAAATTTGTTTCCGATCTATTCTCCTAGTATACCCACAGATGTTCATTAAGTTCTAATTTCGTGACATTAACCGATTAGGAGATATGGATTTTAGAATGTCTCGATCTCGACTTTCGAGCATTATGGACGCATTATTATTCCCCCCACTCCCACACCAATTTACCTATATTATAATTTTTGCAAATGGGTCCACTATCGATGCTCTATATAAATTCCAAGTTTCAGCCTCCTAGCCTATACGGTTACTGAGATCTAGAAACCAAAATTTTTCGTCTAAAACGCTTCCCCAACCTCCCCCCTCACACCCCCACCACTCAAAAGGTGGACACTTGAAGGGGTTTGCTCAGTCTACCAACAAAAAAAATTCAACTAAATAGCTCAAAGAATTTGAGAGCTATAAGCTTTCAAACGTTTTGCGTACGGCGGACGGCGTACGGCGGACGGCGGACGGCGTACGGCGGACGGCGTACGGCGCACAGACGGACTGAACATTTGTATTGCTTTTTTGGTATCTATTAGTCATGAAACGGGGAAAAAAAAATGTTCAGGGTAGCAAATTTTTTTTTTTTAAAAATCTATAACAATACTTTATTATTAAAATAATAAAGTAAAATGGGCAGAGGCTTTTGCTGATTTTAAAGTAATGAATATTCGTCAAATCTACACTTTCACTGTACTGAAGTTTATTTTTGTCCACATTTCTGATTTTCACTATCAACAATCAATTTATTATACGCGCAGACAAAGAACAAATCCTTTAATTATTCCATCTTTCAAAAAACTTGTACCTCTCGTCATTCCTGTATTATCGGACCAAAATTATATAATGAAATCCCATCAAATAACAATCTAACTGTAATAAATTATAAAATCATGCTCAAGAAATATGTCTATGATAATACTAGACTTTTTGATAGTATCATCGCCTAATTTTTGTTGATATTGTTGTATTTTTTGTTATTATTTTTTTATTTTTTTTTATTTTTCCTTGCATAAACTGTTATTTTTAACTGTCAAATGAATTATTAATCGTTACCATTTGTTTTACTTCATACTTTTGAATTATTGTTTCTTTTTTCTTAATTTTCTTTTTACTTTTATATTTTCTATGAAGTGAATGAAATGTTTTTATATTTTTTTTCTCTCTTACTGCATTAAAAAAAAAAATTTCAAATAAGTGTATAATACGATAATTTAAACTTTTAAACAGGACCCTTCAACGCTCACTCACAAGCTCAGCTTTTGTGAGTAGTTAGTTATTATTGATTTCATGTAAACCTTTGTTAATAAATCAAATGTAACTGCAATAATAATAAAAAAAAAATTGACGAAAAGTTATTTTCGGGATTTTCTCAGATTATCAGAATAATTTTTTTTCAACCTGAGATAATCAAGACCAATAGAGGGCAAAAAACAAACGCAATGAATGAGCGTACAGATTTTTAAAGGATACCATTTGCTGTTTAAAAAACTGATGAAGCAAAATTCTTCAAATAAAATTTTTTAATTTAATTCTTACAATTTTTTACATCGGACTTAGTGCCTAATGAAAAATTTATGTTATTCTCGTAAAATAAAAAAATTTTATATATGAAATTTTACAGGTTTATTGTGTACCAGATCCCTTCGAGAGTTCATAGCCAAAATGGAGCAATAAATTTGTTCATCAATTTCCTTGAACTTTACCGAAAAATCCAAATTAAAATAAATATATCTATATAGATAGATAGATAGATAAGTTTATTAAAATTCATTAAGTTGTATAATAACAAGTTAAAATTTGTTCAGTGATTAGATCTTAATCTTTACAGCAGTAATATAATAAATATATCTAATATTTCGCAATTATTTCTCGTGTAATTACATCGATATCACTGAAATTATTCCGTGGAATTAACATACAATGAACCTCCATGTGTTCACTTTTTGTAACTTTGTAACCACTTATAAGAAAATTTTCTAGTAAGTTTTAGACTACAAGTGCGAGCTATTCAGTAAAATATAGTACGAAAGATAACGGGCAGGTGTTGAGTAACTTCCCAGCAAAGAGTCGTTGTAATTACTCAAGAAATTCACATCTCTTTACAAATTCAGCCGTAAATTATAGAAGATCACGATATATAGGGCTAGCTAGGTTTTAATGGTAGATCGTCGGTTGATTGTGGGTTGCATAAGCGATCGTTGGGTATTTAGTCTAAGTTGAAGGGCACTGGTCCATTCTTTAACGTCCTGTGCAGAATTTAGTGTAGTAACAAAAGCTAAAGGTCAGTCGGTTGTTGATCGGTCCTCTAATTTTAAACAAAGCACGAAATCAATGCATTTAATTTGAAGTTACAAGTAGTTAAGAACACGGAATATTTACGTTAAGACTGTTACAAGTATCTACTCATAGACGAAATAGTAGGTTCCGCTGTGTTTTCTTAGATACTTGACTTGTGTTCACCATATTTTCCACTCATTCTTAAAATTCATAGCATTTATTTTAATCGAATTTATTTTTTCGATACACATTTTCCGTGCATCAGTAATTTCGATCATATTTAATTTAACAATAATTCAAGAATATCTCAATATTGGTTCTATTCAGCCTTGAATTAATCTGTACGTCAATAGCGTCGCTAATTTATTTCTTTGCAATATTCCACAAGATAAGAATTTCAAGGTAATTTGTAAAAAGATGTACAACTTTATAGTACCTACCATATTATTGGTGCAATCTCGTTATGACCTTTTCATCTGAAACTGAATTCATTGTAGAGAAAAATATCTTCTTAGACAGACACGCAATAAACTTTCGATCTTGTCGTTAAGATTGAGACTCGAGTATCTTTTTTACCACATGTGGAGCGAATTGAATTTCCATAAAACTTTAAATAAATATTATTGGTAATTTATCTTTGACGGCGGTAAATGGATGTGTAATGTTAGTAAGCTGCTTCGTCAGTAGTCAATTCATGTTCGATTCGTATTTTAGTTGGTAATTATTAAATTCAAATTAGAACGAAGCATGTAATTTATTAGATTTGTCAATTAAAATAAAATTAAATTGCGGTAAAGATCGTAATTGAATTGTACACGCGACCCAGCAAATGAATAATATAGTAGAAGCTTAAAACGAATGTTAAGTATACCGGAACAGCAATTTTTTTCGTTTTTTGTATTAAACTGTAGTACGAGTATAATGAGGACTGCATTTAACAATTATTAAAATTTACTCAAATTAAAGAAGCGGCAAACTGAGTGACTACTTTAGGCTAATCGGTTTAACAATTGCAAAAATGATAAACAATATAATATATAAGCTGTAATATAAACATATTGTTGTCTAGATGTATTCTCTTTAATATTGATTGTTCTTTAATTTTTATGCCTGTTGCATTATGATAACTGTTATAAGAACATTGAATATTAAATAAACCACAATGTAGGTATTTTACATGTGTCGACAAAATTTCAAGAATAGTATTACTTAAAATAAATTTAATTAAAAAAAAATCTATAGATTGAAATTATTAAATAGGGCAAATCGGAGGAGAGACCGCGTTTTCTACTTAAGTAATTGCCTCTATCACACAACTGTTGGTGCCTGTCATTCAACATAACGAGGTGACAGATGTGTGAGGGCAACCCCCTTACTCCTCCTTAGGGTTAAA
This sequence comes from Beris morrisii, assembly GCA_951812415.1. Taxonomy (NCBI): domain Eukaryota; kingdom Metazoa; phylum Arthropoda; class Insecta; order Diptera; family Stratiomyidae; genus Beris; species Beris morrisii. The sequence continues at coordinate 131,206,686 of OX638312.1, forward strand.
AAAATTCTGAATTTAGATTTTTGGTTATTATATAGGAAGTAAAAATCAATTCAATATCTCATCAGATCTAAGACATATGTCGAAATTTGTGCAAATGTATGCAACTACTTTACAGGACCTTGGGGTTTCGATATCAGAAAATCCTGAAATCATTTTGTAGGCTATTATAAAAAAACTCTGCAGAAGTTAAACCAAATTTGATATCTCATTAAACCTAAGAGATATGGTGAAAATTCGGAAAATGTACACTGAAAGAAAAACTATGTTTATTCTAAGGTTGCATTGACTATATTAAAGTTCTATTCTAACTATTGTAAGACAGATATGTTTCCAATGATCATGGATATGGTACTCCTAGCCATAGCATATAATTCGTAAAAACATAGTATGGTTGCATTAAACATATATCCGTACTGAAATATAATATTGTTGTACCAATCATTCTCGTTACATGATGTAAAAGTGTATTATAATCACGACAACAATATTCTATGATCAGTGGAACCATGAAATATGATGAAATAATTCCCACAACCATATCAGATATGGTGTGTGCAGTCATGTAAGATAAGATATTAGATATGATTGTCGCGACCATACTACTCGTATAATTCACATAACTTTGAACGATCAATGCAACTATAGCATATTAGAGATGGTCAGTACAATCACGTTAGTTGACATGTTATGATTGCCGTAACCATACTGTGATTGTGATAAGCATGAATATGATCAGTGCGACATTAGAATTTGTTACAATATGATGAGTATAATTATGTAAGTTCATATTTGGGTCATTCCATCAAGAATCGCCAAAGTTGTGACCTTACCATCTCCGATTCTTTTGAAAATTTTTGTACTTTAAGAACTAGTGAAAAAAATAATTGAAATTCAATTTTTGGTTTCTATCTAATTTTTTTTGTTAGTTATAGTATGTGAAAGTATGTTAAAGTTTGCGTCCGAGTCCTTTTTGGAAATTCATATCTCTGTTAATTTTTATACTTTCATTATATATTTTTAGGAACCATGTAACATGATGTTTATGATTGGTGTAACCGTTCTAATAAATAAGAAGGTTGCGTGAATCACATACCTAGGTATCGACAACTATAATTTTGATTGAGCCAAACATAACATGTTTCCTAAAAACATATCTATGTTACAGAATTTTACTTTATTATTTTTTAATAATAAAGTATTGTTATCGACCTGAAATTTCAAAAAAGTTTGCTACCCTGAAATTTTGTATTTACACGTTTTAGGACTAGTAAACCCCAAAAAAGCAAAAAAAAAAAAAATGTCCGTCTGTCCGCCGTAGACGCCGTACGCCGTACGCCGTACGCCGTACGCAAAATTGTTTGAAGGCGCGTAGCTCCCAAACCCGTTGAGATATTAAATTGAAATTTTTATGGTGGATAGATTGGGTGAACCCCTACAACTGGTATATTTTTGAGGGGTGGGGGTACAAGGGGAGAGGAGAGGGGAGCGTTTTAGACGAAAAATTTTGGTTTCTAGATCTCAGGAACCACTTATGCTAGGAGGCTGAAACTTGGAACTTATGTAGTACTATGATAATGGACTCAATTGCAAAAAAATTGTCGATATTGGTTAAGGGGTGTGGAAGTGGGGGGGAAAACAATGAGTCTTTAACGCATGAAAGTCGGGATTGAAACATTCTAAAATCGATATCTCCTGAACAATTGATGTCAGAAGATTGGAACTTTGTTGTTGTTCTTAGGGATACTTCCAGATTAGACAAGAGCTAAAATTTTTAAGAGGGGTGGTGGGGTGTGGGGGTGGGGGGTGAAAAACTTTGGATTACAATATCTTCCGAACTAATTACACCAGGAAGATAAAATTTAGTTTCTGTATATGGACTCACAAGAGGAGTCTACCAAAACTAAATTTTTTGAGGGGGGAGGTGGAGCACGAAAGTGGGGTGATAGCAATTTCTCAAAAAATTTAATTTTTATATCTCAAAAACCGTATCAGATATGATCTTGAAAATTTGACAGGAGTTGGGGTCGATAAACTTCTAGTAGGGTATGTTATTACAAACATACATTCAGTTAGTACAACTGTGTTACATGTTGTAACATGGTTGTGGCAACTATAACCTCAATCATAGTAGGGTTCTCCCAAAATATGGTGGCCAAAATCATATTTTTTCTTTCAGTGTACGCAACCCCCTTACAACTCGCTTGGGGGTTATATGTAATCAAAAATCCTGAAAGATGTTTCTATATAAGTATAAAGAAAGCCCGAGGAAGTAAAAACCAATTGGATATCTTATCACTACTAAATGTTATGACGGAATTCGAGGAAACGTGTTTATCCCTTTTACTCCCTCTTATGGATTGAAAAGTGAAAAATCTGGAAAACGGGTTTTAGGAAATTATAAAAAATGGCTGGGGAAGTGAAAAGTTATTCGATTTCCAATCAGACCTGAGTGATATAGCTAAATTCGTAAAAATGTATACAAACCGTTCACACCCCCTTAGGGATCGAATTTCAAAACACTCTTTTTATACATTTACATGAAGAATGAGTAGAATAAAAATGAATTTAATATTTTAGATGACCTAAGAGATATGACGAAATTCGTGAAAATATATTCATCCCATTTTGATTTGATTTTTTTGCGCCCCTTCCAAACGTCATTGAATATTTTTATTTTTTTTTTGTCTAAATTACTTTTCTAGTATTTTATTCTCACCGTGTTTCAACTTTTTAGCATAAGCCGTTCAATAGATAAGAAAAACATCTCCCACCACGTACCATACTACTCCTATGAAAAATTATACATCTCGCTACTACAGCTCCATCTAAATACTAATTTTCAGCGATCGAGCAATATAGGTTCTCGAGATATAAAAATAGCACATTTTTCTTCACCCTCTCATATCCCCAAAATTTTCGTTTCTAGGGGTTCATTAGGACTACTTTCTTAAGCATCATCTATCTTAAACTTTTCTTGATATATGAGACGTGATTTTTTAGAAAAATTCGTAACACACCCACTTCCATGTTTAACCGTCCCCTTCAAGAATTTCAATTTCAGTAAAATTCATTTGTCGACTTTTATACAAAAAATGAATATAATTTTTCTAACGCGATTGGTTCGAGAGATATCATAATCTAAAGTTCACCACCCCTACACGTCATTGACCCCGCTCAAAATTTTGTTTCCGATCTTTTTTCTTAGTATGCCTACAGACAAGTATCAAGTTTCAAATTTGTGTCATTAACTGTTTAAGAGATATGGACTTTAGAATGTCTCGATCTCAGCGTTTGAGCGTTACGGAGGTATTGTTCCCCCGATCCACTCCAGACCCCTCTGTCGATATTGATATTTTTTTTGCAAGTGGGACCACTATGCAAGTTCTATACAAGTTCTAAGATTCAACCTTTCACCATAAGCGGTTCATGAGATCTAGAAACCAAATTTTTTCGTCTAAAACGCTCTCCGCTGACACTCCCACCCGTCACTTTGAGGTGTCCACCCAGTCTATCTATAAAAAATATTCAAATTAATAGCTCAAAGGGCTTAGGAGATATATGGGCCTTCAAATGATTTTGCGTACGGCAGACAGACAAACTAAAATTTTGTTTGATTATTTAGTGAAAAAAAAATTTTAGGGTATACAATTTTATAGTACACACTACCTACAATTGTCCATATAATTTTACACTGACAAAATTGCAATAGCTTATTCATAAAATTTTCAAAGCTTTGAGTCTTTCTCAACTTTATATTCCGAACCGCTTTGTTTCAAACAAAATTTCCACGACAATATGAAATATTATAATAGTAGCTATTTTCAGCTTATACCGATTACCTCCAACATATTATAGAATTTTATTACCTGTCAGTAACATTAAAAGATTGTAAATTAAAAAAAAAACTAATAACAAACTTGTTATAAAAATGCACACTATGCAGGAGTGCGAATAATATAATGTGGTTTACGATAAACAAAAATACATAAAATAAATAAAAGAAATCATGTGAAGGAGAAATTAACAACGAACTTGCACAAGGTTACGCTTAACCATGACTTTTCCGCACAAAATAGTAGCTAGTTAATTTCGAAGCTGGCAATCAAGACGAAAATTTAAATTCAAAATCCGGCATTTTCACGTTACCACTTTGTTTCAAATATAAAACAAAGAATCTATTAAATAAAAAAATTGCACAAATTTGATTTGATTATTAGATATGCTAAAAACACTGCTTAGGCGATATCTTAAAGTATTAAATTTAATATATTAAATTCAATTATTTTAAAGCCATTGCATTTTATATCTATCTATTTTAATTTGAATGATATGCAGAATTTCAGCACAAATGAAAGCTGAGATGTTTTTGGCGATAATGTAATATTTCAACAGAACGCCATAGATTATATCGTAAATTATAATAAAACGCCAACCTAACAACATTTATTGTTTAAATTTTACCACCTACTTACAAAATCTACATATTATGTAAATCGAAATAAAAAAAATTGATTTACTACATGATCCGACTTAACGAGTATTTGCATTATAAAGTTTAAATGTATAAAATTTCTTTTATTATTTAATAAAATAACTTATTTAGAAATTTTAAATGTCAAAATGCCAAACTATATTAAATTTATTGTTTCGCTTGAAAAATCTTTTGACCTTAGCTTTTGTTGACCACTAAGTTTTCGTTTGGGTTTAACAGAAAAGGATTGCAACGACTCTGAAGGATCTTACGCTCTAAATATGGCCAAATTTGGACAATTTCAATCTGAAGTTATGCAGCAATTTTTAGTAAGGGTAATAAATCACTGTTTTTAAGTTTTTATTAGTTAGAAATTTGTTTTAGGCCAAATTGGAGGCTCTTAGTATGAGTCAACATTTCCTATTTCAACTTACAACTTTTACTACTTCAGATAGGTGCCATACAAAAGTTTTAAAAACAAAACACTGTAAGATATTATAGAAATCTGATATTCAGAACACGTTAATTTCCCAATTTTTCTAACGCTATAAAATTGAAACTGAAAAAATCTGCTTATTCCCAATTACTACCATACAAAAGTCGTTGAGAAATTAACGCAATCATGTGGTCGAACGTAAGATATATATCAAAACAATGAGCTACGAAACAGGATTTTTCTTTTTTGTACCTGTAGTATTTAAATATCTACATGTCGATGTATTCTAATATTGAAGTGCTGATGACTTTCTACAAATATATTTTACGAAGATTATTGCAGATGGAAAGGTTCTGCTCTTCAATCGATAAAGATTAAATTAACTTTCTTGAAAAATAGTGGAAAATTATTATATCGAAAATACGATGCGAAAAATTATTATTGTAATGAATTCATTCCTTTCACATTGTATTACTTTACTATTTCAATAATACAGTATTATGATCGATTTTTAAAAATTGCTACTCTCAACATTTTTTTTCTCGTTTTATGACTAGTAGACCCCAAAATAGTAAACAAAATTTTCAGTCCGTCTGTACGCCGAATTTTTAGATAATTATTGCCCACAGAGTAAAAGCATTAGACCTAAAAGAATCGTTGGAATTCGTGAAAACTTGAACAATACCTTACACCCTCAGGGGGTTTAATATCGAAAAATGTTTTCTCCCCGATTATAATATACGTATAAAGCCTTTAGAATTGAAAGGGAATTCCATATTTCATTAGACCTAAGAAATATATATGGAAATTTGTGATTCCGCTGAAGTACTCTACGTACCTAAAAGATATAACGAAATTCGTGAAAATGTGTGAACATTTTTTTTACTTCACCCTCACTGCCAACAAAAATATGAACTTTTTTTTGCTCTAATTAATAATCATATCTACCTATACCTACCAAGTCTACCATAGTGTGCATTTTTATAACAAGTTTGTTATTAGTTTTTTTTTAAAATTTACTATCTTTTAATGTGACTGTCAGGTAATAAAATTCTATAATTTATTGAAGGTAATCGCTATAAGGTGAAAATAGCTACTAATATTTCATATTGTCGTGGAAATTTTGATGAAACAAAGCGGTTGGGAATATAAAGTTGAGAAAGACTCAAAGCTTTGAAAATTTAATTAATTAGCTATTGTAACTTTGTCAGTGTAAAATTATATGGGCAATTGAAAATTTGAAATTTTTTTCACCAAAAAAGCAAACAAAATTTTAGTTTGTCTGCCTGCCGTATGCAAAATCGTTTGAAGGCCCATATCTCTTAAGCCCTTTGAGCTATTAATTTGAATATATATTATAGATAGACTGGGCGGACACCTCAAAGTGAAGGGTCAGGGGGGAGCGTTTTAGACGAAAAAATTTGGTTTCTAGATCTCATGGACCGCTTATACTGAAAGGTTGATTCTTAGAATCTGTGTAGAACTTAGATAGTGGACCCACTTGCAAAAAAAATATCAATATCGATAGAGGGTCTGGAGAAGATCGGGGAGGAACAATTCCTCCGAAACGCTCAAACGCTGAGATCGAGACATTCTAAAATCCATATCTCCTAAACAGTTAATTACACAAATTTGAAACTTGATACTTGTCTGTAGGCAACAATTTGAGCGGGGTCAGTGGCGTGCAGGGGTGGTGAGTGAAAAACGTTAGATTATGATATCTCTCGAACCAATTGCGTTAGAAAAATTAAATTCGGTTTTTGTACAAAAGTCGACAAATGTAGTTTGCTGCAATTGAAATTCTTTAAGCCTACCATAAGCCGTTTCTAAGATCAAAAAAACCCCACACCTCTACCTTGCTATCCTTATCAAAAATCATATTTTTCTAGGATGCCTCTCTAGTGGCTCTATAATAGTCGTCAATATTTAGCTTTCTATCCTTTGCGGATTTACAGATTTTTTCTTTTCCGCTTCTACACCCGCATCCTTAATTTTTTTTAAATTTGTTTCGGAAGGAAACTCAGATAAGATGAAAGGACGATGATGTCCTTAAAGAAATTAATTGGTATCAGTCTGGCCTGATTGTAGCTGTAGAGCTACAGAAGGGAATAAAATAAGTCAGATTACGAAATCGTTAAATTTCCAGTCGAATACAATCTAATTTATTACAACATTGAAGTGTTACTGCTTGAATAACTAAAAGTGTAATGCGTGTATTATAAGTATGTGACCTAATTATGTAAAGCAGCCCTTAATTTATGAGCTTATAAAATCCAAGAGAGCCAGAAAAGCTGACTGACAGGAAACGATTTATTTTTAATGAGTCTTTTCATGCATACAGCGCTATTTTACAAATTGCTAACGATCCTAAAACAATCATTTCTATCTTTTAATTTAATTCTTCTTTTTAACATCTTGAAGAAATCTTCGGAAACGAATATCCCAAACGCTCTGACATTGAACTTCTTCTGATGAATATATACGTCACAGTTTAACAATTACCGATTCGTAGATGAGGTGTGCCAAAAGGTGTTAGGTATTTCTAGGCTTGCGATGTGTAGCTATTTTTCACGGCCGGCATTGTAAAAAGAAGTTTACGTAATCGACTTCCTCGCCTGAGCGATTCCGTTGCAGTCGAATGAATTAATTATGCACTTACTTACCTAGAAAATATGAAAATTTATACCGTAACACTTTACATATTACCGGCAATTGGAAATTATTTGTCGTTGTTTATTAACAATGTGTCGTATCCAGTTATTTGGATTTATTGTTTTTTGTTATTGCGGTAATGTAGTAAAATTACTCTGGAACTCATAAAGGAACTTTAAGGAATTTTCAAGAAAATTGTTCTGTTAACTCAAAAATAAAAAAAACTATTTTTCTTTATTATTTCTTATTAATAATCGATCGATCTAAAATTTAAAAAAAAACTGTGCTGCCCTTAAATGTTATATTTTCACGACTAGTAGAAAGCAAAAAAAAAGTCCGTCTGTCCGCAGAATACGCCGTACGCAAACGCGTTTGAAGGCTTGTATCTTTAAAACCCGTTGAAACATACGAGTAAATCTAATTTTTTTCGACTTATAGATTTGGTAGACCCTTTCTGGATAAGGTTAGTGGGGAGTATGCTAAGTGTAAAATTTTGGAAAGTGCAGTGAAGTAAAATTTTTCCAGCAAATGAAGTCTTATATTTCAAGAACCATTGTAGAAATGATCTTGGAATTTAAACAAGAGTTAAGGCTCAATAGAGCCATAACAGACAAAAAATTTTGTGTGTGTGAGGTGTATGAGGTGAGCCTGAGAAAAAGTGGAAAGTAAGAACTCTGATTTTTTTCTGAAGTATCTGTTTAGACAGGTGTTCTTGAGAAAGCAAAGTGTTGTTAAGAAAGTAAAATTTTTGTGGGAGTAGGGAAGTACGGAATGAAATGAGTTTTTTGCATCTCAGGAACGGAAATCATATTTTTTTTCGCGTGCGTGAGCCTAAAAAACAATTGTCCGTGAAAAGAGGAGCATACATTTTCACGAATTTCGCCATATCTCTTAGGTCTGTCGAGACTAATTTTACTTTCCTGAAGACGGGAAAAAGAAGCAACTCCTGTAACTCCTCCTATCTTAAAAAGCGCCCGAACAAGTCGCAAACTCCCTTCTCGGTTTCTCATGGGGAGAGATATCCCAAATTTTTATACCTTTTGTACGTCGGCGCAACTAATTTTTGTTGTACAGTTAATGGTCTGACTTTCGAGCTCAGTACTCCCCACGAACGCAGCTGGACGCCAATGCGCGTTACTCCCGCTCGAAATTTAGCCACTAATTCGGACGAACGAGGAGCCCCTTTTTAGAAATTAGTGCAAGATTTTTGATAAAAAAATCATCCACTCTTTGAATACCTCAAATTCAAAAATACCTTTACTTAACACACGAGGTTTCTTCTACGCATCAATAATTTAATAACGTATGCAGCAAGAAATAGTACATTTCCCACAATTCAATTTTATTTTATTATATTAATAATTGTTATCGATTTAAAAAAAAATTGCTGGTTTCTAGATGAGTGCTTATCTCTCAAACCCTTTGAGCTATAAGTTGAATTTTACTTTATTATTTTTTAATAATAAAGTATTGTTATCGACCTGAAATTTCAAAAAAGTTTGCTACCCTGAAATTTTGTATTTACACGTTTTAGGACTAGTAAACCCCAAAAAAGCAAAAAAAAAAAAAATGTCCGTCTGTCCGCCGTAGACGCCGTACGCCGTACGCCGTACGCCGTACGCCGTACGCCGTCCGCCGTACGCCGTACGCAAAATTGTTTGAAGGCGCGTAGCTCCCAAACCCGTTGAGATATTAAATTGAAATTTTTATGGTGGATAGATTGGGTGAACCCCTACAACTGGTATATTTTTGAGGGGTGGGGGTACAAGGGGAGAGGAGAGGGGAGCGTTTTAGACGAAAAATTTTGGTTTCTAGATCTCAGGAACCACTTATGCTAGGAGGCTGAAACTTGGAACTTATGTAGTACTATGATAATGGACTCAATTGCAAAAAAATTGTCGATATTGGTTAAGGGGTGTGGAAGTGGGGGGAAAACAATGAGTCTTTAACGCATGAAAGTCGGGATTGAAACATTCTAAAATCGATATCTCCTGAACAATTGATGTCAGAAGATTGGAACTTTGTTGTTGTTCTTAGGGATACTTCCAGATTAGACAAGAGCTAAAATTTTTAAGAGGGGTGGTGGGGTGTGGGGGTGGGGGGTGAAAAACTTTGGATTACAATATCTTCCGAACTAATTACACCAGGAAGATAAAATTTAGTTTCTGTATATGGACTCACAAGAGGAGTCTACCAAAACTAAATTTTTTGAGGGGGGAGGTGGAGCACGAAAGTGGGGGGATAGCAATTTCTCAAAAAATTTAATTTTTATATCTCAAAAACCGTATCAGATATGATCTTGAAAATTTGACAGGAGTTGGGGTCGATAAACTTCTAGTAGGGAAAAAAATTTTGGTGGTGTGGGTGTAGGGGGTGGTGGTGAAAGGGGGTAGAAAGGAAAACATTCTGATTTTTATTTCTTAAAAACCATAATGAATAGAAAGCTAAAAATTTAGGATTATATAGAACCACTATGGAGACATCCTAGAAAAATAAAATTTTTGATAGGGGTATCAAGGTACGGGGGAGAGGAGTGGTTTTTTATATCTCAGAAACGGCTTATGCTAGAAAATTGAAACTTAGTACGTATATGTAGATGTGCTATTAGAGTAATTAAAGCAAAAAAAAGTTCAGATTTTTATTGGCGTTCAGAGGTTGAGTAAAAAAAATGTCCGTGAATCCACATTTTCACGAATTTCGTTAAAACTTTTAGACATGTCGAGCTATCAAAGCAATTTTACTTCTGCGGGCTATTTATATAAGCGCCTAGTAACGGTAACGGTAACGGAATTTTTCGATATCCAACCCCTAAGGTGGAGTAAATTGGTTGTGTACATATTCACGAATTCTGATATATTCCTAAGGTATATTGAGATTTGGAGTTCACTTGTACTTCTATAAGCTTTAAACGTAGTCGGGAAAAAACCGATTTAAGTATTTTTCTCAATTAAACCCCCTGGGGGTATTGTTTAAGATTTCACTGATTCCGAAAATCTCTTAGGTTTAATGTGATCGAATTCGCTTTTACTACTATGAATTATTCTATTGATAAAAAAAATACGTAAATAAAAAAAAAAAATCTGCCAACAGTCTGGGCGCAACTTTATTATTTTATGGGTAGAAGTCCGAAACGTGTTTAATGATGAGATACGGTGTTGGGTACTATGCGACTGACAACCGAAAAAAATAACCATTAGGCTATTTGGAACGTTATTTTTTAGGTTGTCAGTCGCATAGTACCCAACACCGTATCTCATCATTAAACACGTTTCGGACTTCTACCCATAAAATAATAAAGTTGCGCCCAGACTGTTGGCAGATTTTTTTTTATTGGTAGACTGAGCAGACCCCTTCAAGTAGACACCTTTTGAGAGGTGAGGGTGTGAGGAGGGAGGTGGGGGAAATGTTTTAGAGGAACAATTTTGGTTTCTAGATGTCAGTAACCGCTTACACTAGGAGGCTGAAACTTGGGATTTATATAGAGCTTCGATAGTGGACCCATTTCCAAAAAATTGCAGATATGGGTGAAAAGGTGTGGGAGTAGAGGGAATAAGGGAAAAATTACAATTTTTGTATCTCGAGAATCTATTATCATGGAAAGCTGATAAGAAGATCGAAGATATAATTTTTTATCGGGGTAGTATGGTACAGAAGTGGGGTTTTTTTTCCTAACTATAGAACGGCTCATGCTAGAAAGTTGAAACTCGGTATGTATATGTAAGTCAACTAGAAAATTCAAATATCCATTGGCGTTCGGAAGGGGGGCAAAACAAATTATCAGTGAAAATGGAAGGTATATATTTTCACAATTTTCGTCATATCTCTTAGGTCTTTACAAATATTGAATTCATTTTTATTCTACGGATTCTTCATATAAATACCTAGAAAGTTCTTTCAGGATTTTTTCGAAATTCGACCTCCAATGTGGTGTAAAGGGGTTGTATAGATTTTCACGAATTCAGCCGTATCCGTCAGTTCTGATTAGATATCGAATAAATTTTCACTGCCACGGTATTGTTGAATAATCACCTAAAACTCGTTTTCAAGTTTCTTTCTTTTTCATCCCCTAAGAGGTTATAAACGGGTAAAACTCGCTTTCACGAATTCCGTCATATCTCTTTGGAGTTTTTACTTCCTCGGGCTTTCTTTATATATATCTAAAAACCAATTTCAGGATTTTTTTTCTAGGTTTTCAGTCACATAGTAACCTACACCGCATCTCAAAATTAAACTCGTTCCGAACTTCTATCCAAAAAATAATAAAGTTTCGCCCAGACTGTTGGCAGATTTTTTTAATACATACGTTCGATCTATGGATGAGCTTATCTGAAGTCTCGGCGATTATCCAGATTTATTATAGCAAGCCATAACAAACTTAAATAGTAAGTACCTCTGTTAAGCAGGAGTGACAACGATAAGATCGTCATACAGATTTGGGTAAAGGTGTCAGGGAAATAATTACATATTGAAAGCTCCACCCACATAATCACATTCGTATGTTAAGCCTGTACACAAGTGGCTGTCGATGCCAAATGAAGAAGGTCGCAGAATGTATTAGAATTGCAAATGAAACTTTTCTGAACTTCGCACTTAAACGCTTCAGTGGACTTATTTAATTTCCAACAAGACCTCAAAAAACTAAATTTCGACTTATAACAAGATATTCTACTCGCAAAAATCTTTAACGCAATATATTCTCAGTACGAATCACGACCTTGTTTGGCCCGCTAGAATTGGAATATTAAAGAAAATCTATAAGGCATGAACAAGATTTGAAAGTGAAATTATTTAGACACCATTAAATTAATGGCAGCAATGCAATTGATTTTATTAAAATGGAATTTGCGTCAAAAGTAAAAACGATTTAAGGGCATTATTTTTGAAAGTTAAAACTGTTTTATATTTTATAAGCATTACTTTTAAAAGTATTTAGGGATAAAAGAAACACTAAACTTCTGTCAACTTTACAACAAATGTATAATATTTTATATACGGGGACAACCATGAATATGTGATGCTAGGAATTGCAGGTTTCGCATTCATTAATTTTTCAACATGTACTTCCAGCTAAACACAACTAAATTAGAAAAATCGGCCAGTAGCTTCAAACAGTCACTATACAATAGTCCTTGAAAAATGTGCGCTTTCCTGCAGTCGAAAGCAAAATATCATTCGAAAGCAAAGCAATTTTTCATTCCTGTGCTTAAGAAATAAAATAACTCGAAGATTGTTGCTGAGAATGATACAGACACTACTTCTGGTAGCTTCCATTCAAATGTCATTAAATATTTCGATCGATTGAAAACACAATAACTGAAATTTGCGTTGAACAAGAAAAGTGGGAATTTTACAGCAAGGATTTACGGTAATACAATGATTAAATCTATATATTCCTTCGACTATTTGCCAACAATTTTTGATTTTAACTGACTATGGAATTTGTAATCTATGTACTTACTCCAAACTTAATGGTGCGTGAGTTCCGTTTAAGAATTTAGAAGCTGCCTAATTCTTTTTTCTGTAACTTCACAGGTGCTTAGAAAATTTTCCTATCTGAACCCTTCTTGATACTAACTTCAGATTTTGATATGTTATATTTAAGACTACAGCCAACACAATAAAAAATTTAAAAAAAATGGTAGATGCTGTTTTGTTATATTCAATGATAAAGAAATTTTATGTAATTCTTTTCATCCTTTTTTTTAAAAAAAATTGATTAGTATGTTTTAACTGTAACACAGATTTTACTTTTAAAAAAATCCATGGATGAAGATCCTAGGATTAATGTAGACTTTTTAGTGAACTTTTAAGTAACTCGTTGTTTGCATATATTTTGTCTGAAATATATTAGTGTTAGCATTTATGGTTAAAATTTCATAAAGATCAGACAGAATCAAGGAACAGTCGTTTCATGGAATGATTCTTTATTAACACTTAGATGTTTAATATCTCTGCCGATTAACTAATTATTAATTTTGTAGTTTTTTTTTAGTGGAGAAGGGTACAATGCTTATTTTTTTAATTCCAATTCCAAGTTTTTGGATAGTTGTATAATTTAGGCGTAATTGGGCAATCTTTGATAATTTTCGCAAAAACTGATGGTTTTTTTGGTAAAAGTTGCAATCCCTTGTTAAGAATGTTATTAAAACAAATTTGTTTTATTGGCCTAGTTTTTAAATTTAAATAAGGATTTGTAAAACTATTATTTTATACATAATTTAATTATTAATTAAAGTTATTTACAAAAAATAAACGTAATTATTATATATATAAAAAAAAGCGAAAAATATTACTTCATTTTCCTTTTTATTTTTATAATATTATATAATATAATACTAAGAAACGAAAAAACTTTCGCAGGAAATTCTGATAACAATTTTTTTTATTAAGTAATTTTTTATAATGAATAATTATAATGTTCTTTCTATGTTTCTATTTTGAAAATAAAGAAAAAAAGTAAAATCAAAAATTTTGAAAAGTAATGAAAAAGCCAAGAATTAAAATTTTATAAACCTTTGTTTAACATGTTCTTTACCGACTGGTCAGAAACTAACTACTCCTTTAAAATGAGGAAATATTACTTTCAGAAAATTAGTATGAAAAGTATAAAATTATTGTTTTGCGCGGTCTGCGCAATTGTTAATATTTTTCTTATGGATTCTCAAAAACAAAATTCTATAAGATTATGAAGTTGGCTTTAATTTAATTTTTTTTTTTTTTGAGTCATTTTGAAATAGTTTTGTAATACAAAATTATACAATTTTAACAAAACTAACTCCAGGCTATTCATGGTGTTGAAAATTATCCCTTAATCTGACTATTTGCAAATACTCACCTTCCCCCACCCCCCCCCCCCCCCCCCCCCCCCTCCCCAACCCTTTTTTTCTGCAACTACAGACTAAACAAGAGTTCAATATTTCATTATAACCGCGATATTGTTGTTCGCTTGCTACACTTCTGATACAATATAGTATATTCAAAAGGTAGAGAAAATGTTTGAATAAGTAATTATCATAAAAGTGTTAATACAATTTCAATTTAATTAATTTAATGTGCGATAAACCTTGTCTTTGAAAATTCGTTTGTTTACCGTTTTTAAAAAAACGACCGTGACAAACAAACAAACAATTATAATATTATTGCGACACCGTAATTTATGCAATTTAAATAATGGACGCAGTGAACTGTTGTCTGCATAACACTTCATCCAAAATTCACTACTCAAGTCCTCGATTGAAACTTACTCGTATTAAAAGCATGATTCAGCAACAATAAATTCATCTTGACCATGACCAAAGAGCTTCATCTGACCGCTTGATCCGTAATAGATGCATTTTTTCTAATTAACATATTTAATTCGAATTGAAGATCGGGAAATGCTTATTTAAGTCGACTTTGTATTTATTTTTGATTTAATTTTTTTTTAGTTCAAAACTAATTAGGTATGCAGAGCTTAAGTGTTTGTGAGCTTCTTAGAATTAAAGACGCAAATCATACGCTTATAAATAAAATTTTTGCTAATCATGGTTTTGGCTAAGTGCTCGATGTGATTAGCTCTTGATTTTTGACGATATTATCCTCGACGTATCAATGAGATTTTTGAAGAAGATTTTTTACAGGGTTTGTTTTGGGCAGATTCACTCGACTAAAATAAACAAGTCAGAGAAGATTTTCAGAACAATAAGGTTTGGTTTAAAAATATTATACATAGCACTTAGTACAGAAAAAAATTATTTCCTAATTATTTTATTTAAAAAAAATGTTATTAAAAAAAATAATAAAGTAAAACTATAAACATCAAGTAGAATTTCATTGTAAGGAAATCAATTTTTCAGACTGTTGTAATTTTTAAAATGTTAAGGTCTTTAATTTATTTATAAAGAGTCATCTAAAAAAGAGTGAATTTGGAAATAAGCATTTTATTTTTCATTAATCTAATCGTCGGCCGTATTATGACTGCATTCTATGTCACCGGTTGTTTACCCATATATTCATTAAATTGGTAAACTTATGTTGAATAAATTTCACAAATCATGAATACCCTTAAAGCTATACATTTCAAAGTTTTGTGATGAAACAATTTGTACATCTTTTACGATTCTGTAGCTATGAAAAATTAACTCATTTTTTGGTACGCGGCCTGAGGTACTTATCGATGACTTATTATTTCACTTACGTTAGTACTAATTGTGGCACCGCTTGGTACTATAAATATAATCCTATTTCGATAGTAAGGTCAGTACCAAATTAGCTGTTGAAGGACAAACATGATCATGTCAGCCGATTCGTCGCATTCCACCAATTTTGAACACCGCGCCGTGATAAAGTACTTCGTAAAAAAAAGGAAATACACCGAAAGAAATTTTTGAAGAGATGTCATTATAGTTCTTAAGGAATCTGCGCCTTTGTATGCCATGGTCAAAAAACGGGCTCGCTTTTTTGGACAAGGACGAGAGAGCTGTGAAGAGGATCTCCGCCCGGGGCGTCCTGTGACGGTAGTGACCGAGGAAAATGTCAAAAAAGTTGAGAAATTAGTACTGGCCGATCGAAGAATAGAATTGTGGCAGGTAGCAGAAGAGTTGCAGATTAGTAAAGATCGGGTTGTTGAAATTATACACAAACATTTAAATATGAGAAAAATTAGTGCGCGTTGGTTTCCAAAAATACTGACGCCGTTCGACAGTTTCGAAGCAGGCACTGAAGGACACGGGCTTCACGGAAATTGACCACTCACCCTACAGTCCAGACCTGACTCCCAGCGACTATTTTCTTTTTTTCCAATTTAAAAAGGGAGTAGGTTTTCCGAAGACAATGGAGGACCATTTTGAGGGCAAAGAAAAAGAATATTTTTTGGGCGGTTTAAAAGCGTTATACGCAAGATGTGAAAAATGTATTTTACTCGAGGGAGACTATGTTGAAAAATGAAAATTAAAAACACTTACTTTTCTCTCATTTAATGTCTTAGGCCGCGGACTTATCAACCGCCCTCCGTACTTAAAAATTTTTCAAATAGTTCTGTCTGAAATGAAACTGATTGTAGGTGGCAAGAAGATCAGAAAACCTACCAACATTCTAGGCATATCTTTATTTTTTTTTAGTAGTAGACCAGAAGGCGTTTAATGGTGAGATATGGTTACTATCTATGCGTCGTACCACCTGAAAAACAACGTTCCAAATACCCTCCTGGTAATTCTATAGGTTGCCAGTGCACTGTATCTTAGCATTTAACGCATTTCAGACTTCTACCCAAAAACCAATGAAATTGAGCCCTACTTTGACAGATTTTTAATTTATTTTAGTTTTCAATTTAAATAAGAGATGTGAAAAATCGACATAACCCTTTGGTGATTAAATAAAAAAAAATAAACAGATTTTTAAGGGATTAGAGGAGTAAAAAATGGTCGATATATAATCAGACCTAGGAGATATGTCGGAATTCATAAAAACTTTGACTTTCACTTTACACACCTTGAAGGGGTTGAATACCGCAAAAGTGGAAAATAATTTTCTGCTGATTATTAATAAAACCCATAGAAGTTTAAACCAATTCAATATCTAATTAGACCCTAAAGTTTTATCGGGATTCGTGAAAACTTATAAAACCACCTTACACCTACTTCGGGGTTGAACACCGAAAAATGCTTAAATTATAATAGTTTTTTGTGATTACAGTGAAACCTCCAATAGCCGGACACCCATGGTGCCAGTCTTTTTGTACGGCTATGGGAGGTGTCCGCTTGTAGGAGGTATCGAACAAAATACAACATTTTTTAAATGTGTAATGAAAATATGATAATAAAAAAGCATTTTAATAATAATTTCTTCATATTTATTATTTAAAAAGGAACTTATACATATAGGTATGTATGTATTATATACGATATATCTTGGAGTTATAGTGGTATGTTTACATTATACATAAAAAAGAAATCTACTTAGAATAGAAAAATTGATCAATTTTCGATTGTTGAAGCTTGGTTTGTTTCCATTTAAATTGCTGATTCTCAATGTGACTTTCCACAGTTTTTAAATGTTGAAAAGCTACATAGTCATCTTTTAAAAATTCCTTTAGACGAACAATTTCCTTCAGGGCCTCAGCATATGACTTTATTGGATCGGCATCTTGAATGTCCTCGCTACTGGAGTCACTTTCTTCCATAGTGTCAACTGGGTTTTCAAATCGAATTATAATGTCGTCTTCTTCAGTGTGTACCGTCCTGTCGATGTTCAAAAATTCTTCCAAATTTTGATCCTTTAAATTGACGAACACATTTGGTAAGCTGAATAACGTTGATAAAGGTAGATCATCTTCGGCGTCAAATTCCAAAAGGTCCTGGTGTGTTTGTATGAATGCTGCTTTCCTAAAACAGTTTTTGATGGTTGCTGCGTTAACTTTGTCCCACGAAGCTTTGATAAACTATAAAGCGTCAAGAACATTGATAGTTTTCGCGCGCTCTGATGCTGACTTCGTTGTGTCAATTGATATGTTTAAGGATTAATCCTCTGTAGTGTACCTTAAAATTTTGAATTATCCCTTGATCTAAGGGTTGACAGACTGATGTAGTATTAGCCGATAAGAAAATTATTGTAACGTTCGTCAAATTTAAATCTTTCGGATGGGACGCCGCATTATCCAAAAACAAAAGGACCTTCCTTTTTTGAATTTTCATTTTACGGTCAAATTGTTGTAACCATTCAGACATTATATCTCGCGTCATCTACGCTTTTTGATTCGACTTCCAATTGGCTGGTAAGTCTTGCAAGCGAAGATTTTTAATATAACTAGAAGCATCTCTTTTTCCTCTGCCATGTTAACACAAAATAAAACTGTCAGCCTTTCTTTCGACAGTTTACCTCCAACACATTTTTTCCGATTTTAGGGCGAAAGTTTTATCAGGCAAAGCGCGAAAAAAGAGGCCACTCTCATCGGCATTATAAATATCTTCGGACTTGTACCCAAGTAACATAGAGGGTATTTTTGCTCTAAACTGGCCTCGCCAGTTATGCACTTGAATGTTACGTTGTGCCTTTTACTCCATTTTTCTAGCCATCCATTCGACGCAGAAAATCCACAGTATCCCAATTGGTCGACAATTTGTTTTGCCTTGGCTTTAGTAATTGGTCCAGAGAGGAATATGCTGGCTTCTAGCTTTGAAAAACCAATGAAAGCAGATTTGATCGATTTGTGAGCCTTCCGTCTCTGCGACTTGAGTTTTTCCCAATATGAAACCTTAAAACAAATAAATTCTAGTCCTATTCATTTCACTAAAACACGATAAATCACCTCTTAGCTAATTCTCGAACGGACAGTTTTTCTTTTTGAAACACATTAATTATTTCATTTTTTCATTTAAAGAAATAACATTTCTTCGTGGAGCCATACTGATATTAACACAACACAAAAAATATCCTTTAACACACGCGAACTATGCTAAAACGTGCAAATGACACAACAAGATCGGAGCACGACTCTCATACAAAACAGAATTATGTTCTAAAACGGGGAATCACCCTATACATTACAATCAACGACTGCTTAAAGCTTCAATACTTCTAATAAGGGGAATCCCCAATATAATTTCAATTTCTGTATGAATATTTTATTTTATTTTGATCAAGTTAGCTTTGTGTCCGCTTGTGAGAGGTTTTTTGAGTCAAACGTACAAAAATATGTGTCCGCGTCCGTCCATTGGAGGGTCCGCTTGTCGGAGGTCAATTTGTTCCTAAAGCGAGTCCTAAAGCGCGCGTAGAAGAAATTTGTCCGGATATAGGAGGTGTCCGCTTATTGGAGGTGTCCGCGAGTGGAGGTTTCACTGTATTTGAAAACCCTTAGAAGTAAAAGCGAATTCGATGTCTCATTAGACCTTAGAGATATGTCCGAATTCGTAAACATGTATATAACTAATTTAAACCCCTTTTACCATTATAAAAAAATTTTGGGGGGTATCTCTTTTTTCGAGGATGTTCGTATGGCAGCACCCATTTACAAACTTCTTGCCAACTGTACAAAATTCAAGACGAAATAACTTCAGGTTAATTTGAAGAAGCCCGAACTGCAGATTGGCATTCATCTACCCTAGGAGGATGACCTACAGTAAGCGATAGTCACTGTGTCGGGTCATATGATAAAAAGCTGACTCTTGCTCAAATCAGTTTCACAGTGCAATTCCACCATTATCTTTTCAACTAATTTCATTATGTACTCCATGTATATTTCCAATAAACAGTTTTTAATGAATCTACGTATTTCCGTGTTTCCGCGCAATAGGGAATACTCCAAACAAATATTATGCAGTCTTTCGATTTCCTTATATTGCGGCGCATTTTAATTCGAAGCACTGATCAATCAATAGCTCACCAGATTGCCGGGCTCTGGATATAATGTCGGATTCAAAAACGAAACTGATGTATTCGTATCGCACTATAAAATCTATAAATCACGTCAATCATCGAGCAAAAATCGAAACATTCACGGACAAAAACAAAGTAATAAACAAAACGACATCGTAATCTGTCCGATCAATCTGAAATCGAAAGATTTCGAATTCATCGAAACCGCCATTGATGTCAATTTTAAGATCCATTATGGTATAAATTTTCATTTGATTTGCGATCATGCATTTGTTTGGGTCATAAGTTACAGCATAAGTTTGATTATAACAACAGATTGTATTAGTATCTTCTATCAATTTATCTTCCATTTAATGCAACTGGATAAAAAAAAGCATTGTATCTAACGAGCTTCTACAAAAAAGGCTGATTCCATAAGATTAATCTGAAGTACGATCAGGTTGAAGCTTCGATCGAAATATGATCAGAATATTCTTAAGGATCTTGTTTATGAATTTTTTTTTTAAATTTTTATGGTTTTCATGAGAATATGGGAGTAATGAGTTTGAAGATACTTGACGATGCTCTTCAATTTTTAGATTTTGACCACACACGATCTCTTCATTAAACTCTTAATTGTTCTTAATTTCTGGGAATGAAATTGGATTTTAAGTAAGTGGATTGGGTTTCTTGAAAATTTTAAACACCGATCATTCGTATGATGAACCTTTTTTTTATTGTGTTCATCTCGTTTTTTTGCTCTTAATTACTTATTTTCCTAAAATTTTCACTACCATTGCGACATTATTTGTATGAAATTGTTATATTTTAATATATTTAAATAATGGTGGGCTCAAGTGGCTTCCTTGAGGTATACCTGATGTACGAGGGAGAACAGATGAAAAGGTTCTCGGAATATTGAGCAATTTATTTTCCTTGAATTCCTTGAATTTATTAGACACACTTTAAGTGCCAAGAGGTCAAATAATTGCTGGAATTTGATAACGTTTGCATGCAAGGCGTTCACGGGTTTATGCGACAAAAACTACACTAGTGTGTTTGTCTACCTCATCTGGATTAAAACACTTTTCAAAAAAAATTCTTTCTATATTTTTAAAAGAATATTTACTAATATTGCTAGTAGTATCGTGTTTTTAGCAAACTATTATTAAATTTATCCTTTTCCTTTCAGGGACAAACTCCAGTTGGAGCGTCTCGTGTCTTCCAGAAGACATCATTTTCATGTCTAGACCGTCCATCTGGGTATTATGCCGATATTGAGACAGGTTGCCAGGTAAGACAATGCGGTCACGAGTATTATGATTGTTCTAATTAATCCAAATTATACACAGGTTTATCACATGTGTGATGGTCTTGGCCGAACATTTAGCTACTCATGCCCCAACACGACACTTTTTCAACAGAGAATGCTGATCTGCGATCACTGGTACATGGTGAATTGTTCGCGTGCCGAAGGCGACTATTCTGCAAATTTATTGATAGGTTTGATTTTGATTGGCCTTTTGGTTTTCTGCAAAAATCTTGATGTAAACAATTTTTTTTTTCCTTTTTTTTTTGTAGGTCAGCGTGATAAGCCATTTGTACCTGAAAATGAACACCAGCAACGAACACCGCGTCCAGATCTTCTAGATCGTCCCTATGCACCAGATTATTCGGGAGAATCCTTCAGAAACCAGTACAAGGTAGCAATTGTTGATACTTAAAAAAAATTTCCAAAACCTGGAAGCCTGGCTTTTTCAGTCACCTCTCCAATAAAATTGAATTTGATTTTATTCAAGCGTTATAATTTATTGGATAGCACCCTGTGCTACTAATTTTCTACAGTGACTTTCAATATTTTGATCAACTATGTTTTTTACCTTAATGATCAATAGGAGATCAATAATTTTTATATTTTTTGCAGGACTTGCCACCAGTGCATAACTTCATATCAGATGCCGAAAACGACAAGGATTTCTCGAAGCCACTACCGACAAGATGGAGTTTAAGAAATTCCTTGAAAGCTAAGAAGAAGCCAATCTACAGTAATCGCCGCAACGACAATATTGAAGAAAACGATCTTGGTACTAGTTTCAGCTCTAACTATAATACATCGAGTGATATTTCCACCGAGAAAATAAAATCCTACAAGACCACGGATTCGAATACGATCATTAAACAGGAAAAACCCGTGAAAGTCAAGGCTCCCTCAAAGATATACGAACCTCCATTTGTCAATCCAATTTACAATGAGAACTATGCTGAAAAATCGACCACCACATCTAAGAATCCTGCTAAGGCAATCACAGAACAAACGCTTACAACCGAACAAGTCCCAACCACATTCGAAGGGCGACCATTTGAAGCTCCAACAACTCTTCAATCCTCTACGGATCCTATCAAAAATAGCCGCGGCAAGCAGAAGACAACGCACCAGGACTATGATTTTTCGAAACTGAAACAACGGACATCCGATTCGGTTTCCAAGGTTGATTCAACCACCCCGATTGCAGTAAAATCTTCTTCTGCAGATCTTAGCGAAGAGAACTTCACCGGGTCAGCACTTGACTTTGATGTACCTGATCAAGGCAAAACTCCATTCACACTTCCCGAGGGTCCCCTAAGTCCGGCCATTCCAACACCAGCTCGTGATTTACTTCCACCGTTCCCGGAATACGTCGTCCATGACGTTGCCACGACGCAGGGTCCACCAATTTACTACGAATGGAAGACTCCTTCCGACAGTCTTGAGCCACCAAAACTTCAATTTCCAGACGCTCTGCTTACCAAAACTACCGAAAGTGAATCGCCAACTGATCTGACAACAACAACCTTCCCGTTCTCGCACAACCCCTTCCTTTCGTCCTTACTGCGAACTAAAAACTCCTCCGATCAGAAATCCGCGACTCCGCGATCCATTCAAACTAAGAAATCTGAAGGACGCGATCGAAATAAGAACAGCGACGAATCAAAAGAAGCTCCTTCAGACGCTAAAATCGAAGAATTGCAGCGCGAACTTCTCATCCCGGACTTCTTGTTCCCGTTGGAGAGCGATGCCAGGACCGGGTACGAGCTCGAAGACACTCTCAACTCCTTCCAGTTGAAAATTCCAAGAAAACGGAACGTTAATCAAAAGCGGTGCGCGGGATGTCGGCTAACGTAGGCTTTAACTTTAAGATACCCGCGATAGGTTTAAGCTCGAATAATTCCTAATTTCACACATAGTTCGTTTCCTTCCTACCCTCCTCAGACTTTCCTTGCCAAAGCTCATGGGCGATTTTATTTTTATTTTTTTTTATTATTTAATTTTATTATTCATTTTAATTTTAATTTTTTTGTACATAATTGTTTTTAATAAGCTAAGCTTGAATTACATTTTTATGATGTTGTTTACTGTGTGAGTAGTTTTTAATTAAAAAACAATGATAATTTGAAATAAGCTGCTGTTTTTTAAAGTATTTTTTTCCACTAAAGCCGTCATTTTCCATACCCTTTCAATTTAAAACTTAAACATGGATCAAAGAAAGAAAAACAGCAAGGGTATTCCCGGACAGGTATTTTGGTACCAAAAAATTGTACCAAATTAAATTTTTTTGACATCTCACGTGAAGAAGGTTTTGTGAAGAAGGCTAGAAGTAAACTTTTACAACTTCAAAAAGTGAAAAGAATCGAAGAATGGCTTAAGGATAAGGAAACAGTGGGCCAGTTCTGGCTACGTCCGAATTGGTGGCTGAAATTGAACTAGAGCAGAGCGACGTGCTTACTGACGTCCTGACTAGCTGCAGCTGTGTTGTCAACTGGCGCTTGGTGCTGTGAGCACTCGTCTTCAGTGCGTACAGTTTGTTTAGTTTATAACCACCAGGATCGCTACGATAATAAACAAACGTCATACCGTAAATCACAGAAGACTTAATAAATTAAAAGTCGAGTGTAAGTAAATTTCGAATACGTGCGTAGTTCGCGGAAATGATTAAATGAAACGCAACCAGTCAGTCTGAAAGGCATTTATTAAGCTATTTTCAATGAGAGATTTTCTACGGTGAATTTAAATTGAATAAAATATTCTTAAATAAAAAAATTATTAAGTAAAATTTATCTCAATATAACTATTTCCTACCGTGCGCAACTCTTTGCTATTTACTATTTACAATTATTTACAATTTATTTATGAACTCAATAAATTAAATTAAATTTAAATCTATTTCTGTCTACAATTGCCTAAGAATATACTTTTCACTGTAGTTATTCGCTGCAAAGTCGAATTAGTAATAATTTTGGGTTTACCATTTTTGTTGTATTTCATTCAGATTACCAGTGAAATAACCGATATATGTGCCATTGCCAAGCCAAACTATACAAGAATTTCAAATTAATAAAAGGCGCCAAACAAGGAAATGAATTTCAAACGAAACCAAGTTGAAACTTTGACATGACGTACAATAATTTCATCCACACAATATCTGCAAAAGGGATCTTATCAGTTTGTAATGGTGGGTTCCTTATTATTGATACGATACTTTAATCACCAGGCTTTCTTCGATCCCGACACCGAGCACAGTTGCAATGCCTTGTATTAAATTCGGTGGTAGATGAAGGACTTACTGTAGGATTTTGTCCTTCATTGCTCTTAGACTGGGATTTATTGAGATCCGTGTACGATGTAGCATGTGATTTTGGCTGTAGCTTGGGATAGTACACTTCGTTGTCATTGAGATCCTCGGGCATCTTTGCGCACTGTATCTTGTCCTCACAAATAATACAGCGGCAGCATCCACCACGGTTGGCATTACTTGGAAAATGGGACTCGTGAGGTTTTTCTACAAGAGTTGGGCTTTTTGATACTTGCTCACTCGAATCCCGTCGAGTAGTTGAACATTGTGATTTGTCCGCACAAACGGAATATCTGCACCGATCTCGACCACTTCGCCTTCTTGATTCAGGCCGCTTATAGCGGTCAGGTTTTTGCGGATTCGAGTTATCCTGTGGACATAGTTTTCTTGACTTCGTAAAACAGCTAGCGCAAGTTGTAGTCCATTTTCGTCGTTTGTAAGCAGTTTCGCATCGCATTTTTTCCTTACAGATATCACAGGAGCATCGTCTGCCGATTTTGTGCCCACTTGTCCCATTCGATTGCAATGAACCTATCGCACTTGGTATCCTTGGACGTTGCAGCATATTAAGCAAATTCGATGGTTTCGTCCTTACAAATTCTGTGGAAGGCAGCCGATTGGTCGACATGCTGCAGGAAAGGCTGGACAAACAGCTTCCACCTTTTCTTCGCTTGTCGCATTTCGAACAAGGACATGTTTCGCGATGCTTCTCCTTTCTTGGCATTATTGGATGTGGTTTCGATTCAACAGGATTCGTAATCCTTGGGTGTTGAAACATGCTGGAGATATCCCAAGGCTTGGTTTTGACAAAGTCTGCGGTCGACTCTTTGGGACTTTTGACCGGTCTGGAAAAACAACTTGAACAAGTTGTTTGCCTTTTGGATTCTTCTTTTCTTTTTGGCGGAGAGGTGCATCGAGTTCTATCTTTGCAAACTGAACACTTGCAGTCTCTTTCGTGCTTCTCTTGATACACCGAAGAGGATATAACTGCAGGAATTCTAGGCCGTTGAAATAAATCCAGAGAATTTGATGGTTTGGTAAGAACACTTTCACACTTTAGCCGATCGCTTGAAGTTCGCTTCAATAAAGTTTTGCAGCTAAAACGGCGTGGACATTTGGCAAAATTGAAAAGGCCTTGATTATACCTCTTTTTATTACATAAGTCACATGGACATGTTTGCTTAGGTTTCGAGTCGTATCCAATTTGATGGAGTATTCTTGGTCGTTGGAAAACATTTAAAATATTGTCGGGCTTAGTGCGAATTCCTTCGAAAGTTGGTTCATCACGTCGTTTACAACATGATAAATTCGGCAAGCAACTTCCACCTTTTCTTCTTTCCTTAGCCGGTTTACAAGGACATGTTTCCTTGGACTGCTCTTTTTCAGGCTTGACTTTAGCTGGCCTTGTGTCTAAAGCGGTCAGAACTCTAGGATGCTGAAATACATTTGCCAAATCCCATGGTTTGGTTTGTACAAACTCAGACATGGGATCCTTACTCCGTGAACATACAGTGGACATGCATTTCGGCCAAGATGGCTTCCAGATCGGTTCTTTTTCCTTTCGTGGCGGTTTGCAGCGCGAGCGATCTTCACAAATCGTACAAGAGCATTCCTTGGAGTGCTTCTTTTTGTTCCAAGGGACCCCGATTGTATTCGGTATTCTTGGACGTTGAAAAATATTCAACTGATTCGTTGGTTTGGTGTGTACATTTTCGGACTTTAGGCATTGACTGGATGTACGACTGCAGATGGATTTAGCTTCATCCGTATCGCTAGGATACGGTGGCTTTGGTGGTTGAGTTACTTCTCCTATTTGATTTGGAATCCTTGAACGTTGGGGAACATTCAAAATGCTCCCAGGCGTAGTACGGACTACATCGGTACTAGGCTCCTTTTCAGATGATTTACAACATGTTAAGCTTGGTAAAAAGTTCCAAGTTTTCTTCCTTTCAGCTTCACATTGACACGATTCCTTGGGTGCCGATTCTTGAGGTTGCGCCTTCACAGGTCTAGTGCTAGCCGAGTGTGGGATTCTTGGATGCTGTAAAACATTGGCAAAATCATGTGGTCTAGTCTTAACAATCTGAGATGTTCGTTCTTTCGTTGTATTGCTTTCCTTTGAGAAACAGCCGGAACAGTTGGGTCGCCACATTCGCCAAATTGGCTCCTTTATCTTTGTTGGTGATCGACATCGAGATCTGTCCTCACAAATTGAACAAGTGCACTCCATGCCATGCTTTCTCCTTTCAAAAGGATGTTCCATTACGTCGGGTATCCTTGGACGCTGAAACACATTGTATACATTCGTTGGTTTCGTAAGCACCGATTTAGTTTTTGTATAATATTCCGCAAGTTGCGGTTCTGGATCATTTAGAACCTCGTTCGCCTTATCGTCACAAGGATCAAATAGACTCAGTTCTGATACTGACGTTTTCTGCTTTCCATCGATTAAATTTGGAATTCGTGGTCGCTGGAACATATTCAAAATATTTTCGGGCTTAGTGTGAACCAGATTTGAGCAAGGTTCTTCTCTAGATCGATTGAAGCAGGAAAGGTTTGGTCTACAACTGCCGTGCTTTGGATAGAACTCGACATCTGGTGGCTTGGTTTGAGATGGTTCCTCAACCTTTGGATTCTTATTGGTCGGTACGCATGGACATGATTCTGAAGGTCTCGGTTTTATTTCGATTAGATTTGGAATCCTTGGGCTTTGGAAAACGTTTAAAATACTTGCGGGCTTAGTACGGACTGTATCGGCACAAGGCTCCTGTTTAGCGGAACTACAACAGGTGAAGCTTGGCCTACAGCTTCCACCTGCTTCTCTTTCATCTACCGGTTTGCAAGGACATGATTTCTTGGGTTTTTCCTTTCGATGCTTTGACTTAACAGGTCTGATATCCAGTGTATGGGGGATTCTGGGATGTTGAAATACGTTGACCAGATCCCAGGACTTAGTTCTCACAATTTCCGATTTCGGTTCCTTGTGTTGAGTTTTCCTTGAAAAGCAGCGGGAGCAAGTAGTTCTCCACATTGGTTCCTTCTTCTTTGGAGGTCTTTTACATCGTCTTCGATCTTCACTTACCGAACAAGTGCATTCTTTGCCGTGCTTCTTTTCCAAGGTAACACTAATAGCGTCTGCCTTACGTTGCTGTTTCCGTTCAGCTACGGCAGCCCTGCTTTCTTTTTCTTTCCGCTCGCGACAGTAACA
Source organism: Beris morrisii (assembly GCA_951812415.1). Classification (NCBI taxonomy): domain Eukaryota; kingdom Metazoa; phylum Arthropoda; class Insecta; order Diptera; family Stratiomyidae; genus Beris; species Beris morrisii. Next base: position 131,234,393 of record OX638312.1, read on the forward strand.
GCAGAAACAGTATTCATTTTTGCTTTTCAATTTGTTATCATCTGTTGGCCTATTTCGGGTGTGTCTACCATTCCAGTGGTGATCATCGCTATCGTCATCTGGTTCTTCCATAGTACGGCATAAATTAATAAATCGAGGTAAGTGAAAGTAGTAAAAGTCCAAGGAAATAAATTTTCAGTTATTAATTTTTCATTTAAAATTTTTTTTTATATGTAAATCGGAAATGATTGTGAATTTGGCAGAGTGTATACCCTGTAATGGCAGCTCTTGACAGTCAGTTGCTAGCTTGCATTGATCATTTTTTTAGGCTTAGATACATCGATAATTTATTTTGTTCCGTATAATTTTCCTGTATTTTTAGCGAATTTAGAAGTATGTACAACGCTCACAATCTTCAATACCAAGCGATCTGTAACTACTTCTGAAACAACAAGTGTGAATTTTGTTTCTCGATTTCCAAAATACCTAACAAAGCACAAAGTAGCTAAGCATCTTATCAACCGATAGAAGCCTTTCTATACAATAAAAGTCAACATGTCTGAATTTTTGATACAGTTACCTTGGCAGTGCACTAGAAATATAGTATACCAGAAGGCACAATGCTAGGACCTCTACCGTTTATACTATAGATGAAATCTGAGAGCATTTAAAAGTTTAATCCAGCCCAAAAGTTTGTAACGCATAGAACGGAGCCTCGGATGAAAAAAAGTTATACATTATTTTGTGTTTGCGGCCAAGAACTCTTAATCCGATTGACGTTCGTCTGGAGGATAGAGGATAGAAGATAGAGGATATAAGATAGAGGATACAAGATACAGGATAGAGGATAGAGGATGGAGGATATAGTATGGAGGATGAAGGATGGTTTACAGCCGATCGTGACTGCAGTGTTTTTTTTATTTTCAAATTATTTTAAAATGGCTTTACTATTAGCGGTCCATATAAATTTCAACTTTCAACTTTCCCCAGCTCTGTACACAAATAAAATTTTAAACTTTTTTTTTGCTTTAACTACTCCTGTAGTACTTCTACATATACATACTAAGTTTCAACTTTCTAGCATAAGCCGTTTCTGAGATATAAAAAGCCAACCCCCCCCCCTCCCGGTACCTTGCTATCTCTATCAAAAATTTTTCTGGGATGTCTCTATAGCACCTCTATACAGTTATCAATTTTTAGCTTTCTATCCATTGCGGCTTTCGAGAAATTAAAATCAGAATTTTTTCATTTCCACCCCCTCCCACCATCACTCCCTACACCCATACCCTCAACATTTTTTTCTCCGCTAGAGGTCTACTGGTCCTAATTCCTATAAAAATTTCAAGATCATATCTGATACGGTTCATGAGATATAAAAACTAAATTTTTTGAAAAATGGCTGTCCCCCACCTTCAGCGCTTCACCTTCCCCCTCAAAAATTTTACATTCAATAGACTCCACTAGTAATTATATATACAGAAACCAAATTTTATCTTCCTAGCACAATTGAAGCGGAAGATATTGTAATTCAAAGTTTTTTACCCATACCCCATATCTCACTACTTCCCTTAAAATTTTTAACCCCTTTCTAATCTCCTAGTATCCCTTAATACAACTACAAAATTTCGGCCATCTGACATCAATCGTTCATGAGATATGGATTTTAGAATGTATCAATCCCGGCTTTCAAGCGTTTTGGACGCATTGTTTCCCCCACCCCCACTCGCACACCTCTCAACCCCTATCGACTATTTTTTTGCAAATGGGTCCACTATCATAGTACTTCATAATTTGCAACTTTCAGCCTCCTAGCATAAGCGGTTCCTGAGATCTAGAAACCAAAATTTTTTATCTAAAACGCTCCCCCTCCTCCCCCCTTACAGCACTAGCCCTCCAAAGGCTACGGACAGACGGACTTTTTTTTTTTTGCTTTTTTGGTGTTTACTAGTCCTAAAACGTGTAAATAAAAAATTTCAGGGTAGCAAACTTTTTTGAAATTTCAGGTCGATCACAATACTTTATTATTAAATACTTTATTATTAAAAAATAATAAAGTAAAACTAATAAGTAAAATTATCCATTAAAAAAAAATAAATGCAAAAAAAATTGTTGGCCTACTGCCGTCTACCCAAATTTCCAAAAAGCAACCACTTGAAAAGGTCCATACCAATCCACCACTCACTTCAAAAGTTTGAACTTAAGTATCTGAAAGAAATTACGGGCCTTCAACCACACTTGCGTACATCGGACGGTGGACAGACAGACAAAATTCTTTTACGATTGCCTCAGTTCTTTTATATGTCCGAATTTTCCGAAATTTCTTACAATATTTTTTAATAAATATTAAAAAAAATTTGTTACCTTAAAATTTTGTATTCCCACATTTTAGGAATAGAAGACCTGAAATAAGCAAAAAAAGTCCGTCTAACCGCTGTTAACACCGTATGTTCACAAACCCTTTAAGATACCCTTTTAAGGGGTATGAAGGTTGGTTTCTACACCACAGAAACTGCTTAAACTTCGAATTTTAAAAGGACTCATATGAAGTCATTTTGAAAAAAAAGTGGTTGATATTGGCGTAGGTGTGTAGGAGTAGGGTGGGGAAATACTTGATATTTTGGATCGAGAGATTCATACATCTATAGAAAGTTTGCTATTTGGATTGCCTGCATTGACACAACCGGAGTTACAATTCGATTTTCACCATACGTCCAAGACTCAAAATGGAAACTCGTAAAATCGGTTGGCAGTAATGTAAAATTTTCTGTCGCTCTCCGACTTTAACCGCTTCTCGGAGTTTGCTCAAAAACTTTACAAAGTTGACGAAAAAGTAACAATAATAATTAAAGATAAAAATTATATAAATATGAATTATATTTGTCTGTACATTTTAATCATAAATTTTTAAGGAAAAAACTTCAAGTGAAAAATGAATTAGGAAACATTTAAATGTGAAGCACTAATATCCAAATTAACGAGAGTTTCATGAATTATAACCTTATTATTATACTGCTTTTCAGCAGTTTCTCTCGAATACTTTAAATAAATAATCTACGTATAGTTCTTATTCTTTTTTTTTTAAATAGTGTTTCCATTTTCCTTATACGCTAAATATAGATCTCTTACTTAATTTGCGATACGTTAAATTCAAAGATAGATCGAAAAAACCGCATTAAAATTAAATTGAATAAATATTAATTATAATGATTCAACATTCTTAAGCTTCGGCGCAGTTACATAGACCATTCGATGGCGAACTACCCGGTTGATAACAATATGATCCATCAATGGGGGTAAAACACCGTGATCCTAAGTATGCATCAATTATGGCGGATACTGTAACCACGTGCTTGTTGTTCAGATCGACGCCATAGGCAACAGCTGAATTTTGGCGTGGTGAAAAACTTCGACATTTTAGAGAACCATCGACATAAACCTGTAAGGGGATGAAAATTTAAAGTCTAACTATAGGCTGGAAAAAGATAGGGAGTGATTCTACTTCATAGCCGGCTATTCCAGAATACTGGCCAGTTCTCCAATTGATCAGAAGCGATTTCGAACCAACTGTATCAACGGATGAAATTGTAATAGGTGGCGGGAGAGAAACGCAAGGATGTGGGATGCACGGATTTGGACAGCAGGATTTAATAAGTGCTGGTGAAAATGGCATCGGATTCGGTACTGATTGCTTCCTCTCCATACAATATGCTGGCCATGGTGGACACTACAAGGAAAAAAGAAAATCCGATCAATTCACAAATGGCGATGGAACAATAAAAGAACTCACCATATCCATACAAGGAGGTGGCATGATATTTCTACAAGGATCACTCCTTCCATTCATTTTCTGAAGGCCGTGATTCAGCAGTTCCTTAATATTTTTAAGCTCGGAAAATACAAGCCCGAAAATTGAATTCTGAAATCGGTTCGATTAAAATAGAGCAGTCCTTTTTGGTAATGTCCTTCCTCACCACGCTGGTATTCACTCCACCTAACTCAACATCTGAACATGTGAATTGTTTGCTTTTATTGTAATACTCCGGTAGAGTTAGTTCATTACTGAAAGATTTTACACTATTTGATCTACAGTAGCATTTTGGCAATGTTAATCTTTTCTGATTTTCGCTACCCACTGCAATTATAAAGGAAATTCAATTAATGTTTGTAGCAAAGTTTGGTGATTAGTGCTTTCGAAAATTTTATAATTTTTTAGTGAAAAATCCCATGTTATTGTTGGCCCCTGATTTCATAGTGTTAGCTAAACGATGTTAAGGTATTACAAGTAGGGTTGTGTAGTTCACGAACGAACTAGTTCGGAAGAGCGTTCCCAGAACTGAAATGAACGAACTAGTTCGCAGTGAATCCCGCTCCTAGTTCGTTTGTATTCATTCATTGCCGTTTGTAAGTCAGTGGTACAATATACTTGTCCACACTGATGACCTTTTTTTTTGTTTTAAGCTCATCACATTCTATGAGGCGACCTTTTGTACTTGTACACGACCTTTTTTTTTGTAGGTCATCACATTGTACCAGACTACCCTTTTCATCACATTGAACCACAATGACGTCTACGAGTCTTCACTGTCTTTCTCATCACTGAATTTCAAGCTCGTTCTTTCAGTGCAATAAGTTCGCGAACTACTTCCTTCTTTTAGTTAACTAGTTCGCGGCTGAACTCCCGCGAACCAGTGAACTAAAAAAACGATCTAGTTCGCGACGGATCGGGAACCGAAAATGATTGGTCACTATAGTGAACTAAAATGCGCAAGCCTAATTAGAAGTGAATTGGAAACATATTGTTACATGCTACCCTGTGAGAAAAACAACAATCTCCCACTACCTAACTGCAAAGTGGAGAAAAACATCCGATTGGCCACTTTTCAAGAGAGAGAAAGGCGTGGGAAAAAATCTGCAAACTTCTGCAAAAAGGTCGATAGTGTTGGAGAAGTGATGCAACAATATCAATGTACAATCAGATTTTATAGTTGTCTTTGAATGAGTTCTAAATGTTCATTGGTAGCTTTGAGTAGAGTGGATTGAAAAGAACACTGTTTCTTCAACTCGATACTTTAGAAGTTGACTTTTTTTCCAAAAAAAAAATCACAGTGAAGGAAGTTGGTTCTTGGACCTACAATTTATTGACCAAAAATTCGCGTTTTCACTCTACCCTACTCTGCTCTGTTGCTAACAAGAAACTTGTTTCTGCTACGACACCCAACAATTCAATCAAGAGAAAATGCGAGCTGAACTTACGATTCGGTTGTGGGCACGTGCATTGAATGTTGCACGGAAAGGAACTTCTCCGTGCGCATATGATCCTTCTGACTTGTTTCAAGGCATCGGCGCACGACAAGTCTTTATCTCGTCTATTCCTTGGCACGCCGGGTGGAGTCTGTCGAACAGATAACGTCGAAAGGAATGGACAATCGGGACAACCACAATTGTTTGGACAACCAGAGCTGTCACGATCGCCCGAACCAATTTGATCGTGCACTTGCTCTTCGCAAACGTCGTAGAATACGTCATCTTTGACTGGAAGTTCCTTACCCGTTTCGGTGTCCCCACCGGGCGAAACCTTCATCCCAGTTTCAAATTCTTTTCCCAACGCTTGGGCGTGATGTTCTTCGCCGAAACCAGAGCCTACAACAACGCCCAGTTTTGAGCTGGACTGTTGTTGTAAGTCGGTTTCAGTTGAACAGATGCATGAACAGCACGTGCACGATTCCGCTCCTTGTTGTAAGTCGGATCCGGTTTCAGAGGCGCACGTTGAACTTGTGCAGGATTCGTCGCGTTTTCCAGCATGTGGACCATCACCTGACACAACTGAGGATGATTGGGTATCAGTTCCTGAGGTGTGGTCACTGGCTTTACTAGGGCAAGACCAAGATGCGGAAGTTTCTTCCGTCGGTGATGAAAGTTCCGGATCTGTGTTTAGAGGTGCACTTGGAACACAGGAAGTGCAAGAACATTCTGCAGAACTATTGCAAGTACACGTATTCTGCGCACCATCACCTGTATTTTCGCCAGAAGAAATTGTGTAACTACTTCGGGGCTGGTCGGAATTTGCTGGCGAACTGCTGGTTTCGGTAGTAGACTCTTCAGGTTTTTTACGGCAACTTGTCGTTGATGTTTCCGAAGTAGTTGTAGAAGTGGTGACCACTCCTTCTGTAGAAGTCTCCTCCGAAATGCAGGAGCACTCATGACAGGAACATGATTCAGTCGTTACTAGCTCATCCTTGCTAAATCGATAAGGGCGTGAAGAAGGACCCCCCGAATTCGATTCCGACGAAGATAGGCAAATCTTAACGTTTGGCTTGGTATCGATGTAGTGCGGTACGTGTTGTCCACCTTCACCGATATCCAAGCTGGGTATGCAGCTATCAAACGATTCGGTGTCTGACTCTCTGATTCCGTCAACTTGACCAGCAAAATGACTAATACGCAAGGATTTTGTCGATGCGCTGCACGAACGAGATTTTTCTGACGAACTACTGGGCACGACATGATGTAAGCCTGTTCCAACGCCGGAAACCATTTTCGGACAATCCGGACAAGGACATTTTTGTTTAAACGATGTACAACTTGGTGGTCTTACGCATTCTCCACCTTGCGTAAATTTATCGGGATATTGATTAAATACCTCCGGATCGCACATACAAACGCCACAAAGGCAATTGGCTGGGTGGGCAGCGGCTTCTTCCGATGAACACACACATACTACGCAATCACATGAATCAAACCGATCGACAAGATCGCCCTCATCTTCAGCTGATGAGCACTGGCAAACAACGCAATCACAAGAATCAACTCCTCCGGTAAGTTCTGATTCTTTCGATCCTTGACCGCACGTGCACAATTCACAGATGCACTCATCGTCGCTTTTCGTTTTCGGGGGCTTCTTAACCGAAGGTGGCGAACATATACAGATGGAATTTTCCGGACGAGCCTTGCGTTCTGAAGTTCTTAGTTTTCGGTCATGGCCAGTTTTATGTGACTCCCGATCTGGACTTCTCGATTTTCGACTTGAATCTTTCGAAATCCGATCAGGAGTTCCCGGCCTTTGGCCTGATTCTATCGATTCGAAACAGTTAGAGGATTGCCGTGACAAGGGTTTCTCAGTTCTGCCTGAAGATGTACCTGGTATACTAGCGGATTCTAGCGATTCGGAACAGCTTGAGGATTCCCGTGATAAGGGTTTTTGAGGAGTTCTGACTGGAAATTTACCTGAAACTTCTGTGACCTTAAAATTCGAGTCCGACACAGGCCTTTTGCGAAATTTACAGAAACAGGTAGTAGTCATTTTCGCTTGTTCCGGACATTTAACTGAACTATCTCTGGATATTGAGTGACAACTGATAGAAGTGGACGAGGAAGAGGATGTGTCCTTGCAACTTGAAGATTGGTAAGATGCTGGACCTGGTCTTCTTTGTTTTGAAGATTGTGTCGATTTGTACGAAAGTATACAGTGTCCACTACGCCTTGATGCCGTTTTGGAAGTTACTCGTGACGGTGGACAGGACCAACCTTCAATCCTTTGTGATTTGTATGAACTTCTTTTACTACACTTTGATGTTCTGGATGACCTTCTCGGGAGTGCATAGGGTGTTTCATTAGACGTCTCTGATTTATGCGATGAAGTCTTTCGCTTACTTCGCCTGGGCGACTGCGAAGACATCTTAGAAGGTTTACAAGACCGTTCATCCGACGTTTTCGACTTTATACCTTGAGCATGGCTAGGAACCATCGATACCATAGACGGCAGAATAGGTTCACTCCTACACTTGCAACAAACGCAAATAGCCTTGCTTGGTCCCGCTTTGGTGCTTAGGCCTGGTACTTCTCTGCAGGAATCGCTAGATGAACAACATGTCGTTGTCGAACTCTTCCGCGAATCTTTGCGTGAGCGTCCTTTTGTTGATGCGCACAACGTACAAACACATGAAGTGGAGCTGCTCTCTGATCGAACTCTAGACGCACAACTATGAGGCCGCGACATTTTCGAAACTCTTCTTCGTGATGGTTTCGACGTACACGAAATGGACCTGGAAGGTTCCTGGGTGCAACAACTACAAATCCCAGTATCAGAGGGTGAGTATTTAGGAGTGTCACATTTCGATAGGTCCGGAGCACAAGCCCGACAGCAACACTCCATCGAGTGTCCACTACTATCGGTATCAGAACTACAACTATCGGAATACTTTGTTGTGGTTTGAGACAATTGTATTGGAAGATTCGGTAAGCTCAGCTCGCATCTACATACTGAACATACGCAAGATTTGTTATGTCTAATGGGACCTACATCTGATTGAGTGTGAGGAGTATGCCTCACGCCGCACAGTGGGCATACGCAAACTGGTTTCCCTCTTGGTGTCCTTGAATGGCAGGAAGAGGACGATGGTTTGGAATAAATCGATACCGCTCTTGTTGATCGTCCAAAACGTGGTTTTTGTGCAAAGGGATAGATTTTTTCTGATGAATCGCTTCCTTTTTTCCGCTGCAAACAGTAGCAGCAATGGCAAGACATGGAGCTGGTTGGTTGTTGGTTACGTTGTTTCCAATGTTGGCCATGTGAATCGCACGCACCATACTCTAGATGTTCAGTATGTAGAACTGACTCACAAGTGCCGTAGTTGAATTCCGAACTGCCATCGTAACTCTTGTAGGATTCGGGTCTAGGTTGCTCATGCCTGGCATGTCCTTGAGTATCACATGAGCAATACTCAGATGTTTTCTGGATTGGTGGCTGCCATTTGGCGCTTGGCTTAATTTCGATATCCTGAACTTCACACCGGCATTCGTGAACGTGTTTGTACATCTTACCGCATTCTGCCCGTAACGGCACGCCACATTGGCACGGTCTTTTCGAATATCCACTCGCGACCTTCACAGGCACCGCTATATACTGAGCAGATTGCTGTTTGAGTCTTGACATCTGCTGCAAACTCAGTGGCGTCCTTCGTACACTTCCCGTTGGTGTGAGTTGATTGGAACCTCCATGCTTTCGAGTGTGGTTTGTTTCACTGGAAATAGTATCTATGTCCTCATTGTACATTTGAATTTGCTGCGTGCTCTTTGTGATCTGAAGATTTTCATTGTTGATGATGATTCCAGTCGGACCCACAAGAACTTCAGTTTCTTGCATACGCATAGTATGAACGGAGGAGACAACCTTCACTTTGGAAAACGTAGCCACTAGCGGATACTTGTCCAAATCGAGATGCTCGTGGTCGATTCCTGTAACAGGTAAACCTTCGTGTTGTGCACCTGGATATTGTGCTGTACCTTCCTGACACTGGCAGGGATTCTGTGGATTTTGACCAGCATTTTTACGAGCTTTTTTCTTTGCAGCCGCCGTATCAATGGTATGTAGCAATTTATCAGCGGTTCTCGATAGACATTTCAAGTTCTTTCGAAAAATCGTTACATCCGACATACTAAATAAGGAGGAAATTTTTTTCCGTCCCGTTTTGTCGTTTGGATCCATTGTTAAATAAAAGGCTGAAGAGGTGAAACAAATGCAAATTAATTAAAAGAAAAGCACTGGAAAATTTTTCACATGAAATTTTTTTATATTCGGAATTCGGAAAATGTAGTTGACTGTTGTTTCAGAGACTGTTGCGATGCCGTGGACAAATTTGGTCACTACGAGTATTGAGTCAAGTAATCATTAGTAACTTTCCAATTTTTTCCATTTTTCTAGTCTATAAAAAATTATGAAGATCTACCTTAACCGTTGGCGTTTTTTTTTAAATATTCGACAAATCTACAAATAAACTTACATAGTTTTTTTCTGTCAGAGATATTAAGCGAGATTTTTTCTTTAACCGCTCATACCAACTCCCTATTACTGCTGCTCCACAAAATCTACCAATAGTAAGACTTGAGAGGAAATAGGTGAAAGGGGTCAACATAAAGCGGACATTGTTGAATTTGCGATCGGGTGATCAATCCACACCAAAAAATTAAATTTTCATAGGTGCGAACTTATTCGAAATTTAAAATTTTTGGCGTAAGAGGTTCCTCAGATATGAAATTGTTAAATGTTTTACCCCACTTGCCCGTACCTTACTATAGTCGTTAAACAAATTATGTTTTTGTATATTCTGGTGTATCACCTGCCCAGGGTTGCCAGATAGTTGGCTGCAGAACCCGCCGAGTGAACTTATGAAATAGGCCCAAAACCCGCACGAAGACTTGTAGCCCAAATACCGCGCTCAACTTTGAAATTTATCAGACCTACTTAAATGTGTTGAACATAATTGCGATTTCAACGACAAACTGTGCTACAGAATTCTTACGAACCACTGTAATGTAAATATGTGTGTGGATATATAAATTCGAATTTATCACAATTTTAAAAGTCTTCTCTCTAAATATTAGGTGCAATAATCAAATTATTCATGATAAATAATTTGTAATTTTCATAATTCAATGGGATCAAAATCTTCAGTGAATTCTCCTACATGTAAATTATCAGGCAAACATAAAATATGGCTTTTTTGCTTTTATGAATAATAATATATATTAGTTTATGTTACAAGATGCATATCAACATTTAATAATGTATGCACCTCAAAATCACCTTCGCCTAAGCTATCAGATCCTGAATCTAAAGAAGATCAAGCCGTATCCCGATTAGCGTCATACATTACTGTATACAAGCTTAAGGTTCGCCGGGATTTCAAGTAAAACAGAGTTCGATTTCATTTACTACTTGATCACTGTTATCGATGAAAATCACTTTAAAAATACACTTTCGCGTAGAACTGATCGTCGTTTCATTCTCGCTGCAGAAAAACATATCCCCAGGCTCTGCCGCGCTTATATACTGCATATGGTGAGTCGAGATATTTCCAGCATATTCAGTTGTTTGTGTGGAATGCGCAAGAAGTAACTATTACATGCGAGAAATGTCTAGAACATGCGAGAAGTACATGGATCTATATACTCGTACGATATTGCAAGGTTGTTGTTTTTTTCTGGGAACTTTAATATCAATAATAAGTTAGTTGTTCACATAGCTAGAATACACCTGTAACAATAACTTTAATTTTTGCAACACATGTTTGTAACCCCCCAATCCAGCAAAAATAATGTTTAATAAATTATGAAAAAATGGAACTTTACGACAGTCATCAACATTGGTAAATCCATTATCTCTTGTATGCGTATGTGATGGGTCTCCTTAACTTGAAAGAAAGTGGTTCATTTGTAGAAAGTAAACAAATAGTGAACCGATTCTAAATGAATTTTAGTTTGCAAACACCAGATAGATATCGTATGAAGTATTATTTTTCGTTAGAGAGAACCGAACATTTAGTGGCAACAGGATTTGTGATATGACGTAGTTTGCCAACGTTGTATTTGAGCCGGCAAAACTAGCAGATTTAACCTAAGAGACGACTAAAATTAGCAAACTAACACAATTTGCGTTGACCGAATAGCCCAAAAAGCTATAACTAGCTTTTTCAGATTTGGGTACAAATGGTGCGAATTGAATATTTAAATATCCCAAATCGCGGTAAATAGCCCAATCTGCCAACCTTACACCTGCCGTTGTTGAGATAAAAAACATCAGAAGCTTCTTCCTTCTTCGCAACTCTCTCAAGAAAATTTGCTAAAACTTAAGGGAAGCAACTGATGTACCTATAGTCAAAATTCCAAAATTATGTATCAACAGCCACAAAAGAGGACGAGCTTTTTCAATCACTGTGAAAATTTAGAATAAAATATATTTATGGTGTTTAGGGCGGACGTCGGACATTATTTTATTATTATTTTAATTAAAAGGTATTGCGATCGATTTAAAAAAAAAATGCTACCCAGAAAATAGAAAAGTTTTTTCCACGCTGTTGGCCTAATAGATCATAAGAAAGTAAAAAAAAATGTTGTCCGTCTGACCACCTTTCGCCGTGCGCAAGAGCATTTGAAGGCTCGTAACTTATAAGCCCTTTGAGATATTAAGTTCCAGTTCAGTTCCTTAGTGGGTAGATTGGGTGGAAAAGTGGCCACTTTTTCATGGGTTGGGGGTGGAAGGCGATGAGCATTTTAGATGAAAATTGTGGTTCTTTTTTCCCAGGTGGCGATTAAGGTACGAATTTGAAACTTGAAGTTTGCATAGTAGAACTACGATAGTGGAGCCAACAATTTTTCTGGAGAGTTCGAAAGCTTGAGTTTAGACAGTGGCATACAGAAGGGGGATGAAAACTTTTAGGTTACAATTTCTCACCAATCAGTGACGAAGGAAAGGTAATGTTTAGTTTGTGTATTTAGCAGTTTGAGAGAAGGGTGGCAAATTTAAAAATTTTAAGGTGGTAGTGAAGCACGGAAATGAGGAGCTAATAATTTTTTTTAAGAAAAAGATCTGGTTTTTCTATCTCAGGAACGGCTTCTGATGGAAAGCTGAAAATTATTTAGTTCAAGTGTGATATATTTGCTTCAAAAATAACAAGTAAGAAAATTTCAGATTTCCATTGGTCGGTGAAAAGGGGTCGAAATATATTTACAAATTTCATCAGATCCCTTCGGCTTTCTATGATATCGAATTAATTTTACTTTAACAAACTCCTTTGAAAAAAGCAAAAAGTTGATTTCAAAGTGTTATGATATTCAACCCCTGAGGAATGTAAAGGGGTTTAAAACGTATTTTCGAATTCTGACACATCTCTGATTTGTGATTAGATATCGAATTTGTTTTTACTTTAATGGGATTTTTATAAAATCAGGAAAAACCATTTCAGGGTTTTTTTATATTCAACCCCTAAGAGAGTGATTTCTGGATTTTCCCCTTTACCCACTTCCCGAATTTTGTGCCGAAAAATAATAATGTTGCTCCCAGACAAACGACATATTTTTTGGTTTTTACTTTTTTTTATTTAAATCCATTTCTAAATGATCATGGGTTATATGAAAAACACTTAAAAATAAAGAAACTGGTTTGCAATATCGTTCACTTTATTGTACATTTCTGCCACTATTCAATTTTTTATATAAAAAAAATTTTATTTTGTTTGATCCGTCGAACCGGATATATTCACTCTTATTCTGCAACCCGCCAGCGGAAAAGTGAACTGCAATTTCACCAATTTTATAATATTTACGCTTATTCTGGAAAACGTCGGATTTTTCAACGTTTTAACTGAAAGTTTTATGGTTAATGCTGCGGCGGAGCTACCTTGGAGCTAAGTGGTAAATTTCTTGCTGGGTAGGCAAACACATCAAGCAAATCGCAAGTATTGACACAAACTAAATTATCTTGTATTCATCGCCTTATATCTCGACAAGCCTTCTAGATGTTGTACGTTACAAGTCGAAATAAGTGTAGAACGAATTGCAAAAATCCGCATGATTTCAATATCTAATAAATTGCATGTATGACATTGTATGCCATACTGTTAAATATCAAAATTTTTCGTAGAATTGAGTGAAATATTACAGGTGAAATATGGTTTTTAAATTTCTTTGATCTCTTTGTGGAAGAATTCTGACTAGCGACAAGTGCTGGCAATGATGCAGGATGAAATAGTAGAAAGCATTATTCGGTAAGTTTTTGAATATTGTTTGTAAGGGCTGTAAAGTAATCCTTTCTGAATGGGAAGGATTCATATGTAATAGAAACAGAATTTAGTGAAAGATTTCACTTTGAAAAAATCTAAATGGCTAAACGAGAACTTGATCGTAATACATGTGCCAATTGTAATTCAAATCAACTAAAGATTTAAACTCCGAAAGTGTTTTCAATAAATTTTTCGACATGAACATCTCACCTGAAAAATTATTCAGTATTTATTAATTAGGCATATCAGATTTAACATTTTAGTATAAATTTCTGAAAAAAGAACATAAGATAAAGAGAAAATGTCTTCAAATACCAGCTCGTCGTCATCGTCTTTTGATTCGAAAATTCAAAGAAAACTTCGCGATTTAGCGCGAGATACGCAAGTTATGATAATAAGAATCGATAAAGGATCGCGCCGAAGACGATCGCAATTAGATCAAATCGAACGGATTAGGGCTGGTAATACAGGAAGAGATTCATGGGAGGATACAGTCAATACTATGGAGAAATTTCCACCTCGTCGAAGAACAACATCATGCTGTTTGCCGAGGAAGCAACCTTCAGGGACGCAATACGGAAGATGTCGGCAAGATCTTACACTTGAAGAATCTGGAACGGACCGTTGTCGATGGTGCTCTAAGAAAAAGAAGCCAGAACAACCTACACCAGGAGTTTCTAGTATGTATACCGAGTATTCGGAATGCTCGGATGAAAAATGTACTTGTAAAATTAAGAACAAAGAAAAAAGTCACGGTAAAGATCGGGAGCATGTCCTTAAAATGGTTTCGGTCAAGCAATCTGAACAATTAATTCGAACGGAAATAATAGCCAGTCGTGAAGGTGCTACTCTTCATCAAGAGAGTCAGAGTAGGAAATTAAATACAGAGTGCGTAGCTTTAACAGCAGGTGAAGCAGATAAGCCGAAAAAGCCTGTAGGTCATCCTGCAAGCTCCATTTGTTATCCGGCCGGAAAACACAGCCACCATCATAGGTGCACAGAAGAGGGGTATAAAAAGGATAGACCGCAGGTTGGTCCCAGGCATTTGCCAAATGAATTGAACATGCCGCCACCAGGCAGGACATTCGACGAAGTAGCAATTCACGCGTCCGAATATTCAGGACCTCCAATACAGCCTACCTACAGGGACCTTTCCCACCATCCTGCCAGGGTCTCTGTCAAGACACCTCCGATGCGCATATCCCAATTGTCCAATCTTAAAGCTAAGGCACAAGCGCAACCGAGTGCATCGATTCGGAATCAATGCAAATGCGGAATCGACTCAAACTACTACACGAACAGTGAATTCCATGACTGCTGTTGTCAACCGCCTCCTGAATTCGATGCGTCCGGACATCGCATTCATCCAGTCTACGCCTATGGAATTGAATATGGCGAATATGGGTCGCGCGATTTGGGGAACTTTAATGTTAAAGAAGTCGACTATGGCGCCGAATACAGAATGAAGCATGTTGAGCACCAACATCCTCGACGACATGACGAATATATAATGGCGTCTTCGATTCCGTCACATAAATCCTACAGAGCGCCAGCCCGTCTACATCAAACGCATCAGAATCGCGTGCAGAGCATAGAGAAGCATTGCGAATGTTCCAAATGTACGAAACTGACGCAAAATTATCCGTATACTGGAGAAATCACGAATGAGAAAATGACGCCTTTAGAGTTACGCGAACATTACAACAGTTCGCGACAAGGACATGTTCCTCATAGCCGACCTATCAGGAAGGCAAATTCGCACGAGACACTGTGCTACTGTGGACGAAAGTCCTGCCAGAAAGGAACCAAAGACTTTAATCCCGATCACTATTCTGAGCGATTTGGGCATAGCGCAGAATTCAAAGATGTATCCCGAAGAAACGGTCATCGTCCTAAGACTCGCAAATCCTGTGAATGTCATGAAGATAGAAAACGTAGTCGCAAACGTCGTGCTCAATCACGATAAGAGTTCTCGCTCTCACTCGTCAAAGGTAGTCGCCATCTCACATTGGAAGACAATTCAGGTATATTAGCTTAGTAACAAACTAGTACCTTTTCATCTTTGTCCAAAATAGTTCTTACAAGGGAACGTTCAGTTTATATCCTTAAACTATTTTCATTCTCAACTTCAAATTAAGTTCAGACCGAAGAATACTTCTTCCATAGTAGAGCAGTTTTTAGCTACTTCCAAAAAATGGGCAATGAAAACGTAAATAAAATAAAGAAAAAATAAAATTTAATTTCTTTTACATTAAAAAGAATCTTGAAGACCATCAAACGAAAACTTCCAACTGGGAGCGATCGCTGCATTCGCTAGTACTACCAGAGTATGATAATTGAAAATTTTAACTGGAAAAGTCACTTTGAAAATCGTGTTGGACTAATTCCGCAAGTTCTGTTTCACCATCGCGCAACACAGCAAAGACTACAGCCGACGAACACCGGTTTGCAATGGCCTCTCGGGGGTAGAGGCTCGCCTCAATGTGTTAAGTGTAAATCCACCATAAATCATTACGATATTAAGCGATTGTCAAGTCTTCTAAATTTTTTTCTTGATGACTTTTTTCATAATGGGGTTTTTGTTTTGAATTAAATTTCTCAAGATCGGGTTAAGCTACAATTATAACAGTAACAATAATTAAAGGTAATTCGATTCCCTAAAAAAACAAGCTTCAACATATTGAATTGTGGTTACTAGTTTTGAAGATATAATAGTTTACGTGAGTACGGGTACATGTTGGAAAGACTTCTCTTTACCACCATATGTCTCCGTTGATATTGAAAATTGACCCACTCTGTACATCATTTATTTTATTAAAATATATCAAGGAATCACCCCTGAAAAAGTTGCTGACCAATTACTGGACATATTCGGGCCTATTACGAAACTCGACTCGACCAAAAAACTCACATTCTGCAATTATGAAACTCGACTGAGTGACTACTTGTCGACTTTAAATCGAAAAAAAGTGTGAGTAAAAAGAACGGCGTGTCAGTCGATCGAGTGAGTATTTACTCGAAAGAAATGTCAAATTCACTCCACTGCTGGAAATGAAGTGACTTTCCAAGTGTCGAGTTTCATAATACCAACTTTTGCTCGAGTCGACTTCAAATGCGAGTCGAGTTACTTACTCGACTCGAGTTTCGTAATAGGCCCGATTGTATAAAGAGTCTGGAGAAGGAAAACGAATTCGATAGCTCGATAGACTTTAAAGATATGACGAAATTCGTGATATTATAGAAAAACCCTTTTCACGGAAAATTCTAGCTGGGAGAACTCCAACATGTCATATAGTTAGCTGAAAACTCCCACCCTTTTTCTACCGGGGTGTAATAAATAAGTAGTACTGGCCCTCCAAGTCGGGGGTTGGGCGAGGCGCCGACAACGCATCACCGGAAAAAAGACCACTGTCCAGAAACCTGCAGGAGACCAGGGCCCGACTTGGGCTGTCGCGCCATTGATGATGATGATGATGATCTGAAACGATTCCTGAGATATAGATTTTTTTTTTTGAAAGATTGTTATCTCCGCACTACCGTGTTTCGCCACCCTCTCAAAAATTTGGTTTATCATTTACCGTACTCCACTTATGAACTTTCATATACATGCCAAATTTTACGAGGGCTGTCCCGAAGTACTTAGCTGGCGTATAGATGGCGGTTTTTATTTGAAAGTAAATACTGTGGCTAAAGGCCGGTTTACATGTCGGTTGCAAATAATTTTTACTGATATTGTGAGGGAGCTAGCTTATCGAATTTTCAATAGAGTAGAAGTAACCACTACAAAAATATGTTGGCACGCACACATTGACAGAAATATCGTCAATATTTTTTACTGGATGTATCTCTGTTCGTTTCTCTCCTGATCAGTTTCTCATTAGAGATTTTCCTTCTCCCTCACAATCTCAGTAAAAATTACTTGCAACCGCCATGTAAACCGGCCTTTAGTTTAAAGTTTGAAGACGTTACGTTGTTTAGTCTTTATTTGGCAACCAGCCATCAATAGCGAACGCTCTCAGTGAATTTTTAAGCATGGAAAAAATTGGTTATCGTTATGTAGTATAATAGATACTTTCATTTAAAAGGTCTCAGTCCAACCAATATCAAAGCCGAACTAGATTCTACTCTGAGGGAGTCTGCTTCTTCGTTTGCAACAATAAAATATTTTGTGGCAGAGTTTAAACGAGGCCGTACGAGCTGTCAAAACGATCAACGCAGTGGTCGACCGAAGAAGGGAACCACGATATAAATGGTGAATAAAATCTACAAAATAATATTGGATGATTGTCGACTGAAAGTGCGCGAGCTAGCAGACATAATAGGCATTTCAATTGACATATTGACTGAAAATTTTGACATGAATAAGCTGTGCGGAAGATAGCTGCCGCGTTTGCTCGCAATGGAACAAAACAGCGTCGTGAGGATGTTTCAATCGAGTGTTTGGTGATGTTTCACGGCAATAATGCCGAGTTTTTGCGTCGATTCACTACCATGGATGAAACATGGGTCCCTGACCCCACACCTGAGACGAAGGACCAGTGTGGACTATTTAGATGGACGACACTGTAACCATCTAAATGCCATAAATTATTTTCATGTTGATTGTAAATTGGACACGTTAGGTCAACTAGCAAATGCACTTAGCATTAAAGGCCGAACGTTAGGTCGAATTGTAACAATGAGAAATTGTATTAAATGCACTTGGTAGGAGAAAGACCAAGACTGATTTTAGTTTAAGAAAATAACTTAGTTTTTAGTAAAATAAAATTAGTATTTGAATTGACATCAAAAGAAAAGGACTTTTTCTTGCGGGTGCTATGCAAATACCCAAACGCTCTTGTTGGAGTGAAAACTAAAAGAGTTCCTATAAGAACTAATGGCGATTTAAGCAGTAGAGTAAAACGAATCCGCCCCAGTTCTTACAAGAACTCAGGGCGACGTAAGCAAGTACTGAACTAGTAACAGCTCTTGTTAGAGCTGCCAAAGGATTCGCCCCCGGACGCAGGCGACCTTTGGTTTCCAGACGGGCCAACGTACGGCCCACGCATCCATCACTCCTGGACGCCAGCTACCCGGGCTTTAGATTGTAGCCCGTACAACGCTCGCCCCCGGACGCTGGCGACGATATCACGGCACATTCAGTGCTATAATGTGGTAACCCGACCACGAGACCGCTACAACCAGTCAAAACAACTAACTAACTACACTAACAGGGGAGAATCGACACCAAGGAAGGCGAAGGTAGTTCAAGCAAGCAAGCAAGGTTATGGCGTCACTTTTTTGCGATGCGTGTGAGATAATTTTTATTAATTATTTAAAAAAAGGAAGTAAAGTATTATGCGAACTTATTGCAGCGTTTGAGTGATGGAATCAAGGAAAAACGGCCGCAATTGGCGAAAAACAAAGTGTTGTTTCATCGAGACAATGCACCGGTTCACACATCCGTTATCACGGTGACCAAACCAATGAGTTGAATTTCGAATTGCTTCCTCACACACCTTATTCGCCAGATTTAGTCCTCTCGGATTATTATCTTTTTTCAAACTTAAAAAAACGGATCGGTGGTAAGAGACATGCCAACTGAGAAGAGCTGTAGTCTGCATATGACGGTTATTTTGAGGAGCTAGACAGTTCTCGCTATAAAGAGGGTATCGAAGCTATCCAGCATCGCTGTGCAAAGTGTATCTTCCTAAAAGGAGACTATGTTGAGAAATAATGATTTTTTTTCTCAAAAATTTTTGTGTTTTCTTGGTTAGGCTAGATACTTCTGGAACCACCCACGTATCTTTCTGGTATAATTGGTTCGGAAGATATTGTAGCTTTGGACATATGATATCCTACTAAGTGGTGAAAAAGAATATGATTGCATCCAGATTTTGGCTATTAAGTCTGCAAGAATTGGCGAACGAAATTGGAAAATAAATTTTTGTAATTTCGAAATAGATCAGATGCAACAAAACTAAAACACTTTTTACATTTGTTGTATAACTAAGTACAGGATAATTCGAGAATTAATATTTTTTAAGGTCCAGCTCAGTACGAAGGTTGGGATAAAAACAACAAAAAACATCTGATTTTAATATTTGACAAATTTACAGAATGTTTGTAGATCAATAGGAACCAACCGAAGTGCCCTGAAAACGTGATATACAAAACCTTTAAAACACACGATCCTATTTCCTTTTTAATTTTTGATCAGGTAAATTTTGTAAAACAGAAACTTGTAAAAATCATCAATTAAATAAGAATTCGAATTTATTGAAAATAAAATACAAACCCGAGCCGAAAAAGTGAATACCAACAAACAAATCAATTTAAAATTCAATCTCTAACATTTAAATTCTACAATTTGCATTTTTAATACGAAACCACCAATTATTTCGGTAGACTTATTTTTTGGGTCACCTTCATAAAACGTATTATTTCCAATTAAAAAACTATTTGGCTTATAAAATAGCTTCCATGGTATAAAATCTGTATTTAAATCTATTCCATGTCGCGTGATTTTCTGAATTTGAATCGGACAACTAAAACTTTGGTTGAAAATATGTTGATAAACGTTAGATACATATTGCCAGAATAAATGTCCCATGAGGCCCTTTTCAGAATTACATAAATTCATAATTCTCCTGTAGATTAACTCTTTTCGTTGTTTGCGTTTATTGGAAGTTTGCAATTGAAAAAATTCCATACGATAGAAGAAGTTATGAACCTTCTGTTTGATGTCGAGTTCAAAATCAAAGGTTTGATTCGTAAGAACTAAATTGAATGAACCGTATCTTGGATCATAGTGATGGCTTTGTTCGAGATAAACGAACTTATAACACATCTGTAATTTGAATTTAAATTTTTTTTTGCAGTAAATATGTTACTTATTTTTAAGTTTTTTTTAGAATACCTCAGTTTTTGAAAATACAGAACAGATGGTAATCCATAAGAAGGTGAACAGTAACGTACTTTGTCCCATTCTAGAAATTGTTTTTCTGAAGCTTAGAATGCTAGAGCGTGTGGTTCTTATACGGACATTTTAAAACTCATTTCAATTAAAGGAACATTTACTCGTATGTATCGTTTCAAAAGTTGATGTTCACACGATAAACTTACAAATAATTTAAAATATCCAGAGCATGAAATTGGCTCATGCACATACATTCGCACCTTTAGTAGTCCAAGTAATTAAATTTATCGGGGTAGCTCCCATGCAAAAGTCGCTTTATTCTTGATTTCGTAATGTGGATTTTACTTCAGTATTTTTAATAATAAAGTATTGTGTGATCGACCCGACATTTCAAAACAGTTTCATGCTCTAAAATTTTTTATTTTCTCGATTCAGAACTACTAGACCCTAAAAAATCAACAAAAAAATGTCCGTCTGTTCGCCGTACGCAAACATGTTTGAAGGCTTGTAGCTCATAAACCCGATATTAAGTTAAAATTTGTTGGTGGGTAGATTAAGTGAACCCCTTTCAGTTATGACTTTTAGATGGGAAGGGGTGAGTGTTGGTGTGAGGGAGAACCGCTTATGCTAGGAGGGTTAAACATGGAATTTATTTAGAACTATGACAGTGAAGCCATTTACAAAAAAATGCTCGACATGGGTGAAGGGTTATGATAGTGGGTAAAAAACAATGCGTCCGAAACGGTGAAAAGCTGCGATTAAGACATTTTAAATCCATATCACCCGAATGCTTCATATCATAAGGTAGAAACGTTGTTTCTACACTCAAAGAAAAAATATGACTGTGGTAACCATATTTTGGGAGAACCTTACTATGGTTGAACTTATAGTTGCGTGAACCACGTTACAACATAAAAGATAGTTCTGATAACTGATCTTATGGTCGTACTAACTTTACTGTCTTGTTGCTCTAATCATAGTATGATTACATCAATCATAAAAATATTTGTAATTTGATTAATACAACTAAAGTTATGTTTCTATGAAATACTCGTATGTATTGATTGAATCAAACAAATGAAAGATTGTGGAAACTTGTTGTATGGTTAACGCAAACATAGTTTTGGTTCTACCAACTTAACTTATGTTCTGTTGAACATTCAGTATGTTATGACTTGAATTATAATAAACATATTATAATTACGTCAATCATATAAATGGTTGTATCAATTACAGAACATGATTGTGAGAACTATAATTACGATCCTAAGAAACATTAATATGTTTGATTCAAACAAAGCTAAGGTTGAGACAAACAATGATGTATGGTTCTTATAACTTATAACCATAATGCTGTGAACACTAAAATACTATCATATTATAAATACTTTATAATTAAAATAATAAAGTAGAAATGGCACTGGGGATCCTCACTCACTTTAAAATTGGATTCTCTTCTTATCACAAATTTACTTTCTTATTTTTTGTCTCTGTGTGGTAGACAAGTCCCGTCAAATGCCGGATAAAATGTCTTCCCAGATCGCTGAAAATTAATGAAGTCCTCATTTCTGTATAGCTAGAGGACTTTGTAATAATAAATTATAGTAATTGGAAAAACTCCGTATTTTCTTATGAATATTTTTATTTTGCATATCTTTAATTGTTGTACTAAAAATTTGTAATAAGTTGAATATAAATATATTTTCATAACTGGAAAAAATACTTAGTGTTTTCAATATATAAAATAAGAAATTTCAATATATATACAAATTTCTTATTTATTTAATTTAAAATTTCAACTTCACTTGAATACATTTCCCTTAGCACAGCTATGAATGAACTATACCTTTCACTGTGGAAGAAATTGTGGTTTTCGTCTTTTTATAACATACTAGCCGCGTACCGCGGCTACGCTCGCTTCGCTTACGTTGTTCCATCGCTCCTGTAACGGGAGTAGATCCCGTTGATCTCGTTGCTCCCTTTTCTCCTGTTGATCCATTGCTCCTGTTTCTCCCGTTGATCCATTGTTCTGGTTTCCGTTGCTCACGTTACTCTATCCTCTATCCACCATCCTCCATCCTCCATCCTCTATCCTCTATCCTCTATCCACCATTCACCATCCTCTATCCACCATTCACCATCCTCCATCTACCATCCCCCATCCTCTATCCTCCATCCTCTAACCACCATCAACCATCAACCATTCTCCATCTACCATCCTCCATCTTCCATCATCCATCCTCTATCCACCATCCTCCATACCTCATCCTCCATCCTCTATCCACCATTCTCTAACCACCATCCACCATCCTCCATTTACCATTTAGCATCCCCCATTCTCTATCCTCCATCCACCATCCACCATTCTCCACCCACCATCCACCATCCTCCATCTTCCATCCTCCATCCTCTATCCACTATCCTCTATCCACCATCCATAGTCCAACTTTACCATTTAGTAATAGGAACGCGTAACTAATACACCGAAAACGAACAAACTGCCGCTAAATCATATGAAAAACACTCAAATGTTGAAATAACTCGCGAACCACCAACTGTTAAATAATTTTGTTAACGCAGAAACCATCGAGTGCGTACCCTCAACAAATCACCAAAGTTTCATCGCAATTGGATGAGTGGTTTAGGAGCCTATACAGGACAAACAGACAAACAGACAAACATTCATTTTTATATATAGAGATTGTGTTTAATAATTGCGATAACCATAATATGTTTGTAATATCATCGTGCATAATGGTACAAACGATAGTATGGTTGTGAGAAATATTCAATGAATATCTATTGTTGTACTGATCATGAAATATAGTTGCCATTATCAGAAAATAATTTTACATCATGTAACAAGCATGGTTAGGACAACCTTATTAATTTAAGATCACCAAATATGTTTATTGCAACCACAATATCTTTGTGTGAATTATAAGCAACCATAACTATTTTAATATAGTTATAATAACTAAATTATGGTCACTGCAACTATAGAAGAATCATATTTTTTCTTTTAGTGTAGTCATACTAGGTGCACACACAATTTTTCGATACTCAACTTCAACGGGGATGCAAGGTAGTCGTGCTAGAATTGTAAGGAGATATCGAATTCACCTTTAATTTCTATGGGCTTACTTACGATGGCGCTACAGTCCAAATAGGACCTTAACCTCCTGTATGTACCGCCTCCAGCCTTCTCGGTTCAGTGACCGCGTCCTCCAGTTTGAGAATCCTAGCAGTGTCTGCGTCAACAGAATCCTCCCAGCGCTTCCGTGGTTTTCCAACTGATCTTTGTCTATTATTTTCCATTTAGTGTGCGTTAGGAGATTCTTCCGTCATCCATCGGCTCCACATGACCATCTAATTGTAGCTTCTTAACTTTTATGAGGATCGATACTTCTGGATTATCAAAGATGGCATACAATTCTCTATAGTATCGTATTCTCCAGATCGAGTCTTCCCTCACAGGTCCAAGGATTCTTCTGAGTACTTTTCTTTCAAAGACGTTGACTAATTCTTCGGACGCCTGAGTCGCTGCCATCGCATAGCACAGGTCTTATAATTGTTTTGTATAGTTTAATCTTTGTTTTCCTATGCACATTTTTGTTTTTAATTATTGGGAGTACCGAATAATATGTCTTATTTGCCATCATTCCTTTTCTTTTAATTTCAATGGGTTCGCTTCCATCCTTTGATATACTTGCTCCGAGATATACAAAGTTTTCTAGGTCAAAGTTTCCTACTGTAATATTTTGTCTGATTGGCGTGTTTTTCCTAGTTTGTGTCACGATTTTTGTTTTTTTTTGGGGCTTTACATATAATCGTCTAAAATATAATTTAAGGATTTTGCTATATTCAACCCATAAGGTGGTGTAAAATGATTGTGTACTATCTTACAAATTTCGTCATACCTCTTAGGCCTACAAATCGGTTTCAAATTTTTTCTTAATATCCGTTCCCTATCGGTTTATGTCTACATTTTTTTCCCTATGTTTTTATTGAAATTTTAAAAAATAAATAAAAATAATAGAAACCTGGAATGCGTTTTATACTAAGATGCGATGTAAAGTTGATGATAAAGTTCCAAACAGACTCTTGGTTATCCTTAAGGGGTTAGGCCACTCTAGAGTTTTCGAAAAATCGATTTTGTTTTTATTTTAAATGGTCCCTTAGGACTTCAAAAATGATGTCCCAACAGATTATGGCCGAAAAAAGTCTCTAAGGACTCGGTTTTCGAATTTTAGTACAAGGCCGCCTGCAAAATTATTCATGATTTTCTACTACTCAAAACTTCTAATGCGTTTATCTCAAACCTACATTTTTCAAGCTGGCCGGAAAGATTACTCAATTTTCAACCGATTCACTTGAAATTTTGAATATACAGGTAGGCTTCCTACAACGCAGTTGATACGTTGTAGGAAATCGCGTTGTAGAAGATATGAAAATATAAAAACCGGCGTTCGGTTCTAAAAAGATGAATTTACAATACCTTTTTGTTTATTAAAAATTTTAATAAAAATAATCATTGTTGAAGATTTCTTTTAAAAATGTTGGCTCTCTCAATTAAAGGATCATTCTCAGTAAGTAGCATTCCAACTGCTTCGCTATATCTAAACCTCTTTCAGAAGAATCTTCAGAGGAACTTTTACTTGACAATGTTTTGGTTTGTGCAATCAAATCAGCTTCGTTTATTTCGTCATCAATGACTAAATCTTGGATGTCATCAATTGTTATTTCATCGAATCCATCATCTTCTATTTCTCTCCGAACGTTAGAATGACTTAAATCAGGGGGATGTGAAGGTGCATTATCCAATAGGAGTAGAACTCGAAACAACAGATTTTTTTAGGACAAGTAATTTTTAACATCAGGAATAAAACAATGATGGAACCAATACTTAGTCATCCATGCCTTCTTCGAATATATGGGAAGATTATTTCTATTACAGCTTTTCATTGATCGTGGATTTTGTGATCGGTAAATGCACATTGGTTTAGTCACAAAATCACCAGACACGTTACTGCGTAAAAGTAAGGTTATTCCGTCCTTAGCAGCTTTAAAACCGGGAGCGGTTTTCTCGTTATTTGAAATATAAGTCCTTGAAGGAATTTTTTTCACCACAATCCCGTTTCATCGGCGTTAAACACCTGGTCTGCCAAATAATCCTGTTCCTGGATTATTTTCGCAAGCTGTGCTGGATATTCGCCGCATCAGCAGACGCTTTATAATGTTAAATTATGGAATGAGTGTCGTTTTTGATATTTCTTAAACTAACTAGTGCTAGCAAAGAATTGATCACTGGTTTCGACTGACCCATTTCTTTCAAACAATTAAATATTTTAAGTGCCTTTTGCTTCCATCCACACTGCAAGCATTTGTTCCATTTTTTCCATTATGTTAGGTCTTGGGCGAGCAGCAATTTTGGCAAGTACAGACGATCCGAACGGGATGGAACCTCAAATTTTGT
Source organism: Beris morrisii (assembly GCA_951812415.1). NCBI lineage: Eukaryota > Metazoa > Arthropoda > Insecta > Diptera > Stratiomyidae > Beris > Beris morrisii. The sequence continues at coordinate 131,260,302 of OX638312.1, forward strand.
CTTCAGCTTGCTTAATAGTTCGTATTGACGATTCATTAAGATTAAAATGTCTAGCAACATCAGCTATCCTTGATTTGATACCTGAGCAGTCACGGTTGCCAGGTTTTCAAGTGTCACAAAAAAGGAGTTGAAGGAAGATTTACAAATTATCTGAACCGCGTTGTAGTGAGACCGCGCTATAGAAGTACCGCGTTGTAGAAAAATGTACGCATTGCCTGGACCGCGTTGTAACGACACCGCGTTGGAAAAGTACCGCGCAGTAGGAGGCTTACCTGTATCTTTAAAACTATGTTGTCCATCAGAGTACGTAGGATTTTTTTTATACTGCATAGTTCATTTGTTATTAACAATTTTCTGACGATTTTTTAGGCAAATTTTACACTTTTCACTTTGGAAGTGCGCCATTTCGCCAAAAATCAATATATCCAAAAAATCCTACGTACTCTTGTAGCTGTTATTATACATAATCGAAATATCATTTGCTTATCATAATTTAAAAACTACAGGAGCTGTGTGTCCGACCGCGGACCCTGGAAAAACGGAGACGTCATCACAAAAAACGCTTCACAGCCGTCATTTTGTACATAGTCACTAATATGTATTAATAATCAATGGCACAACAGCCCAAATCGGGCCTAGGCCTTGAAGTAATGCTAGAGTTACTTCATTACTAAACCAACGGAACACTAGGAGGTGAATAATATGTATTATAAACACCCATTTTTGTAATCTCGATTTCTTTTGTAGTTTTTCTGAAAAGAAAACCCCAAAAAGGCCCATTTTTTCAGCCTCTAGGGTAGCCTAACCCCTTAAGTCAACATGTCGGAGAAATTTTTAGTCTTCATTCTTTTGTGGTGTAAGACCACATTTGTGAAATTAAATACAATTTTATTCTTTACTTAAAAAAGTTTATGTAGCTATACAGTTTTTATGGCAGATTAATTTCTTCATTCTTTTTTTTCTGACAAAAATCCGATTACTTACTTGTCTAAAGAAATTCGAACAATAAAACTAAGGCCCAGACTTCGTGGTACGGTTTTGGTTCCATTCAGATAATTGGCCCGCAAACTACTTACATCCCACAGAAATATTTGCACATGCGTCGAATACATGCATTTTGCATATGATGCATATGATGAAAAAAAACCTAAGCTGGTACCCGCAGGAATTCATCAACTTTAACATAATTTTTTAACAAGTTAGGAGTAATCAAAACGCTCACAATTTAATTCCACTCAATCTTGTTTATTATTACAGTCGAAATTTTGAGTTCTAAATAGCAATAAATTCATTTTATATGAAAGTACGTACTATGAAATTTGTATGATCGGTAAATATGTATTCAAATATTATTTTCGTACTTTAGACGCTATAGGTCCGTTTTACACAATAAAAAATAAAAAAGAAATACATTTAAAGTATAAATTAATGTAAAACAAAAAGCTCATAATGAAGCTTAATTCAACTCCGATTTGTTTTTATCTAACTACACAATGAATAATAAAAAGAAGTTTTTATTTCATAAATGATTAAGATCTCTTATTAAATGATTTTTTTATGTGATACAATGAATTTAAAATTGTTTAATATAAGAAAAAATATTAAAACTCCAAAGGCAAAGAAAGGTCTTATTTATGGTGCTGACTATGTACAATAAAACTAATAATGTAGTGTAAGGAGAAAATATGAGTTTACAGTCTGTATAAAAAAATGGCGTACAGATTTACATTATTGCCAGAGTGACTTTTCGTTTTTTTTCCGGTTTTTAGAAAGGATTTTTACTTATTCTTATTCTAATATAAATGTCATGAGAGAACTAAATAAAAATTTCTATTTAAACTTGCAAAGAAAAAGGATTTGTTTTTAAAATTAAGTGACTAGCTTTCAACACAGCAACATTTATCATATGGAAAGATTTCGTGGTTCATAAAAGTATGAATGGGACCAGGTCCTTTGGCGTTGTGATGGTAGGGAGTAGGACGCTCTTAATGCTTGCGGATTTCTCGATAGGATTCCTATTTCGGGCACGGCAATTACTCGTACTTGGTGTTTCTTGTTAACATCAACACCACAGACAATTGCTGTATTACGTTTCGGTGAGTACGTACGACATTTCAGGCAACCGTCGATCAGAATCTGGAAGAAAACACCAAAACAATTTTACTACTGGTGCTTAAAAATTTCGAATTTTTCGGTTAAAAATTAGAATTAAAATATATGAACCTCATAACCACCAATATTATAACTCTTGACGATCATCCAGGTAACCATAAGCGATCTATTTCCAACTGGGCGAACGGATAGGATAGTAGCGGGTGGTGCATTATTTTCACAAGGATTCGATAGGATAGTTCGTGTTAGTGGGAATTTTGGGGGATGAAATCGATCCAAAGGGGATGCTGGTGTTGCCCGAAAGGATTCCATTGCCGAAATGGGAGCTTTGTTGCAGCAAAAAATACAAGGATCATGCAGTGGTACGGTTTGCATATTCTGTGTAAGTTACACAAGAGATACAAATTTGTTATTAACTATTCATAGAACTATGTACAATGTTAAAACTGATTTTAAAATTTAAAAAAAAAATTAAAAAAAAGGGATATATTCACCGAGTATGCACAGTTTGAATTCGGTCCAATATTTAAAATATCAGACGTTGAATTTGTTTCTTCCGCAATGTCGAAATTTAAACCTCGATGTAGCATGCCTTTTATGTGTTTAAGTTCAACAAAAACGAATCTAAACAAGGTTCTCTGCAAAAAAAAATAGTACAAAATTCGCCATAACTTCAATTTTAACAACTTACCGCTGCTTCATTTATCCCATTCACTTCAGCATCGGAATCGAGTAAATGCCGAATTACATTGTAAAAAGCATCCCTAGCGCCAAACCTTTCATGTCCACATTCTCCCCCATATGCTGCACATTTACAGTCGTTTGGCATCATACGTACAACTTCTCTATTTGATTGCGCGACTGTGAAAAAAGCGGTGAAAAATTCAACATAAGTGATAAGTTGACTATATTCAATAAATTAAAAAATTATGTTAAAGTAGATGTCCGGCCTCTACCATAAATAAATATTTTTGTTAGCTTTTTACATAGAAAATTTCACTAGAGACATAACAATCTTATATTTAAATAAAACACAGAATAATTGGGATAATTTCCAAACGTTGTTCATTCGTGAACTTCACCATGATAAAAATGTAAGCCTTGACTGGCGTTTTGTCGCTGATGAACCAGCAAAAAAGTTTAAGGGTGCGTTTGTATTAAAATGCAAAATTGTAATGTACCTATTGAATAATCCTTTACATTATTTTAAACATTCGAATAGGTAGGTACGGTAGGTAGCTAGGTACGCGTGGCTGCCTGTGAGAACACGGATACACTTAGGGCTAAAAATGTCCATTGTCTGTTCGAGTAACTATACCCTAAATTTTAGCATAAAAAACATTTAAAAAGCCGCAAAACTAGTTTAAAAAAAATCAGTTTATTTAAGGAAACAATGCGTCCAAAACCCTCGAAAGCTGGGATTGAAACATTCTTAAATCTATATCTTTTGGGGATGCCGGTGTAGGGGGAGGGGGGTGATGGTGGGAGGGGGTAGAAAGAAAAAAATTCTAATTGTTACATGTGAAAAACCACCAAGAATAGAAAGCTAGAAATTGACGTCTATATAGAGCTAATATGTTTCTAGGTATCCTAGAAAAATAATGGTATGGGCATAGTTCGGGGTGGGGCGGTTTTTCCCAGTCTAGAAACGGCTTATGCTACAATAGAAAGTTGAAACTTAGTGCGTATATGTAGATGTACTACAGAAGTAATTAAATTAAATCGAAAAAAGTTCAGATTTTCATTGGTGTACAGAGGTAGAGTAACAAAATTGTCTGTGAAAGGGGGTTTTCCACATTTTTACGAATTTCTTTATATCTTTTAGACATGTCGAGTTATCGAGTTAATTTTACTTCTGCGGGCTCTTTACATAAGCGCCCAAATTTTAAGATTTCACACCCCTAAGCGGTATAAGGTGGTTGTGTTTATTTTCACGAATTCCCATATGTTTTTTAGATCTAAAGAGATATCGAATTAACTTTCACCTCTGAAGGCTTGAAATATAAGCTGTGGGAAACCCGATTAAGGGATTATACGCAGTCAGAATTTTCAAAAAAAAATATTTTTTTTTATTTTCGCAATGTACATATATGTATTTAAGTATATTCACAGAAAATTTCATGTCAATCCGACAAATATTCTCGAAGTTACACTCATATTTGTAAAGACGTCTCGGAGCGTTTTGAAAGTGTTTTTGAAACTTTGAACGCGTTTTTCTCAAAACTGTGTTTATAAAGTCGGTGACCAAGATTTCTTGGCATTGGAAAAAACCGATCAGTCTCAAATTTTTACACAAGCTTTATAAATGTATTTTTTAGTGATTAATCGAAGGTTTTTTCTCGCCGATAAATATTTTCCATTTTATAAAAAAATCGAAATTTTTGTTAGAATCCGCCATTTTGTTAAATTTTTTTGTTTAAATTTTTAATATTTTGCGTATTCCTTCGATTAAGTACTAGATAATACATTATACTATCGAAATATTTTTTGGTTATTTATTTTATATTATCATATCCAGAGATATCGTGGTCGCCGCAAAACGCGTTTTTTTATAGGAGTTCCCGGGAATCAGCTATAGCAATTTTAAAAATCATTATTTTTACAAATAAAAAATACCAGAATAAAGTTAAAAGTTACCATAATATATACATAAATTTTTACATTAATAAATTAAAATGTCTTTCCAGGAAAAATTCATGAAAAATCGCTTTTTTTCGACCGCCCGACTGCGTATAACCCCTTAAAGCATTTTTCGATATTAAGCACCCAGGGGGTAAGGCATTGTTCAAGTTTTCATGAATTCCGAATTCGTTTTTACTTCTATGGGCTTTATAAATAATGATCTAAAAACTAATTTCATGACTTTGCAATATTCAACCCTTAAAGAGTTTTTACGAATTCCGACATATCTCTTAGGTCTGATGAATAGTAACTAAAAAATCGCCTAAAATTCCGTATCAGCACATTTTTAACACTACCCCTAAAGGGGTCGATATTTTATACCCTGTTTTTATTGAAATTAAAAAAAAATACTTTATTATTAAAATAATAAAGTAAAATACGTAAATAAAAAAAAAAAACTGTCAACGTCTGGGCGCAACTTTATTATTTTTGTGGTGGGGAAGTCTGGAGCGCGTTTAAAGCTGAGATGTGGTATAGGTTACTATGAGACTGACAAAAACGTTCCAAATAGTCTCCTGGTTATTCTTAAGGTTGTCAGTCATAGTTGCTGAATTATAAGAGTACCGCAAAGCTTCGAATTTAAATTTGATTCGCCATTTGAAAAAGAACAGCCTGCATTCGCTTAAACTCGAGACAATTTTTATGAGTTTGGGTGCATTGATGTAGGTGTATAAAATGTAGAAACGAAACGAACAATATTTTGAAGAAAACTACATTAAAATATTTACCACATGCTGTCCCATTACAGTAGCATCTTGACAAGCATTTGCATTGGGCTTCGTCAGCAAAGCATTTACAGCGAATTTTTCTTGCAGTTTCTTCAGGATTCGTCTTTCTGTCCGTGCAAGCAGAAGAGCCGTGATTATTCGTTGCCGGTTTACGAACAGATTGTTGCAGAAAAGGACAATCAAGACAGCCGCACCTATTCGGTTCGCTTGGTTTCGTCGTACAATCGCGATTATTAAGGGACTCCTCAGTACTTTCGGATAGGGACTCGAGTTCGGAATTCAATGCCTGGCAGAGGGGACAATCGCAAGGAGCCTTAGGGGCTTGGTTCGATTCACCAACGATTGGCTGTTGGGAAGTTCCAGGTTTTTCGTAGCCACAAGTAGATGGTGGTAGTGATGGCTTCTGCGATGGACCTCCACTGGGATTTGTCGGTTTCGAATGGGAAGGTGCAACGTTAAGAACTGGTGGAATTTGATGTGAAGTAACTCCAGTAACTACCGTACATGAAGGTGGTTCACCTTCAGCAGAAGTATGGCGGATTTGCGCGTCGGTACAAAAGGATGGCATAAATGACACCCAGTTTGGTAATGCAGGATGATGCGATTCACTGATTACACTTGTTATCTGTACACTTTCCAATTTGGACACATTTGCTGAAGGAGGCTCTGTGGAGTAGATTGATCCAGTTACACAAGTTGTCGTGGATTTGTAAATGGTCGACTTGATAAACGTGGACGTGGAATTTGCCAATTGTGGAATAGTTGGTTTGGTGTCTGCATGGCTTACGTGTTCAGGTAACGAGGTTGGCTGTGAAGGCTTTAAAGAGTCTTTAGATGCATCGGTACTTGAAGCATTACTTGAGTGATGCTTCAAGTCTGGTGGTATAAGTCTTGTCGAGTCGATTTCGGTTACCTCGGTCTCAAGTGAGGATTGCGACGGTATGAGTCCAGCTTCACGAGTACCTTCGATCATTTTTACACTAAAAACAGATTTACTGACGCACGGAGATAGGAATGAATCTTCGCTTGAGCTTGATAATGGTGAAGTCACGTGTATTACGGATTTATGAACGGGCACAGCTTGCTCAGTTTCCGGGAGAGCGGTTGTCACAACCGAAATACTTTCAGATAGTGATCCGAACGATTCAACGCTTGAACTCATACAAATTACTTGGCTAGTTAAATCACCGGATGTCCTTGACGATAGGCGGCTATGCGAGTTATAGCTACTAGCTAGTGAAATGTTTTCTTCCGAACTACACGAGCAAATTACATTGCTAATATGCGGGGGCCAGGGAGCCAAACTACCACGTTCTTGACTAATTTGAGCCAATTCTGATTGTTTGAATGTTGAAGTGCAGCTCAGTGCACTTGATGTACCTTGTTCCCATTTTGAGGCCACTTTTTTTGGCTGGCAAAAGTCCTGTGAAGGACTAATACTGCAAACTTCAGCATGGGTACACTCCCAATACGAAGTGCTACTCGATCTGGTCTTTTCGGATTCCGAGACGCCTGTATCAGGACCGTGAACTGCTGGTTTTGGTAAAGGTGACCGATGACTGGACGAACTGTCGAAACCTTCAGCTCGCGAGCATTTGCAGAATGAAAGACAGCTTGAGAAATATAGACTGGTGTTCGATGCAGTCCGTTCTGATTGCGTTAGAATCCTATTAGGACGTTGTGGAACCAGTGCGGGCTTCGTGGAAGGTTGAAACTTATGTGCTGAACTGGTAATTGAAGCGGTACTAGAGCGGCCTGAACCATCGTACGAGGATTCAAAATTTGAAGTACTTGGCTTACAGCGTTTTTGTGCTTCGCAAATCTTACAGGTGCATATAAGGGAACTCGAAGATCTTTTAAGGCTACTCTGCGGTGAACTGCTGCTTAACGGAAATGCGTTGCTTGAAAGTTTTTTACTGGCTAGTCTGTGGCGTCTCGCTCGGCACTTCTTCAAATCTTTACATAATTTGCATCTACATGGTGGGATATTTAGCGGATCTGTAGACAAACTTGGCTGAGAAGTCTTTGATGTCGTTGACGTGACAAGACTAGGTTCCGCTACAGGAGGCTTTTGCTGTGCCGGAATTTCTAGAGGTAGTTCGATCGCATGCTGTTCGACTGGAGGTTTTAATTGCGGAGGCCGTGGATGCGGGGGTTTCAACTGTGGAGGTTGCTCCTGTGGTGGTTTTTGGACTGAAGCTTCCGGTGGGTTTTGTTGAGACGGTTTTTGTTGCGCTGAAACTGCCGGAGGCTTGGATTCAGCAGGGACTTCTATAGGCTGTGGTTGATCAATAGTTTGTGGTTTGTCCGAGCTGCTATCCGAGGTATCCAATGGCTGTCGACGGTAGCAGCAACTACTGCAAGTTAATTTCTTCTTTCCAGAACATTCGACTGGGCTTGTTTTGCACTTCTTCTGATCTTCGCAAATCTTGCAAGTGCATTCCTCAAAGTGGGAGTCCTGCACCGACAGTGACGAGCTTGATTTGATTTCAACAGGATGCGATATTCGCCCAACATGCTCTGTTAAAGTGGGTGTTGGTAGGCGAGGACGTCGGAATAAGGTTACCATGTTTATGGGCTTGGTATGAATGGGTCCTTGCTTTCTGCGATCTCGTTGATATTGCTCATTGCAAAGATTACAGTGGCAGGTCTCGTCGTGCTCATCAGGATAAATGTCGGGTTTCAAGAAAATTGGTGAATCTTGCCCATTCACGGGTATATCAGTAGTTGAAAGTTTTGAATAGCAAGGTTTGACTGCTACTGGGTTTGTTTGTCCGGTTGATGGTTCGATGTGACTTGTAGTCGGTGGCGGTTCGGGTGTTACTGTTTGTGCAGGGACAGATACCACTTGCGTTGCAGTTGGCTTTGGGACGGGGGCTCCAGGGAGTTTAACTCGAACTGGTTCTATTTTTCCTATCGCTGGTTCCATGTGGGTTGTACTTGACTTTGGAGCTTGAGTTCCAGGCGGTTTAACTAAAACAGGCTGTGATTTTCCAGTAGTCGGCTCTACGTGCGTCACAAATGGCTTTGGGACCTTTGGGGGGATGTTCTTAGGCGAGGGCGAATTTGCTATTATAGTTGACGTTTTGATTTCAACAGATTCTGACTGACCCACCGTCGGTTCTACGTGAATTGTTCTTGGGTTTGGCTTCAGAGCTCTTGGTGTCGACGGTTTGAAATCAATTTTTGAGCTTTGACCAATAACAGGTATCTGCACAGTTTTAGATGGTGTCCGTTCCTTCGTATCTGTCGGTTTGACTACAACAGGTTCAGTTTGCCAGGATGTTTGTTCAATGTGGCTCGATGGAGGCGGTTTGATTTTGGGTACGGCGGGTCTTAAGTCAATTGGTGATGTTTGACCAATAGTTTCAAGTATAGTTCCAGTCGATCTGCGTGGCGAAGAAGGTTTGGTTTCGATTGGTTCAGGCGCCGGTTGCATTACAGTCGATAGATTTGTGGAATTGACATGGACAGGCTCTTTATCTGAAGAACTCGTTTCTGATTGCGAAAAGCATCTTGTACAGGACCACTTCTCTTCAGAGGAACAATCCTTGGATTCCGCTTTACACCGAGCTCTGTTTTGACATATATTACAAGTGCACTTTTCAATGTGAGGTTTGGTAGTCTTTGCCACCGACGATTCACTCTGGTATATCGGAACTCTTGGTCGTTGCCAGACATTCGACGGAGTGGACTTAACTTTTACGGGTTGCATTTTCAGTCTACTTTCTAGGCACTTATCACATGAACACACTTCCGGGTGTCTTTCAAAAGTACTTACTTTTGAAGGACTTTTCGGCGGTAGCTGTACACTGGACTCTTTGATTATAATATCTATAGGTTTGGTTCCCTTCGTTTGTGCCTCCTTCGGTTTAATTTCGACTGGCTCAGTTATGAGGTCAGTATACTCGGTGAGAGTTGGGCTTGGTACACGTGGCCGCTGAAAGAACCCTGTAGCGTTCGATGATTTCAAATTTACTCTTCCTGGCTTGGGCGGCTTCCCAACTGGAAGTTTTCCCGATGAACTTGCACTGGACTTTGGAATACAAATTAAACAGGACGACTTCCTTTCCGAACATTCGTGCGGATTTTCACAATTAAACTTCTCCTGGCATATTGTACATGTACATTGTTCTTGTTGTGGAGGTTTCTTTTGAGGCTTAGAAGAACGCTTGTTGGAACTGGGTTTCATTTCAACGGGTGATGACTTTTGTCTGGAGCATTCTGTTAAAGTTGGCTTTGCCAACCTTGGACGTTGGAATAAGTATAATAATGGTTTGGGCTTAGTTTGTACGATGTCAGTTTTAAACTCGCCCTCACATTGGTCACACCTACATGTCGGTCCATGTTCTGTTGGTTTTTCAGATACAAGTGATCCTTGCTCTGCCACCACTGGCTTCCCTAGCTTAGCTACCTTTGGTTTAGTTTCGACTGGCTCCGATTTTGAGCCGATGTAGTCTGTAAGAGTTGGGCTAGGAACACGTGGTCGTTGAAATATTCCGGATGAAATCGACGGCTTAAAACTTATTCTCTCTGGCTCAGGAGCCTTTTCCTTGGGAATATTCTCCGAGAAACTTAGATTGGACCCAGGAAGACAACTTGCCCAAGAAGATCTCTTCTCGGGACATTTTTGAGGATTCTGGCATCTAGACCGATCAGCGCATATGGTACATGTACATTTGTCGCTGTGTGGAGTTTCTTTGGATGGCGCTTGACTTGGAAGTTTTGTCGGCGATTTATTGGTACTGGTTTTAATTTCAACTGGTGATGAATTGAGAACTGTGTAGTCAGTCAATGTCGGTTCTGGTAATCTCGGTCGCTGGAATACATTTGATATTCCTATTGGCTTAGTATCAACATCTTCAGTTTTGAAGTTCACCACATATTTGTGGCATACACATGATGTCGCATGATCTGCAACGACGACTGGTTTTTGAATGGCTAATGTAGGCTTTGTTTCAACTGGTTGCGACTTACCAGTGTAGTCCATTTGGGTAGGTATGGGGACACGCGGCTTTTGAAATATACCAGTGTTCTGTGGTGGTTCTTCAACAACCATTGGTGGTTTCTCTACAGCCATCGGCGGTTCTTTAATAATATTCGAAACTTTCGATGGCTTCGGTGGTACTTTTGGTTTACTTTGCACTCGGTCCGATATTGTGTATTCAGTTAGAGTCGGTCTGGTCAGTCTAGGGCGTTGCAGAACACTAAACGGAGTAGTGGGTTTAAGGCTAATACGTTCAATTTTAGAAGGCTTACATTCTTCGTCATGTTGGCACCTGCATTTGTCTTCACACGTTGCGCATTGGCAAGCCGAAATCACGTCTACACTCTCTGTACTAACTGCATGTTGGACTGGTTTTAGATTGGCTGCATTTAGTTCCACTGAATCAGACTTTCTTTTGGAGTGATCAGTTGCTTTAATACTTTCCCGACGTGGATTCTGCATTAGAACATTTTTTTGCTTTATTTCAGTATTATTCGCTTTAGAAGGTTGTTCAAATGAATTACCTTCTGTGTTACCACCACCACTGGATCGAGGAAGACAACTGTTCCATGAAGACTTCTTTTTCGAAGCAGAGTCGCGTCGTCTATTCTGGCACCTGGATTTGTCTTCGCATATTTTGCAATTACACGATTCAAATTTAAATGTATTAGAAATTGGATTTGGTTGAAAGATTTCCGAAGAAGTATTTCCCTTAAATTCTACTGGTTCGGAAGACTGTTCAGAGTAATCAGTTAGTGTAGCTTGTGTAACTCGGGGCCGTTGGAAAATATTTGCCATACTAACAGGTTTCCTAATCACGTGCTCTGCTTTAACAGGTTTGCAATCTTTAGCTGGGGTCTTACATCTAGACCTGTCTTCGCACACTTTACAAGTACAGATAGGAGCACCCTCTCCTGTAACGTCCGAACTAGGGCCCATATCGTCTACTGGTTTTGGCGTTGGTGTCTTCGGAAAGTCGGACTTAACTTCATCTAGCTCAGACGCTTGGTTAGTGTAGCCAGTGAGAGTTGGATGGGAAAGTCCGGGACGATCTTCGGGCGCTTGCTCAACAGTTGTTAATGGTGGTATAGTTCCAACTTGTGCTACTAGTTTAGGAGTTTGAAGTTTCGGGGATTCGGGCTTGATTTCATCTGGTTGGTATATTTGGATATTGTAGTCAGTGAGATTTGGCAGTGCCACTCTGGGTCGTTGGAATACATTCGCCATGTTTACACGTTTCGTAATCACTGGCTCTGCTTTGGCAGGTTTGCAATCTTTGGCTCCAGTTTTGCACCTTGATCTATCTTCGCAGATTGAACAAGTACATACGGGACATGTTATTGGCTCCACAGGTTGAACGGGTAGATCAGTGTTAATTTGCGATACTGGTTTATTTGCCTTTACTTCAACTGGTTGGAATGTTTGGCAACTGTAGTCTGTGAGAGTTGGCTGAGCTACTCTCGGACTCTGGAACATATTTGCCACGTTGACAGGCTTCACTATCTCAGACTCAGCTTTAGCAGGTTTGCAATCTTTGGCTTCAGTTTCGCACCTCGATTTGTCTTCGCAGATTGTACAAGAGCAGGCAGGTACATGACCTTCTGCAGCTTGATATGAAGGAGAAACGGGTGGAGCAGTATCAACTTGTGGCACTGGTTTCGGAATTTGAAGTTTCGGTACTTCGATCTTCACTTCATCTGGTTGGGATGTTTGTCCACTGTAATCAGTGAGAGTTGGTTGTGCAACTCTCGGACGTTGAAAAACATTCGCCATATTGCCAGGTTTCATTATCACTAGTTCAGCTTTCGCTGGCTTGCAATCTTTGGCGCCACTCTTGCACCTGGATCTGTCTTCGCAGATTGTACAAGAGCAAGCAGGTGCGTGCTCTTCTGCCGCGGGATCCAATGGGAAATTGGGTGGAGCAGGGCTTACTTGGGCTACTGGTTTTGGAATTTGAAGCTTTGGTGATTCGGGCTTAGCTTCACCTGGCTGAGATGTTTGCATGCTGTAGTCTGTGAGAGTTGGCTGTGCCACTCTGGGACGTTGAAACACATTTGCAATGTTGATAGGTTTCGATACGACAGGCTCAGCTTTGGCGGGCATGGAATTTTTGGCTCCAGTTTTGCACCTTGATTTATCTTCACAGACAGTACAAGTGCAAGCGGGACCGGAACCCCCTTCTACTGGCTCAACAGGTTGAACGGGAAGAGTGCTAACTTGCGCTACTGGTTTTGGAATTTGAAGTTTCGGTGATTTGGGCTTCACTTCATCTGGTTGGGATATTTGATTACTGTAGTCTGTGAGAGTTGGCTGGGCTACTCTCGGACTCTGGAACATATTTGCCACGTTGACAGGCTTCACTATCACAGACTCAGCTTTAGCAGGTTTGCAATCTTTGGCTTCAGTTTCGCACCTCGATTTGTCTTCGCAGATTGTACAAGAGCAGGCAGGTACATGACCTTCTGCAGCTTGATATGAAGGAGAAACGGGTGGAGCAGTATCAACTTGTGGCACTGGTTTCGGAATTTGAAGTTTCGGTACTTCGATCTTCACTTCATCTGGTTGGTATGTTTGTCCACTGTAATCAGTGAGAGTTGGTTGTGCAACTCTCGGACGTTGAAAAACATTCGCCATACTGCCAGGTTTCATTATCACTAGTTCAGCTTTCGCTGGCTTGCAATCTTTGGCGCCACTCTTGCACCTGGATCTGTCTTCGCAGATTGTACAAGAGCAAGCAGGTGCGTGCTCTTCTGCCGCGGGATCCAATGGGAAATTGGGTGGAGCAGGGCTTACTTGGGCTACTGGTTTTGGAATTTGAAGCTTTGGTGATTCGGGCTTAACTTCACCTGGCTGAGATGTTTGCATGCTGTAGTCTGTGAGAGTTGGCTGTGCCACTCTGGGACGTTGAAACACATTTGCAATGTTGATAGGTTTCGATACGACAGGCTCAGCTTTGGTGGGCTTGCAATTTTTGGCTTCAGTTTTGCACCTTGACTTATCTTCACAGACAGTACAAGTGCAAGCTGAACCGGAACCCCCTACTACTGGCTCCACAGATTGAACGGGAACAGTGCTAATTTGCGCTACTGGTTTTGGAATTCCAAGTTTCGGTGATTCGGCCTTTACTTCATCTGGTTGGGATATTTGACTACTATAGTCTGTGAGAGTAGGCTGTGCCACTCTCGGACGCTGGAAAACATTTGCCATGTTGACCGGTTTCGTTACCGCAGATTCCGCTTTGGCAGGTTTGCAATCGATCCGTTGGCATCGTGATTTGTCTTCACACACAGTGCAAGTGCAGACACGTGCAGGGTCTCCTGTTTCAGGCTTCAAAGGGGAACCAGTACCGATTTGTGATACCGGTTTTGAAATTGGTAACTTCTGGGAGTTTGACTTGACTTCTACGAGTTCAGATGTTTGAATATTGTAGTCAGTGAGAGTTGGTTCTGCTACCCTGGGACGTTGGAATTTAGTCGATATGTTGGTCGGTTTTGTTGTAACTCTTCTGGCTTTAGGTTTTGGATCTTCACAGGCCGTGCATATGCAGGTTTCTCTTTGTGGCACGAATCCACTGGGTTTACCATCTGCCTTAGGTTTCAATACAGGTTTCTTCGTTACACTGGATTTTATTTCTACTGGTGCTGAGCCGCTTTCAAAGAATTTGGTTTCTGTAGAAAGTGGTACTCGTGGTTTCTGAAATATTTCGGACATCTGCATAGGCTTGGTTTTAACAGGGATTGACATGGGGTGCTGAGAACTGTCGCACTCATTACAAATGCACGTCTCATTTTGTTTTAGTTTGGTATTTTCTGGCCTTTTATCTAGCACTGGTCGCAGTTGCGGCCTTTTACTCGCCATTGATTTTATTTCTACAGGTTCTGACCCAGTGTCTAAGGCCTCGTAGTCTATTGAGTGAGGAACCCGTCGTTGGAACAGCTTACCCATTTCAAAAGCTTTCGTCCTCACTGAGCTAGGCTTTGGTGGCTTCTCCGATTCGCACGAATCGCAAATACAAGTTTCCTTTGGTGGCTCTGGTGGAGAAGGTGATGCATCTGGAACTGGTTTTCCAGTCGAGACGGACCTTGTAACTTTTGGCTTTGACTCGTTTTCGATTGAAACGTCTGTCGGAATTCGTGGACGTTTGAAAATATTCGAGATGTTGAAGGACTTCGTCTTTACCGGACTTGGTTTTGGAGGTTTGGGACTGTCACAGGAGTCGCAAATGCAGGTTTCCTTTGCTGGATTTACTAGAGGTGAAGAAACTGGCTTCGGTATTAGCTTGCTCGGTGATGTTGCTTTTACTTCTATTGGTTCGGAGTCACTTTCAGGAGATTCGTAGTCAGTTTGCTGTTGAATCCTTGGTTTCTGGAGGAGCGCTGATGCAGACGATGGTTTAGTTTTGACGGGATAAATACAAATGTCCTTTAGTGGTTGTCCACCCATTGTAGGATCCATAAGAGGTTTCGGCTTCGGTTGTTTCGCTGTTATTGATTTCACTTCGATTGGCTTTGAATCATTATCCAAGGAGTCGAAGTCTGTTTGCTGAGCAACTTTAGGCTTCTGAAACATTTCGGATATCGAAAATGGTTTAGTTTCGACGGGACTTGGTTTAGGTGGTTTTCGATCACAAACATCACAAATGCATATGTCTTTCGATGGTTTTCCTTCCGTCGCAGTATCCATGACCGGTCTTGGCTTCGGTTGTTTCACTATCGCTGATTTCACTTCAATCGGCTCAGAATCACTTTCCAAGGATTCGTAATCCGTTTGCTGTGGAACTCTGGGCTTTTGGAACATTTCAGATATCGAGGTTGGTTTAGTTTTAACGGGGCTTGGTTTAGCAGGTTTTGGATTACAAGCGGTGTCACAAATGCAAGTCTCCTTCTGCAGTGATTTTCCTTCTGTTAGTAAATCCGGAACTGGTTTCGGTTTTGGTTTTTTGGGGATTGTGGATTTTATTTCAATCGGTTCAGAGTCCCTCTCCAAGGAATCGTAGTCTGTTTCTTTTGAAACCCTGGGTCTCTGCATGATTTCGGCTATTGAAATTGGCTTTGTTCTTACGGGAAGAGACTTCGGTTTCGGCTCATCGCAAATATCGCAAATACATTTTTCTTGAGATGGACTGAGCGCATCTACAACCGGTTTGGGCTTCAATTTTTGCGTCGGTTTAGGTTTCATTTCGACGAATCCATCATCACTCTCCATAGATTCGGTGTCAGATTGTTGTGGAACTCTGCGTCTTTGAAAGATTGTCGATATCTTCGGTGGCTTTGTTTTTACGGGGCTTGGTTTAGGTGCCTTCGTACTATCGCAAGTAGAATAAATGCAAGTTTCTGAGGGCACCGTTACAGAATTTACAGGTTTTCTTTCCAGTTTGGGCTTTTCTGAATCAGATTGGTTTCCCAATGTATTAAGGTTCGGCGATTGCGGAACTCTTGGCTTTTGAAAGCTGTTGGACGCGTACAATTGTTTTGTCTTCACCGGACTTGGTTTGTGCTTCTTCGGTTCTTCGCGCGGTAAATCGCAAATACATTTCTCCTTCGAAGGACCAGCGTCAATATTGATCGGATGTGGTACTGGTACAAATAGTGGCTGTTTTGAGGGTTCCGGTATCACTTCTATTGGTTCGGAGTCACCACTTTCGAAGGAGTCATAGATAGCGGAATGTGCGACTCTCGGTCGCTGGAAGACTGTCGAGAGATTGAAAGGTTTCGTCCTAATTGGACTTGGTTTCGAACGCTTCTGTCCGTCACAAATGCACGTCTCTTTCGCCGGAATGAGCGGATCGGAAGGTATTGGGTACACCGCGGGTATCATCAATTTCGGAGGAGTTTGTTTAAGCTCAGACTGTGGTTCCGAAGAATCGACAATTGCAGAGTTGGGAACGCGTGGCCGCTGGAAGACTTTGGATACGTTTAAGGGCTTAATTTCGATTAAGCTTGGTTTCCGTTTATCACATTGTGTGGTCTGGCAGATGCACGTATCTTTTGGACCATCTGGAAGAATTTTGTCAGTTTGCTGAATTACTTGTACTACTTTTTCAGGTTCAACTTGTGGTCTACTTAGAACTGATTCGGCAGTCTTAGGCTCACCTTCATCTCGGCTTAATTGTATAGGCACGGGCACACGAGGTTGTTGCAGAGCTGCCGACATATCGCTAGGAACTTTCGTTTCCACAACATGCTTCCGCGATTTTTCATCGCAAGAACATGGACACTTTTCTTGTTTTTCCGACTTTCCCGAAATACAACTGGAGAAGGACCCGGTTCTTTTTGGTTTCATTGAGTGCAAGACGTTAGTTTGCTTTGGTTTTGATGCTTTTTCTTTTGGGGCTGTGTCCGATATGCAGCTGGAAAATGATGACTTCTTCTTGCATTTTTTGGTCTTGGCTTGCTTCTTGCAATGCTTCGAAGGACCTGCATCTGCACATGCTTGGCACGGACAAGACTCCAGCTTATTTGAATTGAGGTAAGTATTTGCTGCTGGAGTGGTCGAGGTAGCGGCTTCAGGTGCTGCGGTTGTTTTTTCATCCGGGTTTGACTCGGTTTCATCGTCTTTAGACGGGCGTTTTGCTGGTCGCCTTGACGAAGATGGCTTCTTCTTGGACTTTTCTTCTCCTAGATCGTCGGATGATTCCGATTTACGCCGCCGATTAATGTCCTTCGTTTTTTTCTTACACGAGCAATGTTTCTTTTCAGGGTCCAGTTTGTTTCGCATTAGGTCTGCCATTTCTTTCATATTTTTGGGCGGAAACTGATACTCCATGGTGTTGACCTTGTCTTTTGACTTCTTCGTTAGAGTAATTTTTTTCTTAGTCTTTTTACTGATTGAGCTCCTGTTGTGTCCAGTATCGACTAGACCAGGTATTTTCGGATCGGTATTCAATTTTGAGTCAATAGGAGCGAAGGTCTTCGAGCCCATCGTTCCGAGCGATGAATCGGACAAGGAGGGCGTATCTATCGCATTGTACAATCCCGATCCTCGTAAGGTCGACTTCACGGGTTTTAATTTGTACAGCTTCTTGAATTGAGATTGATTGGCGGAGGTCGAATCATGCATATTCTGGGACAACACTTTTGATTCGGACGGAATAGAAATTTGCCGAGACGGGTCTGTCGGAAAGATTGCATTGACTGTTTCCAGTTTGAATAAGGCAGTCGAATTAAACGCGTAGGACATTTTCTCTGGTAGCGTGAATTCGCTAGGTCCCGCTGAAACACTAGTTGGATTTTGCACTTGTTGTTGAGCTTGTTTCGGGCCACATTTGGAACAAGTACATCTCTTCCTAGCTTTGGCATTGAGTAATTTTAGTTGTGGACCTTCGGATGATTGGAAAGCATAAGACATTTGATGTGATCGCAGAAAATCCCTTGGTTTTGTATTAAATACACTTGTAAGTGATTTCGATTCCACAGGATCTCTGTTATCGGTGGACACGTCTGTGTCCTGGTTTACTGTTGAGGTTGCATCAGATTCACAGGACTGGACTGCCTCAGGCTGTATAAACTCAAAAGAATTTCTAATATCCGATTCGGATTCGGTTTGATTTTTGTTTCCCACATCAAAAGACGAATCAGACTGGTTAGTAGTTGAATATGGAGCGATTTCAATCGACGATATTCTAACATTTGCGGTTTTATGAGTTCTCTGAAATTCGCTAGATTGCTTAACAACAACACCTGTTTCTGCATTCTGATTTCGCTCAATTGCCCTAGCTTTCTGATGCTGGTCTGTCAAGACTTTTTTAGTGTCCGATAGTTGGTCTTCAGCATTCCAAAAATTGCTTGATTCTGAAGTACGTTTTGCTGAAGATCGCTCTTTTATCGAAGAAATTGGATTGGATTCTGAACTCGATAGATCTGATTCCCCTTTTTGTTTCACGGAATACAAACCGACGACACCGGTTTTTGGCGGGCATGGTACCGATCGGGAGAGCGATCTACCTATGGATTCCTCTCTTTTGTATTTATCAACTGTGGATTTAGATGATTCGGATGATCCTGCAGCGATAAGATGTGATGTGGTTTCTCCAGTGATTCCACGTTTCGGCAAATTTTTCGGTTTCCCTTCTAAGGGATTCTCCAATTTCGTAAGAGAAGTAATTTCGGTGCTTCTACAGGATAAATTAGCGGGGGTGCTCTTTTTGAATGGAGATGGCCGAGGCGAAAGCGATAAACTTGAACTGCTTCGTATTTTGGAATCATCCCCTTTGGCGGTTTCGGTATTTGAAGGCTGGTTTATTGTGTCACCTTTTCTTTCGAGGTGTTGAAGATCAGTTTCTTCGGTTTTGTCCTGGCCGGGTTGCGACCTACGTTTTTTCGGTTCTAAACGATTGCTGGTTTTATTTAGGGAAACCGTCTCGAGGTCCTCGCAGGAAGGAGTTGGAGGATTTGTCTTAAATGGATGTTTTCTAGGAGAAAGCGATATTTGTGAATCGTTTCGAACAGTTGGATCGCCCAGTTCGACGATTTCTGTATTTGATGGCTGATTTTGTATATCGCCTTTTCTCTCGATAGCTTCTGGACTTGTTGGTTTTTCTTTGCCTGGTTGGTGATTTATTGGTCTAGCAGTCGTGGTTAACGAGTGTTCGTCACCGTATTTAACTATACTGCACTGGCAGCAAAGGCAAAGATTAGGGTTTATGGGTTCTTTGGATCGACAGCTGCCGCGACTGTCTCTCGAAGACATTCTTATTAGTTGGGAATCAGCCGAACTAGCAGTAGACGAGCAGTTGTAACTAGTTTCTTCCTTTTCACCCTCGCGGTATTTGGACGAAACATTCCTCAAGGATGGACGATCTGGTCCATGATGTGAAAGCTGAAGTTCAGTGTCAGAACTGGCCGAAGATGAGCATTTGTCAACATCACCTTCGGGGTATTTAGTCGAAACATTTCTCAAGGATGGATGTTCGGACGAACGGTTTGGAGAGTGATGTGACAATCGGAGTTCTGCATCAGAAGTAGCTGTGGATGCGCAATCTGTGCTAGACAGTTCCATATCGACTTTAGGGTATTTGAACCTTCCGATCAAGCGATTTGAACAATTTTGTAATAGTTGGGATGAACCAGGAGAGCTCAGTATTGCCATACTGTCCCTATCGGGATTTATTTCTTTTGAATCACTGTCTGGTATATTTTTACGATAGGATTCGCATATGGAGTTTCGGCTCTCAACAAACTTGGACGACTGTTTAGCCTGCTCGATTTGTTGTTCTGAGCTATTGCTCTGCAGTGATCGATGCGGCGATGATGTACAGCGTGAACAAGTACAGGATCCCCTAATTGATTTAGTTAAGTCCAATACAATTAAGCTCTCATTAGAAGATCTCTCCAAGAAACCGGATGTTATCTTGTATTTCTGGGAGGATGGAGTATGCGAAGTTTGGATACCTTCTGTTCTGACTTTCATCGATTGACTTGCTGGCTTCTTACCGACATTTCTAGAGTCGGGTGAATTACCCGACGTAGTAGAACAGGGAGAAATCGAATCGAAATCGCGCAATGCTCTTGGGAGTTTATCACCTTTAGTTCGTGATCGCGTTTGCTTTAGAATAACTCCTTTCTCTGACTTACTACTTAACGTAGACGAACTACTTGCCTGCATGTTGCCTAAACTCATAGCTTTCAAGACTATGTCTTCCTTTTCGACATACTTTTCTGGAGTTTTGCTCGTGTTGTCTGATTTGGCTGAACCCATGTATTCCACAGTTTCGAATTCGGACAACTTGGCCCGAAGTATTTCCGACATAGTTCCCTGCTGCGAACATGTCGAACAATTACAAGATTCTTGAGTATTGGTCCAGCTGCCACCAGAGGCAGTCTTGCAAATAAAAGCCGATCCCTCTCGAGTTGTAAATAATTCCCCGCTGGTAGGCTTGGGCGGAACCTTTTTTGAGTAGCTCGAAGAAAGTTCAGACGGTTGTTTCGATGGGCGTAGGACTAGCTGCTCCTTGGATTCGGGATCTATTTTGAAGGAACTGGCTGCGTAGGCAATTGTTTTCAAATGTTTTGAGACTTCATGTCCTGATGTCTTTGTCGCCGGGGGAACTATCGAAGCGTCCTTGTTGACCAGGACGCGACTGTATGATGGTTCAGATTCAAATGATGAATCCTGACTGCTGCTCATACGAGTTAAACTTGCCTTGAGTCTAGAAGTCCTAAGCACAGTTTCATGACCTTTTTTTAAGGTCTTCGTAGTTCGGTTTACGCTTCTAGCATTATATCGGGAAGGTTCGGTTTGAGGACATTTCGAACAAGTGCAGGAATTGGTAGATCGCGCCAAGAGATGTGATGGCACCAACGAACCGCTTTTATAACTTACTTTCATCTTAGGCTCACGTGATTTTCTCTTTCTCATTCCGATCGCTGGAGTGAACTTATCGATAACACTATCGATAACGTTCGATGTTTTTCTAGGCCGAAGCTCCTTAACTTTTGGACGTCTGTTGATACTGACCGAACCAGCTTCTGCCGACGAAGAACTATAGTTTTGCGTTGAAGCCATTGACTGTTCTCTCGACTTGCGCGTCTTTCTCTTCCGATTGTCCTCTGATCGTGAGAGAGGATTGTGTAAACCAATGTTTATACTTTTGGAGCGAGATGGTCTCACAGTTCTGTTAATCGATCGCGAGCGTCTTTTCGGAGCTGTGCTGGACAAAATTGATTTCTCATATACTTCTAAATTGGTAAGGGCCAATGATTCTGCACAACTTCTAGTTCGAGTCGACTCATTCTCGGCACGAGTTTCACGTTTCGTTGTTCGTTTCGATTCTTTCGGAGGTAGTTCTTCTGAAGAGTATCTCAGAGATTCCTTGTTCCAAAGACATTTACAATTCGAACAGGACGTCGAGCTCGTATGACCAGTTTCAATCGAAGATGGTTTTGTCAGGATGTACGAAATGGTTTGATCCGGCTTTTTACCATATTTGCAGGTACCCAACCGACAAGAGGACAATAGAATTTTTGAGTTGCTTGTAGAGTACGAATCCTTGCCGAACTTTTTGAAACATTTACATGACGTTGCCGAGGTACGACTACTTGCTTTACTACTCCGGCGAGACGACTTAGAGCTGCCACTTCTTGAACTTGCCCGGCCTCGGGAGCCGCCGCAACTAGAGCTACCGTCACGATTAGCACAAGAAGAACCACAATTACAAGAACTTTTAGTTTGCCTTGAAACTTGCGACCCTCTATTACTACTGCGGCTTCTGGAAGAATTCTTCGGACTCAGAGAGGTTGAGATCGACCTTTCGGTGATCCGTCCTTTATTTGTCCCACTTAAGATATCGGATTCGCCATCCGACGCTAAACACCGAGATCCGCATACGCACGAATCCTCTGAACCTTTTGAACGTGGTAAACTTTTACTTTTTTTGCAACTATCAGAACTGGCAGTACTGTGTTTAGTTGAAACTATTTTTCGCGTACTTCGATCCTTACTCGTGCAACTTGACTTATCACGACAAGATGAGTCGCAAACACAAGAAGATCTCGATTCACCAGAACGTTTATTTGATGTACGCCTTTTTCTGCTTTGACTTCCATTCAAACTATCGTTGCTATTAGTTGGGCTAGGTCTAACGTCTACAGAACCTTTACTTATTCCCGTTCTTGACTCACTACAATTAGATTTACGCTGACAAGATGAACTGCAAACACAAGACGTTCTCGAACGTCCTGATGGTTCATTCGTAGAAATTATCTCTCTACTAGTTCTTTCAGACGCCTGACTTTTGCCATACCTAGCACTGGATTCCGTCGTACAAACCAGACTTGAAAAAATTGTCCTTTCCACACTGGAAAATTTACTTCTGGATTCACCACAACTTGATTTTTGGCTACAAGATGAACCACAAATACAAGAATTTCTCGATTGACTCGAATGTACCTTCGCTGTTCTCATGTGACTCGTTTTGGTAGTAACAGAACTACCAGTTCGACTAGGACAAAACGACCGTCGCGAACTGCGGCTCTTACTTGTTCGACCATTACAAGAAGATCCACCAATGGAGCTCTTCGATCGGCTCGATTTTTTTGAGTCCCCACTCCTTTTTCTTCTTCTCGATCGATCTGAAAGTCTGTCCTTCGATTTCCTCAAAATAAGGCTCTTACTTGTTCTACTTAGGGATGGAACACAACTTGAACTATTATCGTGACAAGATGATCCACATATGCAACTCCTAGATCGACTGGATTTTCTCGAAAGAGATTTGCTTTTCGAATTAGATCGGCTCATTGACTTACTTCTATATGTAAACGTACTGCAGCGAGTATGGTCACAAGATGATTCGCACAAACAACTTCTCGACTGTTTCGATGAACTAGAAAGAGTCCTGTTAGAACTAGACTTATCCGTTTTTCGATTCTTAGAACTTCTTGAGCGCCCTGAACTTTTTCTACTACTAGATCTGCTCTTTCTGGTTTGAGATTTTCGCGCACCCGAACTCTTGCTTAACCCATTCTTGCTAGGGAATGACCAATTCATACTGGGAACTTTATCGGTTCGGCTTCTGGTTCGATCCTTACTAGAGCATCCATCACACGACGAACGACAAGTGATTGAACTCTTTGAAGGATGAGAATTTTTCCTTTCGCTTGACCGGCCAATACTTCGACGAGATCCCCTAGAACTTGGATTCCTGTCTGCTTTGCTCAACTTATCCCAACTTCTCCGATTTTTTGAGGACCTATCGCTGCGACAGGTACTTAATGAACTTTGCGAAGGATTCAAAAGAAGACCGATCGATCTTCGACTAACAGATTGCATATGCTCCGGTGGTGATTGATCAAGGCAAGAACAACCACAAGTACAGCTATGGTCACAGGATGCCCTCGAACTGGCGTTAGTCAGATCGAAGATAGAAGATTTTTGATGTGGTGGTGAATCTCGTGCGATTTTTTTCGTTATTTCATCAAGTGTTACGCGCGAAGATTTAGCAACTTTGCTGCGGTTCTTCCGTACTTTATCGGTACCGATCTCCGAATTCGAAGAGCTTATCTTCCTGGTTGAGTTCTTTTCATGGGAAGAGTCCTCGATCTGATCTTCAGAGTTGGCGTGTTTTCTAACGAGACCGTGGATATTTTTTCCAATGAACTTTTCCGTTTTGGATTTCTTGGTTCCATAGTTTACGGCAGGTGTAAGCGACTCCATTTCGAAACAGCTTTTCACCTTGCTTCCTGCGCGATCCAAGCGAGCATGAACTAATCCGAGCTTATTGACGTCAGCCCTTCGGTTCGAAGATGAGCAATCAGCCGAATCAAATAAACCATCGCTTCTCGCTTTTTTGAAATCATCGATATTATGTGGCATTAATTTCGGAAGACTCAAGGAGCTAAGAGAGTCTTCGCGAAGAACGGCATTCTGGTTGTTTTTCGAAAACATTTCAGCAATAAGTTTTGCTTTTAGATTGACCGAATTTGAATCCTGAGCGTTCATCAACGTGTATTTCTTCTTCTTGTCCAAATGTTCGTGTTCAATTTCCGAGCTGGACATGCCCGAATCGGGGGTTGTCTCATCCGAACTCTTGGCATGGGGTTCCGGTGGGCGTTTACTTCTTTTCGATTCTTTCACATTATGCGAGACTTTTTTTCCTCTAACCAAATGTCCTTTAAGAATTACCTTGTCGATTGCTTGAAGCAAACTGTTTGCTGTTTCCGAAAGTTTAGTTAGCTTATCCCGAAAATCTGTAACGCCAGATATGTCGGTCACAACCGATGACGCACTTCTGTTGCCATCCCGTTCCATTTTTGAAGTTTTGTTTTTAACAGAGAATTTGATTTAAAAAAAGAAACGGGCCAAATAAAAATAAATAAAAATCACTTTTCAATTTTCATCAACACCGGATTTTTTTTTTCCGAGATCTGAAAAATGTCTGACTTATAAATCGCAGAATTCTGCGATCTAGCGATTTTGTAGTAAATTTTTCATTTAAAATTTCGACTGTGTAGGTGTTTTATTGTTCAAATATTCAGACAGTATTTTTTTTTTGAACTACTAAAGAACTTGGCGCACGCAGGAAGAAAAAAAGGATTATGTTCCAAACACATATGTACGAGATTACAAGTAAAACACAATTCGTTAAATTCAATAGAAACAATAACGTTTTATCATTCGATTTCAATAATTGCGTTAATAATCGCACTCCTGTCAATACTGCCCCATTTTACATACAATTTGATCACTAAATCACTTTACACCTACTGCCGCGTGTTACTCACTGATCGTCATCTCGTTTGGTACCCTGTCCCGGCTGTATACTCTGTCCTCCTTACATACTGCGTGAGTTGAGTCGAGAGATTTCTGGCATATTGGGTGGTCATTGTAGAATGTTCGAGAGAGTTGGAGAACATGCGACGGAAGAGTATTCGAGAAGTTTGCAGATTTTTCCACGCCTTCTCATTACGTATTGCAACGTGGCCAATCGGATGTTTTACCCACTTTCTAGTCAGATATTTGGAGGTTGTTCTTTTTCTCACTGGAAACTGATTGAGTTTCGCGTGGTTGTCATGGTAGCATGTAACAATATGTAGATATTGATCTACGAATAAGAATATAAGGAAATGAAATGGGCCGAGAGAAATGAAGCAGAAACGAAACTGCTTTTGACAGAGTGGGTTTGCTGTTTGTTTACATAAAAAACACAAATTCGGTTAAAATTGAGCATGTGTGGAGATGGTCTATGGCATAAAGGGTTAGAGATAGTAAGAGAAAACCAGAAATATTTCATTGTGTTCGTGTTTTTTTAATAATTGCATGGGCAAAGCGGGAGCAAGACGATAGGTGAAGGGTTCTTATCGGTTTTGTTCTCTCTCGAAATATGATGTATATGTGGTAAAATAACTTCACTAAGTTTCTATGCAGATATATGGTAATTACAACCGCCTGATATTGATCGAATATACTTTTGATTTCTCACCAACCGACGGGGCTCTAGTTGTGAGCTCCTCCTTTATCTGAATAAAGTATTATATATATCACGTTTCTTCACTTTCTAAAGCCGGTTTAACCTCTTAGCGACTTGTATACCTAGGTCAAAGTGAAGGTCTATCATTTCTTTGCGTCTTATGAAATAAACGCAAAATAACTTCCGTTCCCAAGCCAGTTTGATTTTCTTCGAAATTCAAACTTTCGCCGGATCCAGATTCTTAATTCCTACCTGTCTAGTAGGCAAGCATAATACCTACTGCTTCCTCTTCTGCAGGCAGGTTCTTTATTTAAGTTGTTTCTGCAGTTTCCCCAAGCCAGTTCAACTTCTTAATAAAGTTGATCACCTTGAAAAGCTCAAGATCTATGAACTCTTTACTCCTTATGAAAATAGCACCCAATACGGTCAGTTTTGTTCGAGGAAAAGCTGGACATTGACACAAAAAGTGTTGTTCAGACTCCTCTTCACAGCATTGCTCACATATGTGAGAACTTAGGATTTTTAGACTCGACAGATGCCCAGCCTTCAGTGGCCTGTTATAATAGCAATATATGCTCGTTCAGTCATCAGTAATAGCAACAATGTAAGCGAGTTACCTTCGTTTAAGTTCTAGAAGGAACTTGGTTCTTCAAGAATCTGGCTCAGCTAGGAACATTTTGATTGTCATCTTTGATTGTGGTTCAGATTGTTTGAACGGCTTTTGTGCCCGGATAGGATATTCCTACAGCATCCCCAAGACCACAGAAAGGTGTTTCCAACCCTGTTCGTGCGAGAAAGTCAGGCTTCTCTCATTTTCTGGTATATTGGAGAGTACCGGAACCCAGACAATAGTCATTTTTAAATTTCTTAGTGTACGGAGAAGTACTAAAGATCTACCGAATGTGCCACGCACCTTTCATCAAACGAACAAAACAAGAACAAAAACTTAACAATTTCCCTCGTTATATTCTTCTACTAAAATTTATTAACAAATTATTTTTTATTTGAACGATCCTTGGGCAAACAAACAACGCATCGTAATTTCTCGGGCGATTTCATGAAATACTTCAAAAGCTTGTCAAGAACAACATTTCGAAGTGATTCGATTGCCTGCAAGAAAATAATTCCGTTGTTATTTAAAATTCAAATTTCAAAAAAACAAAATGGCCGAACTAACAGGTACACGTATTGGATCATACATGGCTTCGATTGCTCTGATACATTCCATTGCCCTCGAAATTTGTTCGAATGATCGTACCGATCCGACAGTACTTGATTGCGTTGTATCACGTCCAAGACGCAGAACAAGGTTTAGATTTTGTCGGAAGACGACATCTTCGAAATACAAGTGGCGTAAACAATTCGAAATGTAAATGGTCTTATCGTCAGTGGGAATGGTGTCGGAAATCATCGCGAAGAGGGTATCGATCGCGTTAAGATTGGGAGTGGTAGGCTGTGGAGCCATTGGAACGGAATCCGGAAGCAACGCAGTTTCTGGCTCTTTCGGGGAGTTGAAGCTTAGGCCAAGCTTTTCGGTAAGAAGTTTGAAGATCGTCTTATTTCCATCGGAACTATCACTCCGTTCGGATCGAGCAGTTGAAGGCGGCGTCAAGCACGACTTAATCGTCTTCATTTTGGGCAGCACTATTTTACGCAGTTCGGATGGGACTTCGGCAGCAACGGGTGGAACTGTCTTCGTCATCTTCTTATCCGAATTAAGCGGATAAATGCGGTCCAAAATCGAATCCGGAAGTTTTAAATTGCCCGTTTGCATGTGCATTAGAATCTTTGTCGTTCCAACTTCGGATTCATCGTCACTTTCGTTTTCCCGATTCGCTTCGCCTTGATCTTCAGTAGCGTCCTCGTCGGCCTGATTATCGTCGCTTTCGGCTGAACCAGTTCCGGCTAACCATTCGACTTCAGCTTCGGCTTCCGACTCGGCCTCGGTTCCGGATTCCGCTTTCGTACCTTCGTTGTCCTCGAGCGCTACTTGAATCGGAATAACATTTAAACTGGACAAATTCATGCTGCCACCATCGAGTTTGGACGGCACTTTCGGTAGCTTTCGCGGCGAAAGATTCTCGTTCGAATCGAGTTTGCTTGAGGTTTTTGAGAGTTGGTTTGTTTCTCTGGAAATAACTGATCTGTGTCTTGTCCGTTTCGAAGTGGAAGGGGCGTCCGGTTTCGTGTCGAACGAATCGGCAGTGTGGACTTCGTGTTTGTCGCTCGAGCGGTAATTTAAAACTGCTTCCGCAAGATTCTTGATTTCTTTTGCTATTTCAGTTATTGCTTCACTGCCAGGCGTGCAGTTCTTGCAGTTCTAAAATGGAAGAGTACTTTTAATGACGCTAACTTTTAATGAAGTTGGTACCTCTGTTTGAGGAAAGTAAAATCGTAACGCCTTCAGAAAGTAAGTTGATTATACCATAGATTCAAAGTTCTTTCAGATAGCCTCAAGAAGATTGGCGCATGTTGCGTACTATCTGCAATAGAAGCTTGGAAGTTTTCTCTATCTACGAACAAGATATATCAAGAGTGCCAACCAAATCCATCTAAGACATAGTAGAGAAAGAGTGGTAATACTACGATGGGGGGTAATATCGCACAGACAGAAACTCTAGTGGTTCATGACCTTCCTAGCTTAGAATGCTGGCCCATCCGGGCTACAACTATTCTGTTCGATCAATAGACACATAAAGTTTTGCAAGAAGTAACAGAAAACCCATCATTCGGCCACACTCCCAAAACTAAAAGAGGATAAGAAGTTATCACCGAATCTTCGACTAAAAGAAGCAGTTTTAGCAGGTGAACAGAAATAAGGTCTTCTAAAATCTTAACAAGCCACTCGTAACTGAGAGATCACCTTAAAAGAATTGGTAGATAATCAGCAGATAAGTCTGGGAGCTTTCTGGACTATCTGAAGCCAACTCAGCCCAGTTGTAGTACCAGTACCTTCGTGGTGAACGACAGCCTTCCATTTAGTAATATCCAAAACTAGTAGAAAGGCATACAAGTTTCTACACCAAAAATCGATTTCTCGTCAGTAAAACGCTATAAATTCATTGGCGTAACTTCCGTAAATTCCGAATCTTGAAATTAAAAATTCAGATGGACAAAATCAAGAAGGGCGCAATACAGAAAGGTAAAATGTAGAAAGACGCAATCCATAAATTAAACAATTTAAACTTAATCCAGAAAATATTTGGCCGAAAGCCAGACAGAAGTGAAACAATAATTTTGTTTCTTAAAATGAATTAGGAATTTTCAGAATGACATGGTTCTTTAATTATGGCTCCATAATCGAGAAACTAACAAGAAAATTAGAATAGAAGTTAAAAACTGAAGTTAAAAGTTTATAAAATATTTTTCAATTCAGCAATTTGTTTTTATCTCGGAATTATTTTAGGTTTTAATAGCTTCCGGGAGCACGGAAAAAACTCTTTTGTCTAGACAGAAAAAATCCAGAAAAATTCGATCAAATATTTAATTATTTTCGGATTTTGCTTTTCAGAATTTTGACTTTATGAATTTTTAAATTTTTGGATTACGTTCTTCTGAATTTTTGAATTCTTAAGATTTTCGCCGTCTATGTTTGGGAATTGTCGGTTCTTTTTCTGGTTTTCGTCGCTCTGGAATTTTAAATTTCCAGATTTTGAATGCTTTTTGGATTTTCTCCAGTCTGGTTGTTGACTATCGAGGTTTTCCTAAGAAAACAAAAACCCAAATTTGTACTTAAAGGTGAGTTCTACGGAGACAGCTCTTTGGACGAGTCAGTTAATATTATAAAAAGAAGACGTTCCTAAAACCATGTCTGGACATAGGAGGAGCCTTCAACAATGTAAATAAAGAAGCTTTGGTAAGGGATGACCACTTCTACCACCATTATGAAATCACGGTAATTAGTGAACTACTAATAGGCTTGAACGAAGTAAGTTAGATTGAAATGTAGTAATCTGGTGATTCTTGTTTGGGAATGATTCACCTTGCTTTTTAGAGAGGTATTGAAGTATCCCCTTGAGTTGGAATCTAACCGGAACCAATACCAAGTTGGCTGTCTTTATGTCGATTCCAGAGTAAATACAAAACCACGTCTAGGCGTAGATCTACAGTCTGGTGGTCTGACTTCAGCGACCTTCCACTGCAGGTGATATCTCCCTTTTAGAGCTTCCATTTAAAGGTACAATATAATAGACTCTGGTTGAAAAATTTTAGGCGAGGATCTCATGGGAGGAGAGCTCATACTGCAGCACTTTATTCCGCTGGAATAATTGAAAAGAATTAAGCTTACTGACCAATCATCCAGTCATCTTTATCTTATTATGGAAATGGGATGGACTAGGTACACCTGTAAACCTTTTCTTCCTTGTGGACTCAGTTTCAGGAACAACGTATTTTGTTTACGTTTTTCTTGGAACTGAGTCTACAATCATGTAATGATCATTTGTTCAAATAACTTTACCGCTATCTGGTAACACAGCAATATAACTTCTTGGGAAATGAAAAGGTGGATAAAATGAATGATCGTGGATGGAATGGTTGCAATCGAAAGTGTGAAGGGAATGAAAAGTCAATTACAGGAACCAGAATTTGCTCAGACTACGAAGAGATGTCTCAAGGAATGGTGTTGCCCAGGCCCAGTGCAGTCCATCCCTCACAAACCTAATCAAACACACTAACCAAGAAGTGGGGACTCAAACCAAGGATCGTTTTGTGGCTGTACACTGCTGTAATACTGCTGTAAAAAACACCGCATCAAACAATGCCTTCAGGCTCACAGAATCTGGGTGCTGGACTGCGAAGCCACACGGGCATAGTAATATCCTGAGACAGTTACAAAAGGAATTGGTTACGTCACCGACTGACTACATCCCCCCCAAACTGAGCTTCACGAAACGATTTTCTGTTGGTTTCCCAACTAGAGAGGAGTGTAAGATCGGTGCGGTGGAAGCAGACTTCGGCACGATAATATTTACCGACGGTTCGAAAATGGACTGGGGGGTCGGGGCAGGAATATTCTCAGATACACATAATATCGCTAAGTCCTACCGCCTCCCGGACCACGCTAGCGTCTTCCAGGCAGAGATACTGGGGATCCGGGAGGCTTGTCGTACACTAAAACACGACTTATCGCCAAAACACAACATCGTCATTTTCACCGACAGCCAAGCCGCAATCAAAGCACTAGATTCGGCTACCACCTCCTCTAAACTAGTTCAGCAATGCCGTAACGAACTAGCCGGTTTTCGGAACGGCTCAAAGTCACTGTGCTCTGGGTCCCGGGGCATAGAGACATAATGGGAAATGAGCGGGCTGATGAACTGGCCAGGGAGGGCTCCGCTCTTCCCGGCTCTCTTGCGGAACTAGTCCACGTTCTTTTAGGAGTCGTAAAGAGGGTCATACTCTCACACTTCCAGACAGCGGCTAACTCCAGATGGAAAAGCCTAACCACCTCCGCCATATCTAGGAAGATGTGGCCATCTTACAACCGAGCCAAGTCAGACGAACTTCTATACAAGACCCAGGCAGACGTCTCCAGAATCACGGCGATCAGTACAGGTCACTGGACAATTGGGGAACATGCAGCCAAATTGGGCATTTCGTTCAATGTACACTGCCGCAGCTGCCAGGACACTAATGAGCGAGAGTCGCTCGTTCATTTCCTTTGCGAGTATCCGGCTCTAGGTAGAGCCCGAGAGCGAGCGCTAGGCAAACCATTCTACGGGGACCTGATGGAGTTTTTAGGGAAGAAAATTGGAAAGTTATTACTTTTCCTGAACAGCACAGGGTGGTTATAGCGATTCAATTCAATCAATTTTTCTCACATTCATCTTCTGTATTCCCCAGTATCAACAACCCCATCCGAGTTTAACACGAGTTTGTGGTTCCAAAACGGCCTCTGAGCTAATTGAGCTCCGTCTGGGTGACAGGGCTGCCACTTAAACCAACCAACCCTAATCAAAGTATGAAAACTGATTGTGCCTGGCAAATGGGCAACAGAAGCATTTTGAAAGGCATAGATCCTATCATACGTTTAGACAAATATCCTGACTTATATTGATCATTAGGCTACAGCCTTGTCTATATCGGGCATAAGTCACAATAAATCAAAAATTTAAAAAAAAAATTTTTTTAAATGCGAACAATGCACTTACTACCAAAAACAAATGCTTTGAAAACCAGTCATATAAAGGGGCCCTATGGGACACCACTTAAATCGAAGATGAGATTGGTTTGGAATAAAGTAAAGTAACTAGGATAATTTACAAAAAAAAAAATCAGGAACGAATTCATACTAACCTGCTCGTCTATACCATAATCAGTAGAGAATTTTATCAGAAACAGAATACCATTGTCATGTGCGACATATTTATTGACTCAATTTTGTTTTCCTATTACTAACTTATCATAATTTATCTTAATCTGCAGCTTTCTAATCTCTAGCACTTGGAACTTATCGCTACTCACTAATTCAATGCATGCAAATCACAATTAATCCTATCAAATACAAAGCATTTCGTATCAAAACTAACAAACCACACAAAAACTGCCTAACCACCAAGCAACTTACCTCGGTAAAAGCAATCGCCTCGGCTAACCTTCCGGCTGCTTCGCTCAAGTCGCTAACATTTTCGAGATTGATGCGCTTATTTGGTGCCAACTCTTCGGCCAAATTGGGCGCATCGGAAGCCGATCGTTTCTGTTTCGACATACGATCGTCTGTTGTTCGAAGTTCGTCGGCCAAATTTCGAATTTTATCCTCGTCGCACCGATGCTGTTCGATTAGTTCGCAAATGCGCATCTCGAGCGTTACAACTTCTTCCTTCAGTTCCGAATTCGTTACTTCAATATGAAGCAGCTCCTTGTTGGCCTTGACCAGTTGACTTCGAAGAAATTGCATTTCGCCGTCCTTGCCGTCTTCGGTTTCTTTCAGCATTCGATTCAGCAATGTCACGTCCTCTTCTAGCTTTCGATTCTTTTGCTTCTCACGCTCGAGATTCTGCTGTGCGAAGCTCTCCACGTAGTTCTTCAGTTCGGAGTAGTCGTGCTTCATTTTCTGATTTTCGTTCTGTAGCGTTTCGTTCTTCAACATCAGCTCCTTGTTGTCTTTGCTTATTTTGCAGATTCGATTCTTATAGCAGGATTCGTTCTCTTCGAGGGTGCTCAATCGTTCGACCGCTGACTGCGTATCGGCTGCAAGACGTTCTTCTAACTTGGAGATTTTGGCTTTCAGCAAACATTCGGTTTGCTTGGATTTCATCAGACGTTCCTTGTAGTCTTTTTCCATTTGGGCCCAGAGATTGTCGGCACTCTCGAGCGTTTCGTTGTACGCCCGGTTCAATTCGGTTATATTTTGGGTCAGCTCACGCTCGCGTGCCATTAGTTGATGCAACTTATTTCGTACTTCGCTGGAGCTATCGTCCGACCTTAAATCGTGGCACTGGCATATTCTGTACTGTTCAGTCATAGTTCTTCGATCCGCTGTTTGGCATTGGCCGCTTACAATAAAAGCGTTAAAGAGGAGAATAGCAGGCATTGCTGTTTTGATAAGATTCAAGTTGTTTTTGTAGTCCTTCTCTTCGTTCTCCAGTACGGTCACACGGTTCTGATATTTAATAATCGAATCCTGCTTTTCGGTACACTGAAGCCGCGCTTCTTGTAGCTTACTTTGAACAGCTTCTTTGGACATCTCTAGCTCTAAATTTCCCTGGCTTAGTATTTCCAAGTCAACTTCCAAGCGTTGCAGTCGTAGCCTTGTATCGTTTTCGGCTTCCTCGAATTCGCACCGTTCCTCTTCCAATCGATGATTGTCTGATTCAAGCAAGTCGATTCTCTGTTTAAAATCTTTAACCAAGGACTCAAGCTGCACTTCGCGCTGCAAACGCTCTGCAAGACGTTTCGCTTGCTGATCGCCGCTACTTTCGTAAACAACTAATTTATTTTCTAAAATTTCGAGCCTATCCTTGTAGTACTGGAGTTTCCGTTGTTCGGATAAATTTGGTGATAAGATAGCTGGTACGGAAGTTTGTGTTGTCGACTTTGTGACACATTCCTCGATTTTTTCGCGGAATTTATTGAGCTTCTGGATCTCGGCACATAAGTCGCCAGCCGTTGCGCCCTCCGGGCACGGGAAGTCGTCAGGATCGGTTTGCGTACACTGCGAATAGCTGTCGCTAGGATCGCCCTCGAAAACACCACTTTCCTGCAAGCTGCTGGTTTGCCAGCACTTCGTTTTCCGCGGCGATTCTTGTGGCGACGTTAATGTACCGCTGTACGGTAAGATAGTTGCGACTATTTTACCGCTTTTCGATTTCGCTAACGACTGAGTGTCAGCCAGAAAAGATCGCGGTGAAGACGCCGCCGAACTATAGTCTGATGTTTTAACTTTGATCTGGAATTTTGAAAAAATAAGCAGTTTTATTATATCAATTGCATAAAAGAGCAGTAATTTTGTGTATTATTTAAATTTTCTTAATTCTTTCCAACTGAAATGGACAGGCAATTTACCGGTTACATTGTGACATAATGAAAATTGAACAAACTGAAAATCAGCCTCCTTTCTTCAAAACAAAGTTAATTACTTTTGCATTGAACAGTAATCTGAAAATTTCTGAAGTTACGATCTTATAGTGTTTGTAGTTTACAACACAAAACAACATTTTCATGAAATCAACTATTAAATTATTTAAGCCTGATGAAGACCACCTTGTATAATTGATTTGCGATGTTGTTCAAAGTCTAAAGTTGAAAAGCATCTCATTACACCACCATAGCATTATACAAATTACTTCACTACTTTAATAGTACAGTATTGTGGTCGACTTTGAAAAAAGTTGTTGCTCTGATATTTTGTATTATCACCTTTTAAATTTCTGTCTGTCTGTCCGCCGTACGCAAACGCTTTTAAAGGCTCATTGCTCACAAACTCTATGACCTATTTAATTTCAAATTTGTTTAGTGGGTAGATTACGCGAACCCCCCTTTAACACGTTCAGTACCAGCGACGCTGTTCCGCGTTCAACTAAAATGTTGACTCCTTTAAATAGCATTGTCAAAATTTTTGGCAAAAAGATTCGCAGGCAAAATGTGACTTTTCGAAGGTGAGGTATGAGAGTCTTCTTGAAACTAAAATGGAGTAGATGCCATCCTAATGCCAGAAGGAAGGGTCAGTCTCATTATCCAGAACGTATAATAAAATTTGTATACACCACCTTCTTATATTTTGAACAGAAGAACCAATTAAGCACTGAACTTACATTATACGAGTACCGGTTTCTCTAAGGTTATTGATAAAGTTGATATGTTGCTTATTCATTTTAAATTTTGCTAGCTTGGGTGTTCCAGGCAACTTCTTTTCATTTCGGTGTTCCACAAA
The DNA here is from genome assembly GCA_951812415.1 of Beris morrisii. Classification (NCBI taxonomy): domain Eukaryota; kingdom Metazoa; phylum Arthropoda; class Insecta; order Diptera; family Stratiomyidae; genus Beris; species Beris morrisii. Next base: position 131,295,086 of record OX638312.1, read on the forward strand.
GTTCGCAACTGCTATATATATACTCTTTCGTAAATAACATATTCTTTGATATTATTTTTATTTTAAATGCGAACGATTCCATACTTAGAATACTCTGTGTATGATCTCTAGCAAAATATTGGTCAAGTGTATCTTTCAAGGGAGAGTTACCATAAGTGGCGGCCTGATTCTTTCCATTTGCTTGGTTTTTGTTTGATAGATACATCATACTTCAGGGAAGTATTCATCAATATGCAAGCTCATGTATGACATCTCTTTTTAGAGCTGGTGTCGGGTTATATTTGTCTACTGAATCTAAGAAACCTAAAATGTCCACTAGGTGGTCAAAAGTACGCTACTTTTGTGGGGTGAGGTAACTAAAGTAGGTAACTTTAGTTACCTCACGCAAAGCAATTCCAACCAAGGAGTTGTAAACGATGACATGAAAATTTAACATAAAAAATAGAAGGTACTAAACACATTTAAGCAATAAAGAAACAACAAAGAAACCTCAATTTGAACACGAAGAGCTACAACACGCGGGCAACAGAATACATAAAAACTTCTAACTCATAAGAACACCTCATCGCCTAAAAGGACCTAATAACGTTCACTAATAATTTGTACAAGGAGCTACCGCAAATAAGAAAACATTTTGAAAGTAAATTTACATTTAAGGTTCCAATCAAAAAACCTCTTAAAAAAAAGATAAATTAAGTGGACTGGGACCCCCGCATTCCATGGATATACGCACAACGCATATCCGGCATTTATTTCTTGCCATTCCTTTCTTTCTTTTTTCAATGTTCTTCTTTTTTTCCTTTTCCATCCTATTTTTATATATTTTCCTTTTCATCTTTTTCCTTTTTCTTTCTTAGTTTTCCTTTTTTCTCTTTCTGCCCTATATTTCTCTACGCGTTTTCTCTCTTCAGTTACTATTGCTTCTTTTCCTTTTTCGTTCTTTTTAATTATTTTATTTCCTTTTTTCTTTATTTATTTTTTTCCTTCATTTCTCTTCTTCACAAGTAAGCAGTCAAATTATTTATTTATTTATATTTAATTTTTTTATAATATTTCATCTAATTTATTATTATTTTTTATTTATTTTTTTTTTTATTTTATTTTATTTTTTTATTTTATTTTATTTTTTTATTTTATTTAATTTTAGGTTCTTATTTTATTTTATTTTTTATTAAACTATATTTTATTCTTATATAACACGTTGGATGCCACAAAACGCTGGCAGGCTTCTACACCAACCTGAAATGAAGGGAACAAAGCCACCTGAAGGGTTTACAGTACAGGCTGTCTGTCAGAAGTCTAGGATCAGTATCCTAGACTACTGACTGGACTGTACACTACTGTGTATTAAAGACTAGTCCAGTTCGGTATCCTTAAAAAGAAATCGAGGTTTTATAACCTTAGCAAAATCGAATTAGTCCAACAGAACTACTTTGGCAGCTAATGCATTAATTTATTATAATGCTAGTGGCATAGGCGCCACGGCCATCACAGCGATGCCAGAAGATGCCGGCAGGAGAAATAATACTGGCCCCTTCCAGAAAAATAATTCTTTCCTATCCTACCGCAATCACTTTACTTGTCAATATATCCCAAAATTAAAATAATTTGCAAATCACAGTTGTATACATTGTTGCAAAATCGTCAAGTATTTATATAAATAAAATAAAATTATAAATCTTTAATAATAATATCAATAATTTAAAATAAATTATACTCGTTTATAAACTCCATCACTATGTTTGTATATTAGCCACATGTCCATAATATCAATGGTTTTATAATAGTTTTCATCTGATGGAACCTATATACATCTAGATTAAATATGAGTGGAAAAGAAATATTGAAGTAGGATAGAGTTTTGAATAGAAGCACTTTTCTGAGAATCATAACATTTTTTTATATGTCTGTCTAATGGAACTGTTTTGTGAAACTTACCATTAAACTTAAGACATTTGAAATCATTCCTATACAACCCATTATGATATTTTCGATGGTGGATTAAATATTTTTTAATGTCAGTAAAAGGACTTTTATTTTGTTCATTTTTTCACTATGGTTTTTTGCCATTGCAAGAAATCATCTTACCTTACCTTATTCGCGATGTTAGAACGGAAATTTAATTAAATATTTAAAATGGAAAATATAGAAAAAATAGGATACATAACACTTCTTTCACAATTTACACATCTTTAGTTCAGGGGGTTTTCTAAACTTCGATCGATCGTTTCATTTTCATTCCCACTGAAGAAAATGCAAGCGAATAGCGACGCGAATTATTACAAGAAAGATTTAAAAAGCTTTTTAATTTCAGAAGAAAATATACAAGAGGATTATTAATTGTCTTGCAAATTTAAAAAAAGCTTCTTAAATTCAAAACACTGGTTCGTTGTACCTCATAAAAATCTTTTCAAATTAAAAGATTCACTTATTTTAGCAAAACTAACTTTCCGGATAAAATACTGTCTATTTTTAATTTTGTGTTCCGATAAAGAACAAATGAAACGCGATCGAAGAAAACGTTATTTTCGGTAATTAGATCAGTGTTGCCGGTACTGACTGACTTTGAACATGGATTATAAAATATAAACGAACACGAAGCTGTTAAGTTAGAATTCCAAAAATAATAGAAAATAAGCTAGGAATTTATAAATTCAATTTTTTTTTGTTATCGAAATTGAAGAAAATATTTTACGAATACAAAAAATCTTCAAATCTTCATTTTCAATCTTCAAATGGAGCAAAAATCTTCAAATCTAGCATCGCTGCTACTACTCAAGATAGATTCTCGAATCTCTCAATCATGAACATTGAATCCAATTTTAAGGACTCTTTTGGTTGCTACTCGAAACTAAAAGACAATGAAGACATTTTTACAGGATTTTTGTATGGCAGCTACTCGAAGGAGGACTCATAGGAACTTTTTCAAATTCTTTCCTTCAACTGCAGCTATTGGAAAAACAATGTATAAAATATTTCAAAGTTGTAGACTAAGACCAATCATTCGTTATACCTACGAACACTTAATCTGTAAACACAAAAAGGACGAACTTGTACGAAAATCATGTGTGCATTTCAAAAGAAGTCGTATGTTCTGAGTCAATCGGCCTCTGGCCCCTGCCAGATTTTAGGCCACGGCACGCCTATGTCTAGTGGCTGCTACTACTCAGTACATTGTACTGACTGAGGAGCACACCTGACGAATCAAGATGACCTGAGTACAATGTCAGCCTACAGCGTTGATATGATGAAAGTTTTCCAGTTTGTTAAGCTGTGAAACTGTGCTTCAATCTGAGAAAGTGTTCCCAAAACACGATATTAAGCCCAAACAAATAAATCTGCCAACAGTCTGGGCACAACTTTATTATTTTATGGGTAGAAGTCCGAAACGTGTTTAATGCTGAGATGCGGTGTAGGTTACTATGCGACTGACAACCTAAAAAATAACGTTCCAAACAGCCTCCTGGTTATTCCTCGCGGTTTTGCGTACGGCGGACAGACGGACAATTTTTTTTTGTTTTCCTTTTTTGGGTTTAGTAGGTAGTCCTAAAACGTAAAAATACAAAATTTCCCGGTAGCAAATTTTTTTTTAATTTCAGGTCGATCAAAATACTTTATTAGTCATCGGGAAGTAGTCAAAGCTACAAAGCGTTCAATCTTCAAACCAGATCTGAACTGTAGGGTAAGAAGCAATAATTATCTGAACTAACTTTATTAAAATTTGAAAGATGATATCAGCTACGTACGAGTATAGTAGTTACAGTTATTTTCTTTCAATACTCAGTAATCGAACCTTACTGTAACTTGTTTAAGAATGAATTTTGCTCAGTAATTTCTTGTACAAAATATCCTCGTAGGTACAGGTAACAAGCAAGGGCAGCTTATTTCTTCTACAATTGCCGACTTAATTAACAGAAAACACAATAAAAGAGCAAGTAACCGTATCAAAAGCAATACATACCACATCCATATTTTCGCTATCATCACTGCCAATTACAGAATCGTGCGATAACATCTCAAGACTATTCAGCAATGATAAGATCTGCAACAAACATGATTTATCATATTCATCGAAGCTGGTGCGTTTTGTCATGGCGGTTATACGACGTCTCAATTCATCATTTGATATCGGATCGAGCATCTACAAGAGGACAAGCGAAATAAAAGTAAAATATTAAAATTACAAGTATCCACACATTATAAATCGGAAATTAATAGCATATCGACTTATGGCTGAGTTATGAAAAACGTCTTGTGATAAATTACCGAAAGGTCATAGGGTGAAATCATATTCCGTTCGTCTAAATGATGTTGGCAATGTGGCGATGTAATGCCCGAGTCTGAACGGTCGGGATACATCAAAAGATCGTCGCATTCCTTTTCCGTATCGGTCCACATATCGCGGGTATCTGGCGTTGAATTACTTCGTAAGGACCACTGGAATTATTAAAGAAAATAGAAAATTTTGTAAATTTTTTCATGAATAAAAATATTTTTTTTTAATTTTAATAAGCTTGTCGTATTTTGTTGTATAAACAAATTTTTTATCAACGAATTCTTATTTAAATCGACCTGAAGTAATTGCTAATCAAGAAGACTTCAGTCCATATTCCGGTGCTTGCGTGCTAAGTACTCGTAAATGGAACTAGGAAGTCACCAGCTCCTTAAAGATGCAATTTGACAAAAATAACTTCCAATACTTTTGATCCCATCTTCGACATTTAGAAGCCTCTAAATGTAACGATTTTATTACGCCTTGAGTTCAATGCTGATGTCAATTTTGACTGAAAAAGCCAGGATCGAATTCAATGCTTCTAAAACAAATGAATTTATATAAATTTCAGATGAAAAGTTTCAAAATAAAAAACGTAGCATTTCCTAACTAAATTAACACTTTTATTCAATTCAGATTTATTTAAATTTAAGGGGTGGGATAAGTTCAACCCGATTGCATTTTATCCATTTTACTTTATTATTTTTTAATAATAAAGTATTGTGATCGACCTGAAATTTCAAAAAAGTTTGCTACCCTGAAATTTTGTATTTACACGTTTTAGGACTAGTAAACCCCAAAAAAGCAAAAAAAAAAAAATGTTCCGTCCGCCGTACGCAAAATCGTCTGAAGGCGCGTAGCTCCCAAACTCGTTGAGATATTAAATTGATATTTTTATGGTGTGTTGATTGGGTGAACCCCTACGATTGGTGTATTTTCTAGGGGTGGGGGTACAAGGGGAGAGGAGAGGGGAACGTTTTAGACGAAAAATTTTGGTTTCTAGATCTCAGGAACCACTTATGCTAGGAGGCTGAAACTTGGAACTTATGTAGTACTATGATAATGGACTCAATTCCAAAAAAATTGTCGATATTGGTTAAGGCGTGTGGAAGTGGGGGGGAAACAATGAGTCTTTAACGCATGAAAGACGGGATTGAAACATTCTAAAATCGATATCTCCTGAACAATTGATGTCAGAAGATTGAAAATTTGTTGTTGTCCTTAGGGATACCTCAAGATTAGACAAGGGCTAAAATTTTTAAGAGGAGTGGTGGAGTGTGGGGGTGGGGGGAGAAAAACTTTAGATTACAATATCTTCCGAACCAATTACACCAGGAAGATAAAATTTAGTTTCTGTATATGGGATCACAAGAGGAGTCTACTGAAACTAAATTTTTTGAGGGGGGAGGTGGAGCATGAAAGTTGGGGACAGCAATATTTCAAAAAATGTAATTTTTATATCTCAGAAACTGTATCAGATATGATCTTGAAAATTTTACAGGAGTTGGGGTCGGTAAACTTCTAGTAGGGAAAAAAATTTTGGTGGTTTGGGTGTTGGGGGTGATGGTGAAAGGGGGTAGAAAGGAAACATTCTGATTTTTATTTCTCGAAAACCATAATGAATAGAAAGCTATCAATTTAGGATTATATAGAGCCACTATGGAGACATACTAGAAAAATAAAATTGTTGATAGGGGTATCAAGGTACGGGGGTGAGGGGTGGTTTTTTATATCTCAGAAACGGCTTATGCTAGAAAGTTGAAACTTAGTACGTATATGTAGATGCACTATTAGAGTAATTAAAGCAAACAAAAAGTTCAGTTTTTTATTGGCGTTCAGAGGTTGAGTAAAAAAAATGTCCGTGAATTCACATTTTCACAAACTTCGTTAAAACTTTTAGACATGTCGAGCTATCAAAGCAATTTTACTTCTGCGGGCTATTTATATAAGCGCCTGGTAACGGTCTTCAAAATTTTTCGATATCCAACCCCTTAGGGGGTGTAAAGTGGTTGTGTACATATTCACGAATTCTTATATATTTCTAAGGTATATTGAGATTTGGAATTCACTTTTACTTCTATAAGCTTTAAACGGAATCGGGGAAAAACTTATTTAAATATTTTTCTCAATTAAACCCCCTGGGGGTATTGTTCAAGTTTTCACTGATTCCGAAAATCTCTTAGGTTTAATGTGATCGAAATCGCTTTTACTACTATGAATTATTCTATTGATAAAAAAAAAAGTAATTAAATAAAAAAAATCTGCCAACAGTCTGGGTGCAGCTTTATTATTTTATGGATAAAAGTCCGAAACGTATTTAATGATGAGATGCGGTGTAGGTTACTATGCGACTGACAACCTAAGAAATAACCAGGAGGCTATTTGGAACGTTATTTTTTAGGTTGTCAGTCGCATAGTAACCTACACCGCATCTTATCATTAAACACGTTTCGGACTTCTATCCATAAAATAATAAAGTTGCGCCCAGACTGTTGGCAGATTTTTTCGCAGCCAAACAAGCTCCGCTTTTCTTAAAAATTATCATATCACATTAATGGTTAGTTTTGCAGATATTTGTATGGCAACTACTCCAGAGAGTGGATGGTCCCTAAATGGAAATTATTAAAAATTACAGTGTAGAGAATTTTATTTCAATTTACATTTATTGGCCGAATGATAAAACACCATTGTTTCTAGGTCATTTGTATGGCAATAATAATAATCTCCAAAAGCGATGTGATTTTGCTCTTTAAAATAGAGCTAATTTATTTCTCCAAACGATTCCCTGTAAAATGTTAACTTTGAAGCGGAACTATTTTTTTAGTTGATCACATTTTTGGAAAAGTTTTCTTTGGAAGTCCATCGACTAAGTTGATTTTCTTGACATTCTTTCTCGATCTTGAAATTAACTAAATTTAAAGCAAACTCATGTAAATGAGTGTCAAAAATTTCGGCGGTGTTGAGACTGCTTAAACCAACCTTGCACTACTATTTCAATCGGTTCAGCACCGAAATACACAAATCATGCATTTACACTGTATGCCCCCTGCCAAATATTAGACTAATCTCGTTGGCAAATGCTAGACACATTATTTGACTAGCTCTACATAAGGTTTATGTTGACGGAAAACTATTTGACTGAACATTTCAGTTAAATTTTGTTAATCAAGTAATTGGAATACAGTGCAAGACAACCTTCACTGATTGCTTAGTATTGCAGAATCCAATTCCAAGTTGAAGAACCTTATAGGTGCTACAGCGTTCTATACCAAATCGAGGACGATTTTGTTACAAACTGAATTTCATTCATATCAAAAGCTTTATCGTCCCTTTTCGATCCAAAAATATTCAAGAACAGATCGAGTTGTTTTAACGAAAAGAGATTCGCAGTGTTGGGCGAAAGTTGATTGTCGTCAATTTTCTGAATGACTGGCGAGTATTGCAGTCGGTAAATAATATCGGCGTAGGGTTACCAATTGCCGTGCAATCATTCAAAGCAGATGCACATGATTTTTTTAGAGTTACATGACTGTATCAAAAAAAAGGTATCTAGATTTTGAAGTATTTTTGTTGCCTGCTAATTTGAGCGCATTGTTCAAGTGGACGTTCTACGCATATGGAAAATAAGGACCAAATTAGGGAACTAAATATGTAATTAGGTGTAATTTATGAAAGTCATAAAACAATTTAATTTTATCATACAGATTAGGTTTTATTAAAAGAATTTTACAAATGCAGTAGATAAAAGAATTGTTACTATGGGCAAGAATCGTTGAATTCAACTTCTAGTATCTGGTATTGTAATTGCCTTGTATTCAAATTTTTTCTCAAGCTTATTTTCAAATAGTGATAATTAATAAAAATTGTTTATGTTATTTATGGAACGTGATTTCTCGCATTATTTGCACGAACGTTGCGTAATATTTTTAAGATGTTATTATATCTACTACAACTAATTTGATCTTAGTAAAAATAACGAAGATCTTAAAAATATATTAAGCATCTTTAGAGCGATTTCTTTCTCACGAGAATGAAACAAGAAATCAGATATCTGAAGATGTTATGATTATTGTCTTCTCATTGTACATTTTCGTATAAATTAGGGTCCACATTAATACCCATAATTGGGCTAATAAAAAACAGTTTTCCAGTTATAATAGCGTGTCTAATTTTTTTAATGGAACTTCTATTGTCCATACAACTGTGATAAATACGTACTCTAAGATTAAAATTCTGATCACGTTCATGTTGATCATTCTTGCGACATTAGAATTTCTATGAACCTCAAGCACATCTATTGTTTACTATAAGCCATAGTTTTTCTCATAAGACTGCACTGTAGCTACATAATTATTATAAAAAAAATTGTTTAGAACAATTATAGTTGAATAATCTACTCCAAACTATCCATGCTTAGAAGCACTTAACAAGCTCGAACTATAATTAATTTACACTCTACTCCTATTACATTAATTAACGGTAAAGTAATTAAATATTTTTCTAGTAATTATTTCCTGAGTGCTTGTAATTCCAGCTTACAGACATATTGAGCTAAGCATAAAGTCGAGATTATGTTCAGACCTTAAGTTCTGATTCGTTAGATTTTATGCTCTCAATATTTTCGTTGAGGTTTTTTCATATGTTACATGCGATTTATTTGCATAATTTATAGACAAGTACACGATATATGTTTAGACTCTTATGAAATATGAAAAAAGGTTATGTATTTTGTATTCGAGGGAAATCAAGAAATTAAAAAAATTAATAAGACCTAAAATACAGAAGAAACAGTTTATGACATTAGCACTCATTTTATATATCATTTAGCACGTAATGTATTCCCATCATTCTGTACGATTTGCCAGCACATCGACTGCGAGCCGATACGTTGAATAATTTTTTCGTCAGCGAATTCAGCGTCGATCTGAAAACGATTTGTCGGAGAAAAATCTTGCGCCTCTTTAGCGAATCGTTATTACGAATTGAAAACGAGTCACTGTTCTACGATTTGCTGATGCATAGGTCTACAAACGGTTCGTCGTTGTACACCACGTATAAGTCGCCAATGTACATCGTAATCGAATCGTAACAATAAACCTAATACGAAAACTAATTGACTACTTCGTGCAATAAAAATATGTTGAGAAACTTCAATTTTTTGCATGTTGTTATTTCACTTTATTACTCAATTGCCTTGAAGTGCTTGACTTAATTCACTTTTTACCCATTTAAATTCACGAGTTTCAAGTAAATGATGAATTTGTTTTAGCCTCTATCATTTCCTGCAAACATGTAACTGGATATTATTTACATTCGTGTCTTCTGGCAAAGAAATTCTTTTATTTGATGAACTGGATTCGAAGTGTGGATGTTTTACGACGCGTTTTCATTACAATGTTTGGTAATTTTTTTTACACTAAATTTAACTTTTTGTGTAACTCTTGTAATGTGTATAATTATTACAACTTAGCTGTTAAGATGATAAGTCTAATCTCTAAAACATTTTTGCTCTGTTAACGCACATTGAATTATTATAAATAAATATTGTTTGAGTTTGTATATAATACGAGTGTAAAATAATTTTGTACAATAGCTTCGAACTACAAATTTTTTTCCGACGAATCCTAAAACTAAAATTTGATGTGAAAAATCCCATAAGCCTTTATTAGACTGTATGCCACCTTTGCAAATGTTTGGCTATTTTCACTAAATGGTGTAATCATCAAATTTCTGTTTGCCAAATTATATTATTGCAAGGACAATTAAAAATAATTTTACTACATTTTCATAATTTTTTTTCAGTATGGTATACAGCCAAAAACGCTTTGCAATTAAAAAAAAATCGGTAATTTTTTAAATTGCAAATTAATCTAAAAGGACACTAACAAATTCAATGAAAATGCATTTTTTTTATAAAAAGTCTAATACACTGCTACTGAGAAACAAAGAAATATGCCTGCCGAGTACTTAGGAGATACCGGGGCAGGTAGAAATACTTTTTGAAAAATCTCGCATTACTTGCTTCCGTATGTTTCAATGTATACTACACAAGTACACATGGCTCATGTGAGCATTTAACGATTTCTGTATGACCGGGAATCAAGTAAAAAATCTGCCAACAGTCTAGGCGCAACTTTATTAGTTTTTTGGTAGAAGTCCGGAACGCTGAGAAGCGATGTAGGTTACTATGCAACTGGCAACCTAAGAAATACCCTTTCAATAGCCTTCTAGTTATTGTTTAGGTTGTCAGTTGCATAGTAACAAACATCGCTTCTCAGCATTAAACGCGTTTGGGACTTCTCTACCCCAAAAATAATAAGGTTGCGCCCAGAATATTGGCATATTTTCTTTTATTTATTTACATATTCTTTTATCAATAGATGATTCCATAGAAGTAAAAGCGAATTCGATCACATTAAACCTAAAAAATTTTCGGAATTCGTGAAAACTTGAACAATACCTTACAACCACAGTGGGTTTAATATTGAAAAATACTTAAATCGGTTTTTTCTATGCTATGCTATGACTATGCTTAAAGCTTTTAGAAGTGAAAGTAAATTCAAAATTTCAATAGACCTAAGAAATATATCGGAATTCGTGAATATTTACACAACCACTATACACCCACTTAGGGTTGGATATAGAAAAATTTGTAAGAACGTTTCTAAGTGCTTACGAGTATATAAAGAGCCAGCAGAAGTAAAATTGCTTTAATAGCTCGACATGTCTAAAAGTTTTAACGAAATTCGATAAGTGTGGATACACCGAAATTTTTTTTACTCAACCTCGGAACGCCAATAAAAATCTGAAATTTTTTTTTAATTATTCTAGTAGCAAATCTACATATACGTACTAAGTTTCAACTTTCTAGCATAAGCTGTTTCTGAGATATCAAAATCCACCCCTCACCACCGTACCTTGTTCATCCTTTCAAAAATTTTATTTTTCTAGTTTGTCTCTATAATGGCTCTTGTCGTAAATTTTTAGCTATCTATTCATTACGATTCTCGAGAAATAAAAATCAGAATGTTTTCCTTTCTACCCCCTTCCTCCATCACCCCTTACACCCACACCACCAAAATTTTTCATCTAAAACACTCCCCTCTTTTCCTCCCTCACACGCGTCAGACACAAAAGATACCAGTCGTAGGGGTTTACCCAATCTACACACCATACAAATTTTAACTTTATATCTCAACCTGTTTGGGAGCTATGTTCCTTCAAACGATTTTGCGTACGGCGGACAGACGGACATTTTTTTTTTGCTTTTTTGGTGATTACTAGTCCTAAAACGTGAAAAAACAAAATTTCAGGTTTGCACATTTTTTTAAAATTTCGGGTCGATCACAATAATTTATTATTAAAAAATAATAAAGTAGTACCTATATATTAATTATTTTTATATGTAAAATTAAAATTAAAATTCTATTATTTTTATATTTCAAATTAAAATCAAAAATACAAAGTCCATTATTACAACTAGTCTCGCTATCGGGGTAGGTTGCAACAATGTCGAGAACAGACTAAAATTCAATAAGTTGAAACATCGGATTTGTTATTAAGCAAAATCAAACTTATATGAATTATTTATTTTTAATAAAAATACACTATTCAATTTAAAATATCGCTGAATGAAAATTAAAACTAGAACGCCTTGTGCCTCAAAAATGTCTCTAACCCTGCGTCTACACTGACAATTTATTTTGCAATGGCAATGGCAACGGCATTATTGCCATACACAAATTGACAGTATAGACGCACCAAACGCATATGGCAATATTGCTCTTAGCATTGCCATGGCAATTTTGAGGATAATATTGCCGGAAAACGAATCGTTTGACAGAAGTTAGCGTCGCTTGTCAACAGGTAGACTTATGTTTTTTGGTTTGATCCCAAAATTACTGAAAATAAGTGGACTAAAGAAAACTATTGAATTAATTAATAGTTTTCAAAATTATGATTGCTTTGCTTCACAACTTGATACTTCGAATTCACTCGCTGCAATGAAAATTGCCTGGCAATCAAATGCCCACTCATTGCGATTTGACATTTAACTCCATGGCAATATTGCCATTGTCATTGCCAGATAAATTGTCAGTGTAGACGCATGGTAAGGGCCGGTTTCACAATGCGAGCTTAAGCTTCAGGGAAGGGAAGGAATTGCCCATTTTTCATGAAGGGACAAAATCAATCAAATCAACAAAAAAAACCAAAAAAAAAATTAACTAAAAATATTTAGCTCATTTTATGTCTAGTAATAATAGCCTATGGGTTCATGATGTCACAACTAAATTTTGGTTGATGTCTCGGCTTAGCTTGACTAGTTTTACGACAGCTGATGATGACAATGAAAGAGTGGACTTAAAGATTCGTTATTTTCGGGGATCTTCGTTTGAAGTTGCATTGAATTTACCAAAACCTGGTGAATCATAAAGTATAAAGCTACCAGCTACCAGTGTTAAAAGAAGATAGGACCCATTTTAGGCAGAGTGTAACAAATTTTTTTATAAAAAAAACTAAATGGTGAAACTTTTATATTATTTTAAGCTTTACTAATTGCAAAAATTTTACTTTATTGAACCTTTCTAATAAAATACTTCACTATTAAAAAATAATAAAATAAAATAATTTTAATTTGCTTAATAATATCTTTTTAACGTTTAGACGATTCGTGCAGAGGATGGATCTAATCCAAGCAAGAGATTCGATTCCGGTCCGTATAGGCAAATCGATATCGCATCGTCTCTATTTCGAAGTGGATAGTACAATACGAATAGATCGTTTTCAGTTCGATGTCTAAGAAAAATATCGCCTGCACGAACCGATATCGAATCAAATTAGTGTCGAAATGCTTGGTTTATACCATACGCCCACTATGATGGCCTACTGTGTAAACTAATTACAACTGTATATCTTTCTACTAATTTCAGTTTATCTAAAAAAACTTGTTATTAAATTTAGTTCATCCAATATAACGAAATATATTTCAGAGGATATTAAAAAAAGCTGTATACACGATTTCATAACCGAAAATTCTCAGGTGTCTTTCATTCCTTTTTCGAAATATTAGACAATTTGGTAGATCTAAGCCAACAATGTTTAATTTTTTTTCGAGAGTTATATCGAGGTCACCCGGTTTGCAGTCGTCATATTCATCTACTGCATCTACAGTATCTAAATATAATTAAAAACCGCTTACCGAAGATTGGCAAGAAGTCATAGTGACCTTTCCTGCGGCACATTAATCCGAATTATTTGTTATTTCACTGCGTTGTAATTATGAATTATTTTCTCACAAATCACGTTCTCTACAATCAGTCAAGAATGACTTATAACGACTTATAAGACAATTGACTTGAGTGAACACGGTGAGCACCTTTTGATTTTTTTTTTAAGAAAACCGAACAACAACAATAGCACAAACGAAAAGTTTTCTACTCCATTGGGGAGAGAATTTCGTGCGCGCGCGCTGATTAATCACAAAAATCACAAACAGCAACAAACGACATTAACAACAATCATCAGGCACAACGTCATTGCAACAATTTATTAATGGAAACAAATAAACAAATCGATTTTGATTTTTTCTTGTTGTACACTCGGATTGAACTCATCGCAAAGGTAACACAGCGACTACCTTAAGTTTCTTTTAGTCATTGGTGAAAACACGGCCGTAATCGTTACAAATATGACCGCGATGATCAATACTACGAATTTCGATCCAACTCCCTCGCAATACAATTTCCAACTGTGGTAATGAGCCCGAGGTTTACCTGTACGAAGTCAGACCAGGCTCAGGTCTTGAGCATTTCTTGAGCCAGAGTTCTTACGTCGTGTTTTGGTTTCCTTGGGGTCTCGGGGTATTGCTGCTGCTGCTGCTGATGCTGCTTTTGTTGTAGTACCTACGGTTTTGTTTTAAAACCGAACGATTTTTTTCTTCAGGTACATTTTCGCTATTACACAGCTCCGGTACACACAGGTACTACGAATATATTTTAAAATTGGAGGCGGGAAACATGCCATAGATAGAGTATCTCTAACTTAAGACCCCAACCGAAGATACTGGTGACGGTTGAGTTGTTCCATAACAACGGATTAGATGGGCGGCTCTTTGTATTGCTAAGGTAAGGTATACGTAAAACGTAAGGTAGGGTATATACGGATCGAGCTATTGTAGATGGACCTCGTGAGAGAGTTTCGTGACGGAACTGCTTGCTAGTTTTAGTTACATGTCTAATGAAGTCAGCTAAGCCACGGTCTAGAATATCTGTAAAAAGCGACGTTTGAGTGTCCAATGTGCCGACCAAATTCGGACATACTTTACATATTTTATGGTGGTTTCGTGTTGTTTGTTATGTTTTATTTATAGTTTAAGATCGGTATGACAAAATAAAGTAATCATTTTTGCATTTACGTTCAGCTTTTCTCAACAGAAACCAAGTTGATTTCGTATTAGATATTTAAATGTATAAATACGTTGTCAGCAATTGAATCTAGAAATCTTACTGGAGCTGCATGAAACGTATTTTCCTTACTTCTCCGATCAGTAGAATTACTTTTGGAATGGCCAGAGGCGATATAACCGTGACCCTCATAAAAACAAACTATAAAATTCAAATAAATTCGAAGAGTACCTATCAATTTATAATCAGTTTCTGCTATTAAGTAAAAGAGCATAAAATAAAAAATTAAATTGAATTGAAAGAAAACCCATAACGCAAAAAAAAAATTTAAAATATTGCAAAACCCAAGTATTCATTATAAAATTCACTACACTGAAGAAATCAAAATTTTGAACATGAAATAGAAGAAAAAAAATAAAAAACATATAAAATTACGAACATCAACATTTGTTTTTAACTTATATTTTGTAAAGCAAAGAATAAATAAATCAAAATATGACAAACAAAATTTTATAAAATTAAAGCAACTCTAAAGTTTTTACGATCAAATTTTTTATAAAATTTTGTACAATAAAAATTTATTAAAAATTTTTTAAATCAATATTTTACAAATTTTAACTTTTAAACATAAGATTTCAAAAAATTTAAATACTTCATCGATAAAACTTTTCATAAAATTTGAATTCTGTTAAACAAAGAATAATTTAAAATTAAAATTTTGATCATCAAAATGTTCTAATATAATTTTTTTTACAATATAAATTTTTCAAAAAATTCGAATAACCATTTTACTTTATTATTTTAATAATACAGTATTTTTTAAGATTTCATTTTTTTAAATTTTTAAATTTTGTAAAGCTTTTTTTTTAATTGAAACATTTTATCTATTAGATATTTTCACCAACTATGAACTTAACAGAAATTAAAAAAAAAATCTTGTTTGAGATACCAAAATTAGTCTACCGCTACCACTCTAATGCAATCATTTGCCAGACAAAATTGTCAAAGATCAGTAGTTGTTTGACAAAGTGCCACACGATCCAATACAAACTTAAAGGCTGTATTAAACTGTATCCTAATGTGTCAAATATTTTACTAGTTTCGTATGTGTATCCGTCAAAATTTTGTCAGCCAATTACTTTTATAATTTTTTTAGTAACATACTTTATAGCATGATGGTATAATGCAATAAAGGCGTGAGATTGTTTACCATTTTGTCTTATATTTGACTTAGAAATGCCCTGCCAATATTATTTCTTTTTTAGATCGAGTGAAAAAATTGAGACAATCAAAATATGAAAAAACAAAAGTTTTGTAAGATTTGTAAAAAACAAAATTCTAGAAAAAAATGGTAACAAATTTTGAAAAATATCAAAATTTTTTAAATCCATTTTCTTTCTGAAAACTCTAGGCTTAGAACCAAAACTCTTTGAATTTCACATCTTATTACGCTACAAAACTGGAATTTGGAATATTTGTAAGCGGTTTAATTAAACCAAAAAAAAGTCAAAGTCAAAAAATCAATATATGAAAAAAATTCATGGAAATTTAAAGTTTAAAAACATCATAAATTTCAATATTTTGCCATTTCATATGTGATAACTTGTGAGGATGGAAGAGGCAGATGGTTCCGAGTTGGATGACAATTAAAGATGGAGATTAGGTTTAAAAAAATGCTGAGAGTTGTAAGCTTTGGGTTGCAGTAGAATTTTTTTTCACTGTTCGGCCGAAAAGAGTAGTTTTTTTTGTACTTTATGACCATATTATATGCAGAGTTCCCAAAGAAAATAAAGATTTTTAACGGTTGTAACAAAACGAAAACAGGCATCAGTAGATGGGTAATTGATATACCTATGAATAAGAAAAACCACATCAGTCTGCACACTTTTTGAATAATTTTTCTAGTTAAACTGTTTAATAAAATCGCAGCTTGAATACAAAAAATTTAGAAAGCTAAGTAAATATTTGATATATTTATTTGGGAAAAAAACTAGTTCATTTAATTTATCAACCAAATTTTTGACATTCTAGAACTTTGTTGGTTTTAATTAAAACAAAAATCTTGTCCAAAATAAATTCTCCAAAAATAGATAAACTTTTTCTTCTAGGCCAGCGAACAGTTATTATATTTTATGTATGTTCCTAGTGCTAATAGTTTTCATAAATATTAATAGAAAATTTAGTCGCGCTCTAAGTACAACGACATTTACCGGAAGAACCAACCCATCGCAAGTCATACAAGTTCATATGTAAGTACTTGAGTTAAAGAAACAAAATCTACATACGAATGTCTAGCACTCGAAGTATAAAATGGTGTTGGTGACCAGCAATCAATTATTGCTCATCAACTTTTAATTTGTTTGTCTTCTCAACGGTTTTTAATTTTATGACTAACCAATTCAAATATGGCGAGAAATACGATTAAATTAATACGGAGATGCCCTCACATTTACGCATACGCAAAGATTGTTAAAATTAATTTGCTACCGTCTAATATGGTATACAATACAGGGTGCTTCGACTATTTGGAAGTAAAGAAAATTCATTTTTTTTATGGTAGAGCTACAAACTTAATGATGTACGTTTTTCGGTATCAGATGAATCTGTAAAGACACCACACGAAAGTTTCGACTAGAACAGACGGTTACTTCAAATAGTGCTAACGAAGCCGAAGTTAAGCTTTTGAGGGTATGACAGAGCCAGTTTATATAAGGTATGTCAGAGATATATGCGTTTGCGAAACAGCTCAATTTTGAACCAATTCAGTATTGTTTTGAAACTGACCATCCCTTAGAAATTAAAATTTCGTAAGCTACAATGGGCAGGTCATGTGGAGCGAATGGACGACGGAAGAATGCCCAAACGCACACTGAAAGGTAGAGCTCAGGGCAAACGACCGGTGGGAAAACCGCGGAAGAGATACGAGGACTCAGTTGACGCATATTGCAGATCGCTTCTTAGATGTACAAATTGGAGGCCGCGGGCGCTGAACCGAGATGCCTTCAGACAATGTATCCTGCAGGCCCTGGCCCGATTTGGACTGCCGCGCCATTGATGATGATGATCCCTTAGAAATTGTTCACCCTCAATGGCTTAATTTTGATTTTATTAACACTAGTCGCTCACGTTCTATGCAGTGATCGTAGCAGATTACTCTGACACCGAAAAATACAAAAACTAAAGAAAATTGTTTTGAGAATATTGTAAGAAAAAACCTTGCATTTCTGAAGGTCCAGTATACCAACGCAATTTGTGACCCTCATTCTTATGTCATTACCAGCCCTCAAAACTACATTTTTGAACGTTCGTCAATGATAGCCAGTTGCATTTTCGGAGTTGGATTCGAAATATGGTTTTTCTCATAACCGAAAATTTCGTATTCACATCGAGTGTGAAAATTAAAAGAAAGACAATAAGACAAATCTTTTTTGAGCCATCCATGCATTTTTGTACAAATTTAAAACTTTTTGAATTCATCGTTTTGATCTTAAAAGTAGGAGCTTCGTTTTTTACTACAAGTTTCCTCTTTGTCAAGATATAGTCACTCACATGTTCTTAATTGAAAAGTGTTTGAAAATTTGAAGGTGATACGAAGGGTTCTCGAGAGTGTCACTTTTCCTGTGACCGTCTTTTTTGAGCAATCGCCTCTTCAAAATGTATATTTTTCGTCAGATACAGGAAGCTAAACATTTTAGCACCGGCCTACACGCCTTTACCTTGCTAAAAAAACCATAATTTCTGGCACAAATTTTTAAACGTTTAAAATATAAAATTAAAAGGTTCTCAAAACACGGAACTCAAAAAAAAGGGTTTATATTCACTGTTAAAGCCAATGAAGCCAACCGGGAACACTATGATTTGAGTAATATTCAAAATACAACTTCTCAAACAGATTCAACTCATCATATCGAGCGAAATTGAAAATTCAACTCCCCAAACAGATAAGATCAAAAAATCGATTAAAATACAAAATTTAACTTGTAAAATCGACTACTTAACAAACCGACAAATTCAACTCCAAACACCAACGAACTAAACATATCGTCTAAAAATTCAAACAAATCGAGAAAATTTGATTGAAATTCAAAAAATTCTCTCAATTAATTAATTCAAATCAAAACAGTCAACGTCAAATCAAAATTTTATTCCTGAAACTGACGAACTTATCAAATACAGAAATTAGAAACAAAATAGAGAAAGCTGTTGTTGTTTCAAAACGTACTAAAAAATTCAGCGTATATTCCAAACTCCACTACAAAAACCGACGAACAGAACAAATCGTAAAAAAGTCAAAATTCAACTCGTCAAATCAATCGACTCAAAATTAAAACTGGAATTGACTAGGATTCAAAAATCGAAAATAAAATTCACTCAAATTCTACTCAACAAATCGATTCCAATCAAAATAGTCCTAAAC
This sequence comes from Beris morrisii, assembly GCA_951812415.1. Taxonomy (NCBI): domain Eukaryota; kingdom Metazoa; phylum Arthropoda; class Insecta; order Diptera; family Stratiomyidae; genus Beris; species Beris morrisii. The sequence goes on from OX638312.1 coordinate 131,314,179, forward strand.
TCTTAGACACGTTGAACTCAATAGTATCGAGTTTGGAAAGAAAATTGGAACAGATTGTTAAAAAGGCAGGTTCTTTGAATCAAAAGATTTGAATTTGGATCAAACTTGGGAACTTTATAAAACGTTATGAACGATTTGGGTAAGCTTAAATTGAATAGGATCAATATCATGAAAAGGGTTGAATTCTTTTTTGATTTTGAAACTATGCCTATATATTGGAGTCACCGGTTAAAACAACTGTCTGCTCACCGGTTATTTCACTGTATTGTTCACTAGGATTAACACACTCACTCAAAGTTCCAGTGTGTTGATCAAGATTTGATCAAAAATCTCTACATCGGCTTGATCTAGTTTTGCTCAATATTAATTTTTTTTCCTAAAATCTTAGATGGTTCTAACTTCTAAGAACTAAGGTGCTGTTTGATGAATTTTTCAGCGAATACCAAAATGTCGAAAAACAAAATATTGTAAATTTGTAGATTGTAAGATTATTATTTTAAAATGATCTCATTGAGAGTAACACTTAAGCCCATCAGAATTTAGTAGTTCCTTTTGAGATGTCATCTAGAAACAAAATATTGTTTAAAAAAAAATCTATGTCACGTTTCTGTTTCGATTACAATAGTCTGTAATTTCCATATGAAGTTACCTACAGCTTTTCAAAACTTCAGTCCACCAACACATCAACTTCAAAGAATCCGATTTTAATGGCTTTTGTTACTCGAATCCATAAAGATTGAAAAATGATAAATATAATGGACATAAATGCACACCAATATTTTAGCACCTTCGTTTTGTCAATCAACACACTGTGATTCAGCGGGCGCGTATTGTAAGATACCTTCTGTACCTTGGAGCAGACAAGAAGCCTAATCTGGCAATAGAATGTCGTCTTATCGCAAAGGTATAGTAATAAATTTCCGTCGAAATCAGCGGCCTGTTGTACCTGGCCGCGTAATTCGATTCCATTCACAAAACGCCGAAGTTGCTTTTCATATGACTAATCTTATAGTAAAGGTGCCCGGACTGAATAGAGCAGCCGACTTACCTACAGTTTGCTATTTTCTTTTAATATGAAACTTGAAGCCGCAAACAAGTCCAATTATCTGACTTAGATTTTTCGTTGTCCCCAGGTAAAGTTATCGTCAATTCGAAATATGTTTCGAACACTGTAGGTGACACCAATCTTTTTATTGTCTTTTGACCACACACCTTGCTACTTATACAATCGATCGTACTTCGTATAGGCCATAATCTTCTCGTATTTAAGCATCTTCAGACCGCTAATGCCATATTCATCCGGAAAGGTACGGCTATACCGCAGCCGTTTAATCAACTTATCGTCAGGTTATTATCGAAATGTCAATCTTAAGTTAGTTCGTTAGGTTGCATCAGTTTGATTCATAAAAGGTATTTCCTTTCGTTTTATACCAGGTAAGAACAAAAGCCTTGTGCTTGGTGTTTAGCGGCATGTTTCCAATGTGGCACATGTGCCTTAATCCTAACTATAAACTAAACCTGATCTTTATATTGGCAGTAAGATATGCGACAAGTCTCATGCGTTCTACCTTTTTCAAATGGTATGTAAATTAAAAGACAGACAATTATTATAGAGCGAAACGGTCCCTTTGACCAACTACCGCGAAATTTTATGGACGTTTTTAGTTAGTGCTAAACTTTAATTGTATGTCAAAAAAATGCAATTTATAAGTAGCCCTGTATGCAACATCCTCCATACAATTAATCTAGTCCATAGAGCCTAGTTTATGTTGTACTCACGGGCTTACTTACCTATGCACAATGAAAATCAAGGAAGACGCATCTTTGTGCAATGAAAATTGAAAAGATATTTAAACTCGGTTTAGACGAAGCAATTAAATCGGACAGAGACGGTTGGAAATTTTATGGCTTTCGATAAAATATACGAGCATTTAATTTTAGTAGTTCATAAAGTGATTGATAGTTGGGCGTTCTTTTCGAGAAACTGGATAATTGCTTTCGTCCTTCTGGAATTTCAGAAAAAGGTTTAAACTTCCATCGAGTTGCGTTTAGTGTTGATAAAGAAAGTTTATAAGAGGTGAGTTGCCAAACAAAAACTAACGCATTTCATGTTGACTCTATTCAATTGCAAAGTAATAAAAGGAGCCAATTAGAATTCTTCGAGTTTTTCTGCTCATAAGTAGCAAGAACAAAAACTGTACAGCCTTTATACTAAATGTAAGGAATTTTAAATGGAATCTAAATCTAGATGAAAATACCGTAATGAAAATATCTTGCTCTTTTACTGCTTTTATGTGCAAAATTACGATGTAATGAAGCAATACACATACGATTCAAGCTTTTTTGTAGCAAATATTCGCTTGAATAAACACCCAGTGTAAATTTTGGTGAACGTTCGCCAAAGGTGAAGAAAAATTGAACATTTTCAAAAAAAACAAAAACACACTGAGAACAGTTTGGTGCTCGTTTACCAAAAATTTAATTTACGTATATTTCAATTAATTATATTGTTTTGTTGATATAACCATGTGTTTGTTTACGTACTTTTCGAATTTGTAGCAAAGGGATCTCGGTGGTGCAGTGGTCAAGTATACCTTCCCAGGGGCTTAAAACCCATGTTGGCGTAGTCGAAGTAAAAAGTGCCCCAACAAATAGTTGGTTTGCCCAATGCAAAGGAACGAAAAAAACATGATTTAGAAACGATTCACTTAACTTTCACCAAACCAAATGAAACGTTTTCTATACTACATTCGATTTTACAAAAAATTTTTATTTTATTTTTTAATCGAAATAAAGATTTATAAGTGGATGGCATTACGTTCAGTTGGAGAGTCAATTCATGAATTCACTTTCGACGAGTTAATCCGCTTAGGTAATTTACTTTCAAATAATTTTCGAATTAAAGTGTTTGCTGTTTTTTTTTGCAAGAAACTTTTCTGGTAAACCAAATTTACATTCATCAGGAAGTTGAATTGGTGAAGTTTTCATAATTCCCTTAGACCATTTAATGACAAATACAAAAAACTTGCTATTTCTTCGCTAATATGAATTAATTATACATCACCGATTTCATTAGTCGGTGAATGTACATTTGATTCACTGAAAATGTTAGTTGTGAACACTTGGCAATTTCGCCAATGATTGCTCAGCTGCTTTTATTCTCATTTATCTCATATGTTATATCTGAGTGATACTAGACTGTGTATTCGTAAAAACATGAGCCAATTTGGGCAGTTATATTAACATATATTCACCTGTATTTCACTAAGATGAAATAATTTCGAAAATCTATTAAAACTTTTCTAATAATCATTTCAAAATAGTAAACAGCAAATTAAAATTATTCAACAAAAATGCTTCCATTTTATCTACAAAGTATTGTCCCTGTATGCCATGAAGCAAAGATTCGTGAAAAGCGAAGATTTGCGAATATTGTTGAAGAGATAGGGAATAATTCAAATCAAAAATATTTTTTTAACAATCGAATAAAAATTAAAAAATCGCGAATGTTTGAAATATATTCACTCAATTCGAAAAAAAACTTCGTGAAAAGTGAAGAATTGCGTTCATTGTATGAGTGTCACGTCGCTGAATTTTGTTTTGCTCTTTTTGCTAACGGAATTCACTTAGTGAAGGAGACTTCGCTTAAGCGTTCCACTAGTGAAATATTTGGTGTAATGAATTGAAGGTTTTACTCAAGGATGTGTGAATTTAATTCACCTACGCTAATCTATACCTAGCAAACACGTTGGTGAAAGTTCACCAAAAATGAAGACAAATTGAAAGGTGTGAGAAAACACTATATTACGTTGCGGGTTCATGAAAGGTACACGAAAGAGTTACCAGAGGTGAAGACAAATTTAATAATGTACAAAAATATTAAGAACTGGTATTTTTTATAAAACGGAAATCGTCTTTATTTAATTTAATCATTTCAATCAATGAAATCACGAATTTACTTGTGCAGCAATTGCAATCTAATGGAATAAATAAAAAATAACTTAAAAAAAGGACAATTTTTTAGTAATTTATTTAAAATTGAGTTTGTCGCTTTTAGTTAAATTTTTGATTTATAGTCGATCAATTGACTTCCTCGGTTGGAGTATGAACATTATTTTCAACGATTTGTTGGTTTCAGGAGTTTTATTTGTGAATCTTACCCGATTTTGAAAATTGAATTTAACAAACCGTTTTTATTAGTTTTGTTTTATTTTTCGAAAGTCTGAGCTGAAGTTAGATTTGTGGAGTTCATTTATGAATTTTAGTCAATTTTAAGTTTAAGTTTGTCAATTTTGTAAGTGTGATGGGTTCAATCTAGAATTTTATTCGAACTCTGAGTGCGTGGGTTAGATGATCTGAATTTTAATGGTTTTGATTTGAGAAGTTAAGTTTGGCCCTTTTGAACTCGATCCAAATTGGTAAATTTGACGGTTTCAGTGAAACTTAGAGTTTTATTTGAATTTGTTTATTTATTAAGCTTAGTATTACACTGTTTGACCAAGTGGTCAAATTGCAGTTAAAAGTTATGCGAAATAGCGAATTCAAATTAATTTCACAGTATCTGCTCGGTCAAATTCGCTTTTTCGAATTGCTTTTTACTGCAATTTGAACGCTTGGTCAAACAGTATAATCCTAGCTTTAGAAATAGAATTTTGATTCGATTGAATTAACAAGAGTTGAAATTATAGGATTGAGCTTAGGATTTGAGGGCGGTTATAGTTTCTCATAAGGTTGAAACCTCTTTAAGGTCTAGACAATCTGAAAAAAAACCTACCAATACGCTTTGACCGAACTTTTTACAAGATTTTTCGTAGTCTTTGCGACTGGAACACAAAAAAATAGCTTTTAGCTACGAGTGATACGCCCTTGACCTATGTTAAATTCAAAACCATATCCTATAACTAAACAAATGTTAAAATTTCGAAAACTAAATACCAGAAGATAGTGGGCCACTTGAAAAAGGTGTAAGTGCAAGTTGACCAGGTCTACTGGTTTTCGAATCGAAAAAATGCCTCTAAACTAAAAGTTCGTATTTATTTAGTTTTGATGCAGGAATTTGTTAAATATACAAAATATTCAGACGGTAGCAAAATAATGCAAATCGATTTTTTTTTCTATAAAAGACAACATCAAACGCCTCTAGTTGAATAAAACTAATAAGTATTTCGGTATTTCTTAATTTCAATCTCAACAAGTGTTGTTACTACTTCAACCACATACTCACATCCCGAATAGAGTAAGGTTAAGCTGTTGATTGATCTCGACTATTGATAGAGTGAAAACATTTTCTAATTATAATAAAATTAAAGAAAAAAAAACAATTTTTTATATCTAACCCACTCGTATAGTAATGATTCGCTTACTCATGATTGCCAATTAAACTGTTCCACAAGAAATAAACATGAAATGTGTAACATGTCGTAATAACAATAACAAGTAGCCGTGGAACTTGAATTAATTGCGTGAGAACTAAAAAGTAGTTGGCGCATTCTCTCAATAGCGCACACCTGGAATAAAATTATGAGACGGCAAAAGTGACCATTCTTAAAGTTAACTAACTACTTTATACGGGGTTTTGTGTGTATTTTGTTCGGACGACAACGCACGGAACGGACATATGCATTTCAGTCTAGGGTACAAAGTATAGTTAATTTTAATGCTTAATTTGAAATTCGTTACTCACATGGCTCGAAACCGTAGAATGACTAGGCAATTACGAAAATCGATACTTTTATTACTTGTGATATTTTGAGATGTGAGCGCGCGATAGTGACGAAAATATCGAAATAAAAGAAATCAAGGATAAAATTTGCCATTGAAATTATTGTGTAATAATATGCAAGATGAAGTTGCTTAATAGATGAAATTAAAGTATTTTTTTTATCCGGAACCCATGAGTGTAGGAGGACAATGGTGCTACTGGGGAAATACTGATCAAGCTTTCAGTCCACATACGAATACTCTTATGTGCTGAAACACACAACCTTTATTTCCAGAATGTTGTAATGTAGAACAGCTAGTTGATGGATATAAATATAAAGTATAAAATAAAATATATATATTTAGCCTACCGATTTTCAAATTTGCAGCATAAAGCCTTCATAAAAAAATCTCACTTCTGTATCGTATGTTTTCCCGCCGGGATAGGGAAGGCAAGATTTATTTTACTGCATAGAAATGTAGTTGAATCGATGTTACGATTAATAGTGTATGCAATATTTCGATTCTTGAAGATAACCTTTCTTAATAAAAATAAAAAGGGTTTCCATCAATTATCAAATGAAAGGGGACAAATGCTGCTACCAGCTTCCTCCAAACGCTGTCCTTGCTATGAAATTACGTTCATAGTAGAAGCTGGTCTAAATACTTCAATATCTGAAACTTTTCTTTCAAGCGCTACGCCCTAATATGAGAGGTAGATCATGAACTACTTTTAAAATCCACCTTGACCCGCTAAAAAAAATTTATCATGATCTAGAAATCTGAACTTTTCTCGAAATGCTTTATTCTACCACGACAGAGCATATCTAAAAATTTACTTTTTGAGAAATGATTATATGAAACCACGAATTTTCAACTGTCTAGTATTAGATGCTCTTAAAATATTTATGTGCCCAGCCACGGTAGCCAACAGCCACTCGTTTAAAAGGGTCATCCCGTGTGAAGGTTCTTTTTTAAGCTCTTTTTGGGAATTTTTTTTTGCGAATTAAATAAAGATACAACTACATATTTATGCACATTTTGAGCACACTTTACAATTTTTTCAGCCCGAAATTTTCGCTCATTGCTGAGGTATACGGCAACTTAGCCACTCATTTTCAAAACACCTTTTTTCGGTAAACACGATTGCGGGCGTTCTGCTTATCTAAAATAAAAAAATCAAACGGCATTTTAATCTGTGAAGTTTGAACTAGTTTCGCAGCTAGGATTTTCAAAAAATATTGAATAGTGATTTTTTAGCAACTTGTTGAACTCTTTATTGTCAATTCTGGTGTTTTTTTTTCGACTTCTTCAGCTCAACAAAAAAAACCGGCTTGATGAATCACAATTATTGTTGTTTGCAAAGTGTCTACATGAGAACTGAATAAGTTCACCAAATTTCAAAGGAATTCGTTAGATAGATTTCGAGATATCATGTCTACCGATTTGAAAAATACTGTTTTGAGAAAAACGCGACTAAACTGACCATTCATTATATTCGAAACAGCAAAGGCATTTAGAGAATATAACGGCCTGTAACTTCCGAATGGCTTCGAATATCGGAATGTTACTTCGCTTACATATTCTGCACTACATTTGGATGCAAAATGCAAAATGCAAAAATCTATTTTTTGAACCAGTCACACGGGATGACTCCCTTAATTCTGGACTACAATTTGAATTGTTGTTGAATTTGGAAGGGGACTGAGATGTCTTCTATAGATATTTTATCTGAATAATTTATCGTATAGGGTAGACCGGAGACACAGGACAATTTTAAAAAGACAACCTTGCCAGAGAACCAACAAGTTTAGCCGTTTTCTTAATACAATTTCTATAACGCGTCTTCAGTTGGTTGGTTGAGCCTGTAGAAGCCTTACTGCTTCTCGAACCATGATCTGAGTGGTCTTTTGTTCCTGGGTCTTTAGTTTGCTCACCAAGGTATTTCGTGTTGTTTTTATAATAATTTATATTTAGTACTATTGTTAATTTTGTCATAAATTTATGTGTTCCCTATAGAAATAAATTTAACAATTCTTTCTATTTGTCTGTGGATCTGTTTGAATGGCACGTGAAAACTGCTGAATGGAATTTAATGTATTTCACTAAAGGCAGATATAGTGATGTGTTTTTTTATTAGAGTCAAAGTGAGGGGTTTCTCAAATTTTGCCTTTAGTTTGGGTCTTAGCGAAACATTTAATATATCAAGAGATGTACGAAAAGTGGCTACTAACCTTACGACTTTTGTAGTTTTTTTTTACAGGATCTCAGTTGTTGTCAAAAAATAGGCGTCCAAAGAGTTTTTAACAAATAACTCAATTTAATTTTAATTCTCGAAATTATTTATTTAACTTTAGCAGAGTATCAAGCTTGTATACAAAACTTTGAAAAAATTTTGACTATGGATCTGTACGAATATTACGGAAAAACGACTAAACAGATTTTGATGAATTTCGGTATTTGAGTAAATGACTATATCTATGGAAATGTAGACTGCTATTTTTTATTTTTTTTTTTAAAAAAAATATTTCCTCTAAATTGATTCCAATCGACCATTTTTTTTTTTTATTTCGCATTGCACTCTAGAAACGCTGGATAGGTCTAGAGAGGTCAAACGATCGATACGAGCAAGTTCAAAAAAATGTATTGTTGATGATATAATACAGAAACAGAATTTTTTTTTTATTTTACCGTAGTAATTTTGGAAAATTAATTTGCTTTGATGCACCAGCCAGACTGCATTTTTTGTAATAAATGCATTTTTTCATCGTATGGTGTGTGTACAGAAATAGGGAATTTTTATATTTATAATAAACGCAACAAATAAAATAAAGAGAAAAATGAAATTAATTCAGTTTTATCTAGAGCAATATGTTATTATATAAATTTTTTTTAAATAAAAACAGTTTTATTTAATTAATATGCTATTATGTATTACAGAAATTTGCAACCTACTCCGTTAGTCGGTACAACAAAGGAAAATTTTGATTGGGAATTTTAATTACAATTAAATATGAAAATGAAATTTTTTTTATAAACAGTAGTTAAATTATTTCTGTGCTTAAACAAAGGAAAAGGCCAGAAATTGTATCAACTTGCCCAGGTCTCCCCTACTTAGTTGAATGCATCTCCCAGTTGTCCCAAGTTCGGACAAATTAAAAAGCCTTTTATTTAAAGATATTTTTACTGGGGCTCCACCAAGGACACTGAATTTATTTGTTCTCGTTTCAAAACTTCTAATAAAATGTTAACACAAACATATTCACGTCACATTTGAAATTCGAACATAACGTAATAATGCATTCTCGAGTTATCACCAGTTGAAGCGAATGCAAGTGCAGTTTTGAATAGCATTTGTATGGCAGTATACTTTATTATTACCAACAATAGAGTATGTCCCACTCATCTATTGAGTTACCACTGAATATATCTCTTTAAGAGGGAGATACTCGAAAGGGTGCATTGATTTTATCTTTATTTTGTTATCATACTTTCACGCGGTTCAAAAATGTTGTGTTCAAAATTTTAAATTCATAGCTGTACCGGTTTTCTGTTTAATAGTACAATCAGTGTAAGCACACCATTTTAGATCTTTTCTATTGAAAATACTCGAAAAAGAGGAAGGATTTCGTTCACTTTCTTTTACTCGCAACTAATTCTTAAAGAATGTGACCAATTTATCTTTATATTCATTATTTTAATTGTAACTATATTGGAAAATTAAGATACATTTTTATATATTAAAAGTTAGTTCCCAATTTGAAGTGTTTGGAAGTTGACCAATATTCTGGAAAACGTCTTATGTATGGAAGCTATTTAAAGAGGGATGGGCTAGATTATGCATACAGTGCTCCATAGATTTCAGCTAGAATATTAAATATAGTTTATTTAGGCGTGATCCCAATTACGCTGACGGTGCATACGGGAGGCCACACCTTCTGGCATGGTAATATTCAATTCAAAATTACCGTCCAATTTGATAGGTCTAACAGTCGCGCTCACAGTTCCTATCCTTTAAACCCTGGCCAGAAAATTTCATTTTCATGACATCATTGTACCCATCTATACAAATCGTAAGCGTTGTGACCGCCATTAGGACCGAATGTAAGCACGCGGAAAGCGAAGAAAGCGTAATTCGTGCCGCGTGCTTAGTTCCACTAGTCATTACATGTTGGCTGAATGGCGCTGTTTGCAGTAATAGCAAAATTTATCGAATTTGTATAGCATGGAAGGTGTTCAAATTATAAAATTGGCTGGTTGGTAGTCTGCTGATATTGCTATACAATGATATGAATACCAGCAGTATATCAATGGTAAAGGGGTAGCCAACCGTCAAACAAGAGACATGAAGATAATGCCGAAAATTTGAAGTTACAACAGTTTTCATATAGCACAGAAGTAGTTACTTCAAGGAATCAGTTATTAAATTTATATTTCATTATATGTAAATAATTTCACAAATAAAAAAAAATTCGCTCTTTTTAATAATATAATTATTAAGCAAATAAATGAATAGAAGGATTTACATTTTCAGCATTATTATGATAATTGATGTTTATTCAAACTTTATCGAATCAATTACAGAAAATATATTAAATTTTTATTGCATTTAAAATGAGCATTAATTTTTTTATGATATATCGTAAATAATCATTATACTTTAATTGAGGCTAGCGAATAGTATTCCGACCAAACTATGGGTAAACACCGGTTATGAAAAATAGAATACCTCAAAGAAAAAAACTATAGAATACTTTGGTTTTAAGCGATAAATTTGCATATCTTATTATTTCTGGAGTTTTAATTTCAAGCTGAATAGGTGCAGTTTTTCAAGTTTTCATTAATTTTTGAGATTATGTTATACAACAAGCCGCATCCAGTGACTACTCTCGCGTTTATAAAATTCAATAACTCTGCTACTGAAATCGCATATACGAACAGTCTGAAATTTTTTTTGTCACGACGTTTTTGAAGCGAAATACTTGTTCAAGCCGTGTTTAAGAAATTATGTCAGGAGCACGAGAAAAGTTTAGAAATTTGTAAATTAATAATAAAAAATATAAAAAGTAACAAATAATAAGTGGTGGTCTTTCACTAAAATTTCAAAATTGTATGATCATCCTTTCAGCCACACAATGAAATTTAATTTGTCGATCATCATCAGTCCGACTTAAACAATAAATAGAAAAATGTTTACTACACAATCCCATTTTTTCTAATAGTAAATGTTTAGAACCGGACTGAACTATACCGGACGTAAACATGTACTGTATTAAAGAATGGAGTTGTATTGTTCAGTAGTTTTCTGCGATATTCTCTGAATAATAAAAATTGGTCCATTGCGAAAAACAATTGAGAATCAGTGGTTTATTCTTTTGCTCGCTTGCATGTCATATGGGTTTGCTGGTGTGCACTCATTTTTGCAAGCGGAGTCACATTTACATTCTGTGGCTATTTAAAGAATTTGAACATTTGATGACGGGTTGATGAGAGGTATGCCTTTGCTATGATTTAAGGATGATATAAAAAAATATCTACCTATATGTGTACTAAATTTCATTAAAATCGGTTTAGAAGTTCTCGAGTGGTTATTGTGCAAACATACATGGTAGGTAGGTAGGTACGCGTGGCTGCCCGTGAGAACACGGACACACTTAGACCTGAAAGGTCCGTTGTGTTACCACAGGATCATCGAATCCGGTCCTATTCGTCGAACCATTTAGAGCTTGCAATGAAGCGTTGTATTCTCGCGACCTCCACTGCGACCTCCATACATACAGGCAGACAAACATTTTTCTGTACACATTATTTCTGCTCCTCTTCAATTAAAAAAATATTTTGGGAAAATTTGAAAATTAGAGAAAAATTTTCGTCACAGATTTATAGTACACATATGTATTGGTAAAGCCACCTTAAAGAAACCCTTACCTTATCGTTACTCTCCTCTAATTCAAGTATCCTAAACTCAAGGAGTTCATTTTGTTCCCGCAATTCGTGTGATTCTTTTTCTAGCGTGTCTTCTCTCCGTTGCAAATAGTTCAGTCTGTCCACAAGTTGTTGCATTTTTGTGCTGTTCCTAGCCTAAAATATAAACAAAGTAGTTTTTAAATAAAGAAACTATTAAATTAAAATTGTTTACCTCTATTGCTGACTTCTCGAGCTCTTCAATTTGTTGCTTAGCTGATTCCAATTCTTTTTTCAGCAACATGTTCTCTCTGTGCAAACTTTCATTGTCATTTTGTAAATTTGATAGCTCTTTCGAATAATTTTTCACCTAAAAATAAATGAGAGAAAATGTGAAAATGATTGAATAATTATGGGAGTATGGTAGTTACAGGTGATCGTCTTATTCAAGGTTAATGATAGCTACGAACTTCCGAACAATTTGTTTGCAGTTCTCTAGTTTTTATATAATGAGATTCTTTCTGTTATTTTAGCATTTTGTATTTGTTTAAAAATTAATTGAGTAAAACTTGCACTGTAATGTAAACGATTTACATACAGTATCCAAAATAAATCGAAGTAAGTTTTTTATTGTTCAAAACAACTTTAAATGACTGCAAATCCACCAACAAAAATTAATTACTTAATTTTTTTTAAAATTGAGAAAGGATGTAGCACAAGAAAATTGCTTTCTGAAACATAATTTTGTTTAAATTTATTACGTGTGACATTTAATTAACAATATTCCTTCGGAATAGCTCCCATACAAAATTACTTGAACAAGAATAGAAACACGTTAAATCAAAGTACAGTTTCGAGTACCTACTATACGAAGGTTATTGGAAAAAGGGGTTGTTGCATTCTTGCAAACTTGTAACATTCCGAAGCTAAAACATATATAAATTCAGTGTAAGGCAAAATGAACGCTTGGAGGCATGTATTAATAAGCAAACTCATTTCATTTCTTGAAGTTGCTTCCGAACAAAAGTCCTTAAAAAATATGGTCAAAATCTTGATTTGCATGAGTTAAAGTAGAAATGGTAGCAATTATCTTTTTCCTTCGAATAGATACCATACAATATAGTAATTGCGATATGTTTCTATATCTTTGAGATTATTGAGATGGAACAGCGTGGCTGGAATTTGATTTGTTGACCAAAAAACTCATACTGCAAATTTTTCAACAACCAAGGAGTAGTAGTATTATGGCATAACATTTTGATTGGTACATATTCAGTCTAGAAATTCCAATCGAAAAATTATTCGCTAGCATTCTACCGTGACGAATGCGTGTCACTCTTCAACATATTACCAATAAAGACTTTTCCTATCTATTTTGGTCTGCTGCACTTTATTTTTTTAAGGCTACAATTTGCAAATATTTCCAGAAAATAAAAAGAAAGTGTCTCTAACGTCTAGCAGATTGTCATCTAAAAATAATCACACCATCAAGGCTATGTCGTGACACAGACGAAACCACATTTAAACGCTTTCAAGCGTTAAGAGATCCCACCGAAAATGGCGAAAAAATTAAGATGAAATCCACCGAAATAAAAGTAAAAAGGTGAGAAAGTTAAATTTGATTCTACTAACCGAGTGCCATATATCCGGACTTTCAATGTCAGACGTTGGCGGTTGAGGACTTATTGATGGCGGTGCTGATGAGAGAGCTGAGTCCGTATCCGAATTTACGGTATCCTGTAAACAAATCAAGAAAGTTGCTAAGAAAGTGGTTAATTGAAATAAAATTAAATAAGATTACCTTATTTCTAAATATGTGAAGATCATCATGAGCTTCTAAGATTCGTTCAGTTATTTCGTGTGGCTGAAATGAAAATGATTGATTTTATTTGAGAAATTTTGTTAACAAATTTATTTAAATTTTGTTCCCTCATGCTCTGATTAAAGCTAAATTTATAATACCATAAGATTTTTTTGTTTTTCTTTACAGATCCATCCCTGCTTCCCAAACAATCGAAAAATTTGCTAGTGAATATCTAACCTTATACCTATATAAACGATTTTTAGGGAATCGCAAAGCGTTCTGATCTATCACTCGTAAGTGAATCATACAGGTGAGCCGTATGTGAATCTTGCACAGGGCTCATAAGTAAACGTCGGTCAACGCACTTAACATTCGCCTAACAGATATAAGTTCTTCATTTAAAATTTATTTTTCTTCACCTAGAGTGAATATGAATGATTACTCTTTACTCTTCATTTTTCTTCACCTAGAGTGAATATGAATGATTATTCTTTGCTGAGCTACGTGCACGATAAATTTTGCATCACACCGCCTGATATTGCACAAAATTTAATTTCGGTTCATCTTCGTCGAATCTACACCAATTTATATGAGGTGGTACTGCATTATTTCGAATGTTTTCCAGAAAACAATTTAGTGAACATTCACCATAGTTGGGAGTTGGTAAAATTAAAAATATATTGAATAGAATTTTCTTCCATGCAAACTTCACTTCCGTGCTACCAAAGTAAAAAAAAATCAAAATACTCAGTAATTCAGATAAAAACAATTTATTTCACCTAGATGAATCGTTAGTGATTCAATTGTGAATCTTTTGGTTTTCTAAAACTTTAAGTGTTTATTCCATGGAGTAACATGATTTTAATTTTTTTTTATACTGGAATATAATCAGTGAACATATTGAGCAAGATCAGTTTTAGTACTGCAGGAAGTTTAAGAATAAGACCACAGCTAAACTGACAACATATGTCTGTATAAAGTCCAGATTTTACTAATAAAACGACATGAGTTTGACTGGAAATAAGCAAACAGAATTTCTGGTATCGGTTGAAGATCTTCGACCCACCCTGAGTATTGACAATTAATAGAAATCAGTTCACTAACAGCTCTTTAATTTAGAAAAATCTGCCAACAGTCTGGGCGCAACTTTATTATTTTATGGGTAAGAGTCCGAAACGTGTTTAATGCTGAGATGCGGTGTAGGTTACTATGCGATTGACAACCCAAAAAATAACGTTCCAAATTGCCTCCTGGTTATTCCTTAGGTTGTCAGTCGCATAGTAATTTACACCACATCTCAGCATTAACCACGTTTCGGACTTCTACCCATAAAATAATAAAGTTGCGCCCAGACTGTTGGCAGATTTTCTTTATTTATTTACGTATTTGTTTTTTCCATAGATAATTCAATAGAAGTAAAAAGTGAATTTGATCTCATTAAACCTAAAAAAAAATGCGGAATTCGTTAAAACTTGAACAATGTCTTACTCCCAAGGGGGTTTAATATCACAAAATACTTAAATCGGTTTATTCCCCGACTATATTCAAAGCATTTAGAAGTGAAAGCGAATTCTGTATTTAATTAGACCTAAGATATATATCGGAATGCGTGAAAAAGTACATAACCGCCTTACACCCCCTTAGGGGTTAGATATCGAAACATTTGGAAAAACGTTTCTAGGCGCTTATATTAAGAACCCGCAGAAGTAAAATTGATTTGATAGCTCTAGAAGTCTAAAAGATTTAACGAAATTCGTAAAAATGCGGGAAAAACCCGTTTTACGGAAATTTTTTTTACTCCATCTTTGTACACAAATGAAAATCTAAATTTTTTTTAGTTTTAATTACTCTAGTAGCACATTAACATATACGTACTAAGTTTCAACTTTCTAGCATAAGCCGTTTCTGAGATATAAAAAACCACCCCTCACCCTTGTACCTTGCTGCCCCTATCAAAAATTTTATTTTTCTAGAGTGTCTCTATAGAAGTTCTATATATAGTCGTAAATTTTTAGTTTTCCATTCATTACGGTTTTGAATTTTTTTAAAAATTGCTACCCTCCACTTTCGTGCTCCACCTCCCCCCTCAAAAAGTTTGCATTCCGTGGACTCCACTTGTGGTCCTATAAACAGAAACCAAATTTTATCTTCTTGGTGTAATTGGTTCGGAAGATATTGTAATCCAAAGTTTTACACCTCACACACATAAGAGGTTCCTGAGATCTAGAAACCAAAATTATTCGTCTAAAACGCTCCCCCTCTTCCCCCCTCACACCCCCACCCGCTCAAAAGATAACAGTCGTAGGGGTTCACCCAATCTACCCACCATAAAAATTGTAACTTAATATCTCAACGGGTTTGGGAGCTACGCGCCTTCAAACGATTTTGCGTACGGCGTATACGGCGGACAGACGGACATTTTTTTTTTCTTTTTGATATTTACTAGTCCTAAAACGTGAAAATACAAAATTTCAGGGTAGCAAATTTTTTCGAAATTTCAGGTCGATCCAAATACTTTATTATTAAAAAATAATAAAGTAAAATTGGGAAAAGATGTGCCAAATTAACGAATTTTCCAATTTAATGAGAATTTTTAAAAACAGATTTTAAAACTAAAACTATTGAAATGAAACATATCAATGTGGTTACACGCACAACACGCAATATCGTGAGCACCAATGTTTTGTTTACCACAAATCACCGAGAAACAAATACTGATAAGAAACAAGCAAAAAGATAGATAATCGATAGTCTTCACATAGATAATTGTCTTGAATTGTCTTCTCAGCAAACAGTTTGGTGCACGTTCCCAGAAATGTGTTGGCAAAAAACACTAAGTGCTTTTTAGTGTAGGTTCACCGAAGGTGTGCAAGAATTATAAAGAAGTAAATGCGAAAGTAGATTGTACGTATATTTTACGATTCGAAATAGATTCATTAATAACTCATCGAAATCGAAGTCAACTCAAAAGAACACTCTTTCACGAATCATTAACTTAATTCAGAAACGATTCCCTTAACGTTCAAAAAAGTGAGCATATTAATTTTTATTACGATTAAAAAATGATTCACTTAATTTATACATTCGCTAAGTACATATAGCGCAACTAGCGAATGTATAAATTAGGTGAACCATTTTGAAATCGTAACAAAAATTCATACGTGGATTTGCTCTCAAAATCGAGTCGCAGGTGAATTTGTTTTCAAAGTGTAAATTCGCTTTGGTGATTTACTAACAAATCATTTTCGAATAAAAACGTTTCCTGGGCTTGTATTTTGTAATGAAGATGCGTCTGGTTGATATATAAAATAAATCTGGAAAAATCCCTCTAATTCAAACTGGAAGAGTGAGACTAACATTCCGTAAAGCCAAGACCAAAACGAAGGGTGGACTGTGCAAGGATAAGAGGAAGCTTAAGAATTTCCCTTCAACCCCTTCTCAGACGTTCAATATAATTAGTTGAATCTACTCTATACCGAACTGTTCAAATATAGAAACAATTTTTTTTTTAATTGATCTTGGCTTTTTAAATCACAGAGCAAATGACATCAAGTCTCAAAACACAAAAGTTTCATATTGCACAAGTTAAAAAGAGAAACTCCAATTCAACATTTGTATGGTAAGACTATAAAGGTCCTATAAACGATTACTGACGAGCTGGTTCCTAATCACCGACAAAGCAAAATCCCCCTTTTTTGATCAGTAAGCTGAAAAGATCACCAACATGGTCACTAAGTCTATTAAAAAACTTTTATTACACATTGCCTGTAGATATGCAATCTACGATTTGTTATGCCTATTTACCAATTCATTCCGCAACGTTCGCAATATTAAATTACAAATTATGTAAATACATTAAAAAAAAAAATAATCAAACCATAAATTACTATGTGTGATACTCACCATTGAATGATATTCATGAACACCACACGTCGTTGAAATGCATCTTTGATTCGAACTATCAGTATTTTCTGTTCGCTCAATTTCCTTGAGTTTCTTCATCTAAAAAGAAAATAAGTAAAACGTATTAATGGGCCTGTTAATAAGATTGTTAAACAAATTAATTGGGAAATTAAACGATTCGATTCGACGCACTAATTAGTTCCTTTTTTTAACGGCCGATTCGATTTGACGATGATTATACAGGTAGCACGCGGTCTAATTGAGGTCTACCTCCAATGATGATCATGGTCAATGCACTGGTGAAAAGATTTCAGTCTTCATATTTTTTGCCTATTCACCTTATCAATTATTGAAAATTTGCATAATACCTGCTTTAATTTTGATTGGATTGAAAAACATCCGATTGCACTAGCTGATGTAGGAAATGTTGAACTATAATTTTTCAATTAAGACGTAAAAATTTAACATGACAGTGAACAAGAAACCAGAAGTGGATTTATAACAAGTTGGTACCATCACTACAATGAGATTTCATTATTAATTGCGTGTGAAATCAATGCCTGATTTATTCAAATTATGGATATGGAGAAATTGATATTGTACACAACATATGTACATATGTGGTTTTCGTTAGAAATGTGAATAAAATAGTTTTCTTTATTGAAGCTAATTAGTCGCTAACGATTTGCTTTCGAAATCTGTTTATACAAATCCTAAATGCAGTTATTGCGTTTTGATCTTGTTAATTGCAACTGTTGTACGCGATTGAGTAACAATAATGCAAAACTTATGCTGAGTTGAATAATGCAATTATTAAGTTTTCTCTAATTTATGGAATAGATTCAAAGCAGAGCTACATAATGCTTCATTATTTTTTGTGGATAAAATCGTGTTGGAAATTTCGATAAATGTATCGAAAAATTGTGTATTTCTCAAGGTTCAAGTTTTTCTTCTGTTTTAGGGAAGAAATTTTAGTATTTAAATAGACCTGAAATAAAAAAAAATGCCACCCTTCAAATTTGTATTTTCACTTTTCAGGAGTAGGAGACCCTACAGAAATAAGTCCGTCTGTCCACTGTATACGGCGGACGGCGTACAAACTTCTTTCAATAACATTAGTCTTCGATTCAATTTATTTTTATGAAACAGCTGCATTTGCATATGCAGAAGAAATTATAATTTTCCATTTTAAATTTAGCAATTTCATGTTATAAAGGTGAAGCTAACCAGTTGGTTTTATAGAAATTTTTGATTAGATGCTAAAATTCATTCAACTTGAATCGGAAGCTACCCATGCTTTAGAAATTTGTTATTGAAAATCAATAGGTAACATTTTCCAGGAACAGGTCAGCTGACATTTAACCTAAAGGCAGTTTTGTTCTCAAGGTCTAGACTCGATCAAATCAATGCATCAAGGAGAAATCAATTATAATTATAAAACATACTGCAGTCACGATCGGCTGCAAGCCAATCGTATAATACTCTAGATGAATACTGAACTCCGATTTATATTGTAGTTGGGGATAAAGTAGAATTACGTGTGTGCATGTTGTATGTCCTTTATTAAGGACTGCTATTAGATTGCTACTCAAAACTAAAAGACAATATTCAGTGTTTAATTTCATATCTTGAACTGGGTAAGTCATCGAAAAAAATGTCCTTTTTAAAGGACTTTCACATGGGAGGAGCAGGAAGGACTCACTCGATTTCTTACATATTTATCTTTTTCCTTGGAACCATTCAAAACTGAACGTGTACAAAATTTCAAATTCGTAGCTTGAAGCGTTCAAAAGTTATTGGAAAATATTGATGAACACGTGTTTTAAGGATATTTTGTATGGCAGCTACCAGAAGGAGTAAAAGGATTTCGCTGATTAGTAAACTCGAACTTCCTTTTCACTCAAAACTAACTTGTACAAAATTCCGAATTCGTAGCTAAAAGAATACTTGAGTTATTGTGAGTTTCGTAAATTAAGTGAATACATTTTGACAGGATATTTGTATGACAGCTACACGAAGGACTAACAGGATTTTCTTCATAATCATATATTTAGCTCCAACTATTGGAAAAATAGCACGTACAAAATTTCAAAGTCGTAGCTTAAACCCTTCTAAAGTTATCGACCAATATTCTTGAACACGTGTTTTAAGGACATTTTGTATGGCAGCTACCAGAAGGAGTAAAAGGATTTCGCTGATTAGTAAACTCCGACTTCCTTTTCACTCAAAACTAACCTGTACAAAATTCCGAATTCGTCGCTAAAAGATTACTTGAGTTATTGTGAGTTTTGTAAATTAAGTGAATACATTTTGACAGGATATTTGTATGGCAGCTACACGAAGGACTAAAAGGATTTTCTTCATAATCATATATTTAGCTCCAACTATTGGAAAAATAACACATACAAAATTTCAAAGACGTAGCTTAAACCCTTCTGAAGTTATCGACCAATATTCTTGAACACGTGTTTTAAGGACATTTTGTATGGCAGCTACCCGAAGGAGTAGGACTATTTTGCCCGTTAACGAACTTAGCCTTACAAATTCAACCAAACATCCAGATTCAAAATTTCATGATCCTAGGTGAAGGCGTTCTTGAGTTATCGTGCTAACGGACAGACGGACGGACGGACGGACGGACGGACGGACGGACGGACGGACGGACGGACGGACGGACGGACGGACGGACGGACGGACGGACGGACGGACGGACGGACGTCAGGCGGATTTGAGGTTTTTGGCCACAAATAAACAAAAAATAATATATAACTTTTTTTCGTCCGAGGCTTGGTTCTATGCGTTACAAACTTTTGGGCTGGATTAAACTTATAATACTCTATATGATTTCATCTAGAGTATAAATATCAAAGTCTAACAACCGCCTAAGTTCATTGGAAAATTAAAATTATGAACCTATAAGAATGGATTTTTTCATGGTGAGAAGCTACCATAGAAGCAAATTTGTTTTTAAGTTTTTGTTGTTTTCCGGCGTCAGTGGAGTTTCTGGTGTGAAAGCCCAACACAAAATCCCCGACTGTTGATTAATCGCTGTCCCTGAGGGCATGACAGTTGGAAAACCTTCACTGGATAGGCCAGTTTTTTATAAGACTGTGTTGGACTGGGTCCGAAGGAGCTGTTTCGTCATCGGATGGCATAGACTCGTCAGAGGGTGTATCAAGCCTAAATCCTGATGAACCTAGTGCATACCAGGCTATCATCCCAGTGATCGTTTTTAGACCCAATTTTTTGTATCTTTCCCAAAAATCTATTCCAAAAAGGTCCATACATAATTATAATTTTATTTCTCATTATTCATCAAAGGGGTTGGGGGATAGGCTCAAAACCTGTCCCCGGATAAAAAAACAAGGTGGAGAGAGCAGCTTCGAGTGTAAACTCAGATTGGACAGAGGGATGACCCTCATACCTAGCCCAAAATCGATCAAAGAAGAGCCCATAGAAGATATATTTTCATTTCTGAAGAATCATCGAAAAACTCAAGGCCAACTGGCGTTACGAAGGAGCAACTATGAATAAGGAACTAATGTTTTTAGTAGTTTTGAGCACAAGCATCTTTTAGATTTCAAATTGGTTTGGAAGAAAGTTGATCTTCGTGACTAATTTCAACATCACACCTACCTTAGCAATGTAGATATAATACTAAGCCTACAGTATGCAAGTTTATAAGACTTGAAGTATGTGAGGACAAGAGTCAAGTGTGCATGGCCAAGGGCAACAACCAACCCTTTTTTAAATTCCTTAAAGCTTTTCTGAAGTTATTCTATCGCGGAGTTCTTTTTCACTGTATTTTAAGTATTGATGTTTAATGCGTTCTTTTGTTCACTAGTGCAGAGCAAACCAAAGATATATGCAGAGCAGATCAGCAGATCAGCAGGTTTTACTTCTTACGTATAGATGGCGTTGAAGCGGAATAAATTATAACAGATATTTGAAAGTGACGATTCTGTTGTGATTGCGTCAACAATACAATCCACATAACTGAAACCGCCTTAACTTGTAAGTCTATCGCAGAACCTTCCGCAGGGTTGTGAACTAAATTCCTACGAAACTCTTCGATGTTGTATAAGTTTTAAGTCCAAGTTCGTCAACGACAAAATCCGTCCAGCTCTTCCAGGCAGTTTTCAAAGGTTTTACTCAAGAAGATTGGCCAACAAGTTTAAAATATTTCAACTGAAAACTCACATCTTTCCTATCACTTTAAAAAATAAAACTCATCTATTTCTATTACAAACGAATGTCAATTTTGCAATCGTTAATTTCGAAATAGTTGGTGGGAAAAACTGAGACCCTGTCCGGTCTTATAATATTTTCGAAAAGATACACTTCCAAATAGTCAGCTTCTAACTTCAGAATTCAGACATCAAAGTCAAAGGGGAAATATAATATTATTATATTTGCATGGAAATCCCCGAAGAGGAATGATTCGTCACATTTTCAGCAAATAAATTCAAATTCTCTTTATTTTATTTCATAAAAAAAATTGTTAAAAGTTACTTTCTCGTGGACTGCGACGGCTGCCGTAAAATTCCTTACTTAAAGCCGAGACACCAACCAAAATTTAATTAACAGGTATAACTAGACTTAGTCATTAACAAACTGGCTATTAAAACAGCTCGTAAATATGAAGAAAACCACCACTAGTCTAGACGCCGTTGAAATGTCCTTAACAAATTTGTCTTGCGGAACCGATTATAAAAACCAACAAATCGTTCAACCAGAAAGTGAATAATTTCAACGAATTAGGTTCGAGTGAAAATTAGGACGAGTTCGTTAAGAGCGACTTTCCTCCAACTTTTTCGGATAGCCTCTCCTACATAGCGCTATGATACACGCGTTCAAGCCATAATTTTAGAACTAACTAAAGCCTAGTACTGTGTTCCGAGCGAAACGAAATGAACTGTCAATTTCTATATAAAAATGGAAACCAAAATTTTTCGTCTAAAACGCTCCACCCTCATCCCCCTTACACCCCCACCCTCCGAAAAGATACCAGTCGTAGGAGTTTACCCAATCTACCCACCCTAAAAATTTCAACTGAATACCTCAACGGGTTTGGGAGCTACGCGCCTTCAAACGATTTTGCGTACGGCGTACGGCGTATACGGCGGACAGACGGACATTTGGTTTTTTTGGTGTTTACTAGTCCTACAAAATGAATATTTCGCTCATTTTTCGTGACGAAATATATCGTTTGTTTATCAGCACTGTGTTCATGGGCGGAAATTTGCAGTAGTCACTAATAGATGGCGCTAGGTTTCGTTAAAGTATGGTTTCCAAGGGTACGGTCTACTTCACACTACTTCGAAGGTACCTTTTTCGTTCGTTTTCGTTTCACCGAACACAGTACTATACTTAAGGACTAGTAGGTTCTAGAAGTCAGCTTCGTTTACTTTTAAGGCTATCTAGATGTCACGTAGCGTATCTTTGCCAGAAAAAGTTAACATTTCTGTCGTTGCTTCTCAATTCATAATTCAGACAGGTTTTGTCGATAGGTTTTGTCAAATTTTATGTAAGTTTGCATGGAAATCATCGGAAAAAAAATAATTGGTCATGTTTATAGCAGAAAAATTTGTTTATGCTCGTTTCTCGTTGACTTCGTCAGCTGACGTAAAATCGGTTAAACTAATCAATATAAGCCAAGACAACAACCATTACTTAATTTGGACGGGAATCTACAATGCTTCACATCATAAACTTTTCTAACTAGACGTAGCCGCATATTGGACCACGTCGCAATAAATACGTCAATTTTCAAGTATTCACAGGTACAAAAATTAATAGTCACATACATTTATAGTGAATCCTTAGTAAAGCCTCTAGAGAACAGTCCTTGAAAAATTCGAGCATTCATCTTCCGAAACTCTCTTTAACTTACGAAATCAGAATAAGAAGTTAATATTTTGCGCGATTTAATTTCATGAAAAATGTAAGGTCGTATTGATTAATGGTTGCAATTCCGTACTCTTTGTGTAGCTTTCAGACAAAAGTCCTTAAATTACGTAACACATAGGCACATTGTAGATCAAACTGGAGCGCGTAAAACAAGCAATTTAAAATTCCTCACATTGTAATTCGAAGTCGAACAAAAACAGATAAAATCAAGGTTATCCTTCAACCAACTACCATACAAAGGTTCTTAAAAAGAATGTGTGCATGCATTCGACCAAAAATCGAAATCGATTTTCTTAAAAGGATTTTAATGGTGGCAATTTAATAAACCTCAAATAGGCTACTGCTACTTCACGTAACTAAAAATAGAACCAAATTAATTAAGCAGATAAATTAGAACTTGATATTTTGGTATTTCCTTTAACGAAAAGATTATTTAAATTTTTGGTTCACAGCTCCGCCTGCATTGCATAATTGTGGAAAAATCTTAATTACCGGTAACATTTAATTAAATTGGCGAGTTTCGATCTGAACCAGTTTCGTATCTTATATTTTCTGAATCTTATAAATTGCAATATTATCTAACAGTAAACTAGTTTATCCATGACAGTAAGGTCTACTAGTGCCAATTAATAACACCACCAACCTGTTGGTGTCACATAATTTCGACTTTGACAAAAAGAAATCAGCGAAAGCCTACAAATTGAGGCTGATCGGTGACATTATCAACACTCACCTGAAACTAAAGTAGATAGTCGTCGTAATAGCGTACTAGTTCCGATGGACTATAACTTAAATCACTTCAAAACAATCCGAAGTTGATTGATTGCCACTACTACTAAAACTTTCGCTCCTTCTTTACGTTTAGATCGATTGATCGCGAAATTAAAATTCAAAAAAAAAAACCGATCATTGCTAAATAGGTAAGTCTGCACACCGTGGAAATACCTGTGCAGAACAAAAGATGTGGTGCTGGGTACACCGGGGTAAAGTACGCTGAAGATCGACACTGCGTTAAACAAAAGTTGAAATTTCAACATCAACTTTGCGATCTTATTGTTCATTTTTTTTTTTTTTGACGATCGAACCACAGGGAATTGCGGAAAATTTCCGCCATCCGAAACGTTCATCAGTTTCGTATAAGAATTTCATCTTTTCAGATGAAACTGACAAACGGCAACAGAATAATCGCCGAATGATGTAAAGAAAACGATCGCGCGGGTTATTGTCCATGTTGAGGTAAAACTAAAGGTAAAACTTAGGTAATTTGAGATCGCGGCATCTTACAATTTCGAAATTCTTCGGTTGTGATGCTTTTGTTCTTGTCGATTTCGATCTTACGATATGCGTTCATAGTTGCAACCGGACAGACGAAGTTTCGTGGATCATGTCAGTCCGTCTTTAAACGAAATGATCGCTTCTTGGTTTGTAGATCTAAGATCCGACCTGGATCAGTCGTAAACCCTATTTCCATTCTTGTTCGGGATTTATGCTTCGCTTGAGTCTGTAAATCCTCCAGTCTGACTGACGATTTCACATGTAATACTCGTAAGTGTATACGAGTTCACTTATCACGTTAGTGTCATCTTATGTTTCAATTTCAGAAATGTCAAGGCGAATTGCTTCGTCTGGATCTTTGAATCGTTTGCCATCTAAGTGCCTTTAATGGTCGGACGGCATTTACTAAGTTGAACCCAGCATGCGCTTTATTGTTCTTACAATGGTTCGTAGCATTCTTACATCTTCAATTTTCAGACTGAAATTGTACTAGGCGCTACAGAGCATCCATCACATGAAAACTGGATAATTCAGTTTTCTTCTTATTTTAGTGGATTTTATGGAGATTTATTGCTTATGGCCAGAAGTGGCAGGTATCTAATTACCGAAGAGATTTTTCATCGGTAATTTTCTATGGAATTTTATTAACCTTTTCGGGGTACGATAAAAAAAATCTAGCGTATTTTTTGTTTGTGATCGCAATGAACCTAGCTGCGTTGAGAATGGGATTTTGTTGCGTTAATTGGGTTTTCAGCTACAGTTACTGAGAATTTTAAGTTTATATCGAAAGAAATTTGATGCGATCATCACAAGGTATATTACACTGGATAGATACGTAGATACTCTTTCTATATAATGAACCACTGACTTTTAGCCTTCTTTTTAATTCATCGGAGCGTAATTTACCTTAACGGTAAAAGAGAAGGTAGAAAGGAATTGGTTCGTTTTCACTGAATGAGTTTTTTTATGATGAATTTCACCATGAAATTCATGACTTATTTCAATAGGAATTATATATGATAATTATAATGAATTTGAATAAGAACTTCATGGGGTAATGCATAACAAATTTTATAGAGCTTCATACGATACAGGGGCGTACCAAATGCCCATCCCCCCAAAAAAAACAAATAAGGTTTTTAATACATGTGTGTATTTTTGTAAGATCTATTTAGGTTAGAATGAATCATTGACTGTAGTTGCATGTCCATCTTTGACCGATTTTTAAATAAAATAATTGTTGTGAGTGAAAATTAAAGTTCACCCAGCCTCAATTCTCTTGTAATAATTGAAACAATGCTTCAATGCAATTCAAGGGAAAATAGATACAATGCAATTTTGGTAATGCACTTCGAGCTTGAAAAAATAAATAAATGTACCAGAGTGAAGCAGTATGTACGGTATCTAATTGTAAATAAATTGTCCAATTCTTAGACGGCATAAAATCGGTTAATATGGAAAAATTCACACGATTTCCCATAAATACAATATTTGCTTTGCACGAACAAAATTCAAAAACTAACAAAAATTTTTCGTAAAATAGTTAAACTAAATATAGCCATGGTGGAACGCAGAACTCGAGGCTCTTAGAAAATGCTGTAGGCAACTGTTTAACAAAGCCAAAAGCACGAAAGACGTTTGCGACTGGGACTCCTATAAAGGATCACTTCGTAAATACAAATATGAACTGAGAAAGGCGCAGCGCAAATCCTGGGGACTCTTCTGTAGTGAAATAGAAGATTCATCCGAGGCATCCAGGCTCCGCAAAATTCTCTCTAAAAATCCAACCACACCATGCTACCTGAGGAGACCGGACGGATCTTGGACTACCTCAAGTAGGGAAACCACTGATCTCCTCCTGGACACCCACTTCCCTGGTAGCTCGCCTGTTGAGTCGGAGCGGGTAAACATTACAAGAAACCATGCACCGTTCAACTCTGACGCTCTTATAACAGAGACCAAGCTCCTCTGGGCGATAGAAGGCTTTAAACCATTTAAGTCTGCGGGACCGGATGGAATAATTCCTGCTGAAATCCAGCAGACCTCGGACATAATTCTTCCTTGGCTGAAGGTTATCTTGAAAGGCTGCCTGGATCTAACCTACATTCCTGAAACGTGGAAGGAAGTCAGAGTGGTATTCATACCCAAAGCAGGAAATAGCTCTCATGTCTGCCCTAAGGACCTCAGACCTATCAGTCTATCATCCTTTCTTCTGAAAACACTGGAAAGACTAATGGATGTGTACATCGACAATATTGACAAGCGACTGCTGTCAACATCCCAACATGCGTACTGGAAGGGGAGGTCGGTCGAAACGGCCTTACATTCGCTCGTGCGCACCATTGAAAAATCTCTCAGTATTAAAGAATACACCATGGTTGCATTTCTCGATATCGAGGGAGCTTTCAACAACGTCAGACCAGAAGCAATCACTGACGCACTTTCTATCCTGAAGGTGGAGTCCTCGCTTGACGCGCTGATCAATTTGATGTTAACATCCAGGATTGTGAACACAAAGCTGGGCGAGTCCTCCTCTCGAAGGTTTGTCAGCAGAGGTACACCACAAGATGGTGTGCTCTCCCCTCTTCTATGGAATTTAGTGGTCAACAAACTACTATTGAGATTGGAAGGGGCGGGCTGCAGAGTGATTGCCTATGCAGATGATGTTGCAATTGCTGTCTCGGGAAAGCACCTCAACACGCTGAGTGAGATATTGCAAAATGCTCTCTCTATCCTCTCCAAATGGGCAACTGAATGCGGGTTGGGTGCGAACCCACGCAAAACAGAATTAGTCCTCTTCACCAGGAAATATAAAATTCCTCACGTAGACCCTCCTTCTCTGAATGGTACTAGTCTAGTTTTCACCGATAGTGCAAAATATTTGGGTCTTATTTTGGACAGGAAACTTCATTGGAAACCTAACATTCAGGAACGGGTAAAGAAAGCAACAGTTGCGCTTTACTCGTGCAAAAAGGCCATTGGCAAAAAATGGGGTATGCAACCCCGGATAGTTCATTGGCTCTACGTGTCCGTCATCAGACCGATACTTATGTATGGTGTTATTGTCTGGTGGACGGCCTTGTCCTGGCTGAGGTGTAATGTAATATCCACTATGGATATTAGCATTTTCACAGACAGCCAAGCGGCAATAAAATCCTTAGAATCGGCCTCGACAACATCAAAGGTCGCCGCAGAATGTCGATCATCTCTTAAGGAGATGGCTGAACAGTTCAATATTCTCCTGTGCTGGGTGCCAGGACACAGGGATATTCCAGGGAACTGCAAGGCTGACGAACTCGCTCGACGCGGTACTACCCTTCAGATTATGCCGGAACACCGGAATCTGGGTGTGCCTCTCTCTACATGTAAACTGCTACTGGGATTGGAGCCAAAACTGGATCTAAAACGCTCTAAAAGGCTGACTTTGCTCAAAAGGGCGAATATCAGCACCACAGTCGGTGTCCTGACTGGACACTGTCTTATAGGTCGACATGCTAAAAGACTCGGTCTCTTCTCAAACGACTTCTGTAGAAGCTGCCTGGATGAGGAGGAGGAGGAGACAGTCCTTCACCTTCTCTGTACCTGTCTAGCTCTTTCAGCCAGAAGGAAAGCTCATCTTGGAGCTTACTTCTTCAACTGTCTCGGTGACCTTGCCTCAATGGAGGTCGCGAGAATCCAACGCTTCATTGCAAGCTCTAAATGGTTCGACGAGTAGGACCGGATTTGATGATCCTGTGGTAACACAACGGACCTTTTAGGTCTAAGTGTGTCCGTGTTCTCACGGGCAGCCACGCGTACCTACCTACCTAAACTAAATACTAAACATGTTTGTGAAAAATCTGAATTATTGCCAAGATAATTTGATATAGAAAAAAGAATCCTTAGACTATTCTTGAAAATTTCTGTTTCGAATAATGAATCCTGGAGAAAAATGCTCCTTATTTCCAAACGCCTTCCCCAAAAACTTTACAGAGTTTTAATTTTTCGTAGTTTTTCGACATATAACAAACACTTTTGGACAACTAAGCATCCCTTACTTTATGGGTGCATAACCCACCAAATACACATGAGGATGATAATCTATAAAACTGCCAACTGTCGGGGCTCAACATTTTTATACTGTGATGCGTTGTACGTACTATACGACCCACAGCTTAAAAAAGAATTTCGTTCCAAGACCATCGTCGTTAATTCTTAAGGTTGTCTTGTAATTAAGCTCGACCCGGACTTTTAACTATCTAAAAAATAATAAAGTTGCGCCAAGACGGTAGCCGATTTCATATTTTTTATAAAAATTTCAATTTCAATAAAAACATAGGGGTTGAAATATTAACATAATCCATTATGGGCTGAATATTAAAAAAAATCAGAAAAGGTTTATTAGACGATAATAGGGTCATTCCATCAAGAATCGCCAAAAATGACAAAATTTATGACTTTACCATTGCCGATTCTTTTGAAAATTTATGTACTCGAAGAACTAGTGAAGAAAAAAATATAATTTCAATTTTTTGTTTCTATCTCATTTGTTTTGTTAGTTATAGTATGTTAAAGTTTTCGAAAAAAGGTGTTCGAGTCCTCTTTGAAAATTGATATCTCTGGTAATTTTTATCATAGAATAATAAAATAGGGCTTATTTTAAAAGGGGGAGCTTGTAGCAATATAAAAAAAAAACCAATAAAAATTATCTTTGAAATTTTTTTCAAGGATAACGATTTTGTCCTTTATCCTTGAATATCTCAAAATACGGTTTTTTTATTTTTTGTTTTTTTATATTTTATAGGTTATACTGTTGAGCAACTTTACTTACTTTTGAGCAAACTTTAACATACTTTTACATACTATTGTGGAGAACTTAGTAGACATAATTGGGAAGTCTCGCTTATTATTTTAAAATGCTGATTAATCTTCTTAATAAACTGAAAAAACCAACACAGAAATTCTGGAACGAATATCTTCTTATTCTGCTCATAAATAATGCAGATTTGATCCAATAAAAGTATATTCATAACATTCACATTTAAAACTGATTTAATGATTTAAACTAATTGAACTTTATTTCTTTAATGAATCCATTAAAATTGATGGAATCAAAAAATAAACTTTAAGTGATTAAATATTTCGAATAAGTTCGGTTAGTGAAAACAATTTATTTTTTAAAATTGAATTTCATGAATCGAAAGTTTTTCTTCGACTGAAAAAATAGAAAATTTTATTTTAGAAAACCGAAAATCGTATCGACTTCGATTGATTAAATTAATAATCAAAGTTGACAATATTTGCTGTATCTGATGAAATCATCCATTAAAGAAAATCCTAAGGAGTTCTGGAATTTTGTGAACTCTAAGAAACGTACCGATGGTTACCCAGCACGTTTATCTCTTGACGATGTTGTCAGCGATGATCCCCTAACTATAAGTAATTTCTTTGCCGATCATTTTCGTACCGCTTTTACATCATCAAACTGTAATATTAGCTACAGTGATTACCACTACATGACTAAGTTTCCGCAGACCTCATTAGAAATGAAAGACCTCAATATTGACGAGGCCACTTTCTTAAGGTTCATCTCGGACATTAATGATAATTTTGGGGTTGGTCCAGATGGTATGCCGGCTATCGTGTTGAAACGTTGTGGCGCTTCATTAATGACACCTTTGCGATACCTATTCAATACCTCCCTTATTTCCGGTGTGTTCCCTAACATTTGGAAATTTTCCACAATTAGACCACTTTGGAAGAAGGGCAAGAGGACAGATATACAGAATTATCGACCTATTGCCAACCTAGCCTGTATATCGAAACTCTGTGAATCGATTGTCTGTGAAGTTTTGAAATTTCATAGCAAATCGATTATTGTACCTTTCCAACATGGATTTACCAAAGGCAGATCTACAACGACAAATTTGATGGAATTGTCAAATTTCTCCATTCCAGTAGTCGAAGCGGGTCATCAAGTTGATTGTATCTATACCGACTTTAGTAAGATAAGATCAATCATAACATTCTGATATGCAAACTTAAGCATTTGGGTTTCCCAATTATGTTTATTAATTGGATAACATCGTATTTGTGCAACCGATTTCAAAGAGTTTTTTTTCGTGGGGTATTATCCTCGGAAATTTCTAACACATCGGGAGTTCCACAAGGCAGCCACTTAGGTCCTTTATTATTTATATTATTTATTAATGACTTGAGTTCAATGATTTTGAACTCTAGAATTCTTCTTTATGCTGATGATGCAAAGCTTTTCCGCAATATTACGGATATGGACGACTGCATTCTCTTGCAAGAGGACCTTAGCCATTTATCTTATTGGTGTACGTTAAATGACATGCCTCTAAATGTTAATAAATGTACAACTATTTCTTTTTCGCGTAAGAAATGCCCATTTAATTTTAATTACACCGTTGAAGGAAACTCATTACAAAAATCAGACAAGGTACTTGATCTGGGCGTTTACTTTAATTCATCTTTTACTTTCGACGATCATATTAATTATATTGTGAATAAAGCGAACTCCAGCTGGGGCTTTGTGCGAAGATGGTGTAAGGATTTCAATGATCCTTACGTCACAAAGGCGTTATATTGTGCTTTTATTCGATCAATTCTGGAATATGCGGGCCAGGTATGGACTCCATATTATGAGGTCCATAAGAGCAGAATTGAATCTGTGCAGAAAAGATTTTTGAGGTTTGCACTTAAGGGGTTACCCTGGCTTGACTCTCAAAATCTTCCTCCCTATTCTGAACGTCTTAATCTTCTCTGTCTTGAATCGCTTGATAACAGAAGGAAAGTTCTCGGGACTGTTTTCGCATTTAAGATTATCACTGGAGGAATTGATGCCCCTATGTTATTACAAGAAATTTCTTTCCGTATTCCGGGTCGTACTTTGAGAGACTATACGCTACTAAACATCTCATATCATCGAACTAATTATGGGCAACATGAACCGATCACATCCATTTCGCGTCTTGTTAACCGTTTTTATTAAGCTATTGATTTTGACTTGAGCGCGACACAACTGAAGTCAGCTTTAAATAAAATAATTAAATAATTTGTTTAAATATTCTATGTATTTGTTATATTTAATGGTCGCTTTTATTTGTTTTAAACTGTAAAGAACTTAAAGTAATCAGGTTTTGATGAAACTGAAATAAATATAAATACAGTGGCGAAAAACCTACTCAGCGTATCAACGCCACCACACTATAACTAACAAAAAAATTAGATAGAAACAAAAAATTGAATTCCAATTATATTTTTCACTAGTTCTTCAAGTACAAAAATTTGCAAAAGAATCGGAGATGGTAAGGTCAGAACTTTGGCGATTCTTGATGGAATGACCGAACTATTTCTATTCGTCGTCCATTTTCAGGTTTTCTATTCTTAGCGGATTTTGAGAAATATAATTCAGAATTTTTCCTTTCCACCACATCCCATTCTCTTCACATGTACCTCCAACATTTTTTTTCTGCTTTAGGTCTACAGAGCCTAATTCCTGTAAATTTTTTAAGGTTATATCTGGTACGGTTCTTGAGTTATATCTCAATTGAAATTGGTTTTTTTTTTAAATTCCTATTCGCCAACTTTTTGCTTAAAGCGGTTCCCTACCGCCTCCTCACACCCGTCACACCCTAACAGGCACCACTCGTAGGAGTTCATCTAATCTACCCACCAAAAAATGTCAATCGTATTGTCGCCTTCAAAAGATTTTGCGTACAGCGTACGGCGGACAGGCGGATATATTTTTGCTATTTTGGTGTTACTAGTCCTGCAACTTGAAAATAAAATTTTCAGGGTAGCAAATTTTTTTAAAAAAGTAAAATCTGAATTTTAACTTCCTAACTCTTGAACTCTTACTCCCAACCCGCACAGTGCACACCGCACAGCTAAGGGTCTAAATATAAAAATTTATTTTCTTGAAAAATTTTAGTCCCTTCACTTTCAAATTAAAGCTGAAGACAATTGAGTACGGAATCTTGGAATTTTTTCGCGAACGGCTTAATACTTGGAACGTACAGCACTGAGAAAAATACTGTTTTTAATATTAATGAATGCCTTTCATTAAACGAAATTCTTCGGATTAATGAAAAAATCGTTATAACAATGTAGAAAATCATCAAATATTTTCGTTATATATGAACCGTACATTAATACTATCAATCTCATTTCATTATAAATATTTTCATCAATTTGTATATATAGAAAGGGCACACATACTCTCAGAAATCAACACCTAGGAATTTTGATGCACCCCTTTTACATATTGATTAAAAAGATCTTATAAACAAATCATCTTTGCTTGGCATTCGTAAAACATATTGATTATATTTATAATAATAATGAATACATTCATTATATTGAAGAAAACGAACATCGAAAAGCTCAAGGTTTCGGCCAACAGAGTTGGCTGCTATTTTTTGTTAAGGTTCCCAATCAAATGGTGTGAAATGTTCCGCTGAAAAACAGTCGCAGCAGCAGCAAAAATTTCGCACAAGTGTCTGGGAACCTGTTGTTATTATTTATTATTGTTATTTATATATTTTGAAACAAACAGTTTGATTATACACAGAAGATAATTTTATTTTTTTTTCACAGTTGACATATTACATATAAATCAATTAATTAATATATTTCAGCAGAACCTTTATTCGTTTTCATATGGCATAAAAAGCTGAAATTATGTCCAGTTCCACGTTCATAATATTAATGTTCAAATTCATCATAGTCATATAAATATGTGCATTAATATTATGAACACAGTATTGATTACAGTGTCAGGATTAATCACAATTATGAATTTATACTTTAATGTGAGAAACAGCATTAGTAGTGTGATACTCAACCCCAGGAATGTGTCTTTTTATTGTGTATAGTATATGTCAAATATCAAATTCATAATTTGAAACGTTTTAATGTTGTTACCTTGAAAATTTGTTCTAAGGAATTGTGTATGGAAGCAATCCGAAGAGAACAAATTTTCTCTTTCGCGGTCAATGCGTTTTTCCGTTATCGTACGTTTGATCAGACAGATGACCGAAAACAACCGGATTTGCGGATTTTGGCCAAGAATATAAAATATTCTTTTTTTTTCCATAGGTTCCATTCACTTAAAACTTTTGGGCAGAATAAAAATGAGAATGACGCTATCCATTATAGAAAAATAGAGACAGTAAAATCTGCAGCCGCTCAAGCCCATCTAGTGGTATTATTATTTTCGAATTATTCAGTAATTGCAACTATAAGCTATATAAACAGCGGAATATACATATAGGCGTTAGTCGCCACAAATGATCTGTTAAAATAACAATAAATAAACAAACGTATCGTCAAAATAAATAAAATGCTAAATAAAATATTTTCATTGTTATTATTATTACCGGTATCACATGTGACATTTGCCAGGAACGAGGTAAGTTGAACCTATGGATGTTGAAATTATTTGAAGTTAATTTTAGTTGAATATCTAGTCAAAATATTTTCCTTTTAATTTTTTTCCTTCTCCTGGAGTCCAAGACAGTTTCAGTATTTCAATCGCATTTTAGCTTTCCGAAGACACCACCATCTATCAGTTTCTTGTAACTCTGATATTCATCAAAAATGGTGACCCCTGAATTTCTAACTTACCTAACCAAAAAAACTATACGAATTTTTTCACAGTATAAATTAAATTATTTCTGTATTTTCTATTAGATACACTACAATGTCATCTATCTAAAATTGGAATACCACTTCAATAAAAACTTAATGAATTTGAGTATGGTCCTCGTGAATGCTACGCACTATGATGTCGACATGGAAATTTATCATCCAATCAATCGACCAATGAACCTAATTGAATTAGTGCAAACTTACAGAAAACAAAAAACCACTATATTTAATAACACCATCAATATTTGTGATGCGTTAGCTGGATTCAGAATTTTAAATGGAGATTTCCTTGGAAAGTTAAAATATCGTTTTTTAAACTACGAACTGAAATGCCCGTTTCCAGCTGGGATATATTTTGCTCACAATTACAGAACTTGTACTGATTCGGTACCGTTGCAGCTATTTTACAAAAAAAACAGTTTCTTTCGACTTTACAATGTGTACTATGACCTGCTACCGAATAATACTATGCTAGAAATAGCAAGATATTCGTATATTTTTAAAATCGTTAAATTGCATTGAAATTCGCAATTAATTTCATTTCAATTTTAATTTTGAGTCTTTACAATAATTTGTAGTAATTCTAAAATAATTTTGTTGTTGGGTGATGGTTTTTTGATTTTTGTATTATAAATTAATTTTATTACTTATTTGCAAATTATTAAAGCTAATTGATGGTCTAAGTATTTTTCACTAAATAAATCCTGCCATATATTTTGAACGGTTGTCGACGTGCATATGGAGCACAAAAGCCGTATTTCTATTATAATGTAACGAACAACATATTTAACTGATTCAGTAGAAGCATTCCTACACTGCAAAAATACTCTTCTTAATATTAATGAATGCCTTTCATTAAACGAAATTCTTCGGATTATTGAAAAAATCGTTATAGAAATATAATGTAGAAAATCATCAAATATTTGTCATGATATATGAACCATACATTAATACTATCAATCATTCAAAATATTTTCATCAATTTGTATATGTGGAAAGGGCACATATACTCTCAGAAAACAACACCTAGGAATTTTGATGCACCCCTTCATCATATTGATAAAAAAGTTCTTATAAACAAGGCATCTTTGCCTGGTATTCGTAAAACATATTGATTATATTTATAGTAATAATGAACACATTCATTATATTGAAGAAAACGAACTTCACACAGTTCAAGGTTTCGGATCGTCTGTTGGCTGCTATTTTTTATTAAGGTTTCCACACACGAGTAGATAATCGTTGGTACGTAATCAAATGGTATCAAAAGACTTTGATATTCATCAGAAATGGTGACCCCTGAATTTCTAACTTACCTAGCCAAAAAAAACTATACGAATTTTTTCACAGTATAAAACAGTCGCAACAGCAGCAAAAATTTCGCACAAGTGTCTGGGAACCTTTATTTGTTTTCATTATGACATAAAAAGCCGAAATTATATCCAGTTCTACGTTCATAATATTAATGTTCATCATATTGATATCAATATGTGCATTAATATTATGAACGCAGTATTGATTACAAGATTAATCGCATTTATGAAATACTTTAATATGAGGAACAGCATCAATAACAATCATTATTCATTTCATCAATATTATGAATTCGTTCATCAAATTATACTGAGAGTGGTACAGTTAATAGTAATAATGAATCAGTACTTTAATACGAATTACTGATTTCATCAATATTACGAACTCGTTCATTGTAACAATACATTTGTACATCATTTCTGTTATTGTTTGAGTGTGCAAATTGTGAACGGTTTTGCATAATATTAATGAATACTTACATCGACTCAAAAACAATGAATTTTTCATTATGATGATGTAGATTTCAATTGGTTGGATGTACCTTTTTGGTTCAGTGGAAGTGCTATGCTACTGATGACTTGAAGTTCCTCAAAAGAATAAACAATGTACAACGTTTTCATTGATAATATTCAACGGAACTTGACTATAGCTTAGAACCGACTGTCCACTTCAATAATATTTATCATGAGTGAAATTGTACTTTGCCCACAAATGTAGCGAACATAGCTTTATGCTGCAATAGTGTGGAACTGCTTAAAATTATCGAAATCTTCGAGAATCTTTCAGAAAAGGTCAATTTGGATCCAGGATGGATCAGTGATTAGTGTTTTGATGGTATTCTTGTAAACAAGACAAGTATGTTTGCTTTTATAAAACTGTTATAGTGTTCTAATAAATTTACCGCTTCTGTAATTTAGTATCTAAGTGTATAAATTATAAAGAAAAAATTACCATCTTCTACATCACGGTAGAGCTACCGTCATAAGAGCATTTTTCGGCATCAGAGCAGTCAGTGACGATCATTACACATAATACCTGACTTACCTACTTAGTTTGGGTGTTAATCAAAGTAAAATCCATTATCATCCATTGCTTATCCAAAGCACATAGCGGTTGAAATATTTATTAAATTTGTTTTAAAATCCAAAAATATTGCTCATCATATCTCTAAATAATTTTACATAATTCTCTGGAGAAAGTACACAACTTAACGGTGTGATCTTACACCCAATTATAAATGAAGAGAACTCTGTCCAAATGTATTATGTCAATAAAATTTGCAAGTTGTTAACTTTTTTTTCAGAGCGGATTAATTACTGTAGGTGTGTCGTTCACAATAATTAAAACTCAGGTGGTTTGGAAGCAGCGCACCAAGATAATAATGAAACTACAACACCGTTTTCCGGATAAAAATAAAACGGTAGGTAGCTCCATGTGATCCATTCATACGAAATTATATTTTTCACATTCCGTAATGTTATAACATTTTACATGGCTACTTATAGAAAAAACTAAACATTTTTTTGTCCTCTTCTCGAAATTTGCATACCATCGGTTACTTTAAGTGAGATCTCGTCGACTCGTCTCTTGATAATGAGGTAAAAAATGTTTTTCTTTAAAGTTTGTTTACCTTTTACATTTTTTTTGCTGTCAATGACACACCGAAGAAGCTTTCCAATTCGGTTTTCCAATAATTCGATGGACGATAACTGGCATATTTAAACATACATTCATTGAAATACAATTTAATGTTTGTACCTGTTCAGGTACCATCCATATAGTTACATCTCATCACTGGACATTTGGTACACTTGTTAACTTGTTGTAGATGTGTGAAACTTTTACTCATTTAAAATTCAAATAAATAAAATTGGTTACTTTGTTGATCGATACTGTCGTGAAAATGTTTACTTTTGTTGAACTTAAATTAGCAACTGACTACTTTACAAGAAGTCATTCATGTTGAATAAGATGAATAACTCAATTCACAAGTATATAGTGAGATAATAGTTGTCTTGAGCTCAATTTTAAAGAGGTTTCCGGCTCAGTTTAGTGTGCTAAAGAAATATCAAAATTATGTCCTCGACAGAGTTACAAAATCACCATAGAATTGAAATGCCATTGGCTATACATTACAGCATCTGCAATATTTTTTTCTAGCCCGACATCGACACACTATGGTCACTTTTAAGCTTATATAACGCGATTAAATGCATTAAATTGTAAGCTGTGCATAATCTTATCATCAGATCACCTGTAGCAAACTTTCTTTTACATTCCCATCCTGTTTATCGGTTACATTCGACATAACAAAACCAATCCATCACCATAGGTATCCTAAGCCTTTCATGAAAAGGTGGACGACAACGATTACGAAAAAATAAATCAAAGTAAATTTTTTCTTGTTTTCTTCATTCGTTAGTTTTAATTTTGTATTACTTTTGTTTCATATTTTTTTTCCACCCAAAATCTTTAATGCCATTATAATACCCACCTGATTTCACCGGATCATTGTCAGTTAATTAAACGAAAAGCACTTGGTGCACTTTGTAACGCCAGGTGAAAGTGATGGCGAATCGCCGGTAATATTTCACCGAATAACATGTGTTTTTTTTTTTGTTAATTTTATATCCAGCCACGAAATTATAGTGCAAATATTCACGGCAAAGTGCATAAAGCGAATTCGATTCGAACAAGTTACCAATGATTTGCAATGTCGTTCTCAACATGCTGTGGGGTTGTTACATAAATCGGTTTAATGCTAAATGGAATCTTTAAAGTTATCGCCTTAAAAAGTCGATAAATATTTTAGACGGACTATAAAATTGATTAATTTCGTGTAGCCTTCAGGTTTTAACTTCATTTCTATTAGCGGTAATTTGTGGTCGTTACGTTTAATTGAGGAGCTTAGTAGTTTCATCATATTGCGATTTAATACAAGCGAAATAAATTTAAATTCATTTATTTGATGATTTCTTTCCTGTGCAAATAATTTTCAATCATATTTATCAATTTTCAATTAAACATCAATTTTCAATTAAGATATTGTCGCCGGCATTTCAACTAGTTTTAGTTTTAAGAAGGGGCGAAGCGCTGAGCCATCGCGCACACAAGGCACCAAAAGGGCCCATAGTGATCCCTTCAGAGCGTCGTAGGTCACTAAACATCCCCTAAACAACCCAGATCCCTAAAAAACTTGACCAACTTGTCATGCCATATCGACCTCAGGTCCTCCAAATTGTCCTTGCAATCGCCTGACACTCACACAAAATGTGGGTGATATCCTCCTCGGCATTTCAAGTAAAACACAATTCGTTTAAAATAAATAAAAAAAAACAATTATTTATTATTCCCATTTAATAATCACACTAAATGGCAACGCTTTCCGATTTGATATACTTCTTGATCCCTGCTCAATCGCTGCTACCAATGCAAATCGCTTTGCAAATACTTTCGCGTTGAACGTCGTCTTGCTTTACCGTAGTTGAAACTGTTCTTGGCCTCAAACTATGTCGTGCTTATATACTGTATGTGTTGAGCTGAGAGCTTTCCCGAATATTCGGTGGTGTTTGGAATTTTGGAGAGGGCTGAAGAACATGCGAGGAAAGAGCAAGAAAAAGAGTATTCGAGAAAAATAAACAGAAGTTTCTCCGTTGGATATTGGAAACTAATGTCATTGGTTTGTGCGGCTTGCCAGGGTACATGTAACAACATGTTTATTATTAAACAGTTTTCACTGGAGATTTGATGAGCATGGGCGAAGACGGGATTTTTATAACGACCATTGTCTGATCCGAAAAATCCGATATAATAAACGAAAAAGGACAGGGTTTTCAAAAAAAAAACCATGACCAATTGTTCCTTATAGTAATAGTAATAAGTAGTCTGGGTGGCTTAGTTGTTCCTTATCTAGTGACTAAAAACAGACTAGAGTCCGGAAACCCAATCTTGGGATTCAATTTTTTCGTAAGGGCAGATAGAAAAACATTCTAAGTTTCATATCTGAATAACATTTAAACCTGGCTGCTCTTATATCCCTGGCATTGTTGAAACTAAAAATACCGAACCTCTAAGCTTGAAAAACAAATTCCCATAGTCGAAAACTTGCAGCTGACCGGTAAGACAGTATTATGACTATATTTATTTTTATTTTTACTTTATTAATTACATATTATTTTTTTTTGTATTTTCTTAGTTTTTAAGTTTTACTCTTTTTGCTTTTAATTTATTTTTTAACCATATATTTTTATTTATTTAATTTTTTTTGTATTAATTATTTATATTTTTTTTATTTCTTATTTTGTTTTTGTTTTAATTTTTTTTTCTTATTTTTTATTAAATTGTCTTTTATTGTTTTATTAAACAAATCGAACATTAAAAAAATCACGTCAAATACAGATCAAGTTAAATTTCCAAAGCGAGCAATTTGTAAAGTCTAATTTTAATCTAGCCTAACAATATCACACTGCATTACTCAGATAGGTTTTTTGAAGACTAGGTTTCATTCTTAGTGTCTTCCTATTGCTACGTTCAAAAGCGGTTTCATAAATAGATTCATTGTCGATTATATGTTGAATCAGGTTTCAATTTATACGGACTTGTGTACTTCTGTGACGATTTATTCTGTATCGTGTCAAATCGAATTAGTTTGAGAATTTTTCTCCATTTAAATGTTTTAATCTCCATGGAAATAGA
Source organism: Beris morrisii (assembly GCA_951812415.1). Classification (NCBI taxonomy): domain Eukaryota; kingdom Metazoa; phylum Arthropoda; class Insecta; order Diptera; family Stratiomyidae; genus Beris; species Beris morrisii. The sequence goes on from OX638312.1 coordinate 131,354,338, forward strand.
CAACTGCATAATTCCATATTTCCTCCGTAATGTGTGGTGGAGATTTTGTCAGTATAGCGTGTATTTTAAGGACTTTTGTAGTGAATCTACATGAAGCACTTTTGTGATTTTATCATTAATGGTGGACCATTCCACATTATATAACAAAAGGATTCAAAATTTTTATTTGATACCTTTGTTATAGGCTTGTGTAGTTCGCGAACGAGCTAGTTCAGAAGAGCGTTCCCATAAGTGAAATGAACGAACTAGTTCACAGTCAGTCCCGCTCTTAGTTCGTTTCTATGCATACCTTGCCGTTCGCGAACTGTGGAATGGATATGATCAAGATATATCTAGCAAAATGAAGTGAATAGACTGATATAAACCGGGGGTGAGAGAGCGAAAGCCACTTTATCATTATGATAACTATGAGGTGGTGAGAGGGAGAAAGTTGATGAATATCTTCGAGGGGCCTAGTAAGAAAAAAACTGTTATGAATGAAGGAGTGAGATGTGTCCTAAAAGCTTTATGATGTGATACTCTTAAGGTACTCCAGGTAAAAATTTTAATGATATTATTAAGGTCTTACTCAAAGTTTTCGCATATCGTATTTATGATGAGATGTTGGGACTAAGTGTACCCTGAAATGATTTAATATTATCCCTGTTCTGAGTTCCAACGACACTCAGTGGATACTTCACACATATATACTTCTAACTATATTTCTACTATATATTCCGAGTAGCGATGGGCAAGCAGTTCCTTTCAGTGAAGTACTTCACTCCGAGTCACTCACTTTTAGGAACGAATTCAGTGAAGTACTACCATGGAACTCTTCGTTCCATCGTTCCTTCGTTCCATCGTTCCTTCGTTCCATCGTTAAATCGATCAGTGGTCACTAGTCGTAGTTGGAACACAGTAGATCTATAGATCTAGGAGAAGATGATGAGCAAGAAAAAAGGTTAGTAGATCTAGTAGAAGATGAGCAAAAAAAAACAAAGGTCAGTAGATCTAGTAGAAGATTAGCAAATATTAATTCATTTTTTCGTCACGTGTCCAATGGAACTGCAGTTCACCAAAAGGAGTGATTTACTTCACTCACTCACTTCAATGAAGTGTTCTTTTGGAACAGTTCACTCGTGAACGACCCATCTCTAATTCCGAGTGCTGGAACAAAAATAGAAGCTTGCATCACAAGCCTCGCATACTTAAATGTTCCTTCACACGAAATATGATGCTTTTCTGTTTCAAATAAATTAAAATTTTCTATTACCATATATATACATATTTGTACGAAAACCTTTTGAATTGATTTGTATAAAACTGTTCCTATTGTCCTCCATCCTCCGTTGTCCTGTAGCCTCTATTCTCTATGCTCATTGTTCTATCATTGCTACCAATGCTCATTATCCAATCCTTCATCGTCCATCATACAGCATCCACTTTCCATTCTTCGTCCTACATCTACCCTCCACCACCCACCATTCTCCACCCTCCATCCTTTATTCTCCATTCTCAATCCTCCATCCTCCGTCTTCTAGCTCCACACTCAATCCTCCATCCACTATCCACCATCCTCTACCCTCTATCCACTATCCTCTATCCTCTGTCCTCCATTCTCCATCTCCATCCTCAAGAATCACATAGAGTCCACTCCAATCCAATCCAAGCTCTCGTGAACGAATGAACTAAAAGAACGAACTGGTTCACGAAGAATCGGGAATCGGAAATGAGAGCTCACTATGGTGAACTAAAATGCGCAAGCCTACTTTGTTAACATATTTTCCAACTATATACCGACTACGTACATTCATTTTTCAAAAACATTAGTATGGGAATTACTCGAGGAAGAAGCACAATTTATAAGATTTGAATTAGATTCACTGCGGTGACAAATATACGTATGTATTAAAATCTAATACTTGTAGCTGGTCGCAGTTATCAGGCAGTTGACGTGTCAATTTGTTTTAAGGACGTTTGTATGGCAACTGCTCGTAGGATTGGATACGAGGAAACTACACCTTAAGAATTTTCTAGGAAACATCTCAATATCAAATTTTAACTTCTAGCTAAAGGTGTTCATGTGTTACCCCGTTTTCGGTCGAACGGACAGAAAAAGCGGACCAGTGGATAGAAAGGCGAAAGGACGGAGGGCAATACATTTTCAAGACATCGTTGAATAAAAGATTTCATTCCTAAGAAATAATAAACTAAAAACGTTTACACACTACACATGGTACAATGAAAGAGGCCTTGTAAAAAACACTAATATGCCAATAATGGCAAAGCTAAAACCTAGCACCATTTTGATGAGTTGAAATTCAAAACGATGTTAATTCCCATAATTATTACCAAGCTTAACAATTCCGCAAAAAATTCGCTTTCTTATCCAATAAAAACTACAAAGTCTTTGAATCCATTTGAAAGTGAATTAAGTGAAAATGAGTTTGGCTGAAAAAATTCACAAAATTATATCTCTATCTAATGCTAAAAAAAAGTTCTAAGAAACGGCACAGTTACTAACCAACATAGTTCCAATGCGAACCAACCATTTAAATTATTAATAAGATATTCATCTGATCTGTACCGAAAGATTGTCTAAATCCCTCTATACAATTAAGCCTCATTAATGTGAAAGTAATGGGAATCACGGTGACGGCACAAACATAAGTTGCGATCTCTTTCTTTTCGTCTTCGCTTAATGTCCAGAAAACTTTAATAAAATTAATAATTGACCTCTGACACCCTTTAAATCGATGTAAGCAGAATGTTCGAAAAAAAAAACTTTAAGATTTCACCCAGAATTCATGTAGCAGACCTTTGATTGATGGGAAAATCTTCCACATATCAAACATCATCGTTTACAAAACGGGTCACGATCAGTTGGCACCAAAAAAAAAGTGATAAGAAATGAGTCGCATCACTTTCGAGTCAATTGCGAATCCCTTTTACTAACCTACTTAAAAGCGGGGCCGAAAAAAACCGATTGTTCTGGACAGCAAGTATGCGCATAGGTCAGGTGTCTTAAATGAGTAGCCACAACCTGTCCTATATCTGAAGATCGAAGAAATCTTGATTTTTGCGATTTGAGCCTATCGTGAAGAGCCTGGCCTAAAGTCGAGATGATGGACGATCGAAGATCTTGAAAATAAATTTAAACAAGACGATCGCGAAAGAGTTGTTTGCGATTTGTTTTGCCAGGTTTGTTTTTTTTCTTACTTTTATTATGTTGTCAATCCATTGAAGATGGAGAGTCTGGACTGCTAGGAACCTGTTCAGGTGACCTACTTGCCGACTTTGGTCTAATCCATACACACCTGACGTTGCCTAACGGTTCTCACCTGAGTCGTGTTTTATATAGGGGTATCTTAGAGACCTCCTTGCACGACTCTTAAGCTTAAATCGTGGGCTCGGATATTGTCATAGATTAATCAACTTTGAACAATTTTTTTTAAATGTCTCGCGGTATTGGGAAATTAATCGACAACGCGCCATAAGTAAACTAGTCTTGATTTATTATTAGTTCGGTGCAGGTAAGTTACCTGTCTGTAAAACTGATGTGCTGATGGCGTAAGGGCAATTTAAATATCACTGTCTTAATATGTTTATAGCGTGATAGGAATGGGGGCCTTCGTATACTTAAGTGTAGTGGACAGTAAAATTTCAAATTCATTTCGAGTGTTATAAATCAGTTTTAGCCGCTCTAGTAGGCCTCTACAATTTCATTCTCGAACGGCTGAAAGCAATGAGGTTAGAAACGGATTTATGTGGGAAATTATTAGCCGATTGCGTACGTGAATTGCACGCATAAGCTCATGATCGAGTCGATAAATTAAATCTAATCCAGACTCGAATATTTCAATTAATCGTAACGCCGCCATAGAGTTCGGGCGCCGTAGGGCGTAAATTTAAAAGGGTCACGCTGTAATTGCAGCATGTACTAAGTCAGTGAAGACTGTAATTACAGCTTCCAAAGAAAAACTTTAAAATACAGTTTTAAAGAGGTCATTAGTGAAAAATCGTAACTGAAGATGTGAAAAGTAATTAGAGTTCAAAAAGTAGAAGAATCTTTTCACGTCGAGTAAGAAGACAGAAAAATTCATGTGAAGTGCAAAGGTTAACTTTTTGGAATCTTCACCAATCTATCGGTTTGGTAAGCCCTTCAAAATGAACTCAAATTTAAACGTAGGCATTTCTGAAAAATAGCAATTTCATTAGTGTGCCTCTTCACGCTTCATACGTGCCTAGGTAGCGTGTCGAATGCACGTTTTCAAGTAGCTATTCGTTTAAAATGGAAATTTTTATACTCTAGATGAAATCATATAGAGTATTATAAGTTTAATCCAGCCCAAAAGTTTGTAACGCATAGAACCAAGCCTCGGACGAAAAAAAGTTATATATTATTTTTTGTTTATTTGTGGCCAAAAACCTCAAATCCGCCTGACGTCCGTCCGTCCGTCCGTCCGTCCGTCCGTCCGTCCGTCCGTCCGTCCGTCCGTCCGTCCGTCCGTCTGTCCGTGAACACGATAACTCAAGAACGCCTTCATCTAGGATCTTGAAATTTTGAATCTGGATGTTTGGTTGAATTTGTAAGGCTAAGTTCGTTAACGGGCAAGATCGTCCTACTCCTTCGGGTAGCTGCCATACAAAATGTCCTTAAAACACGTGTTCAAGAATATTGGTCGATAACTTCAGAAGGGTTTAAGCTACGACATTGAAATTTTGTATATATTACTTTTCCAATAGTTGGAGCTAAATATATGATTATGAACAGAATCCTGTTAGTCCTTCGTGTAGCTGCCATACAAATATCCTGTCAAAATGCATTCACTTAATTTACGAAACTCACTATAACTCAAGTAATCTTTTAGCTACAAATTCAGAATTTTGTACAAGTTAGTTTTGAGTGAAAAGGAAGTTCGAGTTAACTAATCAACGAAATTCTTTTACTCCTTCTGGTAGCTGCCATACAAAATGTCCTTAAAACACGTATTCAAGAATATTGGTCGATAACTTCAGAAGGGTTTAAGCTACGACATTGAAATTTTGTATGTGTTATTTTTCCAATAGTTCAAGCTAAATGCATGATTATGAAGAAAATCCTATTAGTCCTTCGTGTAGCTGCCATACAAATATCCTGTCAAAATATATTCACTTAATTTACGAAACTCACTATAACTCCAGTAATCTTTTAGCTACGAATACGGAATTTTGTACAAGTTAGTTTTGAGTGAATAGGAAGTTCGAGTTAACTAATCAGCGAAATTCTTTTACTCCTTCTGGAAGCTGCCATACAAAATGTCCTTAAAACACGTATTCAAGAATATTGCCGATAACTTCAGAAGGGTTTAAGCTACGTCTTTGCAATTTTGTATGTGTTATTTTTCCAGTAGTTGGAGCTAAATGTATGATTATGAAGAAAATCCTATTAGTCCTTCGTGTAGCTGCCATACAAATATCCTGTCAAAAAGTCTTCACTTAATTTACGGAACTCACTATAACTCAAGTAATCTTTTATCTTTTAACTCGGAATTTTGTACAAAGTAGTTTTGAGTGAAAACGAAGTTTAAGTTTACTAGTCAGCAAAATCCTTTTACTTATTGTGGTAGCTGCCATACAAAATATCCTTAAGACACGTGTTCAACAATATTTTTCGATAACTTTTGAACGCTTCAAGCTACGAATTTGAAATTTTGTACACATTAATTTTTGAATGGTTCCAAGGAAAAGGATAAATATGTAAGAAATCGAGTGAGTCCTTCCTGCACCTCCCATGTGAAAGTCCTTCAAAAAGGAAATTTTTTTTCGATGACTTACCCAGTTTAAGGTATGAAATTAAACACTGAATATTGTCTTTTAGGTTTGAGTAGCAATCTAATGGGAGTCCTTAATAAAGGACATACAACATGCACACACGTAATTCTACTTTATCCCCAACTACAATATAAATCGGAGTTCAGTATTCATCTAGAGTATTATACGATTGGCTTGCAGCCGATCGTGACTGCAGTATGTTTTACACTGGAAATGATGTAAAATTACTACCCTAACTTGTAAACTTGTTTTTTTAGAACATTCACCTGAATTTTTACATAATTTATTTAGGTCAAAATATTTACGTTTAAATAGAACCAGTTCTAAAGAATTTCTTCACTCAAGTCGAAACCTAGAAACTGAGTACGAATGCTTCGACCGACAACTGATATTTTTACATAATGACCCCAAGCATTCTCGATCAGTTCCGAATAGTTAGTGAAAAACTATTCGAAATTTCAGTGTATGACAGTCGTAAGTTCAAGTTCTAATTTATGACCAGAAAACATTGTGGTTAGAAAATGATTCGAAAGTAAATCGCAAAAAAGAATGAACTGTTTATAATTTCCTGTGACTCGAAATCGACTCTAAAACTGTACGTAATGCGAGTCGGTGTACGAATCGTTTACAAATCATGCTAAAGATTGGAAAATCGATTTAGTTTTCAAGTATTAAATTAATTTTTTTTGGATCTGGAACATTATTATTATTTATCTGGTAGAGCCTATAGAAGCCTCACTACTTCTCGAACTACGACCTAAGAGGTCTTTTGTTCCTGGCTCTTAACCACTCCCTAGGCCATATCGATTCCTTTGAGAAAGGAGATGATTTTAATCAGGGGAGTCTTCGACAGGTTTTCATAGGTGAGAGTAAATCCACCAAGAATCTGCCTTCTTGATCTGGCCACTGCATCACAATCATACAGAATGTGTGCCGTGGTTTCAGATGTGATACCACAGAATCGACATGTATCTAGTGATACTTTACCGATGATCTTAAGGTGATAATTAAGGAAATAATGTCCGGAAAAATATCGCATTATAACCCGTGCGTTATACCTGCTTAAGGAAAGGAATTCCGATGCTCTCCTACTTGAGAAAGTCAGGAATTTCTTTGACTGTCTAAGTCCTGAAAGTGAGTTCCAATAATCTTCCACCTGAAGATTAACCCACTTTAAAATACCATCCTTAATGAAGCCTTTACCTAATCTGGAACAACATATTACAGTTTTTAATTTCGTTTGCATTTGCCTTCAACAAAGTCATAGGTGGTCTAATTATTGAATCTTTATAATTTCTTAGCTCGAGCCTTTTAATTGCACAGTAAAAATTATTTGTAATTTTACAACATTTAATGTAATAAAATTATCTCCATACCATAGGTAAAATTACCTAATTCATGTATAAACGCTATTAACATTATGTAATTCAGTTCTTTACGTGAAATATTATGTAAAATTACAAAGAAATAAAAATTACAATAACTCGTATGGAAAACTACATTTCAAAACATGGATAAATAAAATGATTCCATGTAAAAAATATAGAAGAGGGCCAAAATTGCAGTAAATACCACTGTCAATGGAATTTTACATTTCGGCATGATGTAAATGAAGGGAGATGATGCAATCGTGAGTTGATTTATCATTTCTTGTGCGGATATTGAAAAGCTAACATCGCGATTGTTTTTTTTTCGTAATTAGTAGGTAATTTGAATTTGTAAAAATTAATAATAGATCCCTTCCTCAAACTTTAAAAATGTCAGTGCAGTGTAGTGAGTGCGAAATTAAATTTAATAATATCTTGCAATATAGCAGAGACCAATAACAGAGAATAAGCTCCTCTGGGCGATAGAAGGCTTTAAATCATTTAAGTCTGCGGGACCGGATGGAATAATTTCTGCTGAAATCCTGCCTTGGCTGAAGGTTATCTTGAAAGGCTGGCTGGATCTAACCTACATTCCCGAAACATGGATGGAAGTCAAGGTGATCTTCATACCCAAAGCAGGAAAAAAGCTCTCATGTCCGCCCTAAGGACCTCAGACCTATCAGTCTATCATCCTTTCTTCTGAAAACACTGGAAAGACTAATGGATGTGTACATCCACGACAATATTGACAAGCGATTGCTGTCAACATCCCAACATGCGTACTGGAAGGGGAGGTCGGTCGAAACGGCCTTACATTCGCTCGTGCGCACCATTGAAAAATCTCTTAGTATTAAAGAATACACCATGGTTGCTTTTCTCGATATCGAGGGAGCTTTTAACAACGTCAGACCAGAGGCAATCACTGACGCACTTTCTATCCTGAAGGTGGAGTCCTCGCTTGACGCGCTAATCAATTTGATGTTAACATCCAGGATTGTGAACACAAAGCTGGGCGAGTCCTCCTCTCGAAGGTTTGTCAGCAGAGGTACAACACAAGGTGGTGTGCTCTCCCCTCTTCTTTGGACTTTAGTGGTCAATTAACTACTATTGAGACTGGAAGGGGTGAGCTGCAGAGTGATTGCTTATACAGATGATGTTGCAATTGCTGTCTCGGGAAAGCACCTCAACACGCTGAGTGAGATATTGCAGAATGCTCTCTCTATCCTCTCCAAATGGGCAGCTGAGTGTGGGTTGCGATTTACTCGTACAAAAAGGCCATTGGCAAAAAATGGGGTATGCAACCCCCAACAGTTCATTGGCTCTACATGTCCGTCATCAGACCGATACTTATGTATGGTGTTATTGTCTGGTGGACGGCCTTAGACAAAGCAGTTAACTGCACCACCCTAGGGAAGGTACAGAGATCAGCATGCATATGCATCAGTGGACCTCTGAGAACAACTCCCTCTGCAGCACTAGACATGCTATCTGACACCCCTAGACATTTCTGGCAAGCAAATGGCAGCCAATGCAGCCACATACTGCATGGCTGACGAACTCGCTCGGCGCGGTACCACCCTTCAGATTATGCCGAAACATCGGAATCTGGGTGTGTCTCTCTCTACATGTAAACTGCTGTTGGGATTGGACTCAATTGAGAAAACCAACTCAAGATGGGCAGACGGTATTACATGTCACACTGCGAGACAGATCTGGCCGGAGCTGGATCTAAAACGCTCTAAAAGACTGACTTTTCTCAAAAGGGCGAATATCAGCACCACAGTCGGTGTCCTGACCGGACACTGTCTTATAGGTCGACATGCTAAAAGACTCGGCCTCTTCTCAAACAACTTCTGTAGAAGCTGCCTGGATCCTCCTCCTCATCCAGGTAGCTTCTACAGCTTCCTTCACCTTTTCTGTGGATTGCCATCTTATCAGCTCTGCATCTTCAAATTTTAAAGAACTATTTTCTCAACTATTTTCTTTATATTATGTTATGAACATAGAATACTAGGAAGAAGTCTCACAGAAATATGAATTTATTCAAAGATATATTTTTGAAATACATACTGAAGCATCTCGTGTAAGGAAAAAGAACATGTTAGCCATGGCAAAAGTGATTAGATTGAGAAATTTTTTAAATTGCAAAATTATAATAACATCTGGATAACTAATACTTAATAACTCTTATTAAAAATGAAAATGTTTATTTCCAGAATCTTATTGTTTTTTATATTTTTCATATTTTTTGGATATATGTATAACACTGCTCTTGTTTATTTACAATTAATTACTTCTTTTATTTATTGCATATAGTGTATTACCATTTTGTTCTTTAAGATGTATAATATTATTAATAATTTTATAGAAAGTATATTCTTCTTCTCGCTTATATCCTTAAAATAAACCTCTGTTCTTGGAACGAACGAAATGAAAATCACGTTCGAATCAAGCACAACTTTGCACTGAGAAAAAACTGTAAAAACTTTTTTAAGCGTAAGTTTTTCAAAAAACTCGATTAAATTTGTGCTTAGTCGTGGAATTTTTCGTTCCGCTAAATCTTAGTATAAGATTTTACTTCTAGATCTTTCGACTCCACGTAACGAATGAAAATTTACGAAAATGCCAGTGAAATGAAAAAGTGGTCAATAGAAACATGTACATTAGTTTAATGAAAATTTTCATAACTCAGCAGTTTATGAACTGAGAGTGAAAATAAATTTAGATTCAAATTTCTCTTTGAAATTTGTCCTTGCTAGAGGAGAAATTTATGACCAACGATCGTAAATCTGCTTGCTCTGTTGAGCCGAAACTCAGTTATATTCCATCGATGTTATGACATAAATTCGTCAGTGCATGCAGTGCAAGACCTGGCTGTCGGCTGCCCATTTTTCGAGTAAAGTGCGTGTTGGCATCAGTTCAAGTTGTCCAACCACTAGGTACTAGGACCTCATCCTTGAAGTCACGCCACTATGGGAAGCATTACTTTGAGTTCCAGTGAACCCAGGAACTAGAAAGCAGATTTGACTGTCTTTGCCATGCAACCTATTATTTGGAGCTTATGTCAAATGAGGCTGCGTTTGTTTTTCGAATCAGAGCGGATTGGAGCGGCTTTAGACACGTCGATTGAAGGCACCAACTGCAAATTTAGTCCACCAGATTGCGAATTATTACTTTTATAAGTTTTTTACTTTCATGTTGTTACTTGATAAAACTTTCCCTTTCACTGCAGCACCAGCATCCGCAATTAGAAGCCCTATCTGAATGTAATCAAGAAAACAATTAAGAAACAAGGAAAAGCAGTTCAGCAAGTTGTTTTCCGAATCGTTGCGGTTTATCGTTGATCCCAAATTCCCAGAAGCAACCGCATTTATACGATAACCATGACACCGAAAAAAGTGAAGTACAGGTACACCTACCCATAATAAAAATAATAATAATAAAAAAAACTGTTGCATTTTGCCACTCCCAACAATAAAAGCAACCAGCTTACACTAGTTGGCTGGCACCACCGTGGCCACCAGAAACTTTCTCTTCAATTGCAAATTGTAATTGCAATCCGGCCGGCTAATCGAAAATGATCACCCTATTACGGTTCAGCCTTGAAGATCTGATTAGCCTCGTAAGACATTGAAAAGAAAGGTACAGAACAGGGGCCAAGGCTGTCAAGGAAATGCCAGAGAACAACAACGCAACCAAAACACTTAAGACATAAAATAAGTAGCTAGAAAAGTTGTAAGAAAGGAAAATGAAATGATTGCTAGTTAAATTGCAAAACCGTGATTAGATCTCATTAGAGGCTACTTTTCATTTGCATGTTCTTTGATTTATTCGTTACGATGTGGTCGTCGTGAATGAGCAGCATGGACCTTACTAAAGTAGTGAAAGTACCAAAGAATGTGACAGGCTTCTATTTAACTAGTACAAACTCTGCATATCGCGAAACTAATTTAGAAGCTCGTACGTCCAGCTTGAGGTCCATAAATAATGTCACTCTGAAGATAGTCACAATCGAACGTGACGAAACTAACCTAAAAAGCGATCTGAGTTGATCGGTTTGTACACAAGATCAGTTGTCACTTTCATAGAATAAAGCAAGTATTACAATGTATGCCATGGTGTCAAATATTTGACTAAAAAAATTTGACGAAAAATTCAGACAAATTTTTTGTGTCAAAATTTATCTTGAAAAGAGCAAATGAAATAATGTGTCAAACAAAAATTTGACGATTTCATTAACTGACAGTATTTGCTAGGGAAAAAAGCCAAATATTGGACAGCCTGACATACAGTTCAATACTCACTTAAAACAAGAAAAACCTTTAAATGTAGAGGGAAAAAATCGACGAGCGTTTTCATGCAAACTGAATGCAAGAAATTTTAGTAAAGCTATAATATAAATGCCATGGGGACACTACATAAAAAAATTCAGACAAATTTGTTCTGTCAAAATGTACCTTGAAAAGAGCGAATGAAAAAATGTCAAATAAAAATTTGACGATTTCATTATATGATAGCATTTGTCAGGGAAAATAGAAGAATACATGAGACCAAAACTAGTATTTGTCTACCTTTATTTCCATTGCTTTTGATTGTCACAAATGAAAAAAACATTTAGGTAATCTCAGAATATTGTGAATGGAACGGTAGGTATGCCATTTTTAACTAACATTTCATTGAAGGAAAATTTGAACTAATCGAATACGGATTTGTGTTTTGAAATTCAATGAATTTGACATAGATTTTTATGCCGGTCAATTAGTAGTTCAAACTTAATTTGATTCAACAGTGCCATCTGTACGTCGAAATTTTAATGAAAAACAGATTTTTTATATTTTTATAGAATTTTGAACTTCTAGATTTTTGAATTCGGAATTTTCCTTGCGGGATATGACTGATCCCGTATAAATAAATCGGTAAGAAGCAAAAAATACAAGAATTCAAAATTAGGGCAACCGAACAGGAAGTTCAGATTGATTCGAAATTGGATTGGAAGATAAGTTGTGAATTCATCTTTCTTTTTTCTTATTTACGTAAAGGCTAATAGAGCTTAAAGTATCGGTGAATTACCTCCTGGAAGGTTGCTACAAGCTCGTCAGCTGAAGGAGTAAGCAAGGGATCCAATATATGGCGAGAATATGGGACACTTGCTCTTGCCTATAATTCTCCAACCAAATGTGACTAAATATTTATATTTCCAATTTAATAACACTATAAAATTATGGGTCACTTCTTCGAAACTCCATAGGTAGATGGTTCAAATCCGGATCGACGGACTAAAAAAAAGATTCAAGCCTTTCCAAACAAAGACCTGGATATGAGCCGTTTATTTTGAAAGTGGAATAAGTCACTTTGTTTTTAAATCGAGATATTTAAAGGTTTTGAGTTTTAACATGTTTAAATATATTGATGCCAACTGTCGAGAAGATTTACTTGTATTTGTTAAAAGTGAGATGAAACAATTGCATCAAGAGGTTTTCAGGAAGTTGGTTCGTGTTGTATAAAACATCTTCAGAATGTCACAACAATTTTTTTTGAAAAAGTGACTTATTCCACTTTCAAAATCAAAGGCTCATATAGAGAATCGAGTTAAATGAATTTCATAAAATTGATCTTTGGTGGGCCTGATAGATTATGTGTATGACATAATGAATATTAGTTTTAATAAATCGCAATTTGTTGATTTAAAAAATATCTTGAATAAATCCGACACTGTGCAGCGTCAGTGTCCTTAAGTGAAGTAAATAGAAAAGTCGACTACTCGCTACTAGAATAATTGAGAAAAGTGATACGAAAGTTTAATTAGCTTATGGTGGAAGATATTGTCACATCATATGCAAGCGTTGGAACTATTCAGGCGACTAATGGTTGAGTTGTTCCTTCTTCGATAATATTTAGATGACAATTTCTGGGGGATAAAGATATAAGCTTTAATGGGATCGCTGCGTGCCCCTCAATTTCGATAGTAGCTTTTGGAAATAGTCGTAAAGAAATCAAATTAACTAGAAATAGTTCACTTCAGAAGCTTACATCATAGATCTAATCCGTTTCGATTCGAAGCGGATTAAAAACTCCATAATATGAAATCGTACATTCCATTATGAATTATAACTCGGTAACTTTGATCTTCTCGACTTAATAAAACTGCCGGCTGGATGTTTTATTATGTATAAATACGATCTTTATCAGAGCACAAGCCCAATAACTTGTTCCTTACATTGTATCGATATATCGACAAGATTCATGCCCACATACTGTAGGATTACGTCGTATGCTACACATTGTGCAGAAAATCCACCCACATATGAGGAACTTATCTCATCAGGTACTCGCATCGTGCTAATCGGGGAAAAAAAGAAAGTAGAATCTAATCAACTTTGCGCTGACCCTTGAACAGATCAGTGACGTTCATCGATCTGTACCCAGATCGTGTGACCATACAAATTTCGTACTTCGTCGACAAGAACTACAGGAGAACAACAGTTGAACCCGCAATCGGATACGTGATATTTCCTCATGGCTTTTTTTTTAATGCCGTATCAGTTCAAAAGACCAGCCAGGCCAGGTGAACTGCACGAAGGTGGCAAGTATTCGTATATTTTATGGTGTTGTCTTACGGCCAGCAGGTGCTCGACACAAATTTATTTCACTTTCGATTTTAAAACCATAAATACACAACATGATCTTATTATTACGGGGTGATTGCAATGCAATTTATACTCGTATCGTACAGTTGCGATACGTGAGTGATGGGAATTTAAGCGCCGAACTGTTTACATAGCTGCACTCCACTATCCAGTGCAACAGATTTCGATTCGATTTACTTTTCCTGATCGTCAGCCAGGTGTGATGGATAATCTGCTGCATATGCACCTACCTTAGCTCGCTCGCTAATAGATGAATCGATGGGAATTTATGCTCTAGTTGTCGTATATTCAATAGGAGATCAAGTCACGGACTCTGATTTATTGTTCACGTGTTCTCGATACGGTTGTATGAGGATCTGATCAAAACTGATGGATTAATCATTGGATTTAATTATACTGGAACGTTAATTGCTATATTATAACTTTAAATATTGAAAATTAAATAAGTTCTTTCATTTCCTGTATGACCACTTGTGAAGAGAATCGTTTCCGTAGCCAGACAGTAGTTAGACGTTAGACGTCGGTTGTACGAATGTTGGTTGTCTTCGAAGAAGACCTAGGATAAGTTTAAGTAGAATATTAAAAGGATTTCGCCTAAAGGTTAGGATAACTCCTACAAGTCAAAGAGTCACACGGGGGTTCAAAATAATTCACTCGAGGAAGAACAATTGAATATTTCGTTTTCTGTCAGCTCTTAACAGGAAAAATATTTTCAGTGAGGATATGGGAAGTTATATGGCTGATTCTTCGATGTGTCTTCAGATCCTACAGCAACGTGAGTAATTGAAGCAATTTCAAATAGTAATCCCGTATACAGGCACTGCTTCATCAATTTATTGAAGTATTCTATACGCCCGACTTACTGACTGATGAAGGATTTGGAGCTGAAATGTATTTCGATACTAGACATTTCCGCACTCGTGGATTCGATACAGCAAATTCAGAACCTTCAGTACTGACGGATTTCTTACAAAAGAATTCCGATTTTCAGTACAGTACAGTTCAGCAGTGCTGCTGATAATTTTCTCAGAAAATAAAGAATGCATCGGTATTGTGTCAGCACTGAATATCTTTCCTGTATTGGAGTTATATCAATAGATGGGATGTGCATATCGAGCGCTATTCTTTTCGGGAAGTCTGTTAAGGAACTAATAATCTAATTGTACAGCAGATGGGTCCAGTAATATACGCCAAATAAATAAAATGAAACATAGCCTTATGGAATTTTGAATTAAAAAGTAATCCGTCTTTTTTTGAAGAAGCCCCATTTCATTAACGAAATCTGTTAAGGATTTCTTGAAATTTTTAAGTTTACCTGTGGTTTTGAATATTTAAATTGGAAAAGGCCTAATATCCAAATTATTTACACCTCCGAAGGACAACAAAAACTATCTAGAAAATTTAATTCTAAAAGTAATATGATGTTGAGCTGAACAGATTTCGATTTATACAACAAGCCATCATTATTTGCTCACTTTTCACTATTTTCGTATTTAATAACATAAAAAGGTACAAGAATTTTAAATTTTAAGAAGTTTTTGTTGTTTTCCGGCGTTACAGGAGTTTCTGGTGTGAAACCCCAACACGAATTCCCCGACTGGTGATTAATCGCTGTCCTGGCTATTGCCATTGAGGACATGACAGTTGGAAAACCTTCACTGGAGAAGCCCCTTAATAAAACTGTGTTGAACTAGGTCCTAGGGAGCTGTTTCGTCATCGGATGGCATAGACTCGTCAGAGGGTGTAGCATGCCTACTATCCGAAACACCCTTACAGCTGGTGGTATTGCTGAGGATGACGCAACAGCTCCTTCGGACTTAGTCCTACTGTCATGTCCGCACTAGCAGTAGCCAGGATAGCGATTAATCACCAGTCGGGGAATTCGTGTGGGGGTTTCACACCAGAAACTCCTCTAACGCCGGAAAACAACAAAAACTTCTTAAAGTTTGCTTCTAGTATGGTAGCTTCTCACCATTAAAAAATTCCGTTCTCGGTACAAGAATTTTTATAACTATTTTAATAATTCCTAATGGTTATTAATTGATTTAGAGGTGAAAAACTGTACAATTTTCTGAGTTTTCTTGTTTACTAGAATTTTGTAAAGTAAAGTTAAGAAATGTAAACTGTAATCTGCATTAGATTTTGGCATTCTTAACATTTTTAATTTCAGCACAGAAGCACGTCCGTATCTGATAAATAGATACATAGATACACGACTTTTGCGAAATCTTAAAATCAGTAATGTATCAGTACTGTACAAGTACAGTAGGCATAGACTGAGATATTACGAGTTTATACAAAATAAAAAAAAATGAAGTGTAAGAGTGTCTTTTGAGAAGTTTTACACTGTAGAGTTAGTTAGTTGGATGTCAATCGAAGGATTTATTGGGCAAATTTGTTCAAGATGCTTCTATCTTAACATCCCATCTCTCCGTTAATCACCTTACTATCTTGCGATCAGAAGTATCCAATGTCACAGAGGAAGTCAATAGTAGCGGTCATTGAATCATCATCTATTGGCTGTGTGTTCTGTCCAGTATGGTCAAAACTTAATGTAGGAGGCGAATGTAAGTTTTGTAAATGGTAGCTTAAGGGGGGACACTCCCTTACATGGTCGAAAAATACATGGTTTTCAAGCATTATTTTCTCAGGTATAATAACTCGAAACGCTTTGAAATTTTTATGACATTTTAATGCATAATTCAAGAGCACAGTGTAATTTTTTCACATTAAAAAATCTATGTTTAATTTAAAAATTCTACCAATGGTCTGGGCGAAACTTTATTATTTTTCGGGTCAAAGTTTGGGAGCGGTCAAAGTCGGAGTGTCATGAGTTGTTTCGAGATTATGAAGTTTCTTGGAAAGTTAATTTTGTTCTTAAAATAAAAATATTTAAAATAGCGATTTTTAGCCGATTAAACATTGAAAAAGCCCCTGTAGACTATTCGAATTTCGGTACACTAAAAGCCCATAGAAGTAAAACCGAATTTGTTGCTTTCTCAGAATTAAGAGATATGACGAATTATTAGAACGTATATAAAGCCATTACTTCCACTTGGGGTTTGAGTTTCGAAAAAATTGTGGAACAGTTAATAAATAAATATGAAGACAGCACGAGAAAGTATGAACCAATTCAATTTCTTATCACTTCTAAAAGAAATGACCGAATTCGTGAAAACGTGTTCAACCCGTTTATACCCTCTTAGGAGCTGAAAAAGGAAAAAACTGAAAAACAAGTTTTAGGCGATTATTACGCAAGCACGTGGAAGTGAAAAGATATTCGATATCTGATAAGACCTGGGGATATAGTAGAATTCGTAAAAAGTTTACAACCCCCTTTGCACCCCCTTAGGGGTCGAGTTTTAAAAAATCCTGAAAACACTTTTTAGGTATTTATATGAAGAAGACACACAATAAAAATGAATTCAATATTTGGGAAAACCTAATAGATATGACGAAAATCGTGAAACTATATGCATTCCATTTTCAATGATCATTTTTTTTAGATATTTGAAATTTTTTTTTATCTAAATTAGTTTTCTAGTTGATCTACATAAACATACCGAGTTTCAACTTTGTAGCATAAGCCGTTCTATAGATAGGAAAAACACCCCCCACCCCCGTACCATACTGCCGCTATAAAAAATTATATTTTTCCAACATGCCACTAATATAGTTCTATCTAAATACCAAGTTTCAGCTTTATATCATTATAGGTTCTCGAGATATAAAAATCGAAACTTTTTCCTTTTCACCCTCCCCCACCCTCACCCTCTACACTCACACTTCCAAAATTTTGTTTTCTACTAGGGATTTATTAGGCCTACTTCTGGTAAAAATTTGAAGCATCTATCTTACACCGCTCTTGAGATATGAGACGTGATTTTTTAGAAAAATTCTTATCCCCTTCACTTTCATGCTCCACCGTCCTCTTAAAAAATTTTACTTTCAGCAAACTTAATTTGTCAACCTTTATACACAAACCAAATTTTATTTGTTTAGTGCAATTGGTTCGTGAGATATAGTAATCTAAAGTTTTTCAACCCCCATCACCGTACGCCTCTGCACCCACTCAAAAATTTGTTTCCGATCTATTCTCCAAGTATACTTACATATATTTATTAAGTTTCAATTTTGTGACATTAACCGTTTAGGAGATATGGATTTTAGAATGTCTCGATCTCGCCTTTTTTGCGTTTCAGATGCATTATTTTTCCCCCCACTCCCAAACCCCTACACCATATCAGCAATTTTTTTGCAAATGGGTTCACTATCAAAGCTCTATATAAATTTCAAAATTTCAGCCTCCTAGCATAAGCGGTTGCTGAGATCTAGAAACCAAAATTTTCCGTCTAAAACGCTTCCCCCTCCTTCGCCCTCACACCCCCACCCCTCAGAATTTGGTCACTTCAAGGGGCCTACCCAGTCTATTCATAAAAAAAATTTCAATTTAATAGCTCAAAGGGTTTGGGAGCTACGAGCCTTCAAACGATTTTGCGTACAGCGGTCAACGTACGGCGTACGGCGTACGGCGTACGGCGTACGGCGTACGGCGTACGGCGGACAGACGGACTTAAATTTTTTTTTGCTTTTTTCGTGTCTACCCGTCATGAAACGTGAAAAAAAAAATTTTGAGGGTAGCAAATTTTTTTTTTTAAAAATTGATAACAATACTGTATTATTGAAATAATAAAGTAAAATGGATGGATGTTAATATCGCCTGGTTTCTAGCTGCGTACACTCTAGCGCGTTTTCGTAAAGTTTATGATTCTAGCTTCTATATGAAGTCGAGTTTTTTTTAAAGAAAAAGTTGAAATTGCATGTTTTTACACAGTTTTTATATTTAAAGTGCATTTTTCGCTAAAAAAAATCGACTTTAAAATACGAAAAAAATATGTAAAAAATTGTTTTTCAAAAAACAATTAACGTCATCTAATAGAGAATTTAATTATCTATAAAATGGGCCGTCATACAGCCAAATCGGTTCAGTAGAATTTTCCCAATCGTGTACGCAAAATCAAAAAATTATGTTTCGAGAAAAACGCGTTTAAAGTTTTGCAAACATAAAAAATACTATGTACTCGACACCCGACTCCTCCGCTTTATGAGCTGTAACTCGTAAACACTGCAGATATCAACTGAAATTTTTTCAGAGAATGTTCTTGAATAGTTTAGCAATCTATTAAGATTATTTCCAAAAAATTGATTTTTTTGACCCGATAAAGGAGTGTTCCCCATTAATCAGTTCTGATTTCGGGTGGCGTATTGCTCGCGAAACAAATGTTCAGAACTGAACTTTCCCCATGTGAAGATTGGCCTGTATCCAAGCACACAACATGGGGTAGAAATTAAAATTTGGAATCTTGGAAACTAATAAACTTCATTCTGATTGGTTCAGACTGTTTTGGTGGCGTATGGATCAATTGGTGCTCCTGGACAAGAAGTGGTTATGAAAAGATCTTTTTTTTATCGAAAAGGCCTAATGCGACGTCGAAATCTTAAGTTAAAGGCTATATGAATGCAGACATCATCAATATTTGGTGAACGCTTATAATAATTCTGAAGTTATGATGTCGATCGATAAAGGTTTTGGTACGGATTTCTTATAGTTGCATATTTAAAATTTGGCTATTTTATTTGATTTTGTCCCCTTCAATAATTCTACAAACACGGTCACGAAATTTCGAAAGAAACAACGAATGTTTCCAAGAATAGTGTCGACATACTTGTAAAACTCGATCCTCGTAATTTATAACAAGTGTGAGTACGACTATGTTATGTTCTATTAACTGAAATCTTTTTAAAAAATAAAAACGCTCCGCTATGACTACAAAAAGTCAATACAATGCCCGAAGCAATTTATACAATGTCCAATGTGACACCATAGTAGGAATTGAGTACCATTTTTCCGACATTAGTAAACTGTGCCAGCGTAAGTAACGCAGCATAGTACGGCCGCCACTACGCTATTTCCATTGTAAGTTAGCTGCAGGTTTTGACGCATAAACTCCTCAGTAAGGTACACAACAACGCAACATAAAACTGTCACATCTGTGCGATTGCGGTAGCCATTGAAATCATTTACTGGGACTCCTATAGTCGCGCACAGACCTCATACGTTACACATTGGTGACTCCCATATATGGCGATGAATTTCCGTTCTGGACAGAAGCATAATTTTTCCCTTTACGGGAAAAAAAAACTCTACCGCCATACATTTAGTCGGATCTTGTACCTATCTATAAAGTAAGTATGTGCGATCGTAGTTAAACTACCTGATGCATTACATCTAAAGGTACACAATCTAATTCATTGAAGAAAAGAGGAAAAAAGGAAATACGCACGGTGGAATTCAATTGACGATTAGTGCGCCGATGTTGGATAGTTGCGTTTTATTTTCCGATAAATTCTCAATGATTGCAGCATTTATAAAGGTCTTATCGCGGAACTGTACCTACTCGGTACTCGTCGCGAAGAACCGGCGACAATCTTTCGAACATGTTACGGCACTTGCAGCGTTAATGACATTATTGGGCTCTAGCTGCACACATTGCATTCGCGCAATACTGCACCTAGGGAATTTCCCGTCTAAGCGCTAGCTCCGTGGATGCACATTGCACACTTTTCTTCTATACACCGCGTCTTTCGGTACCGATTACAATAACCGATACCGCGATCTTCACGCGATACATAACTGTCGCGATCGCTAGTGATCTTGCCACACGGTATTTGTCTTATGTCATGTCGAGTTTCATTCATCTTATTCGCAGGCGTTTATGGTCATAAACGGTTTTGATGCGGTAAAGCTACTTTTTTTATGGAAGCGATCTTTTCTGTTGATGAAGAGCACATAGAGTAATTGGGTTTAAGGTAAGGTTACCGGTGGTTTTTTTCTTCAATGTCGACCGATTCGAATAAGGAAATGAATCAATTATCAAGTGACTGTTTTATCCGTTGTATGTTCGTAGTTCATGGGCTTTACTGTGCTATTAAGGATAAATTGATCATGGAAACTAGCTACTTACATAGAGTAACAAAAACATTGTTGATACCACACATGCGGTATTAGTCGAGTTCAATCACACGTTTGGTTCTCTACTATAGAGTCGACACCCACCCATAGTGATTTCAGTTAGTGTTGAAAAAAATATGTTTAAAGTTTGGTTAAACAGCTAAAAAACGTTATTGTGTTCTCATCGCAGGAATATTAGAACTAGAACTGTTCAATGAACTTCGGTCAATCATTAAAGAAATGTTCTTCAATTATCCAGAAAAGGTATCTTAGTTCTCATGGCCGGTTTCTTCAAATATTTGTACAAATTCGACTCGCCTGAATGGAGAGTAAGATGTAAGCCTACATCAACCATAAATGAACTTTGTGCGAACAAAAACGCATTTGAAGGAAACAGTTTTTTTTAAAGTGTGTTTTTTCACATCCTTAAGTACTCGTATAGTATGTACTGTGTTCTGGTGAAATGAAATCGAACGGAAAGGTAGCCCCGATGTAGAGTGAAATAAATTCTACTGTTCGCTACTAGATGTCAGTGATATAAAAGCGCGCAATATTTGAATGTTCGATTTGTAAGAAATGCTACATAAGACACTCAAAACAACAAAATATTACACACATAAAACTTCCCGAGCACAAACGAAATGAACAGACTGCGAATGATTGAAAATTTTGAATTGTCATTTGTCGTAAAAGGGTACGTTACCTTCGAAATGATACTAAGCGCCATCTATTGGTGACTTCCGCAAATGTCAATTCCATCCATCACCACTGAAAAACGAACGAAATAATTCGTCGCGAAAAGTGAGCGGAATATTCACTTTTTATACATATGGGAATTGAGAGTTCGTTTTGTTCCATTCGAAACACAGTACAATGCTTTACCGGGCATAGAGTAAGTTAGCGACATGGGAAAACAACAACCAAGTTAACCTTGCGCAAAGAATAGCCAAACCATTGACACCAGTTATATTGCTACTTTGCTCCCGGTAAAATACAGTGTCGAATACATAGAATGAGCTACCAGATATTTATCCGTGAGGTTTTGCTATCTTTTACGCCGGATTGAGTTATTGGTGGCAGTGATCTTTACTATCAACTATAACAAACAGTAATTAATTCTGTTAATAATATCAAGGGCCTATATGAACTCATCGCCATCTAGCTGTGAAAAATAAAATATGCAGCTTTACACTGTATCTTTCTTTTTTATGTACTTTTTCTCCTCGGGCTTGCACGCAGCGCAAAAAAAAATCCTATTTTACATTCGCTAACTAAGGGGGGTAGGAGGAGGGACGAAGTACATACCACTCATACCCACATACCCACCACTACCCCCTGTAAAATCTGGGCAAGTATAGAAAATTGATTATTGTAGAAACTTTTTTTATGCTTAAGGGATAAATAAACTCGTGCCACGTTTTAACAAGTACCCAGCTTTGGCTTTTTCTGGAAAGCATCCATACTCGTTTGGCAACAACAAGGATTGCATCCCCCATCATTCAAATTATTAAATTCTTCCACATAAGTTAAAATAACAACTCGCTTTACACTGAAAGAAAAGTCATACTTCATATCGATGAACGCTTTTCTTTAAATTTATTTCATAAATTTGATACAAAATACATTATCCGGATGTAGCGTGCATCATGTCTCTGAAGTTTTGATAAAGCTGTTCGTCAAAATGACGAAATTACAATCATCAACCTGTTTGTGAAGAAATTTGTGAATGCTTTTCTAATTGATGAACAATCTTCTCGTCTGATGAACATTACATAAAAAATTTCTAGCTGCGCGATGTTCGTTAATGTGGAAATAACTATACAATGAAGGAATTTCTTTATCGATATTTTCTTGTATTTCCTCGTCAGTATGAAGAAACATTCATCAAATGATATACGTACATGATCCATGTTGAAGAAAAGTACATGATGAAAATATATTTCAAGTTTAGATTGTAGTTGTTCGTCAGTATGAAGAAAAATTCATCAAATGACGTTCATATTCAACAAAGTTTTATTATATCATTATTCGTTAATATGATGCAAAAATTGTCAGTTGATCAACGTGTTCATACACTACATCAACTACATCAAATAAATGTACGCGTTCATTGGACCAAAATTGACGAATGTTTTCACTAGTTTAGCGAAAAAATTCATTAATATGATGTAACAATTTGGTTCAGTGTACATTCAATTATTGTTACACTTGGCAATTATTTGAGCTTTCGTTTACTACACGGTCGCTATTACCACTCCGTCGCTTTAAAGTAAAATTGTTCGTCTCACAAGTAAACTGATCACCGTGTACAATCCCTACTGTTGTGCTTATATTATATTGTGTCTGCACTTAGCACAGAGTGTGTGAAACATGCGAGAAGTGTGTAGAGCTTTCTACGCTATTCTAGTTGGACATTGGAAAGTTTTAGTTTTTTCTGGAAACTTCGATGTCTTCAATAACTGGCTTACTGGCATTACGGGATCACTTCTTTTGAAATTTTATTGCGTTCGAATTCCAGCATTAACAATTTTTGATAAGGGATTTTTATGAGAACAATTCGAACGAGTAGGTACATGATGTCCACTTTCAATTCTCACTATGCAAATAAGTTGGGTGGTAAAGTAAAGTAAAGTTAATTGTAAGGCATTTAAATCTAAATAAAAATCTAAATCAGCACCCAGTTTTTCAGCTTTTCTCATGGTCTAAGAAAACAATGTATGTACTGGAAATAGAAACAACATCAGAGCCTTACGCTGTTCTATTTGTTAGTTATGATGGACATAACAATAATGAATTGTTTGAATATGTTTCAAAAATAAGTTTTAGTTACTTTTAAATACCTCAGAGAAGCTATTTTCCTATTGCTATATTTAATAGTGCAAGCTGGTTTAATTTTATATAAAAAAAATTTTGATTTAGGCTCTTTTTAACTAAGCAGATCTGTGATTTTTGCAAATAAAACCCGGACACAGCAAACAATTTGGCAATATATCGCCATGACAATATTTTTAATCTCGTTGCGGTAATAGAAACGGAAGATTTTTTACCGTCTTAGTAAATGTGGTGGCAATAACTCCCAAGTAGATAAGAAAGCACCATTGTCATTTGCTTTTTACTGCAAGAAAATTCGTTAAGAAAGAATACAATTGCGTTCTCATCTATCCCTGTGTCTACACTGGCAACTTTTCTGGCAATGGCAATGGCAACGGTAATATTGCCATACACAAATTGACAGTGTAGACACATCAAACGCATATGGCAACGGTAATATTGACATACACAAATTGACAGTGTAGACGCATCAAACGCATATGGCAATATTGCTCTAATTATTGCCATGTCAATTTTGAAAGCATTATTGCCAGAAAACGCATCGTTTAACAGAAGTTGGCGTCGCTTGACAACAGGTAGGAATAAGATTTTTTTGTTTTGATCGCGAAATGACTGAAAATAAGTTGATTAGAGAGAAAACCATTGAACTTATCAATAGATAGCTTTTTTTTTTGATGCAATGTCCGACATTTTGCATTGCTTCATAACTCGACACCTCGAATTCACTCGCTCAAATGAAAATTGTCTGGCAATCAAATGTCCACTCATTACGATTTGACATTTAACGCAATGGAAATATTGCCATTGCCATTGCCAGTGTAGACGCAGGGTATTAACCGATTCGTTTACGATAGGAATCAGGATTAAAATTAAATTTGTCAGTTTGACGCGAGTTTTGTAACTTCCCTGAATTACGACAACTTCTTTTCTACAAAACGAATGCGAGGCAAACTTATAAGCCTTTTAGTTAGACGAAAACAACCATACTGCAACTATAATCAGTGAAAACGATTAATTTTCGAATGGTATTTTTTTGCTAGGAATGAGCAGTAAAATAGTAGACTAACGCACTTACAACTAATCTACTCAAGCCACTAATTATTAAGTAGTTACAAAAAAACAGTGTAATTTTTCAAGCCTATTAAACTCGCCTGAAGCGAAAGAAAATGATTAAAGATTGGAACTAAACAAGCGAAACCTAAAACGAGTGACTTGCTCAATATTTTGCGGAAATATATAGATATATAATAGACCGACTCATCATGTAATCCAGCTTACTAATGCCTACTGCCAAAAACAATCGAATTACCCATCACTTACCTATAAATTATAAAATTGAGCAAAGAAAGTAAAATACATCTTAATTTGTACTTTTACCTACAAAGTTTGATGGCCACTCACCTGCAAAAAAAAAAACAAAAAAAAAGAGAATTAACACAAACGCATTAACAATCTGATAAAAATTAGAAGAACATTAAACTATTGATCTTAAAAACCTGTAATTTGTATTCCTCAATCAGAAAGAGATTGAACCAAAATCTCGATGATCTTGAGCTTGTTTAAATCAAAATTAAGTTAAATTCGAAATTAAAGGTCGCAGACTCATTCAAACATTCTGCAAAATGTTAATATTTATTTGTTGTTTTTTTTATTTAGGTTTATAAAATACAAACAAAATTATGTCATATATAAACAAAATAGCAAATCATTTCTAGATTTATTTTAGTTGTTTAAAAAAAAAATTAGAAAAAGTAATCTATAAATTTAAATTATATAAAAGTTTTTCTAGTGAAGGATTCAAACGGAAGAAACTAAAAAACACAAGGATTCGCACTAGGAAAAAGGTGCAAATATGACAAAACACTCTGATGAAAGTAATTTTATAAAAATTATGTTTTCTTATCTTGTCATTTCTTTAATTTTTTTTTAATTTTTTTCTACAGTATTGAGATGTTATGAATTTTAAATAACAAAGGTTCGTGCCCGATTATTTTTATAATAAGGATATTATTATATTACAATAATATTTTATAATAAGAATATAGAAAATCCTTACTATGTTTTTTTAGATTAAAAAATCTTTTTGAATAATTTTTTATTTAAAAAAGAACGATTAAACATTTCCCCCTATAATATGTACATATGTTTAAAACAAACCTCCGAACTGGGAAAATTATAAGACAAAAATTAAGAATGGAAAATTGTTTAGCTTAAAAAGTCCTTACTTAAACTATGGTAAATTCTCTTATTTTAAGATTAAGTATTTTTTTATTTCTTTTAATTTTATAGACGTTTAATATTCAACTATTGTAATTTGGAGGAGAAAATTGTAGTAATAAGCTGTTAGTATTTTCATTTTTAAGAGACTTCACACACTCTTATGATTTTTAAAAAATAAAAAAATAACGAAAGAAACTTTGTTAGAAAAAAATTACTGCAGACTATTCGTTTTAGATAATAAACTGCTTTGCGACTTTTTAAAACGTTCAGTTTCACTTCGATACATCGAACGTTCAAAACTCGAACTAATTGTGTGGTGTTATACAATTTGATAACTCGAAATCTCGATAGCTCGAACTAGATTTGTAGCAAATAGTGGTTCGAGTTATCGAAGTTTGACTGTAATAATTTATATGACTTGCATTTGGATTGATAGTTATTATTATTATTATTTTCCATGACGCTAGCCTATGAATATACTAGCGCATATATTAGAGTGCCAGTTATTCCATAGCCACATGGCACTATTGTACATATTATTATGCGGAGTTGGATTGACAGTTTTAGAGGCCCAATTGTATTTTTTTTAAAAATAAATAACGTTGATCATTAACTTATTTGCAACCTTTGTGTATGTGATAAATCTCTTTGCTCCTCTGACGCATCATTACTCTTAGGAAAGACAGTGCACTCGGGATCTTATGAGGCAATTCGATACTCTCCTATTACAGTAAAACCTGTCTAAAACGGACCCTCTATAAAACGGAAACCTGCCATAACGGAAAAAAAATTTGGGAACGGAGCATTTTCCAATGCAAAATACCCTGTATAAACCGGAAACCTGTCTAACACGGAAACGGAACATGATTCGCGGAACGAAATTTTTCGCACAAAACGGAAAACAGTTGATGTGAAATTAGTGGATATGAATATGACTAACTTTAAGTGAAAGACGGAAAAATGCTTTTAATTTATTATGGAACTAAAGAGTGTTACAATAACTCGTCAAATAAATTTTAACATCTGTTTTGAAATTTTGGTAGTTCAGTCTTTGGCAAATTGTTGGTAAGATGCAAAAAGCAAAACCAAGTTTCCAATGGATTTGCGACCAAAACTTACTTTCTGATGAGGCTTATTTTCATCTCAGTGGCTACGTCAACAAGCAGAATTGCAGATTATGGGCTGATGAAAATCCAAGGGCACTCTTTGAAAAGCAAATGCATCCAGAAAATCTCACTGTGTGGTGTGCATTTTGCGCTGGTGGAGTTATTGGTCCGTTTTTCTTCGAAAATGCAGCTGGCAACTCTGTCAGAACGAACAGGGAACGGAAGTTCCCCCGGCGAATAATCAATTGCGAAATCAATTGGCCACAGAGATTGTACGATTTGCCTCCGTTGCACTTCTTTCTTTGGGGCTACCTCTAAAGCAAAGTTTACCCCAATAAACCCAACACCACTCAAAAACTGAAGGGCGAGATAACATTAGGTCTAATTAAGCAGAAATTATGCTGTGATGTCATCAAAAATTTGGACAAACGGGTCGAGGTGTGCCGTAGAAGCCGTGGCAAGCATTTGAGTGATATTCTTTTCCATATTTAATTGCCATGGACCTAATAATATTTTTTAATAAAATTTTTATTAACTCCATCATCCACTTGTTTTTAATTTTGATTTAACTTCGGAACGCGTTATTGAAACACTCTTTATTTGAACTGTATATAATTTTATTTTTTGTTTGTTCATTATTTTTAAAGTACCCAAATATAATATAAAACACATATTGTATATGTACTATATTTTTAAATCAAGAATTTTGCTGAACAAAACTGTATAAAACGGAAACCTGCTAAAACGGAACGAAAAGTTGGGTACCACAGCATTCCGTTTTAAACAGGTTTTACTGTATTATTATTTTTATATTTCTTTATAAGAAAATCTCTATATATAAAAATGATTGTTTGTTTGTTTGTTTATTTATTTGTCCTGTATGCGCTCCTAAACCATTCATCCGATTGCGATGAAACTTTGGTGATTTATTGAGGACACGCCCGCGAAGGTTTCTCTATTAGTAAATCTATTCTACAATAGGCGGCGCGCGATACAAACAAGTGAGTGAGCTTCATATAGTTTGGCGACAGTTCGTGTGTTTTCTGTGTATAAGCGCGCACGTCTGAAGAAATCGAACAACGGGAGCAACGGAAGCAATGGCAGTAATGGGAGAAACGAGAGCAACAGAGCAACGGGAGTAACGTGAGAAACGAGAGCAACGAAGCAATGGAAGCAACGGTAGTAACGGGAGCAAATGCAACGGGGGCAATGAAAGCAATGGGATCAACGAGAACAACGGGAGAAACGGGAACAACGGGAGTAACGGATAGACGAAGCAACGGCAAGCAAGACTGTAAACCGATAGCTTTGCAGTTTCGATAGTATAGCACCATACAAACGTGTGGGGGACGCGGCTAGTTAATTATAAAAAGCCATTTTGCTCTAAATTTTTTTTAGATAAAGGATAACGAAAGAAATACTTTATTATTAAAATAATATAGTAAAAAGTAATTTCATTATAAAGAGACTTCGTCATAGAGAAGTTTTACTGTTGTAGAAACACCGGTTTAATAAACACGATTGTTGACCAAAAGAAAAATATTCAAAAAATTGTATTTTGGATGAAATTAACTCAACGCAAAAGACGTGTGAAAGTCTTCCCAAACTTGTGTGAAACTCCAAAATACAACATTATCGTGTAACCCATGGCTTGAAACTTCCGATGCAACGTACGACAGAAACACTTAGTTATAAGTACCAGACCTTAATTCACTTAAGTACACGCTCGAATAATCGGAATAGGGTCTCATCACGAGCCAAACCGAAACAGCAGTTTCCTTCAAGAGAAATTCGTCTTAAAGTAAAATTTATGATTTTCTCAAATCTATCAAAAACCCGAAGACAAGCTAAGAATTGTTCGTAACGCTTGGGCATGGGTACATCCCATTTAAATCTCATAATGGCTCATTATGTAATCAACAAAACCACTTGGGTCTGGACTGGTTGTGGTGAATTGACTCCTTGGCATCACTTCGGACGCGAGTAGAAAATTTCTTTATAATTCGAAACATCCACTAAACGTAATCTTTATGTTCAAGAAAATGTGGTACAATTTCGTGATAAATTTGACGGTCATTATCATTGATCTTATTAAGATTTTTCCAGAAAATCGTGATTGAGTTTAAGACAGCGCCGAGCCTTTAGAAACGAACAGCACGAATCCAATTTCGAGGTGAAAATCACTCGTCAAAACGGAAGTAAACTTTGTAAGCTGCAAATTGCGTGAATTTTTCGAATGAAGGGCGCACACTTTTTTGTTATTATTAATAAACTTTATTAAGTTGTTTGAACAATCGGTGAGAATTTGTACGACAAGTTGAGTTTTTGCTTCTAGGTGTTGTCTATGAAACTCTGTGCGATGGGAAATGTTCACCTTCTCAATGACATTGAAACAATATTCTATTGTAACTGGAGAGAAAAATTAATTTGCATTGGCGGTTGCGTTATTTAATTTTATCTCAATGCCTTCAAGAAGAGGAACTGTAACGTTCTTTTGTTCTACAAATTAAATAGGTCTTAGTATTATTAATTATTGCGGTATAATGTATTAATTTTCGTACTTCCCGAGAAATTTTCTTGAATTGAACAGTAACCGAAAAAAAAAGTTTTAGTAGCTCGGAAAACAGTAGGTAGATCTTTTTCATTTTGTGTAAGTCATGTCTGGATTTGACATTGGGAACATAAGAAATCTCATCAAAATTAGAAAGATAAAATAGATAGCCGCAGATAGCGAATATGTAGATGAGTAAGTAGTAGGTTGTTGCAGATGAAGTGTCGTTTTTCGCTATGAAGTGTCGTTTTTCGCTATGAAGTGAAGTTAGTTGCGATTTTCATGTCTCAAACTGCCGTCAGGTGGCACTAATGTTATTGGGTATTGAAGTATAAGTACCTCTACATTTACTCATGGAATCATTTCAGTTTTGGACGTCATTGTGATCGGACAGAAAAAAAAGGAAAAAAAATGGATTCGAGTCAAAAACGGCTACTTTTCCTTTACGAGCTTAAACTTGGCCACATCGCAACGGAGGCAACCGAAAGGGCATTTGGAGCTGACACGGTAAACAAACGAACCACACAGCGATGAAATTCCGATCAGGAAGTTACAGATCTAACGACATCCCTAATTTCCTAGTTTCCTCAAGTTTTTCTAGCCGCAGCTTAGTTAAAGACATTTTCAGCCCATCAAAATCGATAAACGATTTTACAAAAAAATTTTCTACCCAAAAATTGCTAAATCATTTAAAGACTCGTAGCTCACAAACCCTTTAAGCTATTCAGTTAAAAAAAAAATTTGGATAGACTAGGTGGACCTTTTTATGTGGCCACTTTTTTGAGGTGATGTGGGGAGGTTCTTAGACGAAAAACGTTGCCTTTAATATCTCAGGAACCGATACGATAGGAAGTTGAACCTCAGAACTTATCTATATAGGTGCCATTTCTATCTCTGGAACGGCGTATGTAAGAAACTTGAAACTTAGTGGATATATGTAGATGTAATAGAAGAGCATTTACAGTAAAATAAAAATTTATAATTTTATTTGCGTATGGAAATGGGGAAAAATTGTCAGAGAAAATGTATTAAATTAATTACATTTTTTCTTGAATTTACTACACTAAATTACTCGTAGATACCTTTGCTATGACAACTAGTTTTAATATATAGTTGTTAAGATATTAAGTTTTTTGTTCTCTACATTACAAATTATAAAATGGTACTAACTAATTAATTAATTATACTTTTTGGAGCTCTTTAGATAAATGCCTAAGGGGATGTAAAGCAGTTGTAAACATTGTTATGAATTCCGCCATATCCCTTGGTTGGTTGGTTTACGTGGTGGCCCAACTACCGAAAACAGGGCCCAATTAGCACAGGACGCGCCGTTTTGATACAACAAACCGTTTAAGATATCAAAAACGTTTTTATTTCCACGAAAATTGTATTTAATCGCCAAAGAAACGTGTTCAGATTTTTTACTTTTGAACGCCTGAGAAGGTATTCTCACGAATTCCGTTATATCTCTTAGGTCAGCTATTAAATTGGGTTTTACTTCTACGGATAGGTAGTCCGGCCTAAATTTTAATTTCGGGATTTTCGGATATTCAAATCCAAGTGGGTGTATGTGCGGTTACATATGATTTCACAATTTTCGGTATTTTATAGGTCTGATGAAATGTAGAATTGGTTTTTGTGTAATGGCCTAAAAACTGATTACATGGTTTCTTCAAATTTAACCACCGAGGTGGTCTGATGTGGTAGGAAATTTGTTTTCACTTCTACGGGTTTTTTATATAATCGCCTAAAAACCAATTTCGTCGATTATTTTTTTTTAATCAACCCTAAAGTGAGGGTGAAAAGGTAACATACGTTTTCACGAAGATATGAGTAAATTCTACATGCATACATGGACTTACTACTACTATATATTATACAATCGGTAAAAATCTTTTTCAGGATTTTTCGATATTTTTCTTGCAGTTGTTTTATTTCAATGTAGGTATAAAGAACCACCGATGAATGTGGAAAGTATTATCTTACAAGGAGCTATTCTGGTTACAAAATTAAGTTCTCAAAAACCTTCTTGTCTCGAAACAACCGGAAGGTAAGGGTGGCTGTGGCATGGGCACCTTTGGCGCACCATCTCTTTGACCGTTTCTTAGACTTTGACCCGAAAAATTGTAAGGGTTCGCACAGACTGTTTATAAATAAAGGTATTACAAAAGGTTGAATGTGATCTATATTATTTTTTGCGAGTCGGTTCAGAGCAAGAGAAGGTAGTAGAATTGAACCTTTTCGTAGCAAAAATTTTTTACCTAGAAAAAAGTAGCGGATCTACTACAATTGTAGTAGGGGAACATCGCTGCTTGCAACAGCTTGGAAAAGTCAAAAAGCTTGATAAGTGGGTTCCGCATGAACTTACTGAGCAAAACATGATGTGTCGACTGGAAATTTGCAGTTCCCAGCTCTCCCGGCAGAGAAACGATCCGTTTCTGAACAGAATAGTGACATGTGATAAGAAGTGAATACTGTACGATAATCGTCGCCAATCGGCACAATGGTTGGATGCTGCTGAGACCCCAAAATACATGACAAAATCAGGCATCCATCCGAAGCAGATAATGGTGACTGTTTGGTGGTCTGCAGTTGGAGTTATTCACTATTATTTTTTGCAGCCTGGTGAAACCATGAATCCAGAGAAGTATTGTACCCAGTTCGATGAAATCCATCAGGAATTGCGTGTTCAACGGCCTAGATTGGTCCATAGAGATGGAGTTATACTGCTTCATGACAACACACGGCCTCATGTTTCAAGAACAACAGTTCAAAAATTAAACGAGTTGCAGTATGAGACTCTTCCTCATCCACCATATACAGCAGATCTTTCGGCAACCAACTACCAATTTTTTAAACATTTGGTACATTTTTTGGCGAACAAACAATTCAATAATGAAGCAGCCATCAAAAATGGTTTCGAGGAATTTCTTTGCCCTAGAAAGACGAACTTCTACGAAAGTGGCATAAATGCACTTGTAAGTAGGCTTGCGCATTTTAGTTCACCAAAAGGAGCGATCATTTCTAGTTCACCAAAAGGAGCGATCATTTCTAGTTCGCGAACTAGTTCGTTCTTTTAGTTCGCGGGAACTCAGTCGCGAACTAGAAAGAACTAAAGAACGAAGTAGTTCGCGAACTTATTGAATTAAAAGAACGAACTTCAAGTTCAGTGATGAGGTCCTTAGGTACGATGACCTAAAAAAAAAAAGTCCTGAGGTACGATGTGATGACCTAAAAAAAAATGTCCTCAGGTACAATGTGATGACCTACAAAAAAAAAGTTGTCACTGTAGAAGTAGAAAAGGTCGTCTGATAGAAAGCTAAAAAAATCATCCGCGTAAAAGTATATTCTACCACTGACTTACAAACGGCAATGAATGAATATAAACGAACTAGGAGCGGGACTGACTGCGAACTAGTTCGTTCATTTCTCTTCTGGGAACGCTCTTCTGAACTAGTTAGTTCGCGAACTACACAAGCCTACTTGTAACTCGTTGGGAGAAGTTGCATTGGCTGATGCATATTTTGATTAATAAAATTAAGTTTTATAAAAGTTACAGTTGTTTGAAAATGCACTACCAAAAACGACATTTCATCTGCAACAACCTAAATACTTTCATCACGCGGCGAACTATTTGACTCGAAACGCAAAGAACACGCGGATTACAGAGACATCTGTTGTCCCAGCCGAATTAACGGCGGATTATAGTGAATGACGGGTTGTTGAACGGCGGATTTTTTTTTTTGCTGATCCGTAACATTGTTGCTTTTTTGAGCAGATATTTTCGCGCTCATCCCATGCGATATATGACTCTTATCAGCTGGAATAAGGTACATGTGCTGCCTTTTTTTGATTTCAATAAATCGAATCGCAAAGACAGTATAAACGATGTTTGGAAAAAAAATTTATTAAACCTATTCCCAATCCGCCTGCAATTCTAGACCCTCCCTCTATCTTTTTATGAACTCTTCGAACACTCCGATCAAAAACGCTTCTTATAATACAGCATTATTGTATTGTATTCAAAACGAAAGCATTTAAAGCGATTTTGCAGTTAATACAAGTGCATTGTACTTGCGTATAATAATTCTAGCTGCGTCGTCCGTTCAATTGAAAGACTAGACTTTAGACCGAAGAATAAAGTCGGTAGCCAACTTTGCAGAAAAAAAGTCAAGAACGCAACGTTCTTTCCTACTTGATATCATGTTTCTTGTGTCAATGGTCGACTGTATGGCGATATCACGACGCAACAACGACGACAATAACATCCAAAGATTTAAAAACTGATAAAATTCTTAGCGCATTTTCTGCTACCTTAGATCCCATTGTTTTCCTGTCCCCCAGGTTGAGCGCAATTCAATGCGATTTTCCTTGTTTATGTTTTATACATGGCCGGTTAACATATTTTAGTAATTCAATGCACGCGTTACGCATTTTGAATTTTATTTGCCATAATTGCAAAACGTTGCTGTACGTTTCCGAAACATCTTGTACGGGTTTTCAACAATTTTCTTAACCGCCGTTTTATGTAACGAATATTTTCAGTGAATTTAGAGGATTTAAAAGGTTCAATTGTATCGTGAAGTTATCTTGGATAAGTTTTGCTCGAACGGCTGTGAGACAATGGAATTATTTAGTAGGCTCCGGTTTTAGGTTGATTAAATCAAAAAAGTGAATCGATGGCGCAATATCGCGATTGATGGTTGTAGTCAATCTCAGTGATTAGTAATCATGACAAATTTCCGAAAGGAAAAATTCAGAAAATTTTTAAGAATGCAGAAATTTAAAACTCCAGAGTTAGAAAATACAGACATTGAAAAGGCCTGCATAAAAAAATTTTGAAATTTCAAAAAACCAGAAAGACGAGATCTTGACATTCAGAGAGACAAAATCTGCAAAATTCAGAAGGTAAAAAAATCAAAATATTCAAAAATATTAAAACATAAAATATCCAGAAAGACAAAAATAAGTAGAGATAAAATCCAAAAATTTAATAATCCAGGATAACAAAATTCAAAAATTGCAAAAATTAGAAAGATAGTGTCTGAAAAATCAAAAACTCAAAATCAAAATATTCAAAAATCAAAAAAATATCCAGAAAGACATAAATCAGAAACGATAAATTTTAATAATCCAAAAGTACAAAATTCAAAAATTCAGAGAGACTAAATCTGCAAAATAAGAAATTCAGAAAGAAAAAATCATTAAAAATCTTTTAGGAAAATCAATCCTGAAAGACGTTATTCCAAAAAAAATAAAAAATTTAGAGCAGAAAAATCTTGAAATCAAAAATCCAGCAAGACATGATCCAAACATTAAAAAAAAAATAATAAAATAAAGTATCCCGAAAACCGAAAACTTATTTACGCGTTTTAGGACTAGTCTCCAAAGAAGCAAAAAAAATGTCCGTCTGTCTGCCGTACGCTGTACGCAAAAGCGTTTGAAGGCGCGTAACTTACAAGCCAGTTGAGATATGAAGGTGCTCTTACACGAGCAATTTTTCAAGCAATTGATTGCCCAACGACTATTGTCAAAACTAGTGGAGCGATTAGTGGAGCAATACAGGGCAATATCATGCTAGTTGCGGCAATATTTCGACAATGTGCCAATGTTTTCACAGATTGCTGATATTGCTCGCCCTATAGTTGCTGTATTTCAACTGACTTGGAAAATTCCGAGCAATTGTCCTCGTTCGGAGCATTAATTGTCAAGTTTTGTTTTGAGCTTTGCGTTTATTTGTCAAATTTCGTGTTATAATGGTTTGGAATTCAAATATTTCCAAGATTTATTTTAAGTTTTAGATTTATTTGTCAAGTTTGCTTTCGTATTGTTCACAGATTGAATTAGTCGTGTAAGCCCTTATTGTCGAATTGCTGGATATTGGTCTATATCGCTCATCATAATTCAGCAACGAGTTGATGAAAGGTTGATCAACATTGACTGTTGATATTGTTGATGTGTGTTGCTTCATATTTTCGTGACGTTAAAATTGACAAATATTGTTGCAAATTAAGCAATTTTAAGTTAACATTTTTGGTAGGTAGATTAAGTGAACCACTACGAGTGGTACATTTTGGGAGGGCGGAGGTGTGTGGTAAGAGTTACGAGGAGCGTTTTAGACGAAAAATTTGGGTTTCTAGATCTCAGGAACCCGCTAATGCTTAGAGGTTTAAAATTGGAATTTATGTAGAACAGTGATAGTGGACTCATTTGCGATGAAATGGTCGATAGGGGTTGAGGGATGTGAAAATTGGGGGGAAAGAGAATCCGTCCGAAATGATCGAAAGCTGAGATCGAATCATTTTAAAATCCATATCTGTACGGTTGATGTTAGAAGGTTGAAACTTTGTGGCTGTCTTAAGAGATACTCGAAACCAAGACACGGACTAAACTGGTTTTCGGTATTTTGGTTTCACTGTATTCATTCCAGCAATTTTCAGAACCGATATACCTACATCGATTTTTTTTTACTGAATCTTCAGTACTAAATATTTGTTATTCGGTCATTTCATCTGAGTTGTTCTCCCAAAGCTCAACAGCACTGATCTGCGGGAATAGCTGGTCAACCCATTATTCAACCCATGTCTTAGGAGGAATGTGATATAAAGAGAACGGTATTGTTGAATAACAAGGATAACTTAGGTAAGGAAAATTACAGGAGCTCTTCAATTAAAGTAAAATTAAGCTCCGGAATCATTTTTGAATCAAGGTACTTATTTGTAGTTAATCGACAAGCGTTCCAGAACAACATTACTATTTGTTTCCAAATGTACTACTAGGTGAAGTGACGTTAATGAAACAACCAATAATCGAAAGCAACATACACGGAGTACTTCAAATTTGTTTCTCGTGCCTATTTTGATTTCGTTTTCGAAATTAACATGATATAGGTATTTTCTTAAAATCAAAACAGCATTTCAAAGATTTAGCATCTTTTTACTTAGCTGTTCGGTACATTTTTCAAATATTCCACTATGGGTTGGATTCACGTACCGACCCAAATAGCGCAAAGTACGAGTACAAAGACGTAAGTAGGTACTTTCTATGAAATCGAAATGCTAGAAAACTAACCCAAATTTTATATATAACTCAATTAGCACCTTCTCAAAGAATATAATCTGATACCGAAACATGAAACTCTTCCTTTTGTTATCCAACACACAATTGAATAAGACCACTTCTAGTGGCTCTAGCCTACATAACAAACTCTGACGGGACGGGACAAGAAAAACAACTATCATTTCATTTCTTCTAAATTCGAAAAAAAATATTTATAATTTTATACTATGCACTTTTACTGACCAACGGTCAATGGTATGCTTCCCACCAAAACCAGCCAACAAAACCGAAATGCCCAATTGATTTTATCATCGGTACTTGATAGGCTCAAGTACGAAACGATCAAAATCAACAACATACACAAACTAGTCGTTCTCATAACCTACGCTGTCTTACAGGTGATGAAGACTTATCAACTTCAAAACTTAGTGAAAGGTAATACGGAAAAAACAATTTTTCTGCAAATCATTTTAATTCGCATTGCGTCTGAACGTGAACCGGAGATTCGCTTGAATTAATTGTTCGTAGGTAGTGTGTAGGCACCTTAAGAAAATTCCTGATGCGAAGAAAAGTGAAAGAAAAGTCGAGAATATTGTGGGAAAAAATTGTTAGGTGTGGCTAAGGTCTGAAATCAACACAAGAATTGTATTGAATGTGTCAAGTACAGTTATGGCAATTTTTCACACTAAATAGCAACGTTTTTAAAAGGTACTTTCTTCGCGATTGATTCAAATCGAGACTGCTTAGCATTTCTTTGTAATTTCTACTGATTTTCAAACTCGAACAAAACGAAATAATAGTTTAAGCCATACTGCAAATATACGAGAAAGTTGACTGGACACTGAAGCCTATATTCAACTCGATTCTTAACAAGACCATTCAATCAATTTATCTAATTCGCTATGGTTGTCAACCGATCAGTAATGATTTACCTGTCCCAATTAAGGTATTAAAGTAGGATTAACTCTGTAGCACGTAGCATAGTGATTATTCGCGGAATTATCCAAATTATTCAAGCACCTTACAGCTAGTATCTCGATTGTATGAATGTATTGAATATTAAGTAAAAAGCAGTAATCATGCTTTTACACAAAAAACATTTTTTTTTCAAATTAAATGATTTTAGTAATATGAAAATAGTGTTTGGTACTAACATATAGAAACCCAAAATCCAGAAAAATCGAGAAGAAAATTCTAGAAATTCATAAGTCCATAGAAATAAAATTTAGGAATTTGAAAAATCCAGAAATACAAGGTCCTGATGTTAAAAAATCCAAAAACAGGAGTTCCAAAATTTTTTTCAATAAAACCAATCAAAAAATCTGGAAGGACATAATGGAAAAATTTAAAAATTCACCAGTAAATGGAACCAAAATTCAGAATGACAAAATGCATATATTCATAAATACAGAAATATTAAATGCGGTAAAGATAAAATCTAGTGAAAATCCGGAAATAGTCTTTTTTCTGCATTTTCCGCATTTCTGTTTTTACTTTATTATTTCAAAAAAACCGCATTGTAATCGATTTTTTTAAAAAAAAAAATTTGCTACCCCCGTTTCATGAAATGTCAGTCCGTCTGTCCGCCGTACGCCGTACGTCGATCGCTGTACGTTTGAAGGCTCGTAACTCCCAAATCCTTTGAGATGTTTAGTTGAATTTTTGTGTGCGTCAATTGGGTGCACTCCTTTAAGTGACCGCTTTTAAGGGGGTGGAGGTGTGGGGGGAGGTGGAGGTGTGGGGACAGGTGGAGGTGTGGGCAGGTGGTGGTGTGTAGGGAGGTGGAGAAAGGGTCCTAGACCGAACATTTTGGTTTCTTGATCTCAGCAACCGCTTAAGCTAGGAGGATGAAATTTGTTTCTTATATATAGCTTCAATAGCGAATTTGTAAAAAAATTTTCAATATGGGTGAAGGGGTGTGGGAGTGGGGGTGGGAAACAATCCGTTCGAAACGCTCGAAAGCCGAGATTAAGACATTCTAAAATCTATATATCTCGTAAACGGTTAATGTCACGAAATTGAAACTTAAAGACTGTCTGTAGATATAATAGGAGAACGGACTAGAAGTAAAGTTTGAGTTGGGTGAGGGGCATGCGGGGGTGGGGGGGAGGTGTGATAAACTTTAGATTACAATATCTCATGAAAAAAAAAATTTCCGATTTTTATATCTCGAGAACCCATAATGATTGATTGCTGAGACTTAATATTTAGATAGAGCTACAGTAGTTGGAAAATATATTGGAAAAATATAAAATAGTATGGTACGGAGGTGGGGGTGTTTTTCCTATACATAGAGCGGCTTATGCAAGAAAGCTTAAACTCGGTAGATATACGTCGATCTACTACGAAAGTAATTTTGGGTAAACAAATTTCAAATATCCATTGGCGTACGGAAGGGGGAAAAATGATCAAAGAAAAT
This sequence comes from Beris morrisii, assembly GCA_951812415.1. Taxonomy (NCBI): domain Eukaryota; kingdom Metazoa; phylum Arthropoda; class Insecta; order Diptera; family Stratiomyidae; genus Beris; species Beris morrisii. Next base: position 131,393,344 of record OX638312.1, read on the forward strand.
GGAAAGCATATATTTTTACGAATTTCGTCATATCTCTTAGGTGTTTTTAAATATTGAATTCATTTTTATTCTTCGGATTCCTCGCATAAATGCCTAGAAAGAGTTTTTAAAATTTTTTGAAATTCGACTGCTAAGGGGGTGTAAAAGGATCGTATAAATTTTAATGAATTCAGCTCTATCCCTCAGGTCTGATTATATATCGAATATCTTTTTACTTCCACGGGCTTGCGTAATAATCGCCTAAAACTTGTTTTTAAGTTTTTTCCTTTTTCAACCCCTAAGAGGATTGAACACGTTTTCACGAATTCCGTCAGGAGTAATAAGAAATTGATTAGGTTTTTACTTCATCGCGCTGTCTTCAAATTTATCTAGAAACTCTTTTCAGGATTTTTGGATATTCAACCGCAAGTGGGTGTAAGGACGTTGCATATGTTTTCACAACATATTGCTTAGATATGATGAGATATCGAATAAACTTTTACTTCCTAAGGTCCATATAAACCCCAAAAAGTCAATTTCAGGATTTTCAGATATTCAATCCTACGGGGGTGTAAGGGGGTTGTATAGTTTTCACAGCTTCGACATATTTCTTAGGTTTGATGAGATAGGTTTTCACTTCCGCATACATTTTATATAATCGCATACAAACCTAATTCTCTCTTCTCGATATTCAACCCTCAAGGATTTGCATATGTTTACACAATTTTTGCCATCCCTTAGTTCTGATATATAAATATAAAATTTGTTATTACGGCATTGGATTTAATGGCATAAAAACCAATTTCACGATTTTTCGAATTTCAAAAACCAAGGGGTTGTGAAGGGTTTGCGTTTTCACAAATTTTTCAAAATCCCTAGTATCTGATGAGATACCGAGTGGCTTCTTATGAAATCGACTAAAAACCTGTTTGACAATTTTTTTTCGAAATTCAACCCCAAGTGGATGTAATGGGTTTGTATACGTTTTAACAATTCATCATATCTTTTAATTCTGTTAAGGCAGAAAATTCGTTTTTAATTTGTATTGTCTACAAGGCCATTTTCGATGTTTAATCAGCTAAAAATCTCTTTTTTAAATATTTTTATTTTAAGAACTAAATTAACTTTTCAAGAAACTTCATAATCTCGAAACAACTGATCATATACTCCGACTTTGACCGCTCCCGAACTTTGACCCGAAAAATAAAAAAGTTTCACCTAGGCCATTGGCAGATTTTTTTGAAATTATTTTTGGTTCTTACACTTTCTAAATTCACTACAAAATCTTGAGAAAGTGAAAATTTTAAAAAATAAACCTGAATAAATAATACAAATCTGCCAACAGTCTGGGCGCAACTTTATTATATTTTGGTAAGAAGTCCGGAACACGTTTAATGCTGAGATGCGGTGTAGTTTACTATGCGACTGATAGCCTAAAAAAAATATAGTTTCAAATAGTGTCCTGATTATTCTTTAGGTTGTCAGTCGCTACACCGCATTTCAGCATTAAACGCATCTTCTATCTTGTATCTTGTATCTTGTATCTTGTAACTTGTATCTTGTATCTTGTATCTTGTATCTTGTATCTTGTTTCTTGTATCTTGTATCTTGAATCTTGTATCTTGTATCTTGTATCTTGTATCTTGTATTTTGTATCTTGTATATTGTATATTGTATCTCGTATCTTGTATCTTGTATCTTGAATCTTGTATCTTGTATCTTGTATCTTGTATCTTGTATCTTGTATCTTGTATCTTGTATCTTGTATCTTGTATCTTGTATCTTGTATCTTGTATCTTGTATCTTGTATCTTGTATCTTGTATCTTGTATCTTGTATCTTGTATCTTGTATCTTGTATCTTGTATCTTGTATCTTGTATCTTGTATCTTGTATCTTGTATCTTGAATCTTGTATCTTGTATCTTGTATCTTGTATCTTGTATCTTGTATTTTGTATCTTGTATATTGTATATTGTATCTCGTATCTTGTATCTTGTATCTTGTATCTTGTATCTTGAATCTTGTATCTTGTTTCTTGTATCTTGTATCTTGTATCTTGTATCTTGTATCTTGTATCTTGTATCTTGTATCTTGTATCTTGTATCTTGTATCTTGTATCTTGTATCTTGTATCTTGTATCTTGTATCTTGTATCTTGTATCTTGTATCTTGTATCTTGTATCTTGTATCTTGTATCTTGTATCTTGTATCTTGTATCTTGTATCTTGTATCTTGAATCTTGTATCTTGTTTCTTGTATCTTGTATCTTGTATCTTGTATCTTGTATCTTGTATCTTGTATCTTGTATCTTGTATCTTGTATCTTGTATCTTGTATCTTGTATCTTGTATCTTGTATCTTGTATCTTGTATCTTGTATCTTGTATCTTGTATCTTGTATCTTGTATCTTGTATCTTGTATCTTGTATCTTGTATCTTGTATCTTGTATCTTGTATCTTGTATCTTGTATCTTGTATCTTGAATCTTGTATCTTGTTTCTTGTATCTTGTATCTTGTATCTTGTATCTTGTATCTTGTATCTTGTATCTTGTATCTTGTATCTTGTATCTTGTATCTTGTATCTTGTATCTTGTATCTTGTATCTTGTATCTTGTATCTTGTATCTTGTATCTTGTATCTTGTATCTTGTATCTTGAATCTTGTATCTTGTATCTTGTATCTTGTATCTTGTATCTTGTATTTTGTATCTTGTATATTGTATATTGTATCTCGTATCTTGTATCTTGTATCTTGTATCTTGTATCTTGAATCTTGTATCTTGTTTCTTGTATCTTGTATCTTGTATCTTGTATCTTGTATCTTGTATCTTGTATCTTGTATCTTGTATCTTGTATCTTGTATCTTGTATCTTGTATCTTGTATCTTGTATCTTGTATCTTGTATCTTGTATCTTGTATCTTGTATCTTGTATCTTGTATCTTGTATCTTGTATCTTGTATCTTGTATCTTGTATCTTGTATCTTGTATCTTGTATCTTGTATCTTGTATCTTGTATCTTGTATCTTGTATCTTGTATCTTGTATCTTGTATCTTGTATCCTGTATCTTGTATCTTGGTTTTGGGTTTTGGTTCATTGTTGTGTATGCTTCTTGAATCCTGACTGTAGAATCTTAAAACGTAGATTTATCTTCTATCTATCAATCATATGAAGTACTTAAAATAAACTTATAAACAACAGCAGAATCGTTTAGTTTTTACAAGTATACCTATTATATAACATTGAAATAATGACAATAACATAATTCCATTTTTAGCGGACACTACCCAATTTGTTCATTGCGGTCAACATAAGTAAATTGTGCTCAATCAAAATCACACCAAAATGTTTTGTGGAACAGGGCTTAGTCCGTGCCAGTTACCCGCTAAATTCAGTTCAAATTTGATTGAAAATTTCACATTTGACTACTTGTTTAGTTAACCGAATGGCAATAATTTGCACAGTAGGCGTCATCTATCAATCGAATGTTGGACATTAACTACTAAAATTGTTATCATTAGTGCTGTTAATTCCGATCAAATATTTCATAAATTATGAAACGAGGAAGGTCAATCAATCCATGCCGAATCACATCGATCAATTATTGAATTTGATTGAAAATTTCACAACAATTTACGAGAGAAAAAAAAAACAAAACGGTCCAGTTTCTATGTTTTCTTCGGTTTGGCGACAAAGTATTTCGTAATTCCCATAGTACATTTTAAGTAAGTCATTGCCAAAACTCAAAACATAATCGTCTGGAAAATCTCATTTTGCATAGACATCAATGCCGACTGTATGTCTGATCGTACATGTATGAAAATTTGTTTAAAAAAAATTTTTGATTTACATATTACAGTCTTTAATAGCGATAAGTTCAAGTTTAGGCAGAAGCTGAACATAGTTAAATGACAAATATGTAAACCAAAGCCGGCTATCGAAAAAGAATAACTATCAAATCGAAATGTCCTAGATAAAAGAGCTACATACCATTTTTAAAACCAGATCATATGACCGGCATGTCCGATTAATCGAGTATTGCATAACTTTATACAGTCGAGTGAATGTCTCAAAATTATGCGGAATAAATACAGCACGTACATTTTCCTTTATTGCCTTCGAAAGCAATTAATTTTATTTTTTGTTTTAATATTTATAAATTTTTCAAAACAATTCGAATTCAGAGTCATGTCACAGATTGATTAAGATCAGACCCATTAAAATAATCGCGTCTCAGCTTTGAATCCGATCGATTCAATCAGTTTTCCATTTATTTGATTTGAAAATTAATAGAAATTTTCAATAATAATTTCATTCAGTCCGGAATATTTGCATATAAATCGAATTAGGCGAAATGGAAATTGAATATGTTTTGCAATGTTGCCATGAAATCGTAATTAGTTCGGAAAATTGATCAATAAATCAGCGGTTTTATTGACGCTTTGGGCAAGTTTACTGGGTATGGAAGTTTCTTTTATGAAATGTATCATCTGACAAAAGACAATTTAATCGATGTTTGTTCATAGATCATAGCTTACAAAAATCAACAAAATCGTTGATCGATTGTTAACATTTTCATAATTTTGATTGTAACAAAATTATGAAAATGTTGGCAATCGATCAACGATTTTGTTGATTTTTGTAAGCTATGATCTATGAACAAACATCGATTAAATGTTTTAATATCTTTTATTGAATTGAGAACAATTCACTCATTAGGGTGTTCTGTGATGCCTTTCAAATAGAAGTATTTGTATCTCGAATTTTTCCATTTACATGTAAGCAACCGATGCGTCTTCTTCAATAGGCTGTCAAACATATACTAAGAGACCAATCGACCTGAAAGTTATTATAGAAGCTGGCCAGGGACAGTACTGTAGAATACAAGTCAAAAATTAGACCTGCTAGAGCCATCTCTGGGTCAGGCCAGAAACTTTTCACCGCACCCTCGTAAAATATTTTATGACCTGGTCGCAATTATGTCCCAAGCTTTCTCTGAAGATTAGGAACTGATATGATCAGATGTTCGACTTAGCATATCCTTTCAAGTTGAACTTTTGTTTTCCTTGCCGAAAATTAATAGCTAATGGAAATGTGGCTAAGAAACCATAAAATTCTTAATTTTCCATAAGAGAAGACTGGTACTTTCGAACAAAGCAAGTGATCTATACGACCACAAAAATAATTTAATAGCTTCCCAGCCCAGATTCATTGTGCAAGTGTGTGAAGATCACTTGAAAATGGAAACACGATAGGTGTAATTAATAACTCACAAAAGATCGACATATTGTGCATCTTCACGATCAGCGAACTCATCATGATCTTTCGCCTGAAATCCACAGGAATGGAAACCTTTGCAACACTACGAGGATCATTATCTTCACTTCGCCGTATGAGATCAAGCCGGGAGCTTCTTCACTTCTTAATTTCATACAGTAGTTTGGTGCATTCAGGAAGTCGTCATCGTCTTGGTGATCCGAGGTGATCGATGCAAGTGATGATCCAACATTATTTTTCCTGGTCACTTTTGACATCATGACTTATCTTTGTTCATGGTTCGGTTGGGTAAAATGTGCATGAAAGTCTTGTCCAAAACGAAGACGATAAGGAAATTTTATGCATTAAATTGTCCGGTTGCTTTTACTTTTGTCTTTTGGTCAGACCAACTTCTTATAAAAGTGACTATCAGAAGGAGTGGATTGGTTACTTTCGCTGTTTAATGCCGCTAAGATCCAGACATTTTGCATGTCGGCGCTGTTAATTTAATATGAAATTAGTGTCGTACGAAGGATTTCAAAATATTATTAATTCGATTAAGCAAATTAAATGCAAATAGTAGTAGCGGTGTGGCTTTACTGCAACATCTATTCCGGTTTAGATTGCGTCAATAACATCGTAGTTGAAGTACAGCTACAGAGTTTCCGATAGTTACACTATAAAATAAAGTAAAAAGGTAATCACAAAATTTGAGATTTATCTCTTGCGGCTATTGCAGGCTCCATGATGTTGCCCCACGGCAAACAGGGCAGAACTACCTACCTACGACACAAAAATAGTACGAATAGTACAAGCTCACCTGTCTGGTTCTCTCGTTCACTTCGTAAGCTGTCGTAAAACTAGTCAAGCTCCGCCGAGATACCAACCAAAATAAATTAATTGGGACAGAAATTTAATATGCTTGACAGCATAAACTGTTATGACTAGACGTTGACAAAGTCGAAGGTTACCCCTTCCCTTTAAAATTTTGTATACGCTAATATTTCCTTAGTTCTTCGACTGCGTTCTTCGTGTCGTCTCCATACAAAAGTCCTTAAAAATGTTGCATTTATTTTAAGGAAAGTACGATAAAGTCGAAGTTTTACTCAAATTAGTTTCGAGAAAAAACGAATTAGTTACTAGGGCTTCAAACTTCCTTAAACCTCTTCGAACCTGTGGCTGGTTCGACTAGCTATTCCCCTGTAGTAATACTACGATAATTCCCTATATTGGACTTCATTAAGGTGCCACAGGTGTGGTATCACAATGGACCAACCGAATGGTCTAAGTGAGTCGATCCATTGTTTGGATGGCTGCCACCATAACCTAACCTTAAACCTCTTCTAAAAGTATTGCACGATTACAAAAAGACCGGCAAACCTCGAATTTAAGAAATTCTTACAGAATAAATTTTTACCATTAAAAAATATCACAACAAAAATCGATAAAATCAAGGCACTTCTTCGCATTGCTAGCTTACAAAAGTCCTTAAAAAAATGAACTTGCCTCGCGACAACTAGAGTATCATACGATTGGCTTTTTCTTTTGTACGAAAGAGTCGGTTACATATAAAAAAATAAATCATGCTCGCAGCTCAGCGAAAAACAAATAGTCTTTCACTGCAGATGAAGAAAAATTGAATTTTAGAGGACTATATAACGTGCATTTTTAAAAAAAACTATTTTCCGTTTTAGACGAATTCATAATTCATGATTCACAGAGGACAGGACTGCCACTTAAACCAACCAACCAACCATGATTCACAACGATCAGCGATTCACCCAAGAATTGCACGAGAAGCCATTTGTGAAAATGTACTTCACCTAGGTGAATCTTCAGTGATTCATTTGTGATTCTTTTAGTTTGCTGGGAAGTTTTCGTACCACCTACGTTTATATGACTATAAGATTTCCACTTGTAATTTGACGAAATTTAGTAAAAAAAAAAATCACACTTTCAGATCACCTCCATTAAAAAAGTTTCACGCTACACTTTCATAACTCGACCAAAAACTATGCACTCCAATAAGTTGAAAAGTGAACAACGCCACGCTCCAAAACCACCGGCAATTTTCGTGTTCCTCCACCGACCGATTTAATTAGCATTTCCCGAGCGCGGTCATCAATTTCTAATAACCGTCCATTTGTCAGGGCTTATTAATCCGTTTTATAGCAACCACAATCTCGTCTACTAATGGTCGAATGCATCAACTAATCCACATAATCCCAGTGTGTGTTCGATTGAGAATTTCTTATACGCGTCAGGTGGTCCGAAAATTCGTGTACGTGATCCATTTGTGAGGTGAAGTCTCAACCGTTCTTTGGTGGTCAGATTGATAAAGGTGATGGAAACCGTTCCTACTGAGCAGTTCTAGACGTGTAAAGTTTTTGGGTATCCTATCCACCTTGAATACAGGTAGAGGTATATCTCACGGTAGTCCAGTAATTGCTTACCATTGTGCTCGATTCTTTCACTCTTGCTGAACTAATTCAGGGCATCTAATTAACTTCGTGATAGAATCATTGGTGATTCGAAATTACAAGAAGAAATTTTCGATGTGGGCAAAAAGATACTCTTGTTGGTGGAAAAAAAATTCTGATTAAGATTTTCCGAAGACCTATCGATGGAAGAAGTTACGGATGGTGCGGCGGCCACTTCAATTGAATCGGTCGATTATCAAGGAGCATGATTTGCACTTTGGATCGAATCGAGAGCTGGATTTACGAGTGCTCATATGGTCAGAACAAAATCAACGTCTTCCAGGTCATCTTTCTAGCCAAGATGAGTATGACCAGTTTTTGGGGCTGCTTCTTTTTTTTTGTCATAGCGAGGTTCTAGTTAAGTAATTGGAAGTACGAGGTGCCCAGGTCAACAACATTTATTACTTACCCGTTCGTTGACTTGTAGTTCAGAAGAGTGGTTCTTGTCCAAGTTGTTCCGTCTTTTTGGAGCTGTGTTACTTGTTTGTTACTTAACAAAGCTTATAATTTCCCATCGGTTCTATGGACTTTTGTTCGATTTTCGATACTCTGGATTATAGAATCCAGGGAGTGGTCTCATTAATGGGTGATTTTGGAGGTATCGTCAAATTTTAAGATATTAATTTTCTCGAAACAGTTATCTTGAGTTTTGTGATCGTATTAAATTCGTTAACTGGATATTTTATCTTTCGTTTCTAACTAGTGATCAACATTGATCAAAAAAAGCCGATTCTTTCGTAGACCTACATACAGACTTTTGTAATAAATTTTTCGAAATTCTTTAAGAGAAATTTGTTTTTGTTTTGAAAATAAGTTGTACCTACAATTAATTATAAAAGAAACAAGCATAAAAATGCGAAATACGATGAACAGTTGTCGACTAAAATTGTTTCAGTTGAATTTTAAACGGCTTATGGCATAGTGAAAAAAATTTCAAAACTTGAAATTCAAGCTATCAGGAGACAAGTGTTTCTTTCCAAAGAATATTCTTGGGTCAAATTCGCATTTTACCAAAAACATGAAAGACTTCCGTGAACCGTCCAAAAAGGATTGTAGAGGGACCCTCAAAGAAAGTAATTTCGATCACTTGTTGCAACTTCGCAGATAGTCATGGACAATTGATGATTTTGACCAATTAAACGATAAATGGAATTTCGGTCGATGTGTACCTAATGCAATGGCTCTCAATACAGATAAATTGCGGATTACAATTAGAACTGTGTCGTAGCGTAATGGCATCGTCAAAAACATAATATCCTTAAGTTTGTTTCTTTCATTTTAGTCTTATTAAATTTTTTTTCAAAACTGTTTCTTAGGTCATTTAAGGCATTAACTAGATAAAAACGTTCCATAGTAACAATAGACATTCCAGTCGTTATGCTAGTTCGGATGAAATACTTTAAACCGATTTACAATAACGAACAAGAACTAAACGGTTTATTCCATAAAGCTGAAACTTTCTGATCGTTTGTGAGCTTTCGTTTTCACGAATTTCGTCATATCTTTTGGGTCTGATAAGATATTAATGGAATATAGTTAACATAAAATGTTTGGATGATGGTAGTGTCTTGCGTAAACAGTACAGTATGATACAAGGGTGGGGGTGTTACTCCTATCTCAGGAACTTACTTACTTTTACCGGTTCTTCAGATATATGCAATGAATTCAATCTCTAAGAGGGTAGAACGGGGTGAATATATTTTCTCGAATTCCGCCATATCTTATTGGGCTTCGAATAAGTGTTTATTTAAGCAGCCTTTTTTAAATTTCCCTAAAAACTGTTTTCCGATTTTTTTAATATTCAACCCGTTCGAGAGTTTAAAAGGGTTTTATACATTTTCACGAGTTCCTTCATATCTCTTTGGTCTGCAAAGTTATGGAATTCGTTTTTACTTCAACGGAATTTTTATATAGTCGCCCAAATATTTATTTCAGGACCTTGTTATATGCAACCCGAGGGATGTATAAAAAGCTTTCATTCGTTCTTACGAATTCAGATGTTACATTTCGACTTTGATCGCATCCGAGACTATGCAATTGGTTTATTAAGGTTTTCTGTAGCGTCGTACTTCTGCCGCACCTCGACATTAATAGTGTACCGGACTTTGACCGAACAATAATGAAGTTACGTCCGGAATATTGACAGTTTTTATAGGAATGGATAGGAATTCCTTAAATTCCTATCTTTACAGATTATCTTTTATTTATGCAATGAGTGTAACCACATGATTTAAGAAAAGTAATTGCTTTTAAGTTTTGTATGAAAGCTACCCAAAGGAATGGATCGATTTCGTTCATAGATTTTAACCTTAGTTTCACTAGTTTGTGTCCAATTTCAGCTTCATAGCAAAACCAGTTCTTGAGTTATAGTGAATATATAAATTTTCAGGACTTTTGTATGGCCACATGAATGGTACCATTTAAAATTGTCCTACCTGATAGGATTGGGCCACAAACAAACCCACTCCAAAACCAGGATCCATAACCTGGTACACAGGCGGATCTAAAACGGAACAGGAGTTTATGGAGTGCTCCCAAATGTCAAATTCTACTGTAGCATGCACATAAAATCCACTGTTTTTCAGGCGGAGACTCATGCTATTGAACTATGCATTAGAGAAAATATCAGACGGCGCTACAAAAACCAACAAATATATATTCTCTCGGACAGCAAGGCAACAATAATGGCACTTCAGTCCGCTCAAATCTACTCAAAACTTGTTTGGAATTGCCTCCAATGCCTGATTGAACTCGGAAATAAGAACAGAGTCAGTCTCATTTGGATTCCGGGACACAGCGGCTATGTAGGTAATGAAATGGCCGACTTAATGGCTAGGAAAGGTTCAGAAGCTGACTTCATGGGACCATATCCATTCTGTGGGATACCATTAAGCACAGCCAGAATGAACATCCGAATGTGGCAAAAATCGCAAAGTGCCATTCACTGGGACTTGGCACCGGGCAACAGGCAACAGGCACTCAAAGCTTTTTATGCCAAAACATTCGGAAAAAAAAGAACATCTGATTATCTAAAATTAAGCAGATATGAGACCCGAACCCTAGTGGGAGCTCTGACTGGACATTGTTACATGAGGAAGCATCTCAATAGGATTGGTCTCTTTGAGACTAAAATTTGCAGAATATGCAATGACGAAGACGAAACACCAGATCATATCCTCAGTGAATGTGAGGGTTAAGCTCACAAAAGAGTTCGTCACTTCGGTCAGGATTTCATGGTCCCATCGGAATTCCTGACCATTCCTCTTCGCAAAATACTAGTCTTCATTGAAAGCACAGGGATTGAAGAGGAACCGGGGGGACGTCACAATAGCCCCAACTGTGACTGCAGTGACATAGGTTAACCATACCAACCCGTATTTCCAATCTATCTATCTATGGCCACATGAAGGACATCGCTCGATTTAATTTATATTCACAGCTTTACCTAAACTTTTGGAAAAATAACGTATACTTGTATAATTGAATTTTCAATCCAATTTTACTTAAAATGTCCAGTATATTTAATTTTTTCAAGTAAAAGTATACATTTCAATCACTTTTACACGAAATTACTGGTTTTATTAAATTATTGATGTACTTTTCAACTGAACCGTACAATTTATATAAATTGAAAATTACATTCTTTTTCATGTCATTCTACTTATTTATTTGAATTTTACGACGAAAAACATGTAATATGTGAAACCACGAAGTTGGACGTTTCGTTCGATTTTATTTTCTACTGAAATGAAAGTGAAACGCCTTCGGTGGCGTAGTGTCTACGTGCGCCAAAACTACGCAGCAAAAGCAGATTTGGTCGTGGGTTCGATTCCTACCTACAGCCAAGGGAATTTTATTTCAGCGTAAGTAAGTAAGAAATAATATCAGAAGTAGAAATAAGTATCTTAAATAGTGCTAATTATACACTTTCTTTAGAGTGTAAATTCAAGAGAATATCCAGTGAATTTGCTGCTTTCGAAATTGAAATTTAATGATTTTAAATTGAAATTTACTGACAGAAAATTTAAAATTACATTCAAATTGACTATTACATCCCAATGTAAATTTACTTGAAAAGGTGTGACATATTTGCCTACAATCCAAAAGATGTAAAATTCAATGGATTTTTTTTTATAGTGTTTGTCAAATTTCAAATTTATTTGAAACGTTTTAACGTTGTTATCTTGAAAATTTGTCCTAAGGAATTTTGTATGGAAGCAATCCGAAGAGAACAACTTTTCTCCTTCACGGTCAATGCGTTCTTTCGTTATCGTGAGTTTGATCAGATAAACGACCATGAATATTAAATATTTTTTTGTATCATAGGTTCCATTCGCTTAAAACTTTTGGGGCAGGATTAAAATGATAATGACGTTACAGATTTCAGAGTATAATAACACTGTACCGATTTCATCTAGAAAAATAGTAAAAGTAAAATCTGCAGCCACTCAAGCCTATAGTATTATTATTTTCGAATTAATCAGTAATTGCAATTATAAGATATTTACACAACGGAAAAAATATATATGCGTTATTTTCAGTCGCTACAAATGATCTGTTAAAATAACAATAAAACACAAAAATATACTACATACATTCAAAATAAATAAAATGTTAAATAAAATTTTTTCCCTTTTATTATTATTATCGGTATCACATTTGGTATTTGTGAGAAACGCGCTAAGTTGAACCTATGGATGTTGAAATTATTTGAAGTTAATTTTAGTTAAATATCTAGTCAAAACATTTTCCCTTTCATTTTAACTTTATTATTTTTTAATAATAAAGTATTGTTATCGAACTAAATTTCAAAAAAATTTGCTACCCTGAAATTTTGTATTTTCATGTTTTAGGACCAAAAAAGCAAAAAGAAAATGTCCGTCTGTCCGCCGAAAAACGTTGAATTACAATATCTTCCGTCTCAATTGTACCAGGAAGATTAAATTTGGTTTCTGTATATAGAATTATTAGTGGAGTCTACTGAATGTAAAATTTTTGAGGGGGTGTGGTGAAGCGCGGAAGTGGGGGAACAGTCATTTTTCAAAAAATTTAATTTTTATATCTCAAGAACCGTATCAGATATGATCTTGAAAATTTTACAGGAGTTAGGACCAGTAGACCTCTAGCGGAGAAAATTTGAGGGTGTGGGTGTAGGGAGTGATGGTGGGAGTGGGTGGAAATGAAAAAGTTCTGATTTTAATTTCTCGAAAGCCCCAAAGGATAGAAAGCTAAAAATTGAAAACTGTGTAGAGCTACTATAGAGACATCCCAGAAAAATAAATTGTTGATAGAGGTAGCAATGTATGGGGTGGGGGTTGGTTTTTCATATCTCAGAAACAGCTTATGCTAGAAAGGTGAAATGTAGTACCTATATGTACATAGATGTGCTACCAGAGTAATTAAAACTAAAAAAAAATCGGCCAACAGTCTGGGCGCAACTTTATTATTTTTTGGGTAGAAACGTGTTTAATGCTGGGATGCGGTGTAGGTGACAATGGGACTGACAACCTATGAAATAACCAGGAGGCTATTTGGAATGTTATTTTTTAAGTTGTCAATCGCATAGTAACCTACACCGCATCTCAGCATTAAACACGTTCGGACTTCTACCCATAAAATAATAAAGTTGCGCCCAGACTGTTTTTTTTCCTTCTCCTAGAGTCCAAAACAGTTTCAGTATTTAAATTGCAATTTAGTTTTCCAAAGACACCAACATCTATCAGTTTCTTGTAAGTCCGATATTCAACAGAAATGGTGACACCTGAATTTCTAACTTTCCTAACCAAAAACCTATACGATTTTTTTCACGGTATAAACGAAATTATTTCTGTATTTTCTATTAGATACACTACGATATCAACTATCAAAAAATGGAAATCCACTTCAATAAAAACTTTATAAATTTGAGTGTTGTCCTCGTAAATGCTACGCAATTCGATATCGACATGGAAATTTATCATCCAATCAATCGACCAATGAACCTAATTGAATTAGAGCAAACTTACAGAAAACGAAAAACCACTGTATTCAAACAAACCGTCAATATTTGTGATGTGTTAACCGGATCCAGAGTTTTCAGAAATGATTTCCTTTCAAAGTCGGTATTTCGTTTTTTAAACTACGAAATGAAATGCCCGTTTCCAGCTGGGATATATTTTGCGCACAATTACAAATTTCCTATCGATTCGATAGCGTTGCAGCTATTTTACAGAGCAAACAGTTTCTATAGAATATGCAATGTGTGCTATGACCTGCTACCGAATAAACCTATGTTAGAATTAGCCAGATATTCGTTTATTATTAAAATCGTTAAATTGCATTGAAATTCGCAATTAATTTCATTTTAATTTTTATTTTGTGCCTTTGTAATAATTTGTAGTAATTCTATAATAATTATAGAAATTAAATTTTGTTGTTGAGTGATGGTTTTTTTGATTTTTGTAAACTAATTTTATTACTTATTTGGAAATTATTAAAGCTAATTGATGGTCTCAGTATTTTTCACTAAATAAAACCTGCCATATATTTTGAACGGTTGCCGACGAGCATATGCAGCACTAAATCCGTATATCTAATGTAACGAACTGATTTATTAGAAGCATTCCTAACTTTGACAATAATCTCCACCCCCTTTGGAATGAAATAATAATTGGCTAATTTTTTTTAATATTTAAATTGTTCATAAAAAATGAATTGATTGTAAATGGAGTCTAAGAAAAAAAAACTATACACGGATGGTTTCAGCCTTTTTCAGTTCAAGGATTTAATTGCATACTCAAACCTACTTAATTTTTTGAAAATAACCATGAAATTTTCATAGGCACTATAATGTAATTATCCGATGATTAGGCACTTACTTTTAAACAACAAGATCTATAATTACACATTGTGCAGTGTTTTGAAAGAAATTAACCAGTTCATTGCTATTCGTACGTACCTGTAAAGAAAAGAAACACAAATTAGTAAAAGATAATAAGAAAAACCAATTCATTGTTCGAATGAACACAACAATAAATTTAATTTGAGATACTTCGAGATGAAATTATTTTGAGTTATTTTTCTGTTCGGTTTGTTTGAAGAAAAAGACACTTGTCCGTATTCCGCCTTCTCTTCATAAACAAACAATTATTGCACTAGATGGCTTTCAATCAATATTTTTGTTTGGCACAACGAAAGACGTTATTTTTTCATAATAAATCCATCACGGTCAAAAAAATGTTTCTTCGTATAATCGTTATTGTGCTTTTTTTTATTTTACGATAATGAAAGAATTAATGGATTTCGATAAAACGAGACTATTAAATTAAAAAAAAGGTATTCCGACGAATTTGGCTAAAGTATTGTTTTTAAAAGTGAAGTAATTAGAAAAAGCCCCCGAAATAATTCACTGAGCATTTTTTGAACTATCTCTGAACATTAAAAATGGTTTTTCAACATATTCAGTATGAAATATG
The DNA here is from genome assembly GCA_951812415.1 of Beris morrisii. Classification (NCBI taxonomy): domain Eukaryota; kingdom Metazoa; phylum Arthropoda; class Insecta; order Diptera; family Stratiomyidae; genus Beris; species Beris morrisii. The sequence continues at coordinate 131,408,509 of OX638312.1, forward strand.
GTAAAATTCAAGCTTGAATTGTTTCACAAAATAAGATTATGCAGTTAAATTTCAAGAGAAAACCTTGAATAAATTATTAAAATTGAAAATTCAATGGCTTGGAATATAATATTAATTGTTAACGCGCGTGATTCTCTAATGTAGGTACGATTGCTTGTGAGAAGTATTGTTTGTTCTAAATGAAAATACATATTATTATAAGTTTTTCGTTATTTTTTGCTATGTAATTCAAAAAAATTATTTTTATGATTGGGTACAGCAAATATCTCAACAATAACTTCAAAAATAACAGTATGATATTCCTTCTGATCAATCGAAAAAAGGAATCGCTTGATGAAATAGCTAAACTTCAGACCAACTCCAAGACTTTTTCAATTAGTCTTTACTGTGAAACTCGCTTAACTCTCCATTATATCAATAGCCTAAAAGCAGCGTCTTCTCCAGTTGAAATTATGTACAGTGATCTTTGCAAATTGTTGTAATACGGAGAAGCACTAAAACCAATCTCTTGTGAAGATCTACCATAAAAAAAACTGCCAACAGTTTGGGCGCCACTATATTATTTTTTAGGTAGAAGTCCGTGCTTACTGCTGAGATGCGGTGCAGATTTACTTTATACAACTGATTGCTTTAAATTTTAATTTTAATTTTTATGTTTTAATTTTGTTTCAGTAAATTTATTATGTTTTCTTTTACACGATTCTCTAATTTATTACATTTTTAACCAATGATTTTTATTATTTTTAATATTACATATTTGTGAAATAATTTCTATCTTTAATATAAATTTAAATAAATTTATTATATTTTGAAATATTTACTGTGTTATTTTCCTTTATTAATTTAATAATAAAATATTGTGATCGATTTAAAAAAAGTTGTTACTCTGAAAAAAAAACATTATATATGCTTTAAAACTAGTATAGCCCATATTTTCTATTTACTTATTTCATTTTTCTTTTCTATTCTTTTTTCCTGGTTATTTTAAATAAGTAGTTTTTAAATAATTTTTCTGTTATTTGTTAGTATTATTATTTGCTCTCTTCACTCTATTTCCTTATTAAATTCTTTACTTATACTTCGTACTTAATGTTTTTCTTAATATAAATATTACCTACTTAATTTATTTATTATTTTCTTTATTCTTGTTTTATTTTTAATTGTTTTTTTAAACTTAACTTAACTTAACTTTCGGGGATTTTGCTTTCCACTTTGCTCGCTTTAAGTTACAACAAGTACCACTAATTTTGTCATATATATTAAAAGTTGAAAAGATTTTAATTTAAACTGAAAAATTTTTAATATCAAATTCAAGAATAAATTTTCTTAATTGGATTTATATTATTTGAAGAATAAATGAAACGTTATTGTTAAATCAATCTTCACAATTTTATTTGTTTAATTATTATCTAATTTGCCAACAAAGTTCGGAAAACAGTTAAAGTCGAGTTGCGTCAAAAGTTCGGACGCTACTGACACCAGTTACAATTTTAGGTCATAGTCCAGAACACGGTCACAGACGAAATACAGCATGGATTGTTTTGTGATCCTTGTCTTCGGACATTTTAAATAAATTTTGGTAATAGGATAGGTCCTTGTAAGAAACAACTTCCAAATTCAGTTATGGTTCTTCATATAAATAAAAAGCCGGTAAAAGTCAAAAATTTAAGCAGACCTAATACTCGTATATATTCTGAAATTCGTAAAAATGTATACAGCCCCACTCCATAGGAAAAGAATATCGAAAAGTCCTGAAATCAATTTTTATGCGATTATGTGACAAGCCTGTAAAGTGTGATCCTATGTCTCATCAGAATAAATCACCTCCAAACCAATTTCATGATTTTTCGATATTCAACCCCCAAGGGGTGTAAAGGGGTTGCATATGTTTTCACAATTTTTGCCACTTCTGAAGAGATATAAAATTGTTCATTACTTCTACGGGCATTTCATGTAATGGCCTAAAAATCAATTTCACAATTTTTAGAAATTCAACCCCCAAGGAGGTGTGAAGGTATTGGTTACGTTTTCACAAATTTTTCAAAATCTCTAGTATCTGATGAGCTATCAAATTGATTTTTATTTTATCGCCTAAAAACCAATTTCATAATTTTTCGATATTCAACCCCCAAGTGGTTTTCACAATTCGTCATATCTCTTAAGGGGAAACATTCGAGTAGAAAATTTTTTTTATCAACAATTTTTTTTGGCTCATCTTAAAGTAGTCTTAAGAACATTATGTGTAAATTTCATATTGAAATTCTAATAAATCTGAAAGTTATGGGCAATTAACCGAAAAGGATCCTTCGTGAATTCTTTGAGTCATTTAAACGCAATTATCTCGAAACATACTTGTCGAAGACGGTCCCCAAAATCTTCGGAAAACGGCTTGACCGATTGCTTCCAAAATTTCACACAATATTTTTGGATAGGTTTTCTACATCGCTACTTAGGATTTTTTTTTTACTTATTTACTTTTTTTTATCAAGCCAGAAAGGTCGATAATTGAGGTTTAAAACTGAAAATAAAGTTCAATCGGTCGCCATTACGTGAAAAAAATTGTTTTTCAATAAACTCTACGTAACGAAGTAACGAATACAAGTACTTCACATTTTCATAATCTTTTTGAAATTTTGGATTTCGATCAACCGACTGCATGTAATCTTGGGAACCGCAGACCATGTGAGCGACGGACATTCCTTACGCCGACTATGACAGCAGCGCTCCCGGTTGATATATATTTATAAAAAAAAATTATTAACGTACCTCAACATATATACTTTCGAATAAAACCAACCTGGATAAAATCGAGCAAATAGTTTTTGAGATAGTAATTTCTAAAATTCACCTATTTTGTCTGCTTTCTACTCGGATGTTCCCCCTTAAGTCTGAAGAGGCAACAAATTGGTTCTGGCTTCTATGACCGTTTAGTGTAAATAACATACCGAAATTGGAGTACACGCCCTTTTTATTTGTTTAATCGGCTGAGAATCTCTATTTTAGTTAATTTTATTCCTATTCTTTAATTAACTTTCAAAAAAACCTCCTAATCTCGAAACAACTAGTGTTGTACTACGACTTTGACCACATCCCGGAGAATGACCCAATTACTTAATTCATGTTTTATATGTGGCAGTGGCGTAAGCATTCTAGCGCGACCCTATTTTAACCGCTTCCCGAACTTTAACCCGAAAAATAATAAAGTTTCGCCCAGACTTTGGCAGATTTTTTTCTTCCATGGCGAAGAAGCCCAATTCAGGCCTTGACCTCTTCCTCTACCTAATATTTCTCGAATAGAATTTATTTTATTATTATATTTTATATTTATTTTATTTATTTAAGGGTTTGCTTTGAACATAGTAATTTTTCCGGGGATAGGTTGCTAGCACACCACTAAACCGGTATTTAGGATGAAAGGATACGAATTTTTGGGAAATACATATTATTGAAAAGAAAAGAAAATTTGTGCACTGATAAAAGCGCAGGACAGTGGAGTTTGACCCCACAACTTCTGGGATGATAGACTAGACTTCCCAGGTTAAAATTCATGGATTAGGCACTTTAATTGCCCACAGTTCTTTACTTCTTCTGATATGAAAGAAATGGAATTCATATTTATCTTAAATAAATCTAATTTGCAATGAATTATTCTCTTTTTGGTAAGACGCAGCAAACGTGTTACGAAAGCGCAGTAAATGTTTACTAGTTTTTACTATTATTCAATAATGAAAAAATTTAATCAATGTTTTTTAAATCTGGTTTGTGTGTACTCTTAATCAATCCTCATTTACTCCATGTTACAATGTTTGCCCTAAACCGTTCGTGGTCCCACGAGGTAGAATCGACCCGACGACAAACTTTGGGCGTAAAATGGCCCCTTCTTCATATGTCGGAATAAATACATTTTTTGGAACGCGCACTATACTACAATTTATTTTTTTTCCCGAAGCAGCATATCTAAGAAGTAAAACGCCAAAATTTTATAATATGAAAAAATACTCAACATTGACGAAGCTATAATTTTTTTTATCGAAAAAGTGTCTTTTTTACGTTTTCAGCTCTTCGTGAAATATGTTTAACATGTCGCCATTTTATTTCTTATAAATAAATTTTTACATTAATTTTACATGATCTAGAACGTTCAGAGCATGTTCCGTAATTTTTTTTAACCATTTCGGACGGATAGTTTGGTCACAATACCGTTTTGAACTTTTTGACACTGTAGAATCGACCCAGTGTGACCACCGGGATTGAATACAGAGGTGTGACCACGAAGGGTGGTTAATGAAACTTTTGTAAATTTAATCCTAGGAACCAATGCTTATTAGTAAAATAAGACTAATTTAATTTTTTAAATATTGATTAATCTTGCCAATTGTTTAAACAATTCCAAGCACTACATCAATTGGATTGATCTTAGCAAAAAATTTCTTTCCGTGTTTTTTTTCTTCATGTACAACAACCATAGAATCGGTTTCCACGAATTATTATGAAGTCTACATAATAAAGAAAGGATAATTTTCGCTTTAGAAATAATTTCAATAGCTTGTTGTTATCTATTCGTAAAATTATTTCAATTACCACTCATCGCTTATGCATCAAACTTTCAGGTCCATAAACAACCGAACAAAACGCTAAACTAATTTACAAATCTAAAACTAATTTTTGGCAGTTTTTTTCACCTGTAAAACGTTCCTTTATTTTGCCGTAATTATGGCGCCCAATTACATTTTCAAATTACTTTCCGATTACATGTCTTCATCTCAATTTAATACATTCACTAAAAAAAAAATTCCTCATCAAATTCCATTTAAATATTCTGATCAGCGTTGGGATTACGTTAAGTAATACCCACGTTATGCTAATATATGTGCAAAAAAAAAAACTGTTTCTGCAGGTTAAAATCTGCGAATTTATCTGCACTTAAATCAGTCTTTACTTTTACTTAAGATTCCACAAGTGTTTTTCAGCTTATTGGAACTATGTGTGCGGAATTTTATTTTCACGAATAATTGAAATGAAATGATCGTCTTTCGAATTGAAACTTTCCAATTAAATTCTTCGCACAAAATACCTTCGCGCCAAGACAAAGGATGAATTTTTCATAAAATGCAAATTGCAGAAGATTCTTCTTTCTTTCACCTGTGAGCTTATCATTGGGTGCATAAAAATAGGATATGATTGTTTTTGTGAAGATAGCGATTTTATAGCTCGAAGAGTTACTGGCACCGCGATTGGTTCAATGGCTGATGAACAATCTTCTAGTTTTAATTCAAGGCCAGGTAATTGCCACTGAAACTATCGATTTCAGAAAGTATAGTTACCTGTGTATAGATGTACCTGGCTATATGACGAATACGTGATTAGCATCACTTCAATCCCCTGACACGGCATCGATGACTTCTTAGAGCATTTCTCATTGTGTGGTTTCACCTGTATGGTAGCCAATAGTTGGTTTGTTACTCGATATGCTAATTGTTGCCATTCGCCGCATAGGTGACTACCTGTGTTGTAGTATTTGATTAAATTTTTGGTTCTCATGATTATAGTGAAACCAATATTTTATTCTGGACAGGAAAAATTTTTTTCAATTGCAAATCGTGGAATTAAGTACCTACACATATGTTAAAAAAGAAATTTCCATTTCCTTCCATCAAAAAAAAACCATCGATTTGAAATCCAATTAAGTTTTTTTTCCAAATTGCATAACATTATAAGTACCCACTCGAGACTTTCTCTGCTTTAATGAAGATAGCCTAAGAAAGTAATTTTGTTAAGAATTATGAAAATCTTCCACATCAAATGACTAAAATATGGTCGCTTTGAAACAAGTTTTTCAGTTCACGTGGAATTTTACCGCGTCTACCAAACTTTAGATGTTACTCACTTGTAATTATTATGAGTGAATAATAAATTCACATGAATTCAACAATAAACTGCTATAAAGAATTTTTAATTAGCATCTTACTGTAGTCATGTTTTCTTATTGAATCATTTTAGTTAGAGAGTTCTGTGCAAGGTTTCATTTCTGATACACAGTAAAGACTTTTTGAACTTTATCAAACCTAAACCTTTCAAACCGGACTGTAGAATCGGCCTAAATAAATATTGAAACCTTTGGGGCTTTCAAACTTCTTGAATATAAAAATAATGGATCTAAAGAAAATTAATGTAAATGACATGCGTTTTATATTCTTTTTATGGATTTTCGAATATTAATTTAACTAACTAAGAATTCTTCACGTAACGATCTTTATTAATAAAAGTATACTAAGGACGTATTCGAGAAGTTTGCTTGGCTATGTTTACGTCAATGTTGACGTCACGTAGGTCAAAGAAAAAATGGGAAATTTAATAATAAAATTCTTAACAAATTTTTGAAATTTCATTCGAGTTTGTATAGAAATCAGTTAAAAAAATATTTATTCATATTTACAGCAGAAAAATTAAAAAATGTTGTCGGCTTTTATTCAATAAGAACAAAAAGTATTAAGTCTACTCTCTCCTTGACTTCGTCAGATGTCTTAAAACAAGTCAAGCTAAGCCAAGGCAATAACCAAAATTTAGCTGGGACATGAATCTCCTGTGCTTACCGTGATAAACTATTATTTAACTAGACGTAGATGTAGACGACACAAACTGTTCGGAAACGTCCTGAATTAAATTGATATTTATTGAGTCGGGAACAAAACAGCTTACTCCTTCTTGTAGCTACCATGCAAAACTAGCATGGACATAGATCTCCCGTGCCTGCCGATATCAACTGAAACAATTCGAATATCGGAATCGGTAAAAAATCGTCTTATCCCTTCTTGGAACTACCATACAAAAGCCCTTGAAACTCGTTTCTCAAATATTGGCCAATAAGCAATTTCCAATAGTTTCCGATGAAGATGGGAATATGAAAACATAAAGTGAATTCTTTATGGAAGTTCTATACAAAAGTTCTTAAAAAATCACGTATTAATTTTTCTGAACTCCCTTAGGACGTACAGCCAAGAATACGAAATTTTAGGCGAATTATTAATTGGATTTAAAAAAAAGACATTACGTGTCCAACCCCCCGCTCAAAAAAATTTACGTTCATTAGACTCCTCTTGTAATCCCATATACAGAAACAAAATTTTATCTTCCTGGTGCTATTGGTTCGGAAGATATTGTAATCCAAAGTTTTTCACCAACCAACCCCACACCCCACCACCCCCCTTAAAAATTTTAGCCCTTGTCTAATTTTCAAGTATCCCTAAGGGTAACCACAAAGTTTCAATCTTTTGACATTAATCGTTCAGGAGATATAGATTTTAGAATGTGTCAATCCCGGCTTTCTCGCGTTTTAGACTCATTGTTCCCCCCCCCCCCACTTCCACACCCCTCAACCCTTATTGATAATTTTTTTGCAAATGAGTCCACTATCATAGTACTACATAAGTTCCAAGTTTCAGCCTCCTAGCATAATTGGTTCCTGAGATATGGAAACCAAAATTTTTCGTCTAAAACGCTCCCCCTCATCCCCCCTTACACCCCCACCCCCTTAAAAGATACCATCCGTAGGGGTTTACCCAATCTACCCACCATAAAAATTTCAACTTAATACCTCAACGGGTTTGGGAGCTAATTCAAACGATTTTGCGTACGGCGTACGGCGTATACGGCGGACAGACGGACATTTTTTTTTTTTGCTTTTTTGGTGTTTACTAGTCCTAAAACGTGTAAATACCAAATTTCAGGGTAGCAAATTTTTTTGAAATTTCAGGTCGATCACAATACTTTATTATTAAAAAATAATAAAGTAAAATAATAAAGTAAAATTAAATCAAGACAGTGTTTCAAGTCTGTACCAAACAAAACTCTTTAAAAATTTGGAGCTTATATTTGCCAAAAATGCATGAAAGCTCTTGAACGTATTGTGATATAAAGCCATAAATTAAAAAAAAGCGCTACACGTTTCAGAGCTAGTAGACCCAAAAAAAGCAACCGTCCTATACGTTATACGTAAAGGTGTTTGACGGCTCATAGCACCCAAACCCTTAAAACTATGAAGCGTACTTTTTTGTGTGTTTAGATTTGGTAGAACCCTTTAATTTGGGACCTTTTGTTTTTATGAATTCAAACGCATCTCTGAATTGCAAATTATAACGAATGCGACTAGCGTGTGATGTGATGTGCCGCACTGCCATTTAACTAGAATGCATGTTCATGAGTGAAGCCGGTTATGAAGAAGTCGCATCGTTTCGCCCGCATCGCTTCGATTGTCAACTTTCTAGTTATGTTGCGCGCGTAATGCGATTTTAAGACTTGCGAAGATTTCATTTCGAATTTTTGACAATAATGGACGGCGTCGAGTTAATAAATATCGCGAATGCGTGTACAATTAAAAAAGCTGAGGCAATACATTGGTAGGCTACGAACAAAACATTTTGATATTTGTGAACAATACTTGACAGTTGAGGTAAGCGATTAAACGCACACACGAAGCGATTGTTCCATAACGCGAATTGGGCACATCGGCCTTCGCGAAAACCCTTTCTTAATTAATTTTCTGATTTGAGTCTGTGGTACAAAAATTTTAAGTAAAAATACTTTTTTTCTTATTTCAGGTAGATCATAATACTTTTTAATCTAAATAAAATAACGTGAAAAGTAAAACTAGTATAGATTTAGTTTAAAGTAAAACTATGCAAAAATCTTACTAGCCTAAAAATATTTAAAACTAGAAGGAATCTGCTCAAAGGCATTCGACCTAAAATCTGTATTTCAAAATCCTGCACTGAATGAAAAACTATGTTTATTCCAAGGTTGCATTGACTATATTAAAATTCTTCTAACTATTGTAAAAAAGATATGTTTCCAATGAGCATGGATATGGTGCTCCTAGCCATAGCATTTAATTCGTAAAATCATAGTATGGTTGCATTAAACATATATCCGTACTGAAATTTAATATTGTTGTACCAATCATTCTCGTTACATGATATAAAAGTATATTATAATCACGACAACAATATTCAGTGGAACCATGAAATTTGATAAAATAATTCCCACAACCATACCAGATATGGTGTGTGCAATCACGTAAGGTAAGATATTAGATATGATTGTCGCAACCATACTATAACTAACATAACTTTGAACGATCAGTGGAACTATAGCATTTGATTAGAGATGGTCAGTACAATCATGTTTGTTGACTTATTATGATTGCCGTAACCATACTGTGATTGTGATAAGCATAAA